>CM048746.1:49486817-50686817 GCA_026315105.1 Locusta migratoria | reverse complement strand
ATTAGCGATGAGCTACTCTGCAAGCCACCTCGCTGTGTGTGACGGAACGGGCGCTGTTTGGCAGCCGGCCGCGGTGGCCGAGGGGACTGAGGCGCTCCAGTCACGGTCTGCACGGCCACTACGGTCGGGGGTTCGAATCCTCCCTCGGGTATGGATATTTGTGCCGTCCTAGTTCTTAAGTAGTTCATAAGTAGTTTGTAAGTTTAGGGACTGATGACCCCGTAGTTAAGTCCCATAAACTATACAAACATTTGAACATTTGCTGTTGGGCACCCTAAAGCACCAACTGTCGTCATCGTGTGGCGGAGGGCACTTCGCGTACCACTGTCGCATCCTCCTCCTATGTCAGTCGCTCAGTGTGGTTTGCGGGAAAGAACGATTGACTGTATACTTATCCGTGTCGGCTCTGATGTCTCTAATCTATTCTTGCGGAGTAATTTCTTTTTTTAATTCTCAAATTATACAAAAAAATTATTAATGGGTCCTAATTTACTATAATTTGACAGTGAACTGTTGACGACCATGGGGGTTTATTATGCGAAAGGAAAATTCTACAAGGATTATGAAGCTACTGGAACTACTGCACTGATTACAGGTGTGGTAGCGATGTATAAATCTAAGTGTGGCCAATGTCCACCGAGCTAAGCCCAGTGGACTTCGCTCTGCCACTGGGCTGGCTACCATGTTTGTTCACTGCAGCTACTAAGAAATTGTTCTTGATCGTTTATTAAAGACTTACATATAAAACTATCCTAAACTTAACCTACAGTAAAATCCGGTGTTGGCAACCAGTCCCTCTGGATCCAAGCATGGCGGATTCCGCCAGAAACTGGCGGCCAGTCCACACTCCGGCGGCACGGCATGGGTGTGTTGTCACGTCCGTGTAGACTTAATATTACAAAAAAATATCCAACAAGATTGCTAGAGGACTTCCTCTGGGATCAACAGGACTTCCTCTGGGATCAACAGTGACTAAGTCTAGACAAAATTGTCAGAGGAGAGAAATATCGATCTATTTGGTAGGATTAATATTACAATAAATAAATAAATAAATAAGTAACCAGCCTTGATCGCAAAAATTATAAGTTTTTATTGACCGGTTTCAACCTGATGTAGGTCATCTTGGGAACAAAATGTAGCCCATGTGGCCAGTGCTGGACTCGGCTGGGCTGGGCTGTCCTGGCTATTATCCTGCCAGCAGGTAACTGTTCACCGACAGGAAAACAACCAGGACAGCCCAGTCCAGCCGAGTCCAGCACTGGCCACATGGCATACATTTTGTTCCCAAGATGACCTACATCAGGTCGAAACCGGTCAATAAAAACTTATAATTTTTGCGATCAAGGCTGGTTACTTATTTATTTATTTATTTATTGTAATATTAATCCTACCAAATAGATCGACATTTCTCTCGTTTGACAATTTTGTCTAGACTTAGTCACTGTTGATCCCAGAGGAAGTCCTGTTGATCCCAGAGGAAGTCCTCTAGCAATCTTGTTGGATATTGCGCTGGCGAAATCATCCACGATCTGAAAAGTGTCTGCAAGATATACATTGGAGGAAGGAATACATAAGTTGACTCTTCATGAAACGTTTGGCCTCTGACACTAGCCCGTCCCGTGATACAAAATGCCCAGCCTCCTGCCTCCTACAGCCGTGAACAACCGGCGGAATCAGAGAAGGACTCTCAGGAGGACGCAGCAATAGCTTTTCTTTCTTTTTGTGGCGCGTTATCCGGGAAAATAGGACGACTTCTCACGAAGGACCGATTGAAGACTTTAAAATGTTTGTAAATCTGTTTGTAAATCTATAGGACTCAACAGCTTGGTTATTAGTCCCTAGCTTTCAAACTACTTAACCTAAGGTAAACTAAAATGACACAAACACCCATGCCCGAGGGAAAATCTAACCCCCGATGGCGGACGGAAGACAGTCTTCAGCCCACCAGCTAGAAGGCGAGCCCTGCTTGTAAGTGTGAAAGACGACCTGCGACTGCGGAAGTCCTGTGTCTATCAAATCCTCCGATAATGTCGTGCAACATATACAGAGGGGTCCAAAAATGTATTCACCCTTTAAAGGTGCATAACTTGCAAACTAATTGACGGAGTTGTCTCATCTTTGGTAGTGTAATAGTTTGTAGTTCCGGCAATCGCCACACAAATGTTGAATTGCGTTGTTTTGTTTTGTCAGATGACAGTCACTGGATAGTCAGTGTTTTGTTCTTAGTTGCACCTAGTTACTCGAGTAAACATGGCTGGCGCAAGGCTTACATTCGATGAAAGAAAGTTAGTTTTTAAGTGGTATTTTAAGTACGAAAACATTACTGAGGTTGAACAGCAATGGCAAAATGAGTATCAAACAAGTTTAACGATTTGTCGCATTCCAGACAAATTTGAAGCCGAAGACTGTGTTAGAGATATACACCTACAACTATCTGGACGACCAGTAACAGTAACAAGTCCAGATAACTCCCTCTGTGTGTTACAACAATTCACCCGCTCACCACAGAAGTCTGGGAGACAGTGTACCCGTGAAACTGGAGTGAGTCGCTCAAGTGTTCGGCGAATTTTGAAGACAGCAAAGTGGAAGTGGTACACCCCACGATTGCTACACGCAATGAACTGGGACGACCCAGGTCGTAGAATGGAGTACTGCGAGTGGTTTACTAACATGGTGCGCAACGATCAAGAGTTTGCAGAGATGTAGTGTGGTCTGATGAGGTACAGTTCAAACTCAATGGTAAAGTAAATCGCTACAATTGCATCTACTGGGCCGCCAAAAATCCGAACATCCATGTAGACATAGCCGTGAATTTGCTAGGTGTAAATGCGTGCTGTGGGTTGTCTTACCTGGGCTTGATTGGGCCATTCTTCTTTGTCGGCACAGTTACCGGTGACGTGTACCTTCAGAAGCTTCAGACATCTATTTTACCTTCTATTCGAGACTTGTATGGAGACGGAGGATTTTACTTTCAACAAGATGGTACCCCAGCCCACTACCAAAATCGTGGGCTTATCTCGACTAAAATCTACCAGGAAGATGGATAGGCCGTAGAGGTACTGTAGAGTATCCACCACGTTCTCCAGACTTCTCCTCTGGACTTTTACCTGTGGGGAACACTAAAGGACGTCGTTTATCGACAAAAGCCACGCACACTGGATGAACTTCGAGAATCCATCGTACATTCGTGTGCAGATATCCATCTAAATATGTTCCAGTCAGTAGTTCGTGCTGCACTTCGGCGGTATCGTTTGTGTGTGGATGTTAATGGTGACCATTTCGAACACCTACAGTGATATCTTTAAGTTGGTCTTGAAGCTACACTTTCACCAAAAAGAGATAACTCCGTCAATTACTTTGCAAGTTATGGACCTGTAAACAGTGGATACATGTTTTTGGACCCCTTTTTATAGTTCAGGCAGTGCGTACTGTCGAGGATCGGCGCCGAGAATACGAACGGCACACAACATTACAGCCATCGGCAATCGCAGAGCATTGCCTGACGGAAATACAGGGAATGGACTATAACCATACCACGTTTCTGACACAAACGTCCCATTTCTGGGACTGTATCGTCAAGGAAGCTGTTGAGATACGTGCATGGGAACAGCTGGTGAATCGTGATGTCGGATACATACTTAGCAAGGCGTGGAATCCCGCTATTAGATTGGTCAAGAACTGACTTGGGGAGGAGAGGGGGAGGTGGAGGAATATCAGAAGAGCCGCCAGCACGCTGACCGGGGCACGGAGAAGCGAGGGCAGGGATTGGGCCGACAGAGCGGGTGGCGATACAAGCGCGGCTAGAACCCTCCCACCAGTCAGTTCATCAGCGCACCTGATGACGGCAACGTGGTCGACTGCCGAAATATTGTGCCCGTTGGAACCCGGCAGTTTACACACCAATTATTTCAATATGAAGCACGCGGGAAGAATTTGAAGACTCACACCATATTGACAGTGTTAACATTGTGAACCTTTATTGCTTTGTTATGGACTGGTTCTTCCTGTCTGTTATCGCAGTATCCTCTGTAGTAGAATAAGCTAGTACATGAACAGCGTAGCAAGTGCGATTATTACCAAATTTTTGTTGCCACTGTAAATATGGTTTCAATCCCAGTCGGAGGCTCAGTAGACTTCCTTCACGGTCGTGATCTGCATGACGGGTACACGTGGGAGTCGACATGCTAATTGAACAGGGCAACTGTCGTACTTCTGTGACATGAATTTCCCTTCTACGATACCTTTGTAGCATTGCAACTAAGCGCGTTACTATCCATATCACTTTAGTAAACAATTACATTACACAACACTCCAGGAAACAACTTTTCCTGGAGACCAACCTCAAAATCTGACACTTACCACTTGGTGGTTACGGAAGCGAGTAACATGTCTTATACGTTGCACATTCCATACATCGCTAGTTTTAGCGACTGCCAACATTACAGGTGCAACCATTGAGGAACATTAAGTAAAAGTTTCCCACTGGACGTGTGATTTGTAATATTCTCATACTCTGTTTTAAACATCTATAGTTCATCTACAGATACATGATACTGTAATGATTATTTAAAGAACTTATTAACCTTTGGCATGTTGTTACATATTATTGTGTTTTGATACATTCGTAAATATCAATCACAATCACTAAGAAATACATTACACACAGTTACAGAATATGCTGTTCGCATAAATTCGGTTACCAATATAAATATAACAACACTACATGTTGGCCGGCCGCGGTGGCCGAGGAGACTGTGGCGCTCCAGTCACGGTCTGCACGGCCACTACGGTCGGGGGTTCGAATCCCCCCTCGGGCATGGATATTTGTGCCGTCTTAGTTCGTAATTAGTTCATAAGTAGTTTGTAAGTTTAGGGACTGATGACCCCGTAGTTAAGTCCCATAAGCTGTAAAACATTTGAACATTTGAACTACATGTTGTAACTATTGCACAACATTCTTACATATTTATTTTGTCTTTAAATAAATTAGGGCAGATCATGTTTCACGTATCACTGGATCATAAATCAAACAGTTAATACAATTAAGTCACTATTTCAATAATCCGTCAGATAATACGAAATTATTGCAGAACTTAATAAAAATACCGTATTCATAAAAATTTAAACCAGAAATTGAAACAATTACAAGTCTAAATAACAGTATACCGAAACATAACTTGAGTAAGTCTAATATGTAAATTTATGTAAAGTCAAATGTATGCTTGATATTTGTGTGACTAGTTTAATTGAAACTAGCGCATATGCCCCTGATTTGCAACGGTTGTTAAAGAAAAGCATGTGGGTATCATGGCTTTTTAGGGTTCCAGACCTCAGTCAGTAAAAATCCTTGTTGGATCGCTCTGTCAATAAATTCAGTTGTCCTAGCCAATATGTCAAATGTAAGAAAAAGTCATTGTCCGAAACGATGTTCCTTCGTAAAGATGTCAAATGTAAGTAAAAGACATCCTCCTAAGCGATGTATCTTCATACAGTTTTTGATACAAAATGAAACATGCCAAAAGAAGCAAAGAAATGTCGTAAATCAGTAACACTATGTTCAATGTTTGTTGGTATTCGCAGAGATAAGATTGCTTAATTCTATCTCAGACATTCGCTTCCTTGCGGTACTATCCCATACTTATTTCACAGCAGTGGCGTCTATTAGTTTTTTGGTGCACTACAGCGCCTATATCACTTGTTTGCTGTACTATGCCATCCATACGAAAGTTACAGTGCTTCTATTTGTTCTTTGCTGCGTTACGCCGTTCTTGCCTAGCATGAAATACACCTAAAACTTCAAATTAGCCGGCCGCGGTAGCCAAGGAGACTGAGGCGCTTCAGTCACGGTCTGCACGGCCATTACGGTCGGGGGTTCGAATCCCCCCTCGGGCATGGATATTTGTGCCGTCCTAGTTCGTAAGTAGTTCATAAGTAGTTTGTAAGTTTAGGGACTGATGACCCCGTAGTTAAGTTCCATAGACTCTACAAACATTTGAATTTGAACTTCAAATTACGATATCTTTAATTTCCTTGAATGAAACTTTCACTCTGCAGCGGAGTGTGCGCTGATATGAAACTTCCTGGCAGATTAAAATTGCCTGCCGGAACCGGGACTCGAACCTAGGACCTTTGCCTTTCGCGGGCAAGCGCACTACCGATTGTGCTATCCCGACACGACTCACGATGCCGCCTCACGACTTTACTTCCGCCAGTACCTCGCCTCCTACTTTCCACTACTCGGTAGTGCGCTTGCCCGCGAAAGGCAAAGGTCCCAGGTTCGAGTCCCGGTTCCGGCTCGCAATTTTAATCTGCCAGCAAGTTTCATATCAGCGCACACTCCGCTGCAGAGTGAAAGTTTCATTATGGAAACATCCCTTAGGCTGTGGCTAAGCCATGTCTCCACCATATCCTTTCTTCCAGGAGTGCTAGTCTTGCATGGTTCGCAGGAGAACTTCTGTGAAGTTTGGAAAGTAGGAGGCGAGGTACTGGCGGAAGTAAAGTCGTGAGGCGGCATCGTGAGTCGTGTCGGGATAGCACAATCGGTAGTGCGCTTGCCCGCGAAAGGCAAAGGTCCCAGGTTCGAGTCCCGGTTCCGGCACGCAATTTTAATCTGCCAGCAAGTTTCATATCAGCGCACACTCCGCTGCAGAGTGAAAGTTTCATTCTGGAAACATCCCTTAGGCTGCGGCTAAGCCATGTCTCCACCATATCCTTTCTTCCAGGAGTGCTAGTCTTGCATCGTTCGCAGGAGAACTTCTGTGAAGTTTGGAAAGTAGGAGGCGAGGTACTGGCGGAAGTAAAGTCGTGAGGCGGCATCGTGAGTCGTGTCGGGATAGCACAATCGGTAGTGCGCTTGCCCGCGAAAGCAAAGGCCCCAGGTTCGAGTCCCGGTTACGGCACGCAATTTTAATTTCCTTATTTGATTTTGATTAAATGAAGCCTATATGTTGCCCCAGGCTATTATCAATTTATCTGTGATATCCCATTAATGTTCGTTTAGTACTTTTAGATATTTCCCGAACTACACCATACTTATGAGAATAGTGTTTACATAAAACTTCAAAGTACGATAGCTTTTCTTTTCCTGATTCGATTTTGATGAAAAGAAGCGTACGTTATGCCTCGAGCTATTCTAAATTACGTGTGAATCCTCACGGATGTTCGTGTAATACTTTTGGAGATTACTCTCTACAAATAGACACATGCGATTGATTTCAGAAAAATATTTAAATTGTGATATCTTACTTTTTCTTATCCGATTTTGTGAAAAGAATCGTTAATGTAACCGCACGACACCCTCAGGTTACCTGTGAAAAACTTCTGAAAATTCGACTATTAGCTTTGGAGATTAACGTGATGAAAGAGAAAGACATGACGGCTGTAGTTAAAAAACGTTAAATTGTGATATTTTTTTAGAGTGATCCGATTTTTATGAAACTAAGTAGGCTGAAGTTACCTGTGAAAACCTCATGCGAATTCGTGAAGTAGTTTTGGAGATAAGTGGTTTCTAATAGACACGGCGGTCACTGAAAACTCTTAAAATTACGATATCTCTCATTTTTCGTGATTCTATTTTGATGAAATCATGCCTAGATCATGTACGTATCTTCGCATCTGTTTCCTGTAAAAACCGCATGAAAATTCGTGCAGTGATTGAAGCGAACAGCGACAAGCTTACATTTACAGATTTATTATTCGTGCAGATGTACAATTGTAAATTTTGCAGGAATATATTGATTTGTGTAAGTGCTGTATGTCGGTAAAATCTGTCGCGAATACGTTTAGTAGTAAAAAAGTAATAGATTAAAATGTCATGCATGGTGGGGCGGTTTTCCATGCACGTTACTTTTTACATCCTCATATATCATGAACTACGTGACGTACTGTGATACAATTTCGAACGTACATTCAGCTTCAAGTGTGTATACAGTCTGCAAAATTTCCTGCGAGTTCAATTTGTAGTGTAGAAGTTATAAATTGTAACGTCATTCCGAATGCCATAGTTTTGCTCCATGGACAGCGGAAAAGTAGTAATCGAATAACTTTTTTCCTTCCATCATTTTGCTATGGTTGTCAGCGACAAAAAGTTTAATAAAGGTTTGAAATTATGTTCAAAGTTTGTTGCAAGTCGCTAAGTACTGTCATTCTCATATACTGTATTCATAAAGTCTCGTTGCATTATGTGGTAGTTTCTTGTAACTCTTATTGTTTATGATGTTATATAACCTGAACCATATGTCGTATGTGGTTCGAACTCCTACAGCAATTGATATCTCACATAAGGAATATGTGTAGTAAATTTGGTTGAAATCGGTCCATTAATATTTAGGTCTCAGGAGCAGATGTAGAATATTATTGCATGACGCGGCCGATTTTCACGATTGTTATTGTTTATGGCGTCATATCTCCTTACGTATGTGTCGTACGTGGTTCTTGTCCCGACAGCGGTTGTTGGCTGATAGTAAGGAACATGTGTACCAAGTTTGGTTGAAATCGGTCCACTAGTTTAGGAGGAGATGTGGAACATAAATGCACACATACATACAGCCTATTTTATAAGATGTAAGATAAGATTACCGTAACTACATACATTCATATGGCTTCAATAATTAATTGTTTCAAAACAAATGTAAAAACAAAATTTATGACCTATATCAAATGTTAGTTTAACGTATATATATATATATATATATATATATATATATATATATATATATATATATATATATATATATATATATATAAAAGTACATAATGCAATTGCTTCCATGATTACGGTGGCACGGCTGGAAATGTTTAGAGGGAGGCCATGTTAACTGACTCTGTGCACGGCAGTGATAGTGTGAGCAGCCCTGTAAACCGCTGCGGATTTTATTTGCAGGCATAGTGCTACAAACGTCTGTGTTTGAAATGTTTCGTTAAGATAATAGCAGTTGTGTACATTTCTAATGGAAATAAAAATATCACAATAGAGGTTTCATCAAGAGCTTCTTTTTTCCGACAAGGATCCTATAATATGTTTTGCCATTTACTGGACTGCAGACAACACCGCAATGTCCGTCTTCAAGAAAAAAAGATGAGTATATTTTTACCTCACAAATGTTACTCATCTACAATGGAATGGTTTGTTTTGGTGGGTGTAGCAATAAAACCATTCTCCCTTATATAGGAGAAATTATTGTAACAGCGTAAAAGGGGTGGTGGTGTTTCAAGTGGTTCAAGGCTTCCGAATGCACGTTCTGGCACAGCAGATGTTTCTCGTTACGTTCTAAGCGTTTAGTCTGCTGATAATCTTGTACTCTTCCGTGATTAGCGTGCTTACTCTCAATACTTTCGACTTATTCTGTCGACTTTACGCTCGTCGGGCTGTATTTGCTGAAGAAGAAATTCGAGTAGTCGTTCTGCTGTGGTGCATCGTCTAACGAAGAAACCAACTCAGATTGCTTTGTCATCGTGTGCTACTTTTACGGTGACAGGCTACAGCGGTTCTCCTCGATACGGTCAAGAGCTGTAAGAAGAGCACACACGTATGCCTGACGCTTCAAGGTCCACGTTCCACGTGCGTAGCCAGTGGAGGGTGGGGGGGGGGTTCAACCCCAACCGAAATGTTGACAAAGCTGGCGAAAATGGCGTCATTCTGTATCAGGATAAAGCCAGGTTGCCTACATTTTGCCAAAGCTAGGGAGTCGTTACACATGGCCCATACAGTTGTGATTTCTCCCCATGGGATTCCCGTATATTTTGTACCTTGAAGAAACATATTCATGGCCTTCGATTAGTTTCAGACGAAGAAGTGCACACCTGAGAAAAAATCACAGTCATCTAGCTAACTGCAAACATTTATGCGTGCAGGAATTAGTCTTGCCTCACAGTGGGTTAAACTTACTAACAGTTATGAGGATTACTACTCAAATAATCAGTTTAGTTAGCTTTTTCCCAGATGTCTTTTTATGTCTGCTTCTTTGTCTGCTCCTTATAGTCTAGAAAATGGAAAACGAAGTAGATGAAGCTGAGATAGCAGAGCACTAAAAGGTTTGAGTAGAAACAAGGCCCCTGGAGCAAATGATGTTTCTGGACTGCTACTATCGTTAGGAGAGCCAGTCTTCAAGAAATGTTGATCAATCTGTACATTGAGCGAGCTGTGAAGGAATGCAAGGAGAAGGGAATTAAACTCCAGGGAGAGGGAATAAAAACCTTGCGGTTTGGACAGTGTGAAAGAAAGATGTAAGACTAACATTAACTAGAATGTAACGAGGGTAATGGAATGTAGTGTCAGAAAATCAGGCGATGCTGAAGGAATTAGATTAGGTAATGAGTCAATAGAAGTAGTAAATCAGTTTTGTTATTTGGGTAGCAGGATAACGTCATATGGGCAAAGTAAAGAAGATATAAACTGCAGAATGGCTATGGGAAGAAAAGCATATCTGAAAAAGCGAAATATGTTAACAGCCCATATTAGTGTAGTACCTGTCTGTAAGCATTTGTCTGAAGTGTAGAATTCTATCGTAGTGAAACGTGGACAATAAGGAGTGCACATAAAAAGATGATAGAAGCTTTTGAAATCTGGTGCTACAGTCGAATGATGAAGATTAGATGAGTAGATCACGTAACTAATGAGGAGTTGCTCAACAGAATTTGGGGAGAAAAGGAGTTTCTGGTCTATCCTGGGTAAGAGAAGGGATAGGTTGGTGGGACACATTCTGAGACATTAAGGAATCATCAACGTAGCGTTAGAAGGAAGTGTGTGGGATAAAAATCGTAGATGGAGACTGAGGGACGAATGCAGTAAGCAGATTCAAAAGGATTTAGGTTGCCGAACGTATTCTCAGATGAAGGTACTTGCACAGGACAGGGTAGCGTGGAGAGCTGCATCAAACCAGTCTGCGGACTGAAGACCACAACACACTCCTAGACGAGTGTGACTTGTCTGTTTGCCAATCGCTAGGAACAATTTCTTGTTCAAGGTACCCACTATAAATTATGGTAAAGGGAGGGGGGGGGGGAAGAGACTACATCCGGTGGACATTCTGTGTAGAAATTGTCAGTGACCCTGTCGGGTCCTAGAGCTTCATTATGCTTAAGAGATTTGAGTTGTTTTTCAACACCACTCCTACTAATTACAATATGATTCAGTCATATATTAAAATGTCAGCTGGCAATATTTCTTGCTGATCTTATTTAAACGATGTAAGGTTCCTGTCTCGTCAAAGTGTATCTGTAAACTTATTTTTTTCCCATTGACAGCTTCCACGTACCGGGAAAGTTATTCTAAGCTTCACTCACTTTGTCATTGCTACCCGCGTTTCGATCTACATTTGCTGGTATTCGTGATATAATTTGCTGTATTTCTATTTTGGACAATTCGAAGATCCTTAATAATTTTTCTATCGATTTTGTGTATGTGTGTGTGATTGTGTGTGTGTGTGTGTGTGTGTGTACCGTGGTCACTCTCTAGTGTACAATCATTTGGAATGAAATATATACAGTGTTAATGCCGTTTGCAGTTCTATTGAGATTAAACGTTGTTACAATGTCTATTCATTGAAAACCTCTGCCTAAATCATATCCTGACTATGTCTATGATTGCAGCTATCTCCATTCTCAGAGATGTTCTCACTTACGTGATGTCGCCAAGACAAACGGAACGAGGGAGGCAGAGCAATGTTACTTTTTCCATGTGGCTCGTGTTAAGAAAGGTGGGAAATAGCATACTGAATCATGAACTTTGCAACGGAATAAGAAGTCTAGCGGTACCGTGTGGCAAAATCGGAAGGGAATGGTGAAACACGGCGTCGGCACAAAACGTTTTTCTCTGATTTGAATGTGTGTCTGAAAAATACGCTGAATGGTCTCAGGATATACAGGAAACAACAGATACAAACAAAAAGCTTTTACTGGCCTTCAGAGAAATTACTCTTGACTACATACACTTGTGATATCGATTGCACAGCTGTTGGAAACTGTCAGCAAACGCTTCTTGTGTAATCGCTCCAAGCCCTGAGATCACGCGTTTTTGGTTCTCCACAACAAACAAAAACACACTTTTTACTCACTGCTGCAACACCAGACACTTGAACTAACGTCGCATAGTTCTACGTCGCTGTTTTGCCTAATTTGAAACAAAACGCGTTCTATGTTGTAATGACACGAGTTCTCACAGCGACCCTGTTAGCTGGGTCACGGCGTGTACCACCGCTTCCCTGCAGTGCTTTGCACGATAGGGGGCGGTTGTTGACATGTCCCTAAATGTGTACTAAGGTGTTGTTTGTCAGCGATTCGTCTGCAACCTCAAAATTTCTTTGGTTGCTGTTTACCGAAACGAAGAGTGAACAAAATAGTTTTGTAAAATTTTAAGGATAGTGTACGTATTCATTAGATCACATTTACATATTCAAACTGCACCGATTTGTTTTATCTGGTAATTATTCTAAATCAAAAACAGGTATAAGGCTTGGTTTGTGTGTGTGCCCTTCCCATCCAAAACGCGACATCACGTAAAAGTCAGTGAGATATATTTTCCCATTTCACAGTGGAATGATAGCGGGAAGAAAATTGGTCCTTTAATTCACGACACATTAGCGGGTAACCTTGTATATTATAGAACATTAACTTTGTTGACAACAACAAAATTAATGAAAGCTCAAGGAGTCAAATACAGCCGGCCGCGGTGGCCGAGGGGACTGAGGCGCTTCAGTCACGGTCTGCACGGCCACTACGGTCGGGGGTTCGAATCCCCCCTCGGGCATGGATATTTGTGCCGTCCTAGTTCGTAAGTAGTTCATAAGTAGTTTGTAAGTTTAGGGACTGATGATCCCGTAGTTAAGTCCCATAAGACTTACAAACATTTGATTTTTAGTCAAAAACAATGGCGAAATGTTGAAAGAAGGTGTATGGAAGATTGGGTTCCTGGTCAGCGAGTAGTCTCTGATGTAGGGCGGCACTGTTTGTAAATTCGTGTTATAAATGACTGACGACCTCATACCGATAGACGAATATTTGCAGGAGAAAGGATTTCCTCTAAGGATTTATTATCCCGCTTTTATTACGTGAAAAATTAGACCTACACAATGTAGATGAATTTCACTTGTAGTGTGCGCGACTATTTTCCATTGCCATTGCCATGCCTTCGTATATCGAACCCCTGCTGAACACGATTAATGGAGTGGTATAAAGAACTATACTGTCGATCCATGTTAGAACAGCCATTGTTGTTCGTACTCCCGATGACGACTCTGACTTACATTCGATCACATATGACTAATATTGGCTCGGGATTCAATGTTCCACGTCTGCTCGACCTCCTCGCGTAGTTATGCTGGAGTTGAGGGCTGAAGAGTCGCGCTGTCGGTAGTCGTCCCATCAGTCCCACACGCGGTCGACAGGAGGCAATTCGGCAGATCGTGCTGCACAGTGCTGAATGAGCACGCTGAGTTTCTCGCGTGGTGTTCGCGGCCATTTTACAGTTGCTACAACACACCACTTTCCCGATGCAGTAAAGGCAAAATAACCGATTTTTCAACATTCCGCACGTACAGAACGCTGGTCATTTTAGGGGACACCACCACGTCGCGCGCACAAACGACGACCACTTGCGTGCACGCAGCATGTGCTTTCATCGCTGAGGACTACGGCCAGCCATTGCAAGTGATCCGCTCATCTACATCTACATCCATACTCCGCAATCAACCGTAAGGTAGGTGGCGGAGGATACACTGTACACCACTACGAACACCGTTTCCTATTCCACTCCCAAATAGAACAAGAGAAAAATAATGCCTCTGTACGAGCCCAAATTTCTCTTATCTTTGTGATCTTTACGTGAAATGTAAGTAGACGCCAGCAAGATAGTACTACACTCAGCTTCAAATTCCGGTCCTCTAAATTTCCTCAACAGAATTTCTCGAAAATGACGTCGTCAAATTAATAAGAAAGTCTTTGAGCGAATTACAAAACCAGAATATGAGGGAAAAAATATACATATGGTGAGTCTCGAACCACCGCCACCTCACATCAGTTTAACAGCGAGAGGACGTTACCGCCTTCACTACACCTGTCAGTCTTGTCATGCGTCTCGATCGTAGCTATCTCTATTACCGACATGTAATTACAACAAATCATATAAAGAACTATTCCTTTTTGACGGATCTTCAGTGCGCTGTAGCCTTGAAACGGCAGATTACCATACTACGGAAATTCGTTAACAACATATATGACGTTTATTCCAACAAACAGTACCTATACTGACCGGTTATCGAAATATCCTAAATTTACTTTATCAGTTACTTTGATTTGCTTTGAAACAACATATATTCATAAGACGCAAGTTATATCCAGCGTGAATCTAAATTCGCGCACTCGGGGTTCGTAGCGCGATTCCTCACATGATAGCAATAAAAAAATGTCTGTCACAAAATTTCGTCCTGCGCATATTTCCGGCAGTAAATGGACATCGAAGATTGAGATGGGTGCGTGTCCCATATGTCAGTGTGTTTCAGAATTACACTACTACACCAACAAACTTCTAGGGGATGAGGGACGTGTCTTGAGGAACAAAGTGAGTATAGCAACCCCTTGCCCGTAAACGTCATCCATTGACGCTACAGAGCTTCGAAGATGCTAGAGGGGATGTCTAACGGCAGGAGCTGGTGCCTGTAACTTGGACTCTCCGTAGCGTCGTTGAATGGGTTTCCATGCTCATTTTGTTCCTCAAGACGCCTAATACATCCCTTACAAGTTTGTTGGTGTAATTATGAAACACACTGACGTATGGAACACACAGCCATCTCAGTCTTTGACGTCCATTTACTGGCGGAAATATGCGCAGGATGAAATTTTGTGGGAGACATTTTCCATTGTTGGCAAGTGAGGAATCGCGCTGCGAAGCCCGAGTGCGTGAATGTAGATTCACCCTGTATATGACTTGTGCCTTATATGAGCTTCTACAAACGGCCAATATGGCGTCTTCTCTCTACCGAAAAGAGCTGCTCCCTCCCCCGCTTAGCCACATGGTGTGACGTTAGTGGCGTTCTTCCGTCTTATAGGTGATCGTTCAGACGCGTGACACTACCCCACACGTTGGGAAAGCCTCCGCACCGTGCATTTCGCACGTTTTGCCGTCAGAAACGCGGCACGTTGGCCACACTTGTTCAGATACACGCTCCGTCTGCCGACGTCTTTACGCCTGTAAACATTCCGTATTAAATCGCACACACTGTGGCGCTGCGGCAGCTGTCTCGCTACGGTATCTGTAGACGGACTACGAGGAAATCATTATCAGAACATTTACTATCTCCCAGGTGGCATGTCCGGTCATAGGATCAAATTCGACGTCGTCCTTCCGCATGTACTTTTCTTCCTCCTGCAAAGTATTTCTCCCTGTCTACAGCAGGGAAAGTACACACGCCGTAGGACAGCCTTGACCACAGTTCGTAAACACAGAAGTGCATCGAGCAGGACGCAGTAAGAAGTGGACTCCCCGAGCGCAAGAAGTGGCGGAAGGGAGAGAGCGACCAAGCGGAAGCCGCTGCACTGAAAAGGGTCCTTGGCAGTGAAGAAAACTTCTGACCGGGGACAAGAGCTTTCCCTCTAAACTGGACTGCCCGAGACGATCGATACGAGTGCCCGCTGCTTCTTGTTTGTCCAACCATCTTCTGGTCAGCAGCGTGTGACGGGTAAGCGCCTAAGCGTGGAACCGAGTGCTCCCGGCCTGGTGCGCCGCTCTGCTTTCCAATTGTGGAGATTTTACGAGTCAGTGCTTTGGTGCCAAAACTCGTAGAAATTATTGACCTGGGAATCCAAGTGAGGCAAGATCAAGTCAAAATAACTGGTACACTTCCCCTTATATTCTGACATCTAGTTGCATACCACTAAAAGAGAGTGCTTGCGACCTTCCTATCGGTTCTTACCAATAATAATAATAATAATAATAATAATTTAGTGTGGCTCATTGGCCTGGTGCAAGTCTTTCAATTGGACGCCACTTCGGCGACTTGCGTGTCCCTAGCCTACCCCAGTTATCCAACCGGAGAAAGGGGACCTACAAAGACGTGGAATCCGAACCACATGTCGTTACTGGCGACTCCTCACATCGTTGAGAGGTGAAGGATGGGTTAAAGTGCAGACTGAAAAAAAATCAGAGGTCCGACCGGCTTTTGAACCCGCGACCGTTCTGTTTCCAGTCGAGCACTTTGCCCCAAGACCACCTTTTTTTTTTTTTTTTTTTTTTTTTTTTTTTTTTTTTTTTTTTTTTTTGGGGGGGGGGGGGCCTCCCATCTCCCCTTCTAGCCCATCCTTGCGCTCTCCAGATATGCCTTCAAAACGGCGAGCTTCGTTTGCTGTAAGCTTGTTTTTATTTTAAGTGAAGTTTCTGGAACGGAAATGAAACTTGTGTTCAGATTAACTCAGACGTTCTCCTAACGATCGTTGTAACAAAATTAAATTTCTTCTCCAAAACTTAAGAACTTGTTGTTAAAATTATTCTTTGATGAACCGATTCCTATGTAAGTAATGTCGACAAAAATAATATTCTCTTTCTGTAAATTCATCAGTAATGAACTGATTGGCCGTTTAGTTCTTTAATGTGAAATTATTTAAACTAAAATGTCTTCATGTATACATTATATGTATATTCTTTCAAAGTAAGAAACTAAAGCGTAAGTACAAGTGATTGAATATATAGACATAAAATGACGTTGGTATGTGTCTCATTTGCACCCAAATGATGGTATGTGAGCAGCAGACGAGCAAAGGTCGCAGAATTGCGTCTTCTTTCAGAGCAGAAGTTCTAGCCTATCCCTGTCTTTTTAAAGATTATCTTAAGTGCGTTCTCAAACTTCTTCTTATGGTCCCCGTAATTCCATGTTCTCGCATACTCCGTTTCCATATATGTCATAAACTCTATAAGGTTGTCACTACCGATTTTATTAACGACGTAACTGGTATAATGCCCAAGTAGCCACATCACAGTATTGTTTTTCCATCACGGATAGTATTTTTTGTCTGGTCTATACAATAGTTTTGTTTCTATACAATCCGGTGAGGTCCTGGTTACAAGCGCTATCTGTCGCCTAATCCACTTCCAGTGATGATCGCGGTTTCCGCACGTGAATCTGTGTGGAATAGTGTCCACTAGATTACAGGTGAGGCATCGTACTGTGTCACTCAGTCCAATTGCATAAAACCTCTCATTGGTGCTTACGATGTTGTTTATCGTTTTGTATAGCGCTGACTTAACGTTCGAAGGAAGTACGCAGCTGTTAATATTCTGCCACACTGCTTCCCAGTTGACTCCAATGTACTTCGATTCTATTTTATTCCTTCCTTCGTGTTTTCTTCTGTATTCCAAAATGTCTCTTGCAGTTAAGTTCTTGTAATTTTTTAGTCGTTCGCTCAGATAACTTCTCTCAAGATAGTACTCCCGGATATGGTTTAACTGAAAACTTATTGTTTGGACATTTATCGGTGAATCTGTACTTTCTGGTTTGACTGCTTCGAACAGCTTCGTAGTAAGGCTGTCAGGGTTGCTGTGTATGTGGTTGGTCATTCGTTTAATATATAGCGCAGTTGCTTTATTTCTTATATTAGTCAAACCCAGTCCGCCGTGTGTGGGGTCTAGCGTTACAGTTGTAGAGTCTACTCTGAATAGTTCACCCTTCCATATAAATGATGTCGTCTTTGACGTTATTGTCTTCGCTACCAGTTTAGGGATTGGAAATAACTGTGCTATGTAATATGCTTTTGACAGGATGTACGTATTTACATACTTAACCCTCTGGTACTGATCCAAACTTCGGCAGTTATTTTCAAGCAGTGCTCCCTTGATTTTTTGCGCTACATCCCTCCAATTTTTTGCCATCATCTGTAAGGGGACGGTTGTCAGAATAGTTCCAAGAGCTTTATGTTCCACGACGTTTTTAGCCCAGTCGAGCCTGATGTCTTGCAATCCTCGTATACTTAAAAATTTACTTTTATTTTCGTTCATTTTTGCTCCTGATGCTAGACAATATTTATTTAGTTGTCTCTTTAGAGCCATCACGTCTTCTCTGTTCCTTACTATTATCCCTACATCATCAGCGTAGGCGCCAACCACTATTTTCCTTTCATAGATTGTAAGACCTGTCAGTTTAGCTTGCAGTTGCCTTAATAATGGTTCCAGTGATATTACAAAAAGTAACATCGATAGAGGACTTCCCTGAGGT
Source organism: Locusta migratoria (assembly GCA_026315105.1). Classification (NCBI taxonomy): domain Eukaryota; kingdom Metazoa; phylum Arthropoda; class Insecta; order Orthoptera; family Acrididae; genus Locusta; species Locusta migratoria. The sequence goes on along the minus strand of CM048746.1, from coordinate 50,668,620 downwards.
ACTCCTCGTTTAATTTGTATCTGTTTCGTCAGTTGACCGTTAACAGAAACTTTAGCCGAGATCCCCAGTGCGGCATTTTTGACGATGTTTAGAGTTCCTGGAAGAAATCCCATTCGTTTCATGGTTTCTAGAAGATACTTGTGTTCGACCTGGTCGTAAGCTTTATAAAAATCGACGGAGAGGAGACCGCAGTGAATATTGCTAACAGATGTTAAAGCAATAATGTCCCTATATTGCGCAGCAGTTTGGAGTATCGTCCTTCCATAGGCACAAGTCTGATAATGACAGATAATTTTCTCAGTTAGTGGTACAATACGTTTATTTACTGCCTTTGCAATAATCTTGTAGTCAGAATTCAGTAGGGAAATTGGTCGAAGATTGTTGATTTTCTTGCATCCTTTGTTTTTTTGGGAACAGAACAATTTTACATTCTTTCAATTCTGAGGGGACACGTTTACCCTGAAACACTTCATTCACAATTTCTGTCATCTTATCTCCTATCAAATCCCAGTACCTTTTATAAAACTCGATGGGTAAACCATCGGGTCCTGGTGACTTCTTAGTGGGAGAACTGCGTATAATTTCCAGTACTTCTTGATTAGTAAAGGCTGAAGACAACTGTTCATTGTCTTCTCTAGTTATTTTAGAAGTCACGTTTTCAAACAGTTCATCATAATAGTCTTCATTAGAGTCACATGAATCATATATATCTCTGTAGTACCGATGTATTTCATGAATTATTTCATTTTGTTTGGTGAGGACAGTACCATCTACCAGCTTGAGCTCATCCATGAAAGTCCTTCGGCGGTTTTTGTTGTGTTTTATTAAGTGATACAAAGCCGCAGATTCGTCCTCACTGACTGATTTTGCTTTAGATTTAAGCTTAAGTCCTTCTAATTGTTGTCTCTTCAATGCTATTAACTTTGCTTTTATCTTTTTAATATCTTGCAGTCGAGTCGTTATTCCGTCTACCTGATCATATAACCCTCTTAATACACTGTAATAGAATTCCATTGACTGTTTGATTTCCCGAGAGCGCTCTATGCTATAACAAATAATTACTTTACGTAACTTTGGCTTCGCTCTAGTGGTCCACCACTCTAAAACACTATTATAGCTGTTAACTGAGCATAGACACAGTTCCCATGCACGATTAAGTTCTTCTTCTAATTCCTTGTCCATTAAAACAGCAGCGTTCAAACACCATTGGCCCCTGTACCAACGTGTTGGTTGTTGATCTAAATTGATACAGGTAGAAATGCTGCTGTGATCTGAAAAGCTTGCAGGAATTGTTTCCGCTTTAAGTACATTGGTCGCTAGGTTGTCTGACACATAGATCCTATCAATTCTACTGGAGGATGTACTGGTAATATAGGTGAACTGGACCAGTGTCGGATACTTAATTTCCCAAATGTCCCTCAGTTTCAGTTCTCTGACAAGACGGTTCAGCTCGTTTGAATAATTAAAATTGGGAAACTGGTCTTTTCGGTTCAGAACACAATTAAAATCACCCGATAGTATAAGTTTTTGAGGGTCGTTCCGAAGTAGATAAATTATATCTTCTTTAAAAAACTTTGCTCTTTCGGAACTATGCGTATTGCCAGAGGGTGCGTAAAGGTTAATAATTGTGACACCCATTATGTTCACCCCTATTCCTCTTCCAGATTCAAGCATTTCTACATCATTTACAGGAATACCGTCTTTTATTAAAATTGCCGTGCCAACATTCATTTCAGGTGCAGAATTAATTAGAACAACATATCCGGGTATTGTAAAATCTGTCATTAGCACCTCTTGCAAGAGAGCAATGTCTGTTGCTGATTCGTACAAAAATTGTTTTAAAGCTTCGGTTTTAACTTTAGACGTAATCTTATTTATATTTATTGATGTTATTGTATAGGCCTGTAGCATTTTTGAGACTATATAATGAATTAATTGACAAAGTTGGGAGGTTATCCGAATAAAGCATGCCATGGCCAACAGCAGCAATAAAATACTTACGAAAATATAAAAAGAAAAAAAAAACATCACATTGCTATGTACTTCATGAACGTCTTTTAGATGCAGTAAATATTTGTTAAAAAATTGATTGAATCCCTCTTTTTTTCCGCTAAGTGTTGCCTTCAGATGTCAAACCCTGGGATATATCTGTACGTTCATTACAGGGGGAAGTTCCTTGTAAGACATTTTTGGAATTTCCCTTCAAGGAACCTTCAGTGACTATTTCATATTTGATATTTGGCGACTTTTTATTGCCCCTGGCGGGCTGTTGTCTGCTTTGCTTCCGAGTAACTCTCAGATTTTGTTGCGGTTTGACTCGGCGGCGCAGCAAGTCCTGAGTCGCCGTGGTTTCCTGTTCACTTTCCTTGTTTTCGTCTGCCGTGTTACAACTTCGATCAGGCGAAATCTGTTGTCCGCTTCCGCGTTGCCGTTGACGGTCTTGCGCGACCTGCATCGGTGTGTCTGACGCGGCGTGTTGCTCGTCGACTGCTGCCTCGGTCTGCTTGTGTTGAGACACGTCCGGCTCCTCAGAGAGCAGCAACTTGTTCGCCGACGTGTCAGGCACTATTTTATCAGATTCCGTCTCTTGCATTACTTCTTGTTCTTTGTCTGACTGAGATTGTAGCGTGGTTTCGTCCTCCGAAGGCAGTTCCTTCATGTCTACGTTCCCTGTTCCCTCTAGCTCCTCCGCTTCGCACGGCTTCTGCTTGCGGGCGGAATGTACAGGAGAGGAATCTTCATCAGATTGATCTTCCGTTTTTTCTAGGGGTCTTTTCTTGGGTTGCTGCTCACTTTCACGCACAGCAGAACCGCTATTTGTAACTGGATTCAAGGGTGGGAACTCCTTTTCGGGTATGGTGACCACATCAGAAGTACCTTCCATGGCGACCTTAACAGGAGGGGGTTGCTCAGTAGAGGCCATAATGTTACTGAGTGTGAGTCGTTGCCGCTGTATTAAATTGGTTCTCAAAACAACGGCACGACGTGGGCAGTCCTGTCGGAAGTGTCCAGATTCGTTACAAATTTGACAGGTTTGTTCTTGTCCAGAATACACAACGTGAGCTTTATAACCTTCTACGGTAATATAAGAGGGAATATTAGTTTTAACTTCCATTTCTACAGATCGTATTCCATTATAACATTGCAGTTTGTACTGCTTGGACCACCGTTCATTCACAATTGAAATAACGTCCCCATATTTTGAAAGTGCTTCCTTAATCAACAGATTATCAATTTCAATAGGGATATTTAAAACCCTCACAGTTTTATACGTGATATCAGCTTTCCGTACTGAGACTATACTTTTAGATCCATCCCTATGTTCAAATTCTACAGCATTACCTCACTTTGTCAGAAATTTGTCGACCGTCACCGGACTAAAAAACTTTACAAACACACAGTATTGATCAGCGTCTAATTGAGTGGTATGTACAGAATCAGAATTAATGCCCATTACCTCAAACAGCCAGTCGTGTAGTTCCAGAGCAGACGGTTGAACAGGACGAGTTTCCCTCTTGAAAGAGAAAACCAGAGTATTTTTTCGTGCAGAATCAGCCATTTTCTTCAGCGGCGTAGAAATCCCGGTGAACACCGAAATCCCGCCAAATGACGAGACGTTCACAAACGAAACACGTAAACACCACTATACAGCACTTCAAGTACGTGTACGAACACAGAAAGGACAGGAACACTGAACGTAAACAAATACACCGGCGCGAGCGCTAACGTGTACGGAGCAGCAGCGGGCAGGTCCGTTCGCGTTGGCAGCTGAAGCCGAACTACGGCCACCACCGGGCCCGACGGTTCTCACCACTAAGACTTGGGCAATACATAACTCAGGGTAGTAAACGTTTATGGCTCGTTGTCTCTGTACATAGGGGTGAGTTATGTATGTCAGCTTCTATGCCCTAAACAGCTACTCAATCTGTTTAATCAACATCAATAATTAATCTGTAGTTTAGCCAGTCTATTAATCTGCATATGATGACCTGAAAATGTATGTAAACAAACATAAATTAAACTTCTGAATATCCAACTAAATGCATTCTAAGATAAAGAAGTGATTCACGCTCGAAGTAATTCTTTATAAATGGAGTTTATTACTGGTTTTGGACATGAAAATGCGGAGATAGTCCTACTATATACATCCGTAAATAACTGAATATTTCCCCAACTATTTTTCATGATAACCACAATAAGTTTCACACGCACTCGAGAGTAAAAGTTGGAAAATTATCACTCGTCAAGTTGTGTAGTCCATCGAACATTGCAATTCCATATTAATCCGCGATTAATTACAGTATTTGTTGGAAAACACAGTTTGTCATCACACGAGTACGCGACTGCTGAATTATCACAGTTCCACAGCCCTACTACCGTGCATAGTTTATCACTAGAGTAGAGCAGAGTAAGTTCTGCAGTCACAGTTCCATAAATTTTCTAAGTCCACACATGCCTTTCTCTTCAAATCACAAGTTCGTAACGCGGCTTCAGACCGCCCAGCGTCACAACCGTTCACCACCACGTCCAAGTTACGAGTCCCTTCCCAAACGTTCGAAAGCGTGCTCCCTCTGCTCTCAAAATTGTATCCTTCCGCTCATCCGAACGCCTCATCTTTAAAACACAATTTCCATTCCAAAATTTTATACATTTGAATATCACAGAATTAAATGCTTTGACCACCTTCCTACAAATGTTGTTTACATTTAACAAATAAATATATATTTAAAAATACTAAAATGGTTGAGACTGAAGCTCTTTGCTCACGTGTCACTGTTCAAATATACTGTCGCCGTCGAAATATAGTTAGACAATTAATATTCAATTTATCATGGCTTTTGTATGCAAATCTATTCAGTTCTTGTCCACAAATACTTATAATTGTTTATATATAAATTATCTGCTACATATCTACTACTTTTAGTCGGTCATGAAATATTTAAGTGCCAGTCTACAACATAAAAAACGAACGTTACTAAGAATAATATTAAATATAATAAAATACAAATATAAATGTAATGCGCTTTGCTGGCTTCATGTTTTGTGTTTCTGTCGTGGAGTCTATGTTCTGACACAATAATATTACCACCTCAACGAAAACCAGAACAAGAGAGTAAAACAAAATTTATTGAAAGAATACGGTAGTAACATGGCACGTCTTTTAAGATATCTGGCGTGGTGCAATTCTCCCCAATTGCTTCTTAATCTGTTACTGATAAACACCACGTATCATTAACTGGAAATATAAGTGTTATAATATTATTATTATAGTACTGAAATTTGTCGGCTTTTTATTTGTAAGGGATATTGAAATTGTAATTACGGCGTTTCATTCTCCCAAGTCTGCTGAATATATTCATATAATTATATTTGCCGTATGATCATTCCCTGATTTTATATGGATTTTTAGAATAATGTTTGTGGCTATATTGTATTTCAGTTGCATTATGGGTTAGCCGCCGTCGCTCATTCAATACAGTCGCTTGCTGTTTCCGACCACATTAGAGAAAACCTTGACTACCTGCTGTGTCCCATTCACTAGGTACAAACTGGTAGACGGCCAGTTGGGGAACCCAACACCCTGGCAAAACCCGCCTTTAACATGGAAACAATCAGCTTCCCCCTGTGTCTGTAATATCAACTGCTTATTCCCCAGCACAGAAAATACCACACTGCAATAGTGCCCTAATATCCCATTCCGCTCTACACTCCTTACCACACTAACGGGAAAAAAAAAAAAAAAAAAAAAAAAAAAAAAAAAAAAAAAAAAAAAAAAAACCTTGGAAGCATAGAGATCGTATTTACAGAATACGTAAATTAGTGTGTTCTGATGAGATGACTGGCATATGAACCATGTCGGAGCACTGGTCCAGGGTCAGTATCGATGTCACGGCGCAACACCACCTACGTGTGAAGTGTGCCTGCGGCTCTTATCGGCGGCGCTCTGAACCGCAGGTAATGCATCAGTGTGACTTCAGCAAACGTCCACGATGCGTCGCAGACGTATGCATAAACCGGAGCGTAAGATCAACCAGTTTGAAAGAGAATTATTGGAATGAGAGAATGTAATGAATCCATCGGGATGTTCTTGTTCGTATGGGACTAAGTGTTCCGGCAGTATCAGAGGTGGATGCAGAGTGCTTGACGGAACGCCGCAGAACAGGGTGGCTGGGTAGCGTCGCACCACGTGCACCACTTCCCGCCGAGCCCCAGACGAAAATTTATGTAGACAGTGATCTTCTTCTTGTTTTGAAGGTCAAATCCGTAAAATTCCATCGAGATGGGAACAAACCCTTAGATGTTTATGCAATACCAACACACAAACAAAAAGAAACACGTGGAATGTTTTTCTGAATGTTTATTACAATATCATGTAAACATTAGGATTAAATCGGTCAAAAACTTTGCGCGATTCTTGGTGCAAACATTACACAATGACTTGTTTTTCTATAATAGAAATGTTTTAAATGTTTGTTCAGCTTATGGGACTGTAGTGGGACAAGGACCTACATCTCGTCACAAGCCCTTTATAAGCTCAGTTTGTCGGGTAAGCGTTAAAAACGATAATTTGTTTCATTAAATGTTTCAATAATGTTGTTAATTTTCATAAATTTCATACTTAAAATTTTGTATTTGTTTTTCTGTTTCATGTGTCTTCGAGAGCGTCACAACGCGGTCAACAGAGTCCTCCATGACGGAACCAAAGATATGTTGGCTGACCACCAACCGTCGCGAGTCGACGGTCATGCGGCGAAAGGAGAAACTGCAGCCCGTTGTTGCGTCGTGATCTAAGAAGACATTTACTAAAAAATTAATAGGTTTTCTCTTTGTAAAAAGTTATGAAAAAAATTCTTTGAAGAAATGAGATGTTCCGATTGTCTTATCAAGCTGTACAGATCATGTTATATTATAGAACCTACTGTACAAGTGAATAAATTATGTAGTAAAGACTTTAGGGACTTGGTTTGTGTTTATGTGTGTGAAGGGGAGAGAGAGAGAGAGAGAGAGAGAGAGAGAGAGAGAGAGAGAGAGAGAGAGAGAGAGATGTTTGTATATGTGCAAGAGAGAGATTTTTTGGGGGGGGGCCGTCGTGTCATGTGTGCAGGATCAGTCATGGCTGATATGAGACCAAAATAGGCTTCAACCAAGAAGTAATCATAGTAAGACATTTTAATAAATCACAATACCTAAGTTGCTGCAAAATACTTTATTTTCCACGACGGCCGTTTCGGCTTATGCCATTCTCAAGTGATCCCTGCAAAGAAGCTGTGTTCGTTATTTTGTTCTGTGTACACGATTTTATAAGTTTGAAATTCATGTCTTTCAGGCAACAATACTTACATTACATCGATGGCTATTGCATATAACATCTCTCTTAATTACGAAATCGTTTGTTTTATTTGGTATTTCCTTTTCATTTCGTTGTAAGATTTAATATTTATCTGAGATAGTATGTTACAACATGTACAAAGATGTTATATCGAAATGTTATGTAATAATTTGTCTCTGGTCACTCAGATGCTGTGTGTAAATACTTTATCAATTTTGTTATAGATAGCAAAGTTAATAAAGTATTCACACATAGCACCTGAGTAATCTGATCTAAAAAAAGTGTTTAAGATCCATACATGAAAAAAAAAATCATAAATTATCACAGACATTCATTAACTAGACTGGCAATGTCGCTGGTATTAGTGAAGCCTGATGCCGCCATCTTACGATTACAAACCTTAAGATTTTGTGTGGTACAAAAAAATTACACAGCTTAAGACGACTCATTAATTTACGAAATCATTTGACATCTAAAGGTGGTGTAGATTTTTCCTACACACGATTACCTGGTTAGGTTAGGTTTTGTAATGGGAACACGCTGGCTTCATGAAACCAATGATACCGCGTATGCTTCGCCAGTCTAGTTAATGTATGTCTGTGTAAAGTATTCACACATAGCATCTGAGTGACCAGAGACACATTATCACATAACATTCGAGTGATCAAGGTAACATTCCGATATAACATCTTTGTAGGTGTTGTAAACATATAGCATCTCTACCTATCAGATAAATATTAAATCTTACATCGAAATGAAAACGAAATACCAAATAAAACAAATGATTTCGTAACTAAGAGATGCTATATGCAATAGCCATCGATGTAATGTAAGTATTGTTGCATGAAAGACATGAATTTCAAACTTATAAAATCGTGTACACAGAACAAAATAACGAACACAGCTTCTTTGCAGGCATCACTCGAGAATGGCATAAGCCGAAACGGCCGTCGTGGAAAATAAAATATTTTGCAGCAACTTAGGTATTGTCATTTATTAAAATGTCTTACTATCACATATTTCATGCTGCGAGAGCTACAATGAAAAAAAAAAAAAAAATAGTAATCAGTTATCAAGTTGTGCGTGTCGCTGCAAACAGTGAAGTGCGAAGCTAAGGAGGTGGTCTGATGCACCATGAGAAACGCAGACAACGGAGTGTTAAGTGTAAAATTTGTTTTACAGGAGAGAAGCAGAGCGGTGGGTGAGTGCAGCTCGTAGCTGGCAAGACAGACGGCGCGCTTAACGAAGCGGTAAATAACGCGCGACAGCGGCGGTCAACGCCTAGCGGGGAGGCTCCGTGTGCAGTCTGTTCTGCCGTAACTTACGTAAGGGTGAGTGCTCCACTCTTCAACGCCACTGCCGGGGCAACAACGCTTTACCACTCAACTGTCCAACTTCGTACACGTTATATTCGCCATATTCGCCACCCTCCACTTTAAGAGCCGCATTCACTTCGTCAAGGACTAAAACATAAAAAAAAAGAAGTGCAGATATAAGTTGGCATCCGAAAAAGGAGTAGTTGAACGTGCCTTCTACTGTAAAAAGTTTAACAACCAAATTTCCAAAAGAATTTTGGAGCATATATTACAACGTTATGTACTAACTTCAAGAGAACAACCTATTGACCCATAGTCAAAGCGGATTCAGGAAGTATCGTTCTTGTGAGACACAGCTCTTTACTCACATGAAGTGACGGGTGCTACGGACAAGGAAGCTCGAATCGATTCCATATTTTTGTGTCAAAAGTGGCATTTAATCAAATTGCGTACCTGTGGAATACGCCTCGGTTGTGCGATTGGACTCGCGATTTCCTGTCAAAAGGACAGCGTACGTACTGAGGGAAAGTCACCGAGTAATACAGAAAAGATATCTAGCGTTCCCTAGGGCAGAGATGAGGTTCAAATCAAATGTTCAAATGTTTGTATAGTCTATGGGACTTAACTACGGGGTCATCAGTCCCTAAGCTTACAAACTACTTATGAACTACTTACGAACTAGGACGGCACAAATACCCATGCCCGAGGGGGGATTCGAACCCCGACCGTAGTGGCCGTGCAGAACGTGACTGCAGCGTCTTAGCCCCCTCGGCCACCGCGGCCGGCAGCGATGAGGTCCCCACTGTTCCTTGCCTTTAGAAATGAGCGGCTGAAAACCTGAAGTTGCCCGGGTGTTTGTTTATTCCACTCTCTTCCACTTCCCTCCCCTCCTACTCTTTATCATCTCTTCGCCTCCCCTCGCTCTCATTATCTCATCCTCCTCCTTCCTCACCGCATTTCTTCACTATGCCGTCTGTCCATCTCCTCGTACCTGTTTCACTCTGCCTGCTCCCCTCTTCTTTTCCTCACTGTCTTGCGTCCAATCTTGCTTGCTTAGGATCAGCTGGGTTGACTACAGATAGAGAAAACTATTATCCGCATCAGCACCATATCCGCAAGTTCTTTAACCGCAACCGCAGATATTACTGTTTTGAATGGGTAATAATAATAGATAGCAGTATTTATAATCATTGTATGTAATTATTGTAAGAGTGTCATTTCTGCGACAACGTAACTACTTTTGACTTCTCAAATCACGGCACTGTTCTATACGTACTCCAAAACATGTTATTGCAAACAGGATAACACTAGCGCTCCGCACATACACAGTAGCGCTTCGGAGCATGTGCGGTCGAAGCTGTTTAATAGAGGCATCTTCTTAAATTTCAGTAGTTAAAATCGGCATAGAGAAGATTTTATTGCGTTTACATAAAAAAAGAAGAAGAAACGGTTATTTCGGAGTCTTACAAAAGGGACACTTTATTTTCCCCATATTAACGCGCAAGAGGTTATGTGACACAAAGCGAAGCATGTCATTTCAATGTTAAAACTGCCGTCTACTACTAATTGGTAACTGTCAGCAAAAAAGACAATGTCAGCTGCAGCTACGGCCAGCCTATACAATCTAACAATATGTAGCTTCCTAAATACGTTACTTTCACTGTACACCGTATCTGATTATCAAAGTTGCTAAAATGCTATTGTGAATCTTTATTACTTCCGTCACCACTTATGTAACACATAAACATGAATGTTTGTTTGTATCTACGTCCGTATTTTATGCGCGGCTGTACCATTCATTCGGTGAAATAATATACATTTTTACACGGAAAACAGGCCACTATATCGTTGATCTTTTCCTTGGCATCAAATATGTATTTTTTTTTTTTTTTTTTTTTTTTTTTTTTTTTTTTTTTTTTTTTTTTTTTTTTCAAATTGACGATTTCAATTTGTTTTCCTTTACTAATACCAAATCACCTCTTTTCACTTTACACGATATAGTATCCATTAATGTCGTGTTCGTTTTGAGAAAGAACTGTCATTCTATTCAGTAGGATATACATTGTCAGTCGGTCACTACAAAGCGCTAACTGTAGGTAGCGGAGATTTGGCGTGGCATCTCTGGTAGGCAGTGGGCCGGTTTGCCACTCAGAAAGCACCTGACAGACCGCAGATAAGACACGCTTGCGTAAACGGATTAGGCGGAGGTCCCACGGGTACTGCTGCGCCAACTGTGCCGCACAGTAACATCTGTGCCCAGGGAATGAGGACAACAGACTTCTGCTCTACCTGGCCTTGCAAGGATTCCGAGTATCTCCACAGGCTTGAAGTTTTCAGCTAACATTCCGACAGAGGTTCTGGGCAGATACCACGCTCTTTACCCGCATATAACACACTGATATCCGCGTCGCTTACATTTTATCCGCAAAGTAAGAAATATTGCGGATATCAGTGGATATCCGCATCCGCGCAGACCTCTAGCTATATAATTGCCATGGTGACCGGGTGCACTTTCTGTGTCATCTCTTTCTTCAACTCTCTAATGAAAACTCAGGTGTCTCTATCAACTTTCGTAATGAGCAGTCAAGCAGTATAAAATTCATAGCAATGTACCCTCTGCGATGCACCATACCGTAGCCTGCTTCAGATCAAGTGTAAAATATTTCATCAAGATCGGAATAAAAATGTAGATTTTGAGAAATTCCGATTGTTAAGTACCTTCCGCCATGCAGCACATGAAACTTTATATAGACACTGACCTTCGTGTTGCTTCGAAGGTTAAGTGTACAAAACGTCATCAAGTATGAAGTAAAACTCTAGATTTGTCAAGGTCCTTACATAAGGTGCCCCTGCCACGCACCAAATGCATATTATCTCTCTGGTTCTTACCCCTACAGGAACTGTTACCAGACGGCAAGAAATGTGTGCACCAAATTTGGGTGAAATCGGTCCAGTGGTTTAGCAGTAGCTGTCTTTCGCGCATTTTACTGTTTATGACGTCAGATGTCGCCAACTACACTGGTAAACAATTAGGAGATCAGTTGGGTTATCTTCGTACTGAAGTATCGTTATCGGCAGAATGAACTAAAATGGTTCCATGTCTTTCTGTGGTTTCAACCAAATGAATTACACAAGCAGTTGGGTTCACGTAGTGCAGTGATCAGGTATTGCAATGCAACAGCAATGTCAATGACCCGAAGCTATGGCATGGAGATCCATATGAAGGCTTGAAGCGAGTCATAGAGGTGGCTATATCTATTGGGATCTCCCGAAGATCCATGACTGGATACGACTTCATAAAACAGGGATTTTTAAAAGAAAGTAAAACCAGCAAGAGATGACCGTTATGTTAGGTTAACAGCCTGTCGAGACAGCGGACAATTGCAACTCAGCTTGAACGCCCCCTTAACGCAGTATCAGGACGTGTAATATCAACACGTGGGCGTATGGTGTGGGCAGGAGTCAGTATTGGCGTACGTACAGAATGGAGATTTGACCGCTCAGAGGTATAGAGACGAGATCCTTCGACCTTTTGTTCTGCCCCACGCTGGTGGCATAGCCTCCTGGTGGACGATAACTCTCGTCCCCACAGAGCTGCACTGGTGAACATCATTCTTGAAGTTGAGGGAATTCTTCACTGGATTGATAACCTCATAGTCTCCATGCCAGGAAAGTGTGCAACTGTACTGATCGTTTTAGGTGATCACCCACCGTATTAGAGGGCTACGAGAATGACTTTTTCACCGTTATGGTTGCCCCATTCTGCCTCGCTCTATGTAAACGCTATGTAAACTACAAGTAAAGACTTGAGACAGCAAAATATCGTACTGTATCACACCCTGAATAAAATACGTTACGTATACTTTTTATGATGTCTCACCTAATCTCCTGATCTGATTGTTTTGAGCAGTTTATGTGTTGAGAGTGATCCACTCACAGCGACCTTCCTCTTGGTTTAAAGATCGAGTGTGCAATATTTAATCACAATTACAATAAAACTGTGGATTTGTATGCAATATAAACACACAAACCTACCAACACATGGACCCCCTGCGTTAGAGAGACACAGTTATGTAATTCTCTACGGGCGTAGAGTGGCATATACGGAAACTGCAAGTGATTTTTTTAATTTTTTTATTTATTTTCGATTAGAGATAGTAGTTGCAAATTAAAACCTTTTACGTGGGGTGGCGGTTTATCATGCCTCTCACTGATTATGACGTCATATCTCCTGACCAATTTGTCGTAGGGGGTACGTAACCCTACAGCACAGTAATGTTTCCGCTGGTTAAGATGGAGATATGCAACATTTTTGCGTGCTGCAGCAGTTTTTTGCATATCTAATTATTTTTGATGTCATATATCGTGAATGAGTTTTACGTGATACGTATACCCACAGCGATCTTCGTATTGGATATTCATGCGTGCAAAATTTTATCAAGATTGAAATGAAACTGTAGAATTGTACCCAATACAAACACTCAAACCCATAAACACACGGACACTCTGCTGTATAAATAAAGATTTAGGAGACGAGCAGCTCTCTTAGAACATTCCCGGATGATGCTTTCGTTTATCGGTTAATAAATTCATCAGAAAACGAAAGAAACTGAAAAAAGTGTAGGTAAAATATCTGTGAAGTGTGAGGCCATCCATATCAACACTACAGTAAATCCGTTAAACTTCATTTCCACGACCCAGCAGTCAAATCTATGGGCCGTAAATTCGATTAAATACTTCTGAATTATAATTAAGAACAACATAAAATGGAAAAAATACGTAGAAAATATTATGGGGAAGGTGAACCAAAGTCTGCGTTTAATTTGAAGAACATAATTATGTAATGGTTCTAGTAAGGAAACTGCCTATACTGCAATTGTATGTCCTATTTTGTAGTATTACTGCGCATTGTGGGATCCACACCAGATGGGACTGGCGGAGGAAGGGCAGCTGCTTTTGTATTATCGCGATACAGGGGAGAGTTTCAAAGGAATGATGCAAGAGTTGGGGGTGGAAACAATTTAAAGAAAAGCGTTATTCATTGCGGCGAGGTATATTTGCGAAATTTATCATAAACTTTCTCTTTAGTATATGTTTTAATAGCAGCCACGTACATAGGAACATACGATCATCACAATCAAAAGAAAACAGATCGCAAACGGAAAGATTTTGTCACTTTTTTCCGCGCCCTATTAGAGAATGGAACGATAGGGAAATATTATGAAAGCTGTTCTACTAACCCTCTGCATCGCACTTAAATTTGGTATGCAGAATACACCGTAAAAAACTTCTACTGCAAAAGAGAATATGACTGACAATTAAAAACAGTCAAACATCCAGAAGAAGAGAAGGACACGCAATGGAACTTCATGGCTTGAGAGGTTATGTAATGCTATCTTACGGATTACAATATTAAGGCTTATTTACAAACTAATTGCGAGTATGAAATGTAAGTACGATGTGATACCCAGCCAGGCGTCAATGGCTGCCTGATTCGGTTCAATTGGGTGTCGTGAAGCCATTGTATCCTATGCTGAGGCAATCTTGCAAATGGTCCTTCATATCCTAGACTGTGACGCATCTGATGTCTCCGGTGGTTTCACATGGGTCTGGGAACCTTGCTGGTCACCGAAGTTCCTCAACAGTTCAGAACAGGTCTATTTCCAGAGTGAAGGAGCATAGTCATCGTCACCACCATAATGTTCATCATCTTAAGACTGACTATGCCTTTCAGCGTACAATCGGAGCATAATCCTCCTTATGTAACTCTTCTACGATCCCCTGTTCAATACTAATATACCTCGTCAGATATTAAGCCTGTTACCTTAAAATCATTTTTGTACAAATCCAAGTAATTTCTTCCTGGTGTACCTCGACTCCTAATGCAGAACCCATGAGTCTCATAGGTAACCTTGCTTCTCCCATGCATGTAACATGACCCCCAACATCTAAGCCTGTTCACTCAAACTACTTCATCTATGTTTTTTTCTTTGATTTCCTCATTATGGACACACTCCTGCCATTGTTCCCATCTATTAGTACCTGCAACCATCCTTGCTGCTTTCATATCTGCAACCTCAACCTTATTTGTAAAGTAACCTCTGTCCACTCAGGTTTCACTCCCGTACAACAAACTTGGTCGACAAATTGGACGGTGTAGTGATAAGTTTTCGTCTGACTTCCTCCTAGCGGAAGACAGTAGATCGTATCTGAGCGATTCAGGTTCTTTCACTGCGATGCCATCCGGTGACAAAATACATCCTAAGTACTTGAAACTGTCCAGCTGTTCTAACTTTGTTCTACTATTTAAAAAAGAATGTTCAAAGGTTTGTAAATGTATGGGACTTAACTGCTTGGTTATTAGTCTCTTGTCTTCAACTTATATTCGCACCTTCTGTTCAATAACACCTCCGAAGATTTTTACCAAACACTGTCGCGTTGAAAGTCATACCACGATACTATAGAGTGAGAGGTAACGTAAGAAGACGAACGAACTCCATGATTCACCGATGTTCCACCAGAGTACCCTAAACCGCTACAAGCGATGACCCAAAGCGGTACCCATTGGCTCCCCGGATCGAGGAGCCAAGACACACTCCGCGGTGACATCCCGAAGCAATAGATGGATGATTCCTGTAGCCGTACTCACCAAAGACAGCCATCCGGGAACCTGCTGTTGTGATCTTCGGTATTGAGACTGGTTTCATGCAGCTATCCACGCTAACCTATACCTAGGTCGCTGCGTCTCCGAATAAGAACGGCGACCTGTATTCTTTTGAATCTGCATACTGCATTCGTCTCTGTGTCCTCTGCGATTTTTACCCCACACAGTTTCCTCCAGTACAAAATGGACGATTTATTGAGGTCTCAGAATGTGTCCTTCTTTTACTGAATAGATGCCTCAAATTTACTTGCTTCCTAATTCTGTTGAGAACCTCCTCATTAGTTACGCGATTTAGTCACTTTTTTCCGGTATTCTCCTTAGCACCAAATCTTTCTGACTGAACTCCTTATCGTCCACGTTTCACTCTTGTATAAAACTACAGTTAAAACAATTGCCTTCAAAAAAGACTTTCTAACACTTCAATTAATATTCTTTGTCAACAAATTTCTCTTTTTCAGATATGCTTATCCAGTAGCGAAGCCAGGATTTGGTTCTTGTAGGGGAGGGGGGGGGGTAATGTTTTAAAACTAAATCCTATTGAATTTATTAATCTATGACTTATTTATACACTTTTTATAATTTAACCAATTTTACTACCAAAACAATTGCACAAGAAATAAAATAATTAGGTTCCCATTAATTTGAGAGTACAAGAAGAGCAACGTGGTGGAAATGGAGTGTACATAATCAGCTCGTAAAATAATTAAGCAGCTTCTTCTATGTTACTAGCCAAAGAGAGTTTAATTAACATGAGACTCTATGTGTAAAAATTGAACTCAAATAACACTATTATTGTTCATAAGATTCCACTCGGTGGCGTCGCTGACGTGGTAAACAGCGGGTCGCCGCATATGACTAGCATAGCAGTAACAAAAGCGGCAGCATCAAAGCTGGTCGCGCGGCATTAAAACCGCTTAGTAACAGCAGCACACGTTCTCAGTGGCGGAATCATGTTGGCGACTCACTTTCTGGTTCACCTGTGCTTGGCAAATTATACATGTGTACTATTTGAAATATCCGGTGCCGACTTGTTTTAAAAAAAAAAAAATAAATAATGAAAATAATAAAATTAAACAATCTTACGGTGGTGCTGAGGAGGGGGGGGGAGGGAGTGATTCAGCCCGATTAGCCCCTACCTCGCCCCCCCCCCCTCCCCAGCCATCTCCCCATCCGGGACTACGCCACTGTGTTTATCTTCCTTGACCTTTAAATACTTCTCCTTGCTGTTCGTCACAGCTTGCTCAATCTAAAAAGTGAATAATATTGGGGAAATACTACAACCCTGTCTGCATTTATCCCCCAGCACTGCGTTCACTACATGTTTCCCCAGCTGACCTCCAAGGTAACCATGTCAAAAGCTTTCTCCGAATCTATAAAAGATATAAACGTAGGTTTGCCTTTCCTGAACCTTTATTCTAAGATATCGTAATGTACCGGGTGATCAGAAAGTCAGTATAAATTTGAAAACGTAATAAATCACAGAATAATGTAGATAGAGAGGTAAAAATTGACACACATGCTTGGAACGACATGGGGTTTTATTAGAACCAAAAAAAAAAAAAAAAAAAAAAAAAAAAAAAAAAAAAAAGAAAAAAAAAAAAAAAAAGTTCAAATAAAAGTTATTTTGCGCGCGTCGTTTGGTGATGACCATGTGCTCAGCCTCCACTTTCGCCATGTTTGGCCTCCCAGGTCACCAGACCTCAGTCAGTGTGATTATTGGCTTTAGGGTTATCTGAAGTCTCAAGTATATCGTGATCGACCGACATCTCTAAGGATGCTGAAAGACAATATCCTACGCCAATGCCTCACCATAACTCCGGACATGCTTCACAGTGCTGTTCACAACATTATTCATCGACTACAGCTATTGTTGGGGAATGATGGTGAACATATTGAGCATTTCCTGTAAAGAAAATATTTGCTTTGTCTTGATTTGTTATGCTAATTATTGCTTTTCTGATTAGATGAATCGCCATCTGTCGGACATTTTTTGAACTTTTTATTTTATTTTATTTATTTATTTATTTTGTTCTAATAAACCCACATGTCATTCCAGGTATGTGTGTCAATTTTTACCTCTCTATCTACGTTATTCCGTGATTTATTAAGTTTTCAAATTTATACTGACTTTTTGATCACCCGGTATTTTCTCACTTGTTCCTACATTTCTTCAGAATCCTAACTGCTGTTCACCCAGGTGTGGTCCCAAATTCGTCTTTAGATAATTATTCGTAGCACTTTTCAAGCATGATTTATTGAAAGGATAGTTCTCTAATATTCACAGTTGCCTGCACTTGTTTTATTTTGAATTGGAATTACTACATTCTTCTTTGAGAAAATCTCCTCAGTTTCATACATCTTTTACACAAAGTGAAACGGTTTATTTCATGACTGGCTATCAGTAGTTCAGTAGTTCAGTAGTTCAGAACGAATATCATTTTCTTCAGGGTCCCTGTTTGGACTGAAAGTCTTCGGCGCTTTGCCAAATTCTTCTCGCTTCTTTTGACTGATTTTCCAATAAAATTAAGCATGCCAAGAATAAATTGAATAATGTATCTTCAGTAGTGTCCAAAACTTAAGCACAATAAAGAAATGTTCAAATGTTTGTTAAGCTTAAGGGACTTAACTACGGGGTCATCAGTCCCTAAACTTACAAACTACTTACGAACTAGCTAACACTAAGGACGACACAAATATCCATGCCCGAGGGGGAATTAGAACCCCCGACCGTAGTGACCGTGCAGACCGTGACTGAAGCGCCTCAGTCCCCTCGGCCACCGCGGCCGGCACAATAAGGAAAACCGAAAAATGAAAGGAGGAAATGTTTGCGTCCGCCGAGAATCGCACTCAGTATTTTTCCACCACCCACTCGTGTTTTCTCCGTACACGAAAGCAGTATTGCATGATTCGACAAGTGGCGTAACCGCAGTCTGAACAGGGCCCGTGTTGAGCCCTCTAATTCCTCACTCGTGTTTGTCCTGTTAACGGTAAGCGGAGTGTAGCCTCGTGGTGAAAGGGCCAGCAGAATGGCACAACGCCGCCATTCGGACACTGTTCTGCAGGGCGGAATAGTCGGCCTCCTTGAAGCAGGTCAGACACAGACCGGAGTCTCAGTGGGCCCATATGTGCCGCAAAGTGACATTTGCAGGATTTGGAGATGAGTCAGAGACGCGAAGGATGTTCACCGTAGGCCAGTACCAGATCGACTAAGAGTAAGGCTGGTTGCACACACACCGATTTTGGAAGGCCGGTAAACATCGGCCGTCCACATTCCAGCAGTGGCCCATTGGTGGGCATCGTAGCTTGCACACTGGCCGGCCACGGACCGGCGCCGGCAAAAAGCCGGTCAGCTGCCTCTACACAGCAGGCGACTGTACGGACACTGCGGACCAACGGCGCCGACCGTACAGTGAGAGGCGCACGTCGTCAAATGACAGCTGTAATGGCACAGGCAGCGATTTTTACCGGCCGTCCTACCTGCACACATCTCGCTGTGCCTTCGCGCCATACAGTCGACGTAGCGCATATAGGAGTAAAATATTAATTTAGCATTAAGTTCTGTATACAATAAATTACAAATATTTCCGATTCTGATCTGTTTCAGGACATCATCATGTAAATACGCTAACACGAAAATTGTGGTACAGATTACTAATTTATTTCATTATATAAATACGCTAACACGAAAATTGTGGTACAGATTACTAATTTATTCGTACAAAAAGGCCAATGAAAGTTACATAATTCGAAAGATTGTTTGTCGTATATTTCACGAATATAAATATTATGTGTGCATTTAGCCATTAAAAGTGGTAAAAGGAAGTAGAAATTTTCCTATCTACAGCTTGGATCAAGTTCTACATTCTCCAACAATCAGCTCTCTGATTGGCTATTCGCCTCGACCAAAGAAGCTGTAATGCATCGCATCTGCAGTGTTAAAATAACGTATTAAAATAAGTGAATATAGAAACATGGAGTGCTCCCAACTCACTTTCTTGTGCCGTTCAAATGCTTCATTTTCGCAGTGATTAAGAGTGGTTAAAGGAAATGGATGTTTTCATATGAATGCCGATATAAACGATGATGCGGTGGGAGAGGCATCTAGCGGTGCTCGGGTGGAACTACGACGTCGAGAATGCCGATATAAATGATGATGCGCCGGGAAAGACATGTAGCGGTGCACGGGTGGAACTACGAAGTCGACATGTTGTCAGTTCTGGAATTCTGAACATCGCAGTATCGAAATAACATTATTTCTTGTTGTTGTATAAATATACGAACACCGAAATTGTAGTTCCATTTCAAATATTAGGCTAATGAAAGTTATATAATTCGAAAATGGCATGAGAACTATATACTTCCGTTTTTATTTGTTTTTATTGTGTCAGGCATTTTCCTTAACACGTAAAAGATACCGTTTCATACCTCCCAGTGCCGGTTAAATTTTACCAAATATCCCAGCGGCCTCCTATGATAATTTTGGCAACAGATGCTGAATAGTGAGGGCAATTATTTTTACTGAGCGGACGAGGATACATACAAGAACCTGTCAACCATAAAGCAGAAACAGCATAATTTGGTTACTTCATGGTCTGTACGATATACTACAGTCATTCTATGTGGTTCGAACAAATGGGCAAAGATTTTCTATCGTGTTGTTGATGTTGCCAACATAATCACGCGAGGCCGCCGCCATGATACGTAAACTTTAACCCCCAGTGACCATTGTAAACACAATTGGTCGATTTTCGACCACAGGCAATACTAGTTGAATGAAATTCAGTGGCGAAGTTGACATTTTGTGCCAGACTGGGACTCCAACCCGTTTTTTTTTTTCTCTTTTTTTTCTTTTCTTTTGTTTTCTTTTTTTGTGAGGATTTTTATTATATTTTATTTTATTTTCTTACCTTTTGCTTTTTTTATTCTTCGGGTCAGTGGCGGTTTTACAAGTAGGCTGAATAGGCTGGAGTCTAAGGTGGCAGATTTTATGGGCAGCAAATATTCGGCCAAAATTTGTAAACTGTTTGTAAGTGTAATAAAAGTTATTTAATTACGTTTACCGAATGTAGGTTGAGCTATTGTGTAAGAAGTATTAAAGCATACCTTACCCCCCACATTATAAGTATTACGTGACTGTGCGTTTATTAGCTCAGAAATTTAAACAAAAACTATTTCTTGTGCAATTCAAACTAAATATCAATAAAATTCTTCCGGGTATGAGACCGCGTCGTCCTTATATAAACTCTACCGACGTTTCGGCCACTGTTGCAGGCGGCCTTCATAAGGGACTGTGTCTGACACACAGGCCGCCTGCAACAGTGGCCGAAACGTCGGTAGATTTTATAAAATGACGACGTGGTCTCATACCCGGAAGAATGTCATTGATTATGACAACAGCCGCGGAAGCCTATGTTTGCAATGAAACTAAATAGTTGGGTTGTGAAAATAATCCAAGGAATGACACTGCGATCCTCTAGTTCACAGTCAAACTAATTACGAAAAATAGGTGGTGTAATTACGAAGATAGAGCACATAACAAAAAGCTACAATTTCGTTGACAAACAATTATAATTAGTATTATTGTCAAATAGGGAATCGAATTGTAGAGGTCAGTAGGGGCGGCAAAATTTGAACAGCCTACTGGCGGAAAATGTGAAAATTCGCCACTGCTTTTGGTAGATTGTGTCTTTGTTCTATGACACTCCTGAGATCTTCACTCTGTTTATTACGGAGGGCGGCTGGCCAACTGAGCGATCGGATATGCAAACACGTTTCTAGTCCTGCCCAAATAATCAAATTATCCCCTACTACGAGTGTCCATTATTCCATTTTCTCTGCATTCGCGCAACGCATAGAACTTCTTTCTATATCCACAAAGAAATGGCCATTTGCCTGTTTGAGGCATACATACAATCATATTATCGATACTTTTGCACTGGGTTAAAAGATAAGTGATGTATTTCGGTAGTGGAAGCACGAACAGTTTTGTGGAACAAAACTTTGGACACGTTTGAAGATAGAAATGCGACTAGACGTACATGGAGACAAGTTTCCGGCGAACTGAATCAACGTTTTGAGGAAATGGAAAGAAAAAATGTAAAACATAAATTTATCCATGTTATTTGGATTGTTCTGAGGTCTGCGACTGTATTATAAACTTTTTTGTAAAAATTAATGCTGCAGCAGTCACTTTTTACTAATACTTGTATTAGCACGACGCGTTTCGGCAGCACGCTGCCATCATCGGGTGTATTTTACAGTTACTGGTTTATTATTGACTTATTATGTTTTGTGTTGTGGATGCCAGTGAGGTTATGTTTGGACATTTTAACAGTTTTGATAATCTTGTTATCTGGCAAACACAACACAAGAACACAGTTACATATACAGCACAAGGAGACATTTTGTATTTGATGGTTACTGTACAAAGAAAAAATGTGTTTCGTAACTGATATACTAATGTATGATACGGCATTTCATTAGTTCTTCGTATCATGTCATCAATATTTGTCATAATAGTAGGAAAAATATTTTGAATTCATTAATATACGTTTGTAATCAACTTCACTCGACTACAATTGTTAAGCGACTGCTCGTTTGAGCAGTAAAATTCCGGTGTCTGCTCAAGCACCACTCCGCTGGTAAAATACCGGCCGAAATTTTACTGGCCGTCCAAAATCGGGGTGTGGGCAACCAGCCTAACTACCCTGCAGCAGGACCGATATGTGGCCTTAACTGCGGACTAAACCGAAATGCACCCGCACGACAATTGTTTGCAGATCTCGCAGTTGCCTCATGGTTGTGGTTTCCCGCCAAATATATTGTGTACCGGAGGCTCAGAGTGGGAAGCCTGTTTGCTAGAAGTTCGGCAGTGTGCATGGAGACGGGCCCTTTTACTGTGGAGTCGGCAACATCGAAACTGAACCACGGATGATGCCCTTTTCACAGATGAATCCCACTTTAACTGACAGAATGATTGCCATCGCACATTACTCTGGAGAGGAATTGGTAGTTGATACGAACACAGGAAATTTATGGGACTGGATAAGTACGGTGGTAGTGGCGTGGTGGTAAGGGGAGGCATCACATGGAAGGCCGCAATGACCCGAAAATCTTCCTTCGTGTCCGAGGAACACTGTTACCGCTCACAGGTACAGGATGAGGTACTGCGACCACGTTTCGACTCTTCAGAGGTGCCGTTGGCCCAGACTTCAAGACCGCATCGCGGTCGTCTGGTGGATGAATTACCTTGGACTGTCCAGCGAGGTCTGAGAATATGAATCCTGTAGAACAAGCCTGGGATGCCTTAGGGAGGCGAACTGCGTAATGGCATCCTCCACCAAGCACCCTCCAAGACGTGCGAATTGCCCTCTCCGAGGATTGGGATCGATTTCCAAGAGAGATCAGACCATGTGGTAGAACACTGCGAAGCATGTGTGGCCGTTAAGGGTCACCGTACACACTATCACATCTACATAAATATTCTACAAGTGCAAGGCAGAGGGTTCATCGAACCGCTTTTATGATGTTTCTCTTCAGTTCCATTCTCGAATAGCTCGCGACAAAAAGGAACACCTAAATCTTTCCGTTTTTGATCTGATTTCTCTTATTCCATTTTGATCATCATGTCTTCCTATGTAGGTGGATGCTAACAAAATATGTTCACAGTCGGAAGACTAAATTGGTGGAAGAAATTTCGCAAATAGATCTCGTCGCAACGAGTAACGCCTTTATTTTAATGATTTCAGCCCTACCTCAAGCATCATTTCCGTGACACTGACCTACATCGCGATAATACAAAACGAGCTGCCCTTCTCTGAACTTCCTCTAAATCTTCTGTTATTCCCACACTGCGCAGCGATACCCAAAATAGGAGGCACGAGACTGGTGTAGGCAGCTTCTTTAGTAGAAGTGTTGCATCTTCTAAGCGTTCTGGCCATAAAACGTAGTCTTTGGTTGGCCTTACCTACAATATTTTCTTTGTATTCTTTCCAATTTAAATTGCTTGTAATTGTTACTCCTAGGTATTTAATTGAATTTACGGCCTGTAGTTTGGACTGATTTATCGTCTAAATGAACAAGTAATGTTACTATCAATAAAATTCATCCGGATATGAGACCACTTCGTCATTTTATAAAATGACGACGCGGTCTCATACCCGGATGAATTTTATTGATAGTGAGAACAGCCGCGGAAGCCTACGTTTGCAAGCAGTGTAAATGTTCATATGAGGTTTACCGTAGTTATCAGAACCTTTCTAACACTATTCTTCTGGATTAGTTGTATGATAATTGATGCATAATTAAGCTTCAGTTTGTTGAGCAATCCTTCTGACATTCTGATAAAGAGATATGTCCTCGTTTAGTGATTTTGCTTAGCTTTTGGAAACTAGTTTAAGTAACATTCCGTGTGGAATATCTGAAATATTTCTTTGGAAACTGTGTTATTGTGGGATGCGAGACAGAGTTTTCATTATTTTATAGCATTTATTAAAATGGTGAGAAACGAAAGAATTGCAAGTTTCTGCGTCGTAAATTTTGCCGGTGAAATATGTTAAACATATTTTTAAACCAAAGCCCAAAATGAGTAATGAAATTGCAGTGTGGTAACTGCGAAAGGTAGTGGGGAAAAGGCACAATTTATAATATGAAAAATGAGTAATGTGAAAGATCTTATAAACATCTGACTCATGTTTTATCGCCTCTTTCATATGCCGCAATCCCTATAGTATTAATTTGGATTGTGTTCGGCAGTCCCTGATCCATTTAGTGTTCCAAGTATGATATTCATTTACTTTTTTTCTGACGTGAGTGAATATAGCTGTAAGATTGCGTGAACGTAATGGAGGAAGAGATTTGGCGGTTCCTAGTTATGAAATGCATGTTTCCTGGAGCCACAATTACCACTAATTGCCCAAATTTCTGCTCTACAGCACGTGTTATAAAGCATAATTAGTATGGGTTACGACAAAAGTGTGAGCGCACGTTGCGACCGGTGGGGGAGAGGAGGGGGGTGAGGGGGACGTAGGAGGGAGTGGGGAGACGGGAAGGTGAGGGGGAGGGGGGAAGAATCCTACCACGATTCCTCAGTCAGCTTCTCCGGCTCAAACTATTTAGTAACACCGTACAGTTCTGTAATACTTGAGAGTTTATAAAGTTGACTGCGAACCTTATAATTTTGTGTATGCCACTTTCATTAAAGCAATTTTTTGTGGTAATATCATGCTTGGCTCCAGAGTTCTATAAATATTGTGCCCTTTAATTAATAATTTTGTATTTTTTAAATTGATTGTCCCTTAGACAATGAACTTATTTTATGACTTAGGATAAATACAAGGTGCCTTTATTTTCCCCAGCCCTTACACTTTCCTGTGACGCAATTCGAAGGTTCCAGATGCATTTTATTGTATTGTTATTACAAATTTCATGGCGCCACGAGCTTGTACGGTTCTTCCTCCTTCTTTCGTGCCTGGACTGCATTTCCTTTTCCGTCTCCTCCTTCCCTGTGCTCACTCCTTCCCCTCCCCACCTGGGGACTGATGACCTAGACTGTTCAGTCACCCTTGTCCAAAACAACCAACCAACTGATTATTTTAAGTCTCTGGTGTTGTTCTAAGAGGGCCCTTTGGTCAGGATGTGTTGTGAGAGGCGTGACGTTGTTCAGCATTGGGATTTCACGATTGTGAGTGACTGTTCTTGCTGCTGACCTCCAGGTTCTGCTCAATGTCGTTTGGCAATAGGCTGTGATATTTTAAATATATTATCACTGACTGGCAATATTTACACTCTGCCATTCTGTGATTATTACTGAAGTTGTCAGTGCAAGTGGGCTGCCACGTTGGTTGTCTGTTTATTCCTTGCTTGCTATAAGGTGTATATTTGCATGATAGACTTGGTATCAAGGGTTGTTTATGTACTCAGATAACTCGTGCATGCAGGAAGCTGACTGTAAAATAATAGCTTGCCGAAGACAACCTGAATAGCAATCTTAGACTGTTCGCAGATGATGCTGTCGTTTATCGGTTAGTGAAGTCAACAGAGGATCAAAAGCAAGTGCAGAGTGCCAAAATGAAACTTTCACTCTGCAGCGGAGTGTGCGCTGATATGAAACTTCCTGGCAGATTAAAATTGTATGCCGGAACCGGGACTCGAACCTGGGACCTTTGCCTTTCGCGGGCAAGCCCTCTACCGACTGAGCTATCCCGACACGACTCACGAAGCCGCCTCCCAACTCTAATTCTGCCAGTACCTCGCCTCCTACTTTCCAAACTTCACAGAAGCTCTCCTGCAAAACTTTGCAAGAATAGCACTCCCTTAGGCTGTGGCTAAGCCATGTCTCCACCATATACTTTCTTCCAGGAGTGCTATTCTTGCGCCGCGATGGAGTAGCCGAGCGGTCTAAAACGTCTCGCTGCGGAGCGTGCGGTTGCTCTCCGTGGAGGTTCGAGTCCTCCCTGGGGCATGGGTGTGTGTGTGTGTGTCTGTGTGTGTGTGTGTGTGTGTGTGTATGTGTTGTCCTTAGGTTAGTTTATCTAGGTTTAAGTAGTTTGTAAGCTACGGACTGATGACCACCCAGTTTGGTCCGATAGATTTACAGACATTTGAACATTTTGCTATTCTTGCCAGTTTCGCAGGAGAGCTTCTGTGAAGTTTGGAAAGTTAAAGGCGAGGTACTGGTGGAAGTAGAGTTGTGAGGCGGCGTCGTGAGTCGTGTCGGGATAGCTCAGTCTTAGTCTGCTCGCGGACGTGCTAGTGGAAGGTTGTGCCGTGCGGTGCGCCGCGCCTGCTCACTCCGCGCTCGCTGCAGGTTTTTGCAGTCATTATCTAAATTGTGACAAGTTATGAACCGAAAGTAACGATGGAACAACCAACGAGGAAAGACACTTTAAGATTGACCTTTGATACCCGATATCCACGACCGAAGTCCTTTGAAATAGAGAATTGGCTTGAACGTGACTTGAAACTGTCTTTAAACGATATTGTGGAGATTCATTCGTCTATTGTGGCCTGCGTAGTGTTTGTAAAGCTTAATAGTGCCGAGCTGTGTGCGAAAATTATCGAGTCTTGCGGAGGTGTCATGAAATTTAAACATTCTGACGGGAATGTTGGGGAGGTTACACTTACCCATGCAGGCTTTGGCATCCGGACGGTTCGTGTATTCGAGCTTCCATTTGAGATAACAGCTGAGCAAATAAATGAGGTTATATCACCTTTTGGTACAGTACTTAGCAACTTTGCTGAAAGGTGGTCAAGTGCTCATAAGTTTCCCGTACTAAACGGTGTACGTCAGCTTCGAGTAGAGCTACGAAAGCACATACCATCTTATATTAATGTTTGTGGCTACAGAGGTATCGTAATTTACGACGACAAACCACGAACTTGCTCGGCCTCTAACAAACCTGGACACGTCAGAGGAACTGTATACAGAGGCGCGTGGCGCAGCTGCAGGCAGGCGAGCCCGCTAGGCCGCAGTCGGTGACGTCACTGCCCGTCACTTACGCTGCCGCGACTCGCGCGCAGCTGCTTACCCCGTCGGACCCCGAACGTACTGAACCCAGCAATTTTACTGACGCTGAAATACCGATGGATGTCAGCACTCTTATAACTGACGAATTACACGCATCCCGACCTCCTACAACGACTGTTGAAGCTCCGCCGACACAGGTGCCTGTAACAGTGTCGGAAGCAGACCCTCCGGTAACCGAGGAGGTGAAGTCTGTGCAGGAAACAGACAACAATCTGGATGCCGAAGATCGGCCATCGGGGAGCAATTCACCGAAGAAAAATAAAAAATAAAAAAAAACGTCGTCTGGCGCACCAAGGTGCGAACGAGACAGCCCCTATGTTACGACAAAAAGCCAAGGAAATAGGGAGCACTCTCAGAGCTCACGACAGAAAAAAGTCACCAGCCTCTGAAAAGCAACCCACTCGTGCCCGCAAATCATGACACTGTAGAAAAGAAGTCGAAGAAAACTGCGAACCCACGACAAGAAGGAAGTCACCCCCGGGTAACTCCCCACGACTTAGACGATGCGCCCACAAAAACTAATTGGGCAGATGATACTGAAACCGACATCGTGGACGACGAAATGAAGGATGTTTCAGCAGTCGATGGACCGTCACTTCCAGAAAAAGACGATACGGGCAATACGGATGCCTCAATGAAAGATGTTTCCAAACGACAAGGACGCGTCTGTGACCCATTTGATACGGATGAATACTATTAAAATGTGTATAAAAATTGATATTTTTGTGATGAAACTCAAGATTATTTTTTAACAAACGATCAGCTAGACAGAACCATGCCTGACCTACAGTCTTACAAGATTTCCACTGTATACCTTAATAAGATACAGAGTTCCTTTAAATTACAGAACTTAAAGGATTTTATATATGCCTCTGACAGTGATATTATTTTCTTACAAGAAGTCACGGACATTGAACTTGATCACATACCTGGATTTAACTCCATCATAAACCCAGGCAATGGCACAGAAATGGGGACTGCTCTACTAATGAGAGAGGCCATCTTAATACAAGACGTTGTGAAGCTACCTAATAGTAGAGGTATAGCGGGCACCAACAACAACACCCGTTTGATTAATATATATGCACCATCAGGTTCCAGCAACAGGCAACGCAGAGCAGACTTCTTCAAAGAGGAAATTGTCCCCCTATTTGGAAGCCAGTATGACCATTTTATCCTCGGAGGAGATTTTAATTGCGTACTGCACGCCAAAGACCAGATTCCCAATTTTAATAAGAGCACTGAACTGGAACGTATTGTTACAGAACTACATCTAATAGACTCCTGGGAGCAAACACACGGAGCAGCCCCTGGTTTTACTTATGTCACTAACCACTCGGCAAGTCGTCTCGATAGAATATATGTCTCGCACAATCTAAAAGACCGCATCTTGCAGTCCGAAGTTTGGCCTACTGCATTCTCCGACCATGCAGCTACGTGTGTACAATTAATATGGCGCAACAGGGAACATTCAGAGGCAGAGGCACGTGGAAGATGAACGTATCACATCTGGAAGACCTTGCGTGTCAGGAGGCATTCCACGCACTGTGGAGGGAATGTGAAAGCAAATACCCCAAGTATAAATCAGGGATTGACTGGTGTCTGAAACACACAAAACATAAAATAAGAAGATTTTTTATGAATTACTCTAAGGAGAAAAGTTTTTGGTTCAGAACAACTATTGAGTTTTACTTCCAGTGCCTACGGGACCTGTACAAGTCAGACGCAACAGTTGTGGACAACTAAGAAAGAATCAAAAAAGTTAAAGCAAAGATTCTGTCTTTGCGGCGCAGACAAATGGAGGGATACAATATAAGGTCGCGAGCCCAGAATATAGCACAGCACGAGGTCACTTCCATGTACCACGTCATCCGCGAAAATAAAAGAACTTCCCGCAAAATACTAACGGAAATAACAACCGATGATGGAAGGAAGCTGATAAAGCAAGCGGAGATTCGAGAGGCGATTATACAGCACTTTGCCTCCTTCATGTCTTGTCAGCCTGTCAATGAACAGCTTCAAGTCGAATTACTGGACAACCTCGACGGCAGGATTACCCACGCGGAAGCTCACGCTCTTGTCTCACAAGTGACTGAAGAAGATGTTACGGACGCAATAGAAGAAAGCAAGAACAACACGTCCCCGGGGCTAGACGGCATACCAGCGGAATTTTATAAAAAGTTCAGTGATGTCATAAAAGCGAAGTTTACACTTATTTGTAACGAACTATTGAACCCTGCAAATGACATCCCAAAAGAATTTCGACAGGGAATCGTGGTGTTAGTGCCCAAACAGCCGGGTGCTAAAACCATCGGCAATCTCAGGCCGATTACGTTGCTGAATAGCGACTATAAAATCTTTGGTCGCATCCTTGCACGAAGACTAAAAACGACAATGGATACCGTCACAGGTCCCTATCAAACAAGTGTTGGAAGAGATAGGAAAATACTGCAGACCCTCTGCGAATACAGAGACCTAATTTCAACCGCAGACGCCTGCGAAATACATTGCGCACTTGTCTCATTGGACTTCGATAAAGCTTTTTATAGGGTTAACCACCGTTTTTTACTTCGAACCATGGATGCTATGGGCTTCCCACCTCGGTTCACTGCCGTCGTGCGGAATACGTTGCTGAACAACTCAGCCAGGATTGTTATTAATGGACAGCTTAGCCGTCCACTTGCAATTACCAGCTCTATTCGGCAAGGGTGTCCAATGTCCATGGCCATCGAACCCTTGCTCGCCTCCCTTACAAAACACCTACGAGGATTGCAAATACGGGGAGAAAAGATCGCGTGTAAAGCGTATGGTGACGATATTCTTTTTTTCTCATTTTTTTTAACTATGGGACTTAACTACGGGGTCATCAGTCCCTAAACGTACAAACTACTTATGAACTACTTACGAACTAGGACGGCACCAATATCCATGTCCGAGGGGGGATTCGAACCCCCGACCGTAGTGGCCGTGCAGACCGTGACTGGAGCGCCTCAGTCTCCTCGGCCACCGCGGCCAGCGTTGGTTTTCTGGTGGCCAGTGGCAACGAAGTAGAGTCCGCACTCCATATAGTGACTAAATACGAACAGGCATCTGGAGCAAAACTCAACAGAACTAAGTCCGGGATACTTAACATTGGCTGCGGAATTGGTTCTCAAATGCAAGGCGAGTTACGTACTCTTCAAACACTGAAATGTCTCGGCATTGAGTTTCATACGAGTATACAACGTACTGCTGCTGTGAATTACCGAAAAATTCATAACAAGATACGTGCTTGTGTGCAAGAACACAGCATTAGGAAACTTGATGAAATACAGAAAGCAACCGTGGCCAATGTGTATATTACTTCAAAATTGAACTACGTAGCACAAGTTCTGCCACTACCTGCATCAATGGCCAACCGCATAACATCCGCACTAGGACATTTTGTGAGCCGTGGCCGAATATTCAAAGTGAAGTACGACACTCTAATGCTCCCTACGAAATCTGGCGGACTAAACCTTACAGATGTCAGCAAAAAAGCGCAGGCTTTATACGTTGCACACACGTACAAGCTTTGGAAAAGAAACAACGGTAGCCTTGCAGCACACCTGTTAAATGAAATAGCTCCTGTCGACCTCAACGCACCCATTAGTGTTCAACACATTACCAACGGACTGTACCTTCTGAAATACTTTCTTGTCGAATACAGTTATATACAAGCAAGGATTCCGGAGAAGGAAATCGTCAGAGTAAAAGATCTATACCATCATCTGATAAAAGACAAAACCAGAAACAGGATAGAACACAAATACCCTTCACAAAATTGGAAAGCAACGTGGGAGAACATCCTCAGCCGGCATCTACCGTCATATGTGAAAGCAACATGGTACTTTGCCGTAAACCGGAAGATAGCGACTAATTCAAAA
Source organism: Locusta migratoria (assembly GCA_026315105.1). Classification (NCBI taxonomy): domain Eukaryota; kingdom Metazoa; phylum Arthropoda; class Insecta; order Orthoptera; family Acrididae; genus Locusta; species Locusta migratoria. The sequence continues at coordinate 50,637,878 of CM048746.1, read as the reverse complement.
CTTCATTCTATCCGTTTAGCGGAGTCACCAATATTTGTGTCCTGTAATGAAATAGACGACGAAGAACATCGGTTGTCGTGCGACAGGGTAAAAGATTTATGGCTTTACATCCAACGAAAGATAGCGAGCATCAGCAGAACCACGCCAAATGCCATAACGCCTGCTGACTTTTTAAACCCGGACGGTATCCATTACCCAAGAACGAAACGGAACGCAGTCAACTGGCTGAAGGGCCAAAATGTACATTACATCTTCACCAAGCAATCAGGACACCTAGAGGATTTCTGTCTGTACCTGACAACGGAGCAGTACACATTGATGAACACTAAAAAATACAAGGAAAATTTTGCAAACTTCCTAAGCAGAACTATACGGTAAAATAGGAATATGGACGAAGCAAATGTTACTTGCTCATTCTCACATGTAACGTAGAAGAAAAATGCAAGGCAATTGGACAACGAAACATTCACGCAGCATGACTAATCTTTGATATGACACGCGAAACGAAAACATTAAAAGATGGTAGTGAAAAGCACATACTAGAACACTATATTGCTTTTGTTGATTTCATGCAACCCAGTGGTGAAACTGGGAACTTGCGATTTTTTTTTTTCCTCAAAGAAAGACCACGTTTTCGGTTCGTTCAGATTCCATTACCACAGTCTTAACGCCGCTCTCACCAATAAGCGTTAATTTTACGGATCTTCAAAATAATTAAGAAAGAAGATACATTATTTCCTTTTATAATTGCTAATTTTTTTCCTGCCAAAAAAAAAAATATGTAAAATAAAAAAGAACCAAGAAGAGTACTCCAAATAAGAAGTGAGAAGGAAAAAAAAGTCGGTAGAGCGCTTGCACGCGAAAGGCAAAGGTCCCACATTCGAGTCCCGGTTCCGGCACACAATTTTAATCTGGCAGAAAGTTTCATATCAGCGCACACTCCACTGCAGAGTGAAAGTTTCATTCTGGAAACATCCCTTAGGCTGTGGCTAAGCCATGTATCCACCATATCCTTTCTTCCAGGAGTGCTATTCTTGCAAGTTTCGCAGGACAGCTTCTGTGAAGTTTGGAAAGTAGGAGGCGAGGTACTGGCGGAAGTAGAGTTGTGAGGCGGCATCGCGAGTCGTGTCGGGATAGCTCAGTAGGTAGAGGGCTTGCCCGCGAAAGGCAAAGGTCCCAGGTTCGAGTCCTGGTTCCGGCAGACAATTTTAATCTGCCTGGAAGTTTCAACTGCAAAGTAATTTAGACAAAATTTCTACATTGTACAAAAATTGGCAATTAACACTAAATAATGAAAAGTGTGAAATAATAGACATGACTACTAAAAGAAATCCACTGAACTTCAATTACACGATAAATCAGTCAACCCTAAGGTCGTAAATTCTACCAAATACCTAGGAGCTACAATTACGAACAACTTAGACAACACACAGAAAATATTGTGGGGAAGGCGAACCAAAAGTTACGTTTCATTGGCAGAACGCTTCGAAGATGCAACAGCTCCACAAAGAGACTGCCTACATCACACTTGTGCGTCGTCTCCTGGAGTACTGTTGTCCAGTGTGGGACCCTCACCAGGTGGGACTGACGGAAGATATTGAGAAGGTTCAGAGAAGGGCAGCTCGTTTTGTTGTTACAGGAGGAAAGCGTCACGGAAATATTGCACGATTTGAGGTGGATATACATTAAAAGAACGATGTTATTCGTTGCGGCGAGAGCAAATTGCGAAATTTCAATCACCGACATTTACTTCTGAATGTGAAAATATTTTGCTAGCACCCACCGACATTGGGAGACATGAGCATCCCAATAAAATAAGAGAAATCAGATCGAAAACGGAACGATTTAGTTGTTTTTCCTTCCCGCGCGCTGTTAGAGAATGTAACGGTAGAGAAATGTTATAAAAGTGGTTAATGTACCCTCTGCCAGGCACTTAAATGTGATTTGCAGAGTACCTATGTAGACGTAGAATGCTCACCGGACAGAGTATGTGTTCCCCGTTAACTGTTTATGCAATGGTGGGCAAAAACAAATTTTTCTGTTAAATTCATCTCAAGCCTTAAAATAATTGAATCGGTTTTGTTTTTAAATGTACATATAGTGTTTTTCTCCTCCCCCCCCCGCCCCCCCCCCCCCCTTCCCCAATACTTGGTTTCCCCAGTGATTCATTGTGTTTGTATTGCTCGCATGTTGTGCTCGGCCTGAGTTTTTCATTATTGTTAGTCTAGTTTATGGAAAACTTTGTTAATGTGGGTATTGTCATCTGATTAATTTAACAAATTTAGTCCAGTTATTGAATAACAGGAAAATTTGAATATCCGCTTGTTAATGAGATTATTGTAATCCAAGAAATTTTAATCAGATGGAAATTGTCTTTTAGAAATAAAATGGAATTTTGTGATTATCAAAATTACAAAGATTTTTTATGATCTTCATAGCTCTTCCACTCCAATGTTAAGTGTTATGGCTATTTATCCTGCATAGTATCTTTCAATCAACATAATTTTGATATGGTGTCTGTTCTTTCGCACATGTCCGAAAGAACAGACACCATTAGTTGACATTATGGGCGTAATTTTACGAATTTGAAATATTGAAACATGTCGACCGTTTCATGGCATTGAAATAAATTCAACTGCAAAGTTGAAAGTTTGTATTGGATCGTGATTCGCACCCGTGTTTCCTGCTTCGGGCCAGCGGTCGCCTTAACCAGTTAGGCTATCCAGGCACGCTTCACTTGCAACCCAAATTCTCAACTTGTATCACACACACTACGACTGTAGTGCCCCCTGCTAATATGATTCCTCTTGTTCGCAGCCTATACTGGATTCCCTCAAGGTACCGAACGTATTAATGCGTGAGCATTGAAATTTTCAATCGATGTTGTCTGCTCTTTCGAATTTTTCAATTAGTTTTTATTAAATAAATAAATAAAATATTTATTTCACAGACTTTCACTTCTTAAAGAATCCTATTCTTGACATTCAACTGGCAATGTGTGGCTTCGGCATCGAATGCAGATTTTCTCGACAGTATGCCAGCTTAAAAAGCTATCCAGTGGTTCCCAACCTTTATTGCTCTGCGACCCAGCCATTGCATTAAAACATCTGGGAGAAATAAAATGTAAAAATTAGCACACATAAAACGCGCGCGCATATAACATGCACTGTTATTAAAATATACTAATTAATTATGCGAGAGAAAAGATTTTTATTATATTCACTTAATTACAGCAAGAACGTGAAAATTCAAAATCGAGTTGAAAAAAAACTCTGTGGAATATTTGACACTCTTTGTCACATAGAAGACACTCAATCGTTGAAGTCGGGTCTCCTGCCGGATATCAGCGTCTTCCAAAACACGATATTTCGACGACCGTTACTCGGTGTCTTCTTCAGGTGTTGCCTAAGACAGGCAAGCAGGCAACACCTGAACGAGACACCGAGTAACGGTCGTCGAAATATCGTGTTTTGGAAGACGCTGATATTCGGCAGAAGACCCGACTTCAACAAGATGTCAAAAAATCGCCGGGAAAGTCTAAGAAATTACAATACACTCAGTATTTGGATTAAAACTGGTTAACATTAGCCTCAAATCGCTCTCTACATTCAGTCTATTCCCGTACTTACTTTTCAGAATGAGTTAAGTTGAAAAGGCTCGTACACATAAATAGGGTCTCGAAAAGCCGATCAAATGTTTCAGAGCCATTTTGGCAATTTTGTCGAACACTTATTTTAAAAAACGTTTTTAAAGACTGGTCACATGATAGCGCAGTTAACGAGATTTCATCACCTGATGAAATTTCAATTTTTTAAAGTAATCTGTTTGAAAGGAATTTCTAATGCACTGGATTTCATCCTCAATTTTAGTAAAGTAGTCCGTAAAATAAACATTAAAAAGCTTAGATACTGCTGCAGTGTCTACTCAGAAAGGGTTTCGAAACTTTTTGTCACCCGGTGCAATTGGCATTTTTTGTAATTTTCGGCGTAGAGTTAGTTCTATTTCTGACAAACCCTGAGGTTGCAAAGGTAGGGTAGGGTGCGGAAGGTTGACTGATGAGTGCTGCAGGAGTGAGGAACTGTATGTTAATCTTCAGCATTAAAAATAATAATGATAAAAGTAGCAGTACGTTTTAGCCGCATCTTTTGAGGCAGATTTCGGTATGATAAAATGCTCCATTTCTTTATGAGTGATACAGCTATCTATATGACATTTAACTTTTATATAATTTTTTTTAGTCGATGACCTTGGCAACTGACTAGTGAAAGCACAGAACCTAGGGATACGTTCTTCTTGTCTTCGACTCTCGACGAGGCCCACCGCCAGGCTGCCCAAGGTCCATAAGTAGGCCGCGGTCGAATGGTTCCGAACCGCTGCGTAATAAACACAAATTTCACGATTGTGCTAATCACTTTCTATGTAGGAACATAGAAGGATCATCAACGAAAGTTCTCTAGAATGATATTTACAAAAGATAATCATCGATTTGAAGCAAGGGGTTAAACTTAAAATGAAATATCATTGTGACCCACTCCATATATTATTTCCTGTTCAACAAAAGAAATTGAAAGTAAGCCACCTTACGTCTTCAGAGCAGGTACCTGCGGCAAACGCGAAGTTAATGCCCGGACATTAATCTTCCGGTTATTAGCCTGAGAAGTGGTCCGCTTAACGTCGAGTTCCTGCCGTCCTTCGCGTCTGGTGGAGCGCGCCGCTGCGCCAATGAATTACTCCAGCCGCCATTGTGTTTGTGCTCTGCAAGTCACCGCGGAGTTCCAGCTGAAGAATGCCCAGTTAATTCAGCCGTCTGAAGTGCAGCACAATAAGACTGTTTACAACGTTCCGCACCACTGACTCTCGGTTCCACGCAGGGTTTACGATGTCTACACACCGCGTATGATACACTCTTTAATATTTCATGCTCCTTTAAAACGTTTGAAAAGTTGGCCACTCAAGGAGGCCTCAGTTTACTATTTTTTCCTTCTGTTATTCAAGGGATTTCGTGACAGCGTAATGTTGCGGTAAACTATGTTAAATGTGACGAAAAAGTCTGAAGGCAAACTGCAGTTTTTAGTCCCGCTATGCAACTGTGTGGAATCCGGAACTGACCTGTGTTACGCTAGCCGTCTTTGGTTCCAACCTCGGCGCTTCCAATGCCAATTTTTACAGTACGTTACACCCAAAGTCTAAACATTTACACGCGCTGTACCACTGCGCATATTTCCCGTTTCACGACCTAGAAATTCGGCCGTGAAAGTACAGTACCGGAAAAATAAGGAACGAAACTCGCAGAACGGGAGGAGGAAAATGGAATAACATTTCACAAGCTAAGACAGATGGTCATCAATTCCGTTTTCAGGCAGTGGAGCACAGTAGACAGGAAAATGCGAATGCAAAAATTAGATGTGGACGACAAAGACGAAAAGTCCAAGGTAGACTATCTAGCCTTTGCAGACGACATAGCTATTGTAATTGAGGTGAGAAGTATAGTATCTTAAAGTAATATATATACTCCTGACAAATTCCTTGATGTAATAATTATTCCGTGGAATAGTAGAGAGAATGTTGAGCGATTGTAACTACTTCTGACTCAGCCAGCTTCAGAGTAGGATTAAGAGGGAAGGATTGAGTCGAGTATTGCTCAGATCAGCCATTTTGTAATATCGGTGTAATTGGGTACAATACCACATCATAGTACGCGCAGTTATATGAGAAGCTGAAAATAATAACTCCGTTCATACTGGAAAGAGTAAGACTCTTACAGTTTCTTCTGGGGATCTAGCAAACTGGAACAGTACGAACCTGCAAGCATGGTCTTCGTCAACAGTGAAACTCCAACTCAAATTAATCTCGCGAGTGTTATTTATAGTTCAGATCGTTGTTTCCAGTTTTGGAAGTGTTCACTATCGATTCACTGAAAGTGAATATATATTTGGAAATTCGTTTCAGGTACAACAATCAACTCATGTAATGAAGGATGTCATAGTTGCTGGCAGAACTTACGGGTTATAAGGCCGTGGTCTATAAAACTTTTCAGTTTTTCCTAACGTTTCGTCCAGAGCTACGCCGGACATCTTCGGAGGTCTTCTTACTTTCATTGAGTCTTGCCGACTCTGCAAGACTCGGCAAGTCTCAACGGAAGTAAGAAGACCTCCGAAGATGTCCGGCGCAGCTCTGGACGAAACGTTAGGAAAAACTGAAAAGTTTTATGGACCACGGCCTTATAACTCGGAAGTTGTACCAGCAACTACAACAAACAACTGCTTTGTCTTTCTGCGGGCTCTTATTCCCCGCACCAGAAGCGGCGCGTCGAACCAGCCAATCGCCGAAAGAAACTCTAATTTTCCGTTCTCTTTCAGCACCTAATATTAAGATTTTACCCAAATTTAAGACAAATTTCATATTATTAGTAGGCCCAGTAAAAGAATTTATAGAAGAAAAAAGTTGACAATCTAAGTTGACACAGCCAGAAGGGTGGGACTGTGGATCGCCTATAAGAAGATATAGACACTGAATACCAATGGAGGTTGGAAAACGCTACAAGGCGCCGTGGATAAGATGGACAAATTTAAATATTGGGAGATTATTTAACAGAAAAAAGGAGCAATGAAGGAATAACAGGGAGGATCAAGGAGATGAAGTCAGCATTCTGTATGAGTAGAGATATATACAATAAAAAGAATACATCTACAGATACGAAGATCAGACCCAAGATTAGAAAGATGAGAAATGATGTTTTATATGCTGATGAAACGATTACACTAGGAAAAAATAGTACAGAACAACTAGAAAAAGACAGAAAAATACTTGGAAAATGCTAAAAGAGGGGTGAATAGTGGAAGCGATGTCCTATGGAAGAACTTTACCAGAACGTGAGAACAATATCAGCAGAAATCTTACGCAAAATGTCATTCCTTGCTGGACTTGTAATCAGGATGAATATTGACAGAACGAGGGACACAGTATGATAAGAAACAAAAGGCAGGTGTAAAGAATCATCAAATACGGAAACATAGTTACAATTTATTGGAGGTTGGCTTTTATCGGTTCATTCTCTTTTTGCTTAATATTGTGGCAAAATTTATTAAAAGTCAAAGACAAAAACCAGGTAAATACTGAGAGATCACATCAGTAACATCTGCATTTTTTTATTTTTTTGTGTATATCTTTCTATATATAAATGATCGCTGTTCGTTAGTCTCGCTAAAACTCGAGAACGGCTGAATCGATTTGGCTAATTTTAGTCTTGAAATATTGGTGCAAGTTCAGGAAAGGTTTAAACAGTGATAAAATATGGAAAAGTTGTCCGAAAAAAGAGGAAAAACTGCAAATATGAACGGCTGTTTCCAGTGAGTTATCAATATCTTTCACCCAATTGCGATAAAGTTTGTACATTTCATGCTGAAAGCAAGAGGAGGGTTCGCATCAAATAAAAATTTGGAAAAGTCGCCCGGAAAAGTAGAAAAATTTACGGAAAACCGAAAAAGATTTTTTTCTATGAATAAAAATCAGTTCCTACATTCGACGTTCAAAACAAGAGTACATACATATTAGCAATTGCAAAGCATTGCCGGAATATATATATATATATATATATATATATATATATATATATATATATATATATATATATATATTGCTTTTAACTTGCGATCCGTTAGTATTAAATGTTAGGAGTGTGAACTTTCCCAAGAGTCGGGGTCATCGATGTGCCTATTTAGACATTAAACAGTCTGACCTCTGGTATCAACAATAATAATACTGCTAACCGAAGAGCTACAATATCTTTGGCCTTAAAATAAATATCTTCCAGATAAATAAATAAAACGCAACAACGGTATTAGATCCCAAATATTAACATTTCTGACGATATCGTTTAAAGGGATGTAGCCCTGGTACTGCACTGGTAATAACACGGTATCAGTTGAGATGTCTGGGTTCTGAAGTATTGCTATCGACAGAATGAACTAAAATGGTTCTACGTCTTTCTGTCGGTTCTGCGGTGTGGAGACAACAACATTGCGGCAACCTAGATACTGGTAATACCAGAATGTTGTTGCAGAGGGAGTTGCTGTGTTTTCTAAACCAAACGAATAACACAATCAGATGGGTTCAGATAGTGTAGTGGGAAGGTAGTGCAATGCAACATCAACGTGACTTACCCGAAGGTATGGCATGTGGCATGGAGAGCCATTGGAAGATTGGAAGCGGGTCAGACACAGAGGTCCCAAATTTCCAGGAACTGGACGCGATTTCAGACAACAGGAATAGTTAAAAGAAGGCAATACCAAGATCTTCCAGGGTTAATATCAGCAAGAGATGATCGTTATCTCCGGTTAACAGCCCGTTGGGACAGGAGACAGAATGCAACTCAGCTGCAACGCACCTTCCAGGCAGTAACAGGACGCGCGATATCAACACAAACTGTTCGAGATCCCCTTCGGGAATGCGGCCTCTACGCACGGAGGCCTATGGTTCGTGCCCCATTAAAACCACGAAACCGTTTAGCCCGCAGACACTGCGAGTCGGAACAACAGGATTGGAGTCGTAACGAATAGCGGTGGGATCTCTTCACGGATGAGTCAAGATTTTTGTGTTGAGCTCGACAATCGCCGTTCCCTCATCTAGAAAGAACGAGGAACTCGGAAAAATCCTACTTATGTGCAGGAATTGGCGGAAGTACGGAAATGTCGTTCATAATGACTCTTTCATTGATCAGATGTATAGAGACGAAATCCTTCGACATTTTCTTGTGCTCTACGCTGGTGCCATAGGCATTGGGTTCCTTCTGGTGAACGGTCGTCCACACAGAGCTGCAATGGTGGACAACATGGTCGAAGCTCAGGCAACTGAATAAATGGAGGCGGCCGTTGTGGCCGAGGGGACTGAGGCGCTTCAGTCACGGTCTGCACGGCCACTACGGTCGGGGGTTCGAATCCCCCCTCGGGCATGGATTTTTGTGCCGTCCTTAGTTGTAGGTAGTTCATAAGTAGTTTGTAAGTTTAGGGACTGATGACCCCGTTGTTAAGTCCCTTAAGCTTAACAAACATTTGAACATTTTGAATAAATGGAGTGGCCAGCTTGTTTACCGGACTAGTCTCGTTAAGTTCCAGTTAAGATTTGAACTTGTCGTTAGCGGAGAATTGCGTTTGTCAATGTTTCGTTATGAGTTAACCTGACGTTTAATGACCTCAAACTGGCCGTTAAGTTAACGAGTAGAATTCTTACGACCTGTTAAGTCAGAAAGTTTGTGAAAAAGGCAGGATTACAAAACGCTAAAATATCGCAATATATTGCGTGATAAAGACCGATTTATCGAACAAAATAACAGAAGCACTACATGTATGAGAAACGTATGTGGAAAGCACCTTTACTGGAAAATTTTATCGTCATATTTATCGCCCCATCCATGTCCGTAGCGATGAGTTTCATATATTGCAGATACGTAACATAACCGTAAAATTATTGTTGCGATATCAAAAATCAAGCTTACGGGTAACGACTAGATGATTTGGTAGACAATGAAGAGGATGTCAAACCACCAAACTAAAAGGATTCGTTCCAATGCTCCTTGGTTTCCACGAAAATCGATATCAAAGTCCAGCGCGTATGATGTATACATATATTAAGGCATCAGTAGTACGTCAGTCAGTGTGTTGCAACTAGTAAGGCGCTCGACTGTCACGCAGACGGCCGGAGTTAAAATCCCACTTGGTGTTTTTTTTTTTTTTTTTTCTTTTTTTTTTTTTTTTTTTTACACTTGACAGAATATTTGTTGTGCATAATTATGTGCTTTCATAGTCACTCTTATGTTAATATTTGAGTAATTGGTAATATAATAATTTATGTTAATAGCTCTATATGTTATGTATTACGCGACGATTATTTTATTTAATTAGTTATTTCGAAGCATACTATTACGGCGACTGAAAGATCAGTAAACCGTCTGTAGTTATCACCTATAACATTTGTTAGGTATAACTGTTACGTGCTGGACTTGGATCTCGATTTTCTTGGAAACCAAGGCGCACTGGAACTAATCCTTTCAGCTTGGTGGTCTGGAGGAGTTCCCGCACAACATACCTGCGACCCAACAAAATTCGTTTGTACCATTATTTATACTTCTCTATTAAGGCCGCAAGACACACGCACTCACTTCTTGTAAAATACGAGCTTCTTTCACGTTTGTTACGGTCTGCTAACCTCTTCCCTGCCAGTCAAATATGTGCGAACAGCTGTTCATTCAGACGGCACTTTCATTTATTCTATTGCCAACATAGTCGAAATATATAATACCTTCTCGTTGTCTGCAGGTTAGCAAACGAGAGGTTATCTGGCAATGACAAACGCAATGCACTTAACGAACACATTTAACTGGACGTTTAAGTCATCTTCTCGTAAACTACCGAGAAGATTAACGAGAGATAGACGAACCGGCCCTTACAGCGGATTAAGCATGCCTCGGATGCACTTGGCAGACACACTGCAGCCAGTCCAGCAGCTCCCACTACGGTTGCAGAGCTCGATATTGAACTGAGGATGAATGGCCAAATATCCCTCTAGAGCTAATTGATCTACATGGGATACTCTGCAAGTCACATTTAAGTGCCTGGTATTCATCGAACCACCTTTATACTATTCATCTAACATTCCACTCTCGAATAGCGCGCGGGAGAAAGAGCATCTGAATCTCTCCGTTCGAGCTCTGATTTTATTCTCATGATCATTTCTACCTATTTGGTGGGAGTCAACAATATATTTTCGCATTCGGAGCGATAATCGCCGTTGTTGTGATTCCCATTCCAGATCCTGTATCATTTCCGTGACAATAGAAAACGAGCTGCCCTGCTCTGGACTCTTTCGATGGCTTCCGTCAAATCCACTTGATAAGGATCCCACACTGGGCATCAGTACTCGAAATGAGGACGGACAAGCGTAGTGTATGCAGTCTCTTTAGTAGTTCTGTTGCATCTTTTAAGTGTTCTGTCAATAAAATCTTATACTGCCCATACTAGGCAGGTGTGCAATTGTACTGGCCGTTTGAATTGATCACAAATCATATTATAAGGCAACGAGAACGACTTTTTCACTATTATGGTAGCCCCATGGAGCCTCTAAGTAATCGCAACGTAATCCTAAAGTAAAGAGTTAGAAAAATATCATACTGTGAAAATTAAAATACACATTTTTTGTTCTACAGGTTTGTTTATTTTGTAAATCGTTTTTCAGCTTATTAGGCCGTCATCAGACATTTACTGAAGTTCAGTCAAAGAACGTGTGTTGTCAGTAAACCAGAAGAGATGTTACACACAGAAAAGTAAATTAAAAAAAATCTAAGAAATTAATTTACTTTTCTGTATGTAACATTTCTGCTTTACTGACAATACAAGCTCTTTGACTGAACTTCAGTAAATGTCTGATGATGGCCTAATAAGCCGAAAATCAATTCCCAAAATAAACAAACCTGTAGAACAAATATAAAATTGTGTATTTTAATTTTCATAATGAATTTGTGCTACCAAGAAGCGACGGAACAATCAGTTAACGTATCGTACTGTAACAAATGCAAATTACAATTGTAACTAATAAGCGAAAAAATTCTTTACCATATTATATTGTGCATGATATCCCATCTGATGCCCTAATTATTTTGAGCGGTGTAGTTAAAATGACGGCAACCAACTTGTGTGGACATGGTGTGTTCGTGCTGTGTGCGAACGCAGGGGGAGTTATCCGCTGTTCGCGAACAGCTGAACGTGCTTTTGGCCGTCTCCAGGCTGTTGCGTCAGAGGGTGGCGGCGGTGGAGAGTCTGGGGTGTCGCATGGGGCGCCTTAGGTGTCGCGTGTACCGGACGCAGTTGATCCGCCCTCGCCGCAGGGTGGGTGGCAGGTAGCAAGTTCGCGTCGCTCGAGGCGGAGGGCTAAAGTGGAGGCTGGCCGTGTGGCATCGCCCGTTCTTCCTGCGAGTGATCAGGTGGCCGGTCCTTCAGCAGGGTCCGAGCAGACACTCGGGGAGAGGAGTTTGTTAGAGATTGGGAGCACCAATATGGCGCGCTATGGAGACCCTTAGGCAGATAGCTTCCAGGGCCGGGAAGAATTTCGACGTGCACTCCGTGGGCGCCATTGTGTACAGTTCTATTGTTGAAAATAATAAAATATGAGAATTAAATAATTTGGTTTTGGAATGATGTTCAGCTAGAGATACTTACTTTTGTGTCCCAACTTCGTCGTCGCTTTTGTGTTCCAGCCTCGTCGTAGGTAACGGTGGCCGAGTGGAACGAGACCGACACAGGAACAAAGACAGCACGCTGGTGCAGGTACGGAGGGGAGCAGCCAGAAACTATAAACACTCGAGTAAATTAGAAAGAGATATATATTGCACAGAATGTAACAATACTTAACTTTTACATAGTACTGCAGAATGTTGATACATAGTTGTTAGAGGACTGCCTAGTGCCTGTACAATAGCAAAGTCTTCACTGGGGCCTATCTGATTACGAAGGTCCTAACTCGTGGCTATCTCAGTCCGAAGTGACCGATGTCCTTCAGTGGTGGCCACGAGCGGAGTTCTCGCAGAGGGCGCTCGTGGCTGTCGTCGTGAGAACGCCGCGCCGTGCGTGCATGGCGGCGCGCGGCGAAAGTAAGTGGCGCGCACTTTGTACTTGTGCGACACCACACCCCTCCCCCCCAAACCGCCGCGCCGTCGTGGCGTAGGGCTGAGGGCCACGGCGACGGCACTGGGAGGAGTGCCTGGGCGGAGGCGTTACTGGTGGGACGGGCGTCGTAGCTGAGGCTGGGATCGAGACGCCGTCCGCGCCCCGGCATCTGCCTTGAGATCCTCCAGGGAACCCGCCGAAACCTGGGGAAGGGCGCCCGCCCCCGCCCAGAGGAAGCAGGTCATCTTCTTCTGAGGTGCGTGGCCCAGGCGGCGGCGGCACGCACGGTCCCGGAGTCCTTCTCGGTGACGCTGTCATCTGCGGCGGCGACAGCGGCGGCGTCGCGTCGATCTCCATCGGGACGATCTCGTAGTCCGGGGACGCTGTGCCCGTTGACGAACGATGTGTTTGTGCTCCCTGGCGGTGAACTGGGTCTGTAATCAAGAAACCGGATACAGGATCGCGCGGCCTGTGCAAGCGCAATTGGTTTGCGTGGCGCCGCAGCTCCGACCCTGTGGAAGAACGTACAACATACATATTGCGACCGAGCACGCGCTGAATGGTGCCCGGCAACCATGTCTTCTTGTTGCCAGCAAACACCCTGTACAGCACCGGCGTGGAAACCTGAAAACGCGTAGCGCCATACGAACCGACTTGGCGCGTGGGAGGCTGCAGCAGGTGAAGGAGAGTGCGGTGACGGCGGCCGTGTAGCAGCTCGGCAGGAGACGGGCCGTCACGTGGCATGCACCGATACGTAGACAGGAAAATTTGAAGAGCTTGCTGCCTGGAGTGCTGACCTTTCATCTTCTCCATGTGAGACTTGAATGTTCGAACGAAACGTTCTGCTTCACCATTGGACTGAGGGTGAAAAGGTGCGGTGGTGATATGCTGAATACCATTCACACGACAAAACTGTTGAAATTCCGCACTAACAAACTGAGGTCCATTGTCACTGACGATAGTTTCAGGCAAGCCTTCGATGCAAAACACTGACGTCAAGGCACTGATTGTACTAGAAGCTGTCGTTGAGTTCATGGCAATCACAAAAGGAAACTTGCTGAAAGCGTCTACAACAATTAACCAGCGCGTGTTCCAGAAAGGTCCGGCAAAGTCAATGTGTAAACGTTGCCATGGTCCCTTGGGGCGTGGCCAGTCTGAGAAACGCTGTGGAGGAGCCGCCTGATGCTCCGCACAAACTGTACACTGTGATGTCATTCTCTCTATCTGAGCGTCCATACCAACCCAGGTACAATGACGTCTGGCCAGTTGCTTTGTCCTAACAATACCCCAATGTCCTTGATGCAGGAGGCGTAACACTTCTCGTTGCAGGGAACGAGGAACAATCACTCTTGCTCGGTCGTTGTCGGTATGCAACAACAGTACACCCTGACTTAAAGACAATACATGACGTTGTGCAAAATAACGTCGAACCAGAGGCCGATCAATGTCTTTGGCTCTGGCAGGCCACCCTGAGCGAACAAAACGTGCTACCACACTTAGGTCTGCATCCGCAGCTTTTTCCTGTGCAACCCGACGAGAGTTCAAAGGAAAGTCTGCGACAGCGGAAGCATCTCTGGAGTCTATCTGACAACATGCCATTTCTGATTAGTGCAGACTGTAAGTTGTCAAAGGCAACCTGGCAATCTTTGGACCATACAAAAGGAACATTCTTCCCACGTAAGAGATGCAGTGGAGCTGCAATATGAGAGGCATTGGGAATAAACCTGAAATAATAGTTAAGCTTTCCCATTACTGCTTGCAATTCGTGTACATTCTTAGGAGGAGGCAAGTCTTTGATTGCTCGAAGATGTCACTGTAAGGGATGTATTCCTTGGGCATTAATCACATGGCCTAGGTACTCTATTTCAGTTTGAAAAAACGAACACTTTGCTTTATTGCAACGTAGACCTGCTGCAGTCAAAACTTTGAAAAGGCACTCCAGGTTTGCTAAATGTTCTTCAACTGTACGTCCGGATACCACTATATCATCTAAATAGTTCGAACAACACGGTACAGAAACTGTCAGCTGTTCCAAAAAACGCTGAAAAATAGCGGGAGCGGAAGAACTGCCAAAGGGTAGGCGCTGAAATTGAAAAAGGCCCATGTGAGTATTAATGACGAAAAACTTTTTTGACTCGTCATCAAGTGGAATCTGTAAGTATGCCTCTGCTAAATCAATCTTAGAAAAGAAGCGAGACTGTCCTAATTTGTCCATTAGTTCGTCCGGTCTGGGCAGGGGATAAGTGTCTACAATTGTTTGACTGTTCACTGTTGATTTGAAGTCCGCACAGAGACGAAGTTTTCCTGACGGCTTGGGTATAATTACTATAGGCGAGGCCCACTGACTCGCAGAAACAGGAGAAATCACCCCACTATCTTGCCAACGTTTAAGTTCTTCGGCAACTGTATCACGCAAGGCGATAGGCACTGGTCTAGCTTTACGAAATTTTGGAACTGCAGATTCTTTTAAAGTTACATGTGCCACGAAGTCTTTTGCACAACCTAGTTCCGGCGAAAACAGGTCACTATATTTGTCACACAATGCATTGATTTTATCCTGAGGCACTATTGACGAAATTTGGAGCACATCTCTTTGAATTGATAAACCAAACAAGTCAAAAGCATCTAGTCCAAAAATGTTCTGTGTCGATTTGGCCTGAAGAACTACAAAAGCAACTGTTTTTGTAACACCTTGAAAAGAGGCAGGCAGGCTACACGTTCCTAGCACGGGAATATTTTGACCTGTGTACGCTGTTAACACTTGTTGACACGGCGACAATTTTGGCGAACCCAGAAGTTCATAAGTATCTTTATTAATTAAGGTAACAGCGGAACCAGTGTCGAGCTGAAATTGCACAGTCTTATTGTCAATGGAAATATTCACAAAAAGTTTTTGCTTGCGGCGCTCGACAGGTGCGCGAATGTGGGCAACGTCTGCTACGGTTTGTTTGCTGCGTATGCGCGGGCCGCGTAGTGAAGGAAGCGGCGCAGACTCGGCACATAGATTAACAACACTGTCACTAGATGGCACTACCGCCGGATCGGCGTCCGCGCAATGCGAGGCTACTGCACTAAAATTACTTTCAGTATCTACAACAAGTCTACTGTCACTAGCTACACAGTACTGGGCACTATTACAAGGAGCAGTTGCAGAAGGCACTATTTTCACTACAGGAATGCACTGTTCATAGTCATTTTGTTTGTCCCGAACCCTTTTCCGTTGCACAGATTTACGCGCTCGTCGGCGCTTGCGGCGTGGTGCACTATATAGTTTTGCCATAGGTGCAGAACTACTTTCTTGCAATTGAGATCCAAGGAAAGCACCGTTCAACTCCACAGCCCGTATAACATTTACAGAATGAACTGTTCTCGCACTCTGCGAAGCACTGTTTCTAACGGTACCGGTCTTTGAGTTTTTAATTTGCATACACACAGACTGCACATGTCCCGATTTGCCACATTGATAACAGGTTGCGTTGCGACTTGGGCACTGTGCACGTTTGTGGCGAGACACACACTGGGGGCAAGATTTACGTACATTTTTCTGAAATGAGCGTTGGCGCCCTTTATTCAAATCACTGTTTCTACTACGACGGGTCGACCTGTGTGTCGCACTTTTACTCTGGCTACTGTTCACTGTCTGTTCAGCACGGCCGGTAGAAAAATAAGAATTACTAGTGCTATACTGAGAACTACGGCTAGGAAAGCGTCCGTTACGGCGCACTGAATTTACACTGTGGCTTTGCATTTCTACATCTGCTAAGTCAAAAGTATCATGCGCTTCAATAAGCTGCAGTACACTGTCTAATGAAGGGTCAGACTGTTTCAGAATTGCTGCTCTAATTCTGGGGTCCTGAATATTCTGCGTAATCGCATCCCTCAACATCACGTCACTATACGAAAGTCCACAAGAGCAAGTAAATCTACATTGGCGGGTTAAGCCCTTCAATTCCGTAATCCACTCTTGGTGTGACTGCTGCGGTAATTTTTTAAGTCTGAAAAATCGGTACCGTGCAGCGGCTACAAGAACTTTTCTCTCATAATGAGCATTTAGTGCATCTACAATTTGTTCAAAGTCCACATCACGAGGAGATGCGTGGGGAAATAGTTTCTGCAGTAATACAAAGGTTTTGGGGCCCACCACGGACAACAAAAGATGCGTAACTTTCTGACCTGTAATTTGATGAGCCGCGACGAGTTCTTGAAACTGTGCGAAGTAGTCGCTCCATTCTTTCTCACGTTCGTTGTACTGGCGAAAGGTAGGAAGCGTTGCGGCGGCAGGTGTGGGCTGCTGAAGCGGCGGCTGTTGTTGTTGGTTAGCTGCTTGCGCCGTGAGCTGGGCCACAGCCTGGAGAAGTTGTGTTATTTGCGCCGTCTGTAACTGAATAATTTCCATTAAGTTTGGGTTCAGGGTAGTGGCCATGCTGACCGATTAGGCGCCGCGCATACAAGTAACTTATAACAAAACACAAATGCAATATGAAAGAGGACGCTCTGCAACAAAAAAGTCCACAAAATACGTAACAGAATATGTTCCCCCAAAAATCTTATAATAAGGGTGGGTGGGCGGGAGCAATTTT
This sequence comes from Locusta migratoria, assembly GCA_026315105.1. Taxonomy (NCBI): domain Eukaryota; kingdom Metazoa; phylum Arthropoda; class Insecta; order Orthoptera; family Acrididae; genus Locusta; species Locusta migratoria. Next base: position 50,620,642 of record CM048746.1, on the reverse strand, counting down.
TGCGTGCTACGACTGCTGCTGTCTGGCTGCTGTAAGCGGGCTGGTCCAAGATTCTATCACTCCTCGTCGCCACTTTTGTGTCCCAACTTCGTCGTCGCTTTTGTGTCCCAGCCTCGTCGTAGGTGTCGGTGGCCGAGTGGAACGAGACCGACACAGGAACAAAGACAGCACGCTGGTGCAGGTACGGAGGGGAGCAGCCAGAAACTATAAACACTCGAGTAAATTAGAAAGAGATATATATTGCACAGAATGTAACAATACTTAACTTTTACATAGTACTGCAGAATGTTGATACATAGTTGTTAGAGGACTGCCTAGTGCCTGTACAATAGCAAAGTCTTCACTGGGGCCTATCTGATTACGAAGGTCCTAACTCGTGGCTATCTCAGTCCGAAGTGACCGATGTCCTTCAGTGGTGGCCACGAGCGGAGTTCTCGCAGAGGGCGCTCGTGGCTGTCGTCGTGAGAACGCCGCGCCGTGCGTGCATGGCGGCGCGCGGCGAAAGTAAGTGGCGCGCACTTTGTACTTGTGCGACACCACACTTACGTTCACTGGAATAACGTATGAACTTCACTGAAAAGTAAGCAAATGTTAGTCAATTTCTATATATTAACGTCAATAATCATTACGATCGCAGGGAATTTGAGCGGATACGATGATCATTTTCATACGTCTCGGGGCATGTCTGCCGGGGGACGTGATCCGCGGCGTGGAGGCGGCGTTACCGGCGGCTATTGACGTTCGGCAGGCCGTTCCAACGGGCTGCTCCGTGGGCAGGAGCGCACACGAGCGCTCACTACCGCAGCTCAGAGCTGCGGTGGTGGGGCAAGTGACGTCACGGACGCCAGTATTCCGCGGCCAAAGTAAACAGACGCTTTCGTTGTAATCTTGTCAATGGCTAGTTGTCACAACAGCAAAAATGTGTAGCTGAAAAAGCCTAGGCTACTTCATTATACGAGCTGTGTCTCTTCACTAGCAGAAACTGACGCAACAATGTCTAATGCATTACAACTCTCATTGCACACAAATATTCAATCTACAGCGTCATTAAAGAAAAAAGGACAGCCCCGATTTTTACTTATATCCCTCACATACGTACAATTTTTATGAGGATGCAAATTGTGTCTTCTTGCATTGTATTTCTAAACTTAAAACCTTAGTTTTGTGCCATTTCTTGTGATAAATGCTGGATGGATCGACCGTTATGTCACTTATCGTCGTTCATGTTTACCGAGTTCTGAAACTTTTAAGACAGTCGAGTTTTGGTTACTCTAGTTATTATCAATAAGGTGGTGTGTTACTTATTTGCCGCGGCGGAGCGGTCGAGCGTATTGAGGCGCTATGCTTCGATACGCGAAGCCGTTCCCCGTCGGGGGTTCGAATCCCCCTTCAGGCATGGCTGTTAGTGTCGTCTTTACTATAAGGTAGTTCATAAGTAGTTTGTAAGTTTATGGGCTGATGACCCCGCAGTTAAGTCCCTTAAGCCTGACAAACATTTGAACATTTGTTACTTATTTGACTGAAGTAACGTCGCAGCGGATTAGCCGTGCGTACTGGAGCGCCGTACTGCGATGCGCAGGACCGTTCGCCGTCGGGGGTTCGAGTCCTCCCCTCGGGCATGGGTATTTGTGTTGTCCTTAGGTTAATTTACCTTAGTATAAGCAGTTTGTACGCTAAGGACTAATGACCATGCAGTTGAGTCCGATAGAATTAAAAACACTTGAAAATTTGAACTGAAGTAACCTAAACGCAAATGTACCGTTTCTTTGAACATAAATGTGGTGTCGCACAAGTCCAAAGTGCGCGCCACCTACTTTCGCCGCGCGCCGCCATGCACGCACGGCGCGGCGTTCTTACGACGTCAGCCACGAGCGCCCGCTGTTACAATTCCGCTCGTGGCCACCACTGAACGACATCGTTCACTTGGGACTGAGATAGGAACCAGTTGACACTTCGTATTCAGATAGGCACCAGTGAAGACTTGACTATCGGACAGGCACTAGACAGGCCTGTAGCTCAACTATGTATCAGCATTCTGCAGTACTGAGCTATGTAAAAGTTAAGTATTGTATAAATTCTGTGCAATATATATCTCGTTCTAATTTACTCTAGTGTTTCTAGTTTCTGCTGTCCCGCTGGCTGCTCCACTCCGTACCTGCACAAGCGTGCTACCTTTATTCCTGTGTCGGTCTTCCTACTCGGCCACCGACACCTACGACGGAAACGAGCCATACAAGCGGCGACGAGGCGGGGACACAAAAGCGGCGACGAGGCTGGGACACAAAAATAAAAACATAGTCCACTTTTCTCGGAGACCGAAATCCTAGTTATGAAATGTACTGTAAAAGTCGTATTGCCATATTTAGGACTAACACGGTGGAAAATAGGATGTAGTTCAGCAAATAAATTATTCAAATCTGGCTCCTTTTGATATTCTAAAAACAACTTCTAACATCAGACCTTCGTGTTGTTGTTGTGGTGTTCAGTCCGGAGACTGGTTTGATGCAGCTCTCAACAATACCCTATCCTGAGCAAGTCTCTTCATCTCCACATAAGAACGGCAATCTACATCTGTCTGAATCTGCTTACTGTATCCATCTCTTGGTCTTCCTCTGCGATTTTTACCCCACACACTTCCCTCCAATGCTAAATTCACGAATGTGTCCTGCCAATCTATCCCTCCTTTTAGTCAAGGTATGCCAGAAATTTCTTTTCTCCACAATTCTGTTCAGTACCTCCTCATTAGTTATGCGATCCACCCACCTAATCTTCAGCATTCTTCTGTAGCACCATATTTCAAAAGCCTCAATCCTCTTCCTGTCCGGACTGTTTATCGTCCACTCCCATACAAGGCAACACTCCATACAAATGCCTTCAGAAAGGACTTCATTTGGCTTAAATCAATATTCGATGTTAACAAATTTCTCTTTTTCAAGAACGCTTTTCTACCCATTGCCATTCTGCATTTTATATCCTCTGTACTGCGACCTTCATTTGTTATTTTACTGCCCAAGTAACAAAACTCATCTACCTCCTTTATTGCTTCGTTTCTCAATCTAATTCCTTCAGCATCACCTGATTTTCTGACACTGCACTCCATTACCCTAGTTTTGCTATTGTTAATATTCATTTTATACGCTATCTTCAACACACTGTCCATTCCATTCAACTGCTCTTCCAGGTCCTTTGCTGTCTCTGACAGAATTACAATGTCATCGGCAAAACGTAATGTTTTTTTATTTCTTCCCCCTGAACTTTAATCCCTATTCCAAATTTTTCCTTGCTTTCCTTCACCGCCTGCTCGATGTACAAGTTGAATAACATCGCAGAAAGGCTACAACCCTGTCTTACTCCCTTCCCAACTGATGCTTCCTTCTCATGTCCTTCGAGTCTAATAACTCTCCTTTCCCTATATTTTACCCCTGCTGACCTCAGAATTTGAAAGAGTGTATTCCAGTCAACATTGTCAAATGCTTTCTCCAAATCTACAAAAGCTAGAAATGTAGGTTTGCCTTTTCTTAATCTATCTTCTAGGATAAGCCGTAAAGTGAGTATTGCCTCGCGTGTTCCTACATTTCTCCCGAACCCAAACTGATCTTCCCCGAGGTCGGCTTCTACCAGCTTTTCCATCCTTCTGTATATAATTCGTGTTAATATTTTGCAACCATGACTTATTCAACTGATGGTTCTGTAGTTTTCACACCTGTCTGCACCTGCTTTCTTTGGAATGGGGATTATAACATTTTTCTTAAAGTCTGAGGGTACTTCGCCTGTCTCATACATCTTTCACACAAGGTGAAACAGGTTTGTCATGACTGGTTCTCCCAGAGACTTCAGTAGCTCTGAGGGAATATAATCTACTCCAGGGGCCTTGTTTCGGCTTAGGTCTTTCAGGGCTCTGTCAAATTCTTCTCTCAGTACAGTATCACCTATTTCATCTTCATCTATATCCTCTTCCCTTCCTACAATATTGTCTCGTAGTTCATTTCCTTTGTGGAGCCCCTCTATATACTCTTTCCACCATTCAGCTTTCCCTTCTATGCTGAGAACTGGTTTTCCATCAGTGTCCTTGATATTCATAGATCTGTTTTTCTTATCTCCAAATGTTTCTATTATTTTCCTGTAGGCTGTATCTATTTTTCCCCTGTTTATACATTCTTCTACATCCTTGCATTTGCCTTCTAGCCACTCCTGCTTAGCCATTTTGCACTTCCTGTCAATTTCATTTCTTAGTCGTCTGTACTCCATTTTGCCTGTTTCATTTACTGCATTTTTATATGTTCTCCTTTCACCGATTAAATTTAGTATCTCCTGTGATATCCAAGGATTCTTTGTAGGTCTTGCCTTCCTTCCTATTTTGTCCTCTGCTACCTTCACTATTTCATCTCTCAATTTTACCCATTCCTCCCCTATTCCTTTTTGTAGTTTCTTCAGTTTCAGTCTACAGTTCATAACCAACAAGTTATGGTCAGAGTCTCTATCTGCCCCTGGGTATGTCTTACACTGTAAAACCTGGTTCCGAAATCTACGTCTTACCATTATAAAATCTATCTGGTATCTCCCGGTGTCTCCTGGTCTCTTCCACGTATACAACCTTCTTTTGTGATTCTTGAACCAAGTGTTTGTTATAACTAAATTATGTTCTGTGCAAAATTCTACCAGGTGGCTTCCTCTTTCATTCATTTTGCCCAGACCATATTCACCTACTATCTTTCCTTCCCTTCCTTGTCCTACCACCGAATTCCAGTCTCCCATAACAATTAAGTTTTCCTCTCCCTTAATTGTCTGAATAATTTCCTTTAGCTCCTCATATATTTCTTCGATTTCCTCGTCATCGACAGAGGTAGTTGGCATATAAACCTGTACTACTGTTGTCGGTGTTGGCTTCGTATCTATCTTGACAATGATAATGCGATCACTGTGCTGCTCATAGTAGTTTACCCGCATTCCTATTTTCTTATTCATTATCAATCCTACTCCTGTGATACCCCCAATTGATTTTGTATTTATAATCCTTACTCACCTGACCAGAAATCCTGTTCATCCTGCCACCGAACTTCACTAATCCCCATTATATTTAACGTCAACCTATCCATTTCCCTTTTTAAATTTTATAATTTTCCTACTCGATTAAGGGATCTAACATTCCACGCTCCGACCCGTAGAATGCCGGTATCGTCTTTCCTGATGATCACATCCTCCTGAGTAGTCCCCGCCCGGAGATCCGAATGGGGGACTATTTTACCTCCGGAATATTTTACCCGAGAGGATTCCATCATCATATGTTCATACAGTAGAGCTGCATGTCCTCGGGAAAGGTAACGGCTGTAGTTTCCCCTTGCTTTCAGCCGTTCGCAGTAACTGTGTGGCAAAGTCACATTACCTGATGTTACCAGGCCAGCTCAGTCAATCATTCAGACTGTTGCCCCTGTAACTACTGAAAAGGCTGCTGCCCCTCTTCAGGAAACACACGTTTGTCTGGCCTCTCCACAGATACCCCTCCGCTGTGGTTGCACCTACGGTACGGCTATCTGTATCGTTGAGGCACGCAAGCCACCCCACCTTGGCAATGTCTGTGGTTCATGTGAGTGGATCAGACCTTCATAAAAATTAAAAAATAAAACGGGAATATTCGATGCTCACATGTTGGTTCTATGAAACAGACATTTAAAAATGTAAAATAATGACACCGTAAACGTGCTTTATTAAATTCCAGTCATGAAACCAATCTACAGGATCACAGAACTTTCACGTCAATTATAATAACGAAAAACATTACTATCGCTGAGGATTGACCTGGCGTCACGTGTCCCGTACTTCCATGGAGGAAAATGGCAGCGTCAGTTACAGGTGTTTCAGAAGCAATTGTGACCGAGAAGTGGTGCCCCGCGAGCAGGTGAGCGCTCTTTAGCTCACAGGCGAACGAGCGAGCTGGAACGGCCTGACGTACGGGGTGCAGTCGTCTGCAAGGTGTTGCTCATGTCGACGCTAATTACTCCTGTCTCTTGGATTCTGAGGACATCCTCGGATTGTACGGGCGGCTGGCGGAAATTGTGAGGAATGTTGACCTCGCGCGCGGGGTACAAGAAGAGTTTTCAATTTGCAGCATTGTTTCCAGAGTGGATCGGGGTCCTTTGTTTAGGAGCCGAGTAGATGGTCTCAACCAAAGTCATCGTCGACTCTCTGACAGTCATGGCTGCAGATTTCTGAAACTACGTCATCCGGTTTGGAATAATAGGGATTACACTCGTTCACAGAAATACAGGCAGTGAAATCAGTTCGCATTCAGAACGACTCTTGAACAAAGAAAATATTAGCAGTAAATTTCTCCAGGGTGGGAGCACCAAAGAATTTATCCATACTAGTTCCTGGAGAAGTAACAGGAAATATTTTTATAGTGAAGTTTAGAATTAAATGAATAGATGAATGTTACACATCATTTGTATTTTGATTACAATTATTCTATGTTTGCATACATTATGCAAGGCCTCCTTATTTCTAATTTAATCTGCTGAAAATATAACATGTTTTTAGAGGGGGGTAAGAGAGAGAGATGGATAGGGGTAGAAGGGATAGAAGTACTAACTTTAGGCAACGCCGTGTTTTCAGCTAGTTTATCGTGAAAAGTAACGGTCCTATAATACTTGTTTGGTGCTCGCCAGATATTATCCTCAAACCAGAAGACTTTTCTCCGTTGAGAAAGACATTCTGCATTCTGCTCGGTAGAAACTCTTTCGTTCAGTTTTGTTCTTCAGTAGATTTGAATTCTGCTGAAGCTCTTATTTGTTAGCATACATCTCAATAAACCATATGTGGGTATTGGTACAATGTAGGTGTGGTGTATGACTGTCTTTTATTCATAACTGCACTTTTGCCGTTCGAGAGAAGATTTCCTTGTTGACTGTATAAATTTGACACCTTCTGTTGCTTGTTATTTCTTGCTTAATGCCGCAGCCTTCCGAGAGTTATGCTTCCTAAGTTCTTGAAGTGGGAAAGTTACTCTAGTTACAGAAATATGTAAGTAATTGCAGATACGTAAAAAAAAGACATATTTAATTGTCGGGGAGCCATAAATCTCCAAGACTGTTAGGGGCGTTTGTTTCCGCAGCACGTGTCACGCGAGAGCGCCGACAAGAAATGAAAACGTGAGGTTTCTAGGCGGGCGGTGAATGTGCCGATCGTTACGTCAGAGCACGGCAGCTCGGGAAGGCGGTGTCAGGCGGCAGAGCAGAGCACGTTCACCCGACCAGCGCGCGCGGTCGCTTGTCAGCACGTCCGCACAGTGCGAGGTGCGACAAATTGGTGCTGCGCTGTTCTTAGATCGAAGAAAGACTTTATCATGTGCAAGTCAACACGATACGTTCATGGTCTGACAAGAAATGCCACTACGTTTGTTTCGCGCTGCTGCACTCGCATAAATTTCCCACTGTAGACTGCATGCCGAAATGCGACTGCACTCTTTAGTTTGAGGAACATTATTTGACTGTTACAAGCAAATGGGCTATCATCTACTGGCTGCTGGGTGCATCGTATAGTCCAGGAGCCAGCTGCCAATTTGGGTCATCGTCGAAATACAGCTAAGATTTTCTACGATGGTTCGTTTCATAGTGTTATGATCGTCAGATGGTTTGGTAACGGTGCGTGTATCCGTGCCAGCCAACCACATATGTGTAATAACTTGTAACACTATCGGATAATCCTTTTCCTGATATTCCACTGTTTATTGTTATTTTATGCAATTCTTATTCAATTATTTATTTTTATCTTTTGCTATAAATCGATTGTCAAGAGGACTGTTACGTCGCAAACATTGTGACCGGGAAATGTGTTAAGATCTTGGTTTGCTCACTTTAGCAAGACGAAATAAGGTTAGCAGCCGGTAGCAGAAAATGCTCACCTGCCTTGCGTGATGGCGGTAGCCGCTGCGTCGGCAAGTTGGAAAGCCTGCCGTCAGCGAACTGTGTGTGAGTGAAATGGCTGCCAGACAGAGACGCAGCTAGTAAACATTACATAACTAAACGTAACTCTGCCACAAGAGTGAGTAAGACCGCGGATGCGTCAGCGGTAAAGACACATCGGGCGAACACTGCATTTTCAAAGGGAACACATTCAAACCGTTTCATACGTCATAGCTTCAGCTAATTTTAAGTATAAATACTCCCACACTTTGGAGTAGCAGTCACTTGGTCTTCTGAATCGACGATGCCCAGGAGGTAGTCGTCAATTCACTGGCCTATTCGTTGTGCTCAGTCTTTGTCACAGATAGCAGTACATACGGGTAGCTGCTAGAGCCAGCTAAGAGATGGAGTCTAGTCGAGGCCATACTTCACACTAAACATCATCTGGGAAGATGATGATACACTGTGGTGACGACTTCGCACCTCTATGGTGGCTGCCTGAGACCAGCGCAGTCTTCAGTGGTTGGTTACTAAAGGCCAATGTTCGTGTCGTTGAGTTAGCACTCTGGTGCTAATCCGGCCAGCCGGTGTCCGGAGTCGGGAACCAGCACGACATCCGACTTCAGAGGAGTCCCTGCGTGTATCCACTGACCGCTGCATAGCCTGGTGAAGGGATAGAGCACTTCAGTCTTTGCATCGCTTCCCGGCATCGCGGCGCGGCGCGGGAACTACTATCATACGAAACACCCAGGTCGCAGCTCGAAGGCGACGCCACCTACTGCTCTAGCTCCTGTAGAGCTAGCGCCTTCATCAAACTTATGTATGTTGCGGAATAAAATGTGTCAGCTATAATTCTGTTTCACTATCGTCCCTTGGCGCTCCACCAGGTTCCACGCCTCAACCTGACCTAAAGCGGGGAACACACCGCTCGGCCCCAGCAGTATTGTAATGAGTGATGTCTGTGTTCATGATCTTTGGCCTAGTATCAGTAAGCGTTCTGCTAGATAGTGTGTAATTTAATTATTTCTCTGTGACGATGTCTAGTTGACATTTACGGTGGTTCAAATCCACCTCCGGCCATCCAGATTTAGGTTTTCCGTGATTTCCCTAAATTACTCCAGGCAAATGCTGGGATGGTTCCTTTGAAGGGCACGGCCGATTTCCTTTCACATCCTTACCCAACAACACCGAGCGTAAGCTCCATCTCTAATGACCACGCCGTCGACGGGACGATAAGCTCCAACCTTCGTTCCTTCCAGTAGATATTTAAATATGCTGCAGTTGTCATTTTATAATCTGTACTGTATGAGTTATGAAGTAATGTGCGCTGGTTCATGTTAGGGAAAACTTAGAAATTGTAGTAGAAGGATGGAGTGCAGTACCTACGTACTGAAAGGTGTCCGATACACGCTAAAAGGTGGTTGGTTGGCGGAAGAAGCATTTGGAAAGGTGGTATCGGGCGATTTTGACGGAGTCGTAATTCAGACACAGTCGCAGTTGAGAATCGTAACCCAGTAGGAGCAGTGAACAGTCCCGCATGAAGTACGAGAGTAGGCAGATACCAATTCAGGTGGATATGCTGAATTTTGTGGCAACGGCGTTGAAGTCTACAAGTTCCAAGGATCCTCAGATGCAAGTATATAGTTCTTGAAGGAATGTGGTTTTTTCATGTGGGCTCGTTGTGCAATACAAACTTCGCCACGAAGAGGAAATGAGCTCACAGCTACATCAACTGCTGAAGTGATTTTCGAAGTGTATTGTTGCCACTAAATCACCTAATCAACTACCTACAGTACTGCAAGTAATGAATTTTCTTCTTTGTAATCATGCATTAACCAGCAGTTTGTTTAAAGCTATGTAATAGAGTTGTTCAACTAAAACTGTGTCCAAACCTTAATTTTCCCAAGTCATACTGCTAAGTAGGTTCCTGTCCTGGTAATAAAAGTACCGAGGGCCCTAATAATCATTATTGTTAATTGCAATAACTTTTGATGCACAGATGGTATATTAAGAAGATCAGTACTAGTCTTAAATATTATCAGTATAGTGGTAAAGTAATAATCAGGTGAGTAGTGTTCAAGTAGAGATAACAATTTGAAAGTGAGTAATCTTAAAGAATTAACTACTTTGTTGAAACTTCAAATTTTTTAAAAGTTCTAGTCAACAACCACTCCCATGAACCACAGACATTGCCGAGGTGGGGTGGCTTGCGTGCCTCAACGATACAGATAGCCGTACCGTAGGTGCAACCACAGCGGAGGGGTATCTGTGGAGAGGCCAGACAAACGTGTGGTTCCTGAAGAGGGGCAGCAGCCTTTTCAGTAGTTACAAGGGCAACAGTCTGGATGATTGACTGAGCTGGCCTTGTAACATCAGCTAATGTGGCTCTGCCACACAGCTACTGCCAACGGCTGAAAGCAAGGGGAAACTACAGCCGTTATTTTTCCCGAGGACATGCAGCTCTACTGTATGAACATATGATGATGGCATCCTCTAGGGTAAAATATTCCGGAGGTAAAATAGTCCCCCATTCGGATCTCCGGGCGGGGACTACTCAGGAGGATGTGATCATCAGGAAAGACAATACTGGCATTCTGCGGATCGGAGCGTGGAATGTTAGATCCCTTAATAGAGTAGGAAAATTATAAAATTTAAAAAGGGAAATGGATAGGTTGAAGTTAGATATAGTGGGGATTAGTGAAGTTCGATGGCAGGATGAACAGGATTTCTGGTCAGGTGAGTAAGGATTATAAATACAAAATCAATTGCGGGTATCACAGGAATAGGTCTGATAATGAATAAGAAAATAGGAATGCGGGTAAACTACTATGAGCAGCACAGTGATCGCATTATCATTGTCAAGATAGATACGAAGCCAACACCGACAACAGTAGTACAGGTTTACATGCCAACAAGCTCTGCCGATGATGAGGAAATCGAAGAAATATATGAGGAGCTAAAGGAAATTATTCAGACAATTAAGAGAGAGGAAAACTTAATTGTTATGGGAGACTGGAATTCGGTAGTAGGACAAGGAAGGGAAGGGAAGATAGTAGGTGAATATGGTCTGGGCAAAAGGAATGAAAGAGGAAGCCGCCTGGTAGAATTTTGCACAGAACATAATTTAGTTATAACAAACACTTGGTTCAAGAATTACAAAAGAAGGTTGTCTACGTGGAAGAGACCAGGAGACACCGGGAGATACCAGACAGATTTTATAATGGTAAGACATAGATTTCGGAACCAGGTTTTACAGTGTAAGACATACCCAGGGGCAGATAGAGACTCTGACCATAACTTGTTGGTTATGAACTGTAGGCTGAAACTGAAGAAACTACAAAAAGGTAGGAAAATAAGGAGATGGGACCTGGATAAATTGAAGGAACCTGAAGTTCTTAAGAAATACAGGGGGAGCTTTAGGCAACCATTGACTTAAACGGGGGGAAATAGAACAGTAGAGGAGGAATGGGTAAAATTGAGAGATGAAATAGTGAAGGCAGCAGAGGACAAAATAGGTAGAAAGGCAAGACCTCCAAAAAATCCGTGGATATCACAGGAGATACTAAATTTAATCGATGAAAGGAGAACATATAAAAATGCAGTACATGAAACAGGCAAAATGGAGTACAGACGACTAAGAAATGAGATTGACAGGAAGTGCAAAATGGCTAAGCCGGAGTGGCTAGAAGGCAAATGCAAGGATGTAGAAGAATGTATAAATAGGGGAAAAATAGATACAGCCTACAGGAAAATAATAGAAACATTTGGAGATAAGAAAAACAGCTCTATGAATATCAAGGACACTGATGGAAAACCAGTTCTCAGCAAAGAAGGGAAAGCTGAAAGGTGGAAAGAGTATATAGAGGGGCTCCACAAAGGAAATGAACTTCGAGACAATATTGTAGGAAGGGAAGAGGATATAGATGAAGATGAAATAGGTGATACTGTACTGAGAGAAGAATTTGACAGAGCCCTGAAAGACCTAAGTCGAAACAGGGCCCCTGGAGTAGATTATATTCCCTCAGAGCTACTGAAGTCTCTGGAAGAACCAGTCATGACAAACCTGTTTCACCTTGTGTGAAAGATGTATGAGACAGGCGAAGTACCCTCAGACTTTAAGAAAAATGTTATAATCCCCATTCCAAAGAAAGCAGGTGCAGACAGGTGTGAAAACTGCAGAACCATCAGTTGAATAAGTCATGGTTGCAAAATATTAACACGAATTATATACAGAAGGATGGAAAAGCTGGTAGAAGCCGACCTCGGGGAAGATCAGTTTGGGTTCGGGAGAAATGTAGGAACACGCGAGGCAATACTCACTTTACGGCTTATCCTAGAAGATAGATTAAGAAAAGGCAAACCTACATTTCTAGCTTTTGTAGATTTGGAGAAAGCATTTGACAATGTTGACTGGAATACACTCTTTCAAATTCTGAAGTCAGCAGGGGTAAAATATAGGGAAAGGAGAGTTATTTACAACTTGTACAAAAGCCAGACCGCAGTTATTAGACTCGAAGGGCATGAAAGGGATGCAGTGGTTGGAAAGGGAGTAAGACAGGGTTGTAGTCTTTCTCCATTGTTATTCAATTTGCACATTGAGCAAGCTATAAAGGAAAGCAAGGAGAAATTTGGAGAAGGAATTAAAGTTCAGGGGGAAGAATTAAAAACATTGTGTTTTGCCGACGACATAGTAATTCTGTCAGATACAGTAAAAGACCTGGAAGAGCAATTGAACGGAATGGACAGTGTGCTGAAACGATCATATAAGATGAACATTAACAAGAACAAAACTAGGGTAATGGAGTGCAGTGTAAGAAAATCAAGTGATGCTGAAGGAATTAGATTGGGAAACGAAGCAATAAAGGAGGTAGATGAGTTTTGTTACTTGGGCAGTAAAATAACAAATGATGGTCGCAGTACAGAGGATATAAAATGCAGAATGGCAATGGGTAGAAAAGCGTTCTTGAAAAAGAGAAATTTGTTAACATCGAATATTGATTTAAGCCAAATGAAGTCCTTTCTGAAGGCATTTGTATTGAGTGTTGCCTTGTATGGGAGTGGACGATAAACAGTGCGGACAGGAAGAGGATTGAGGCTTTTGAAATATGGTGCTACAGAAAAATGCTGAAGATTAGGTGGGTGGATCGCATAACTAATGAGGAGGTACTGAACAGAATTGGAGAGAAAAGAAATTTCTTGACTAAAAGAGGGGATAGATTGGTAGGACACATTCTTAGACATCAAGGAATTGTGAATTTAGCGTTGGAGGGAAGTGTATGGGGAAAAAATCGCAGAGGAAGACCAAGAGATGGATACAGTAAGCAGATTTAGACAGATGTAGGTTGCCGTTCTTATGTGGAGATGAAGAGGCTTGCCCAGGTTAGGGTATTGTGGAGAGCTGCATCAAACCAGTCTCCGGACTGAAGACCACAACACAACACACTAGTCAACAACTAAAATTATTTGCATAATCGGAAGTACATCTAACTTTGGGTCTTTAATGAGATTTCTAGGAAGATCCAGAAGAAACTAGTTAACAGATATCTTTCAGAATTTCTGTTAAAACAAACAAAAAACTCGAAAAGTACTGTTCTCTGATTATTAATATGAAATAAGAAACAGGAGTTACCAGTTGAAGAACTTGACCTCGAAAACAGGGTTCAAGATCATTTCGAGGTAACTATTCCATGAGCCCATTCAAACCTTACAACTTTGACTAGAGAGATTTTTTTTTTTTTTTTTTTTTTTTTTTTTTTTTTTTTTTTTTTTTTTTTTTTTTTTTTTTTTTTTTTTTTTTTTTTTTTTTGCAGAACTGAGCCACTCCAGAGATATTGGCCGGAGTAGATTAAAATGGGATACATAGTCTGCTGAGTTCTTCGTGGTGGAAGAGTGATCAACCGGCATTCAGAAGCTACAACGCATTGCTCCACATACAGGAACGTGACATGTTTAATTTGCTCAGCTGATCACCTTACCACAGCGGAAAATTCAGCGGATAACTTTTGTCAGGTAACTTTTATAAAAAGCTAAAAACCCATATATGTCATCATTCTTGGTGATTCAATAATGACAGAGTCAAAGTTTTTTGCAACATACCCGTCATGCTCCGCACAATATTTATGTGAACAGTTAGCTCCCTTTTTGTTTAAAGGTGCAGTCTAAAGAAATTCAGCAGAATCAGGACAACTATATGGATTTTATCCAAGTTCGTATGTAAATCAGCCTCCGCCATTCATCATCATCATTTTCCATCTCCAGTTTCCCGGGTGTGGCTAACAAGCGCTCTCCATCTCATCCGATCTTGATATAACATTTGGTCTTGGACATCATCCCAGTCAAAATCGTTCTTCTCTATGTCTGATTTAACTGCCTCCATCGTCTCCTTGGCCTTCCTCTTGGTCTTCTTCCTCCCACTTCCATTCTGAAGTACTTTTTAGCTGTTCTTGTGCTATCCATTCTCATTACATGGCCATACCATTGCAGTCTTCGTTTCCCCAAAATGTTCGCAATAGGGACCCTGATACCAGCTGTTTCTCTGTGTACCTCATTTCTGATCTTGTCTCTCATGGTACTTTGATTCATAGTCCTGATAAACCTCATTTCTGTTGCTTGGATTCTGCTGTAATCTTTTTTTTAACAATGTACATGTTTCCATGTCATATATAAAGATTGGAGTGAAGTAAGTGTTATACAAAGTTAACTTTGCTTCCTGGGGTACTTTTTTGTCCCAGAGTAGATTCCGCCATTCACTATACAAAATTTTATGTATGCAGTGAGATTCCTCTTGTTTTGACGATCAAGTCTGCAAAATGACAGCACAGTCGAAACAAAACTATGCATCTGTATGCAACTGACATACGCCAACAACTGAAAAACGCACTTTTAGTTTTTCTCAAATTTTGCAGTTTTACGCCGGATTTCATAAAAATTTTAATTCATAAAAGCCTTGTCCTGAAATTATAAACACAAGAAAGAAATGATGAGCTACATCGTCGAGGTATTCTCCAGTTATGATGAGAACAAAGGAAAAATATATATTGATAAATATTATTAATGTACAATGTTTCAACATTCATGTATTTCGATAGCTATTAATTTTTATCGCAAATACAGCGCGTCTGTGTCAGTTACACAATGTTAAGTAAATGCTTCCTTTCAATACGTACATCAGCTGTTTTATTTCATTTTCAACTTTTTCATCCAAAAATAGATACATTTTATATACCTTTACTGAAACTAAATGTACGTATAACGAGTTGTATCTCAATTTCGTGTTCCTGCCGCGGCGCATTGAAGCGCATTGAAGCGCTATGCTCCGATGCGTGAGGCCGTTCCCCGTCGGGAGTTCGAATCGCCCCTTGGGCATGGATGTTTGTGCTGTCATTAGTATAAGCTAGTTCATAAGTAGTTTGTAAGTTTAGAGACTGATGACCCCGCAGTTAAGTCCCTTAAGCTTAACAACAATTTGAACATGATCTTTCTCATTATCGCTCGCAAATTGTTGATCGCTGTCATAGTCACTTCGTTCTACGTCGATGAGTCTCTGCTCGTCATTTTTTGTAACATATTATTATTATTATTATTATTATGAGATCGTTGTCGTGAATGAAAACCACCTTTTTAAGAGCATACCTCAGCGACTTCTGTATTATGAGGCGCAGTTTCGTAAGACTCGCTATAAACATGTATAATTGTTTCGACTTGTCGTACAAAAATCAATCAGTAAAATTCCTTGTCCGTCCAAACCACCGTTCACTTCGTTCTCCATCATGCACCTGATCACGCCCTTCCTTATATCGTCGTGCCTATCTTTTCACTAATAAAGTATGCATTGCATTTTCTCTGAAAACTTCGCAGATTTGAATGTGTTGGTTTTTCTTAGCATTCGGAAAACTAATCACAAATTTCATTGCGCCCACGGCGAGATTTTCGACCAGTGATGCCATTATAAACAATCACTACGAACGACAGAAAACACAGAGCGAGTTGGAAGTCTCATCATATCGTACTGGCAGAGAACCACGTGACTGAGATCGTAGCATGCCTCGAAGGAAAATCGAAACGGAAGTTTTTTCCTAGTTGCCTTCGTATTTAATGATTCTATCAGGTTCAGCTTTGTCTCACTTCTTCCTTTCGTACTGTATTTGCAGGTCTTGTATATCACTGGGTTTGTATTCAGCCGGCCGCGGTGGCCGAGGGGACTGAGGCGCTCCAGTCACGATCTGCACGGCCACTAAGGTCGGGGGTTCGAATCCCCCCTCCGGCATGGATATTTGTGCCGTCCTTAGTATTAGTTAGTTCATAAGTAGTTTGTAAGTTTAGGGACTAATGACCTCATAGTTAAGTCCCATAAGCTATACAAACATTTGAACATTTTGTTTGTATTCAATTATCTTTCATTCGCCACAACGTATTCTTCTGTACTCTGCTCGGTCCCCGCTGCATGCTCGCATACATTAGGACAACAGGCCTCTGTGTTCATCCGCCATGTGTCTCTGACGTCACCGCCGCTTGGAAAGGCCCAACACCTCTCCGGTAAGGCGGGTAACCGCCTGTGTTTCCCCCGCCTGTCGCAAAGGGCCGAAATACTTTCGCCCATGTTCTTGTTGTTGTGGTCTTCAGTACGGAGACTGGTTTGATGCAGCTCTCCACGCCACACTGTCCTGTGCAAGCCTCTTCATTTGAGTATACAAACGGCAACCTACATCGTTTTAAATCTTCTTACTGTATTTGACCCTCTGTCTCCTTCTAACGATAAGTTGACGATTCCTTGATGTCTCAGAATGTGTCCCACCAACCTAACCCGTCTCTTAGTCAGGATATGCCAGAAAGTCATTATCTCCCCAATTCTGTTAAACAGCTCCTCATTTGTCTGTAGCACCATATTTCGAAAGCTTCGATCATATTTTTGTCTGTAATTGTTATCGTCTACGTTTCATTCCCATACAGTGCTACACTCGAGACAAATACTTCAGAAAGGACTGCCGCGGCGGATTAGCCGTGCGTACTGAAGCCCCGTGTTGCGGTGCGCGCGGCAGTTCGCCATCGGGGGTTCGAATTCCCCCTCGAGCATGGATGTTTGTACCGACTTTAATATAAGGTAGTTCATAAGCAGTTTGTAAGTTTAGGGACTGATGACCCCGTAGTAAAGTCACATAAGCTCTACAAACATTTGCCGCGGTGGAATAGCCGAGCGGTCAAAGGCGCCTCGCTGCAGAGCGGAGGTTCCAGTCCTCCCTGGGGCATGGGTGTGTGTGTTGTCCTTAGGTTAGTTTACCTTAGTTTAAGTAGTTTGTAAGCTACGGACTGATGACCACACATTTTCGTCCGATAGATTTACAAATATTTAAATTCTTTTCTACAAATATTTGTCGTTTCTGTCAGAAAGGACTTCCTAACATTTATACTAATACTGGATGTCAACAAATTTCGATTCTTCAGAAATGCTTTTCCTCCCATAGCCATTTTGCATTTTATATCTTCTTTACTTCGTTCATTAGAAGTTAAACGTAGTTCGTACGCGGCGCCCTGTTTTACAGCAACCATGTGCGCAAATTGTAACGGCTGCAGCAGTGACGTACACTGCAGAACAGGCTGCAGTAACACCAGGGCACCAACAGACAAAATTCGTATGAGCACAGATACCTCCCCTCCCCACCCTCCCACCACCCCTCCCCAACAGACCGAAATCCTGGCTTCACCACTGACACTGTATGGTGTACATAGTTGCTAGTTAACAACACAACATTCGACCGAGACTATTGTAATACAAGTTTTTCATCTGTAAAAAGCGTAATAATTAACTTACAAATTTTATCACTAAATGTTTTCCTTATTCATGCTACGAAAGGAATATCTAACTCTTAATCAATATTTAAATATACAGCTCTAAAACCAGTAGTATATTTACAATGTGCAGCCGATATTTTTGTAGGCCAATTTTTCAATATTTTACCTCCGAAATATCGAGATTTTTCTTAGTTAAATATCGATATACGGTATCGGGTTCCCGATGTTATTAAAAATACCAGCGGCCCTAGTGTGCTCCGTGCTGTGTGTTGCGGGCCCCTCTGTACTGCACTGCCCGCGCATCGCTGCTGCTGCGGGTTTGTAGTGTACCCCGTCGTCTGTGTTCAGTGACGTCAGCTCCCCCTCATCCAGCAGTAAGCTATACACCCAGAAGAGGCAGGTCGCTACAGCGGCCGAAACGTCGATGGACTTTGATGTACTGACGATGCGGCTGAACGCTCAGAATAATTTGACAGCCTTCGGTTACGACTGCGAAAACTTGTTGACAGAAGATCGAGAAGAGTTTCCACAGATAACATCGTGTACGTACAAGGAGCCAAGTGTACCAGGTGCGTCACCAGAGAGGATCATTCAACTCCAGAGACAGAAGCTACAAGAGGGGCGTGTGTCACCGAGGGGTACGAATGTTTTGTGTTCTCCTACATTCTGCACACTCGCGAATAGGGTACAAATCTAGAATCATAGAGATTCAAGCACACTTAGAGACTTGCGAGATATGGGTCTTCATCCGAATCATTCTCAAATGGAACAGAGGGAAAGTGATTATGCGACACAAAATACCTACCGTCAGATTGCAGATATACAGACGTAGTAGTGTTTCCAATATTGTATTACTTATGAATATTTATGTATAAAATGCAATGCTAAATTTATAAGATACCCAGAAAATACCAATGGTCTTTTGAGACAAAAGCATACCAATAACAGAAATTCTTGAAGCTGAAACTGTGAAAATGATTCAGGGAGAGAGGATGCGTAGAATTTCCAGTTTTTTAAAGGAACTGTTTCATGATTTTAACCACTTCTTTCGCTTTTCCAATAGTGCGTTAGTTGTTGAATTGGTCATTTTTGTTCCCGTTTGAACTGACTGCTTTATTCATTTGTGACAATATTGATCTAAAATATTAAAAAGACATAAAAATGATAAAGGTAACGATTTCCAATTTACAAAACTATTTTATATCTGATATCAGTGCTATTACTTATTTAATTTAACAAAGCAAGTTCAATGTATTTTCTCTTCATAAAGCAACAATAACTATAATAAATTTTTCTAGCCGCGGTGGAGTAGCCGAGCGGTCTAAAGCGTCTCGCTGCGGAGCGCGCGGTTGCTTGCCGTGGTGGTTCGAGTCCTCCCTAGGGCATGGGTGTGTGTGTTTGTCCTTAGGTTAGTTTGCCTAGATTTAAGTAGTTTGTAAGCTACGGACTGATGACCACGTAGTTTAGTCCGATAGAGTTACAAACATTTGAACATTTTTGAACAAATTTTTCTACATAATGAATACATTGCGTGTCAATACTTGTGCTTAATTTGAAAATAGCAGCCAAGTATATCAAATTTAAGTAACAGATTCTTGAAACTTCCTGGCAGATTAAAATTGTGTGCCGGAACCGGGACTCGAACCTGGGACCTTTGCCTTTCGCGGGCAAGCTCTCTACCGACTGTTCTATCCCGACACGACTCACGATGCCGCCTCACAACTTCCGCCGGTACCTCGCCTCCTACCTTCTGGTAACAGATTCTTTAAAAAAGAAAACATTCTTGAAATAATAATCACTTTTTAAAATAGTTCTAAAATAATATTAACTGACATCCGATATAACTTCACTCACAAGATTTACAGATATCTCGACTTATCGACAAAGCGAAACGATTTTTTCGTCTCTAGAGCACTAGCTGCACAATCGGCTAGTAAACAGCAGTGTGGAGACGAATGGAGCGAGCATGTGTCACCCTGGTAATGACTCAAAACTATTTAGTAAACCTCGAAATCTTTACATCAGATTGACTGAAACGAGATAATAAGCCCTCCCTCGTGCCGTATTCCGGTCTTTGGAGCCGGAGAATGTCTCTAGACGGTGATTCCTGACCCGATCCAAACAGATAAAAACTGACATTCTACACCCCCACACATGCCAGAGTTAACTAACGGCAAAAAAGTCGGCGTCTGTGATGTATTACTCGCTCACGCCTGTGAATGTTATCAAATGCATCACACACACGCCCATTCGTATACTCAAACGGCGAGAGTGAATTTGTTTCACCTCTCGTAAGTTCACTAATTATGTTTCTACTAAACACAGTGCTGGGGTCACAGAGCGCCTCTTATCGCACATTATGTGCAGTACGCGCTGTAATTACACAGGTAGATAGCGAATCTTTAAACGGAAGCGGTAGTCAAACCAGTAAACAAAAATTCCAATTACAGTAACGATAGTAATGCTGTTAGTTGTTAACTTGTGGAGGATTTAAAGTCCCACTTTGGCGTCATAGTTTACGTTTATTGCCGTTCCCTTTGCTGATCGTAATTGTAAATAAATTCCTTTGTACTGAAGCTGTTCCCATATTTTCCAAATCCTATAAGAAAGCCTGTTGTAGTGCTAATATAAGGTAGTATTTAGCATCCCAGAAATATTGACAGCACATCCATCACTCATTCTAAAGACAATGAACAGAACAGTATTTTAGTAATATTCTGTTACTGAATCTCAGCAATGAGGTGTTGTCACTTGCGTTCTCACCATAGTTACAAAGGACATCATCAGGAAAACTATGGCATCGAACGTTGGTAGAAAACTATATCATAGGCGTAAACTAGTGGCATAGTTCTTCAGTCGAAATACTCGTTTGGTGCAGCTCTCCACCCTACTCTGTCCACTGCAAGCCTCTTCATCACTGAATAAGAACAGCAACATACAACTTTTTGAACCTGCTTATTTTATTCGTCATTCGGTGTTCCTTAGCGAACTGAAACACTCCCCTCCAAGGCTAAATTGACGATTCCTTACTTCATCAGAACGAATGAATACTGCAGTATTTTTAGGAGAAAGTAAGCAATAAATTAAATCAGTAACAATAATATCATTTTTTTTCTGTCGTCCTTAGACGCTTAGAAAAATAGTGGAGGTGTGTAACAGTCTATTTCTTTATTTGTGAAGCATCATCAGTGGCCTGTAATACAAGTTTAATTTTTTTTGTATAATATGGCAGTACAGTTATAACTGTACGCCTTTTATTAAGTTGCACTAGACGGTCACTAACAACCTTTCTTAGAACAAGACGGGTAATTCACACAAATAAAACCAAATACTTCCTCTCCACGTTTCATCTTATCCAAATAGAATGCATAACTATTAAATTACTACTGAAATTAAAGGGAAATGAGTAACTGAACACTCTGTGGAATTATTTACTTACAGAAAACATTGCTAAAAATACGTAAATAACAAAAGACAAAAAAGGTGTTGTAAGGCAAACTGAAAGTAATAAAATGTAAACGATTCAGTTATACAACATTTTTATAATACCTATTTTAACATACGCATGCGAGATTTGGACAGTTAAAACACTCTTCGAAATGATGTAACGTAATGAAGATATTAGGTGGCACTTAAGATGAAATCAAACTAAAATCAAAAAAGTAACAAATCATGTAAGTCTACCAATTTAAGGATCAAAAACCATACCCAAAATAAAACTATGAAAGGATTCGTTGAATGTGTCATTCACTTCCAGTCCCTATTGTTAATAAATGTCGATAACTACAGCAGGATAGACGCACAGAAATTAGTAATAAGAGATAATAAACGAGGAAGATACGATTAATTCAATTCTGTACATCACACGAGCAACAAACAGCGAAAACACTCAAAAAATCGCGAGAGGAGAAGACGTACATGAGAAAAATCCGTGTATACTGTATTACGCAGGTACCATCAGATATTGAATTGTAACGCATACCCAGCAGCATTAGGGAGTCAGATAACACTTCACGAGCATAGACAGACGAGTGAGATACTGATGAAGTGCGTCCTACTTTCTTTCAGGCAATAGTTGCTGTGATAAGCAAGACCACTTCTGATACTTCAGTTGATGCGAAATGGACATCCCTAAAAAACAGCAACAGAAAATTTTTAAAGGAACACTAGTTAACACAAGAAAAAAGAAATTTAAAAACAGTAGGTCAAATATGAATACAGTAATAAAAGGTACACAGAAATTAAATCAAAATGGAGTGAAAAAAGTAAAACTTTGAGAAAAATGTTATGACAAAAATGGAAGTAGCTATCAGGAGGATAAGAAGAAAAATCGAAGCGCAATTGGAAAAATTATAGGAAAGATGAAAACTTCAAGAGTACAAATGGAATTCTAGAGTTAAACGCAGAGTTCAGAACGAATACAATGATAAAGGGCATATTTAGAGCCTCTACGACAATGAGCAACTATCTGTTCATGCGACATTAGAAAAAAATGTATTTGAAGCGATGTATAGTACATAATATGTGAAAGCACCAAGAAGAAACAACAAGCTTGGAAGAGCAAGACAGAAGCGATCAGATTGAAATAGGTATGAGGCAGAGATGTACTCTCCACTGATCAACACTCATAACGAAAAAGTTATACAGGAAATGAAACAAGTTTCAGAAGTGCAATACAAGTCCAGAGTCATACCAGAACGTCATAAGAATCGCTGACATTATTGCCTTCCCGCGTGAGGAATTACGGGGCCTGTTGAGTGTAATGAGTCGTTTACTACGTACAGTCTTTGGATTGAGAGTAAACTAAATAATAGCGGGGCGGAGTGGCTGAGCGCAATGAGGCGCTATGCTCCGAAGCGCGAGGCCGTTCCCCGTCGAGGGTTCGAATCCTCCCTCTGGCGTGGATGTTTGTTTTGTCTTTGGTATAGGGTAGTTTATAAGTAGTTTAGGGACTGATGACCGCGCAGTAAGTCCCATAAGCTTAACAAACATTTGAACATTTTTGTACAGGGGAGCAAGAGCAAAGTGAATAACAACAGATATAACATCATATTTTGGACCATGACGCTGGTAGAACAGAAGAATTTTGGAAGCATGGAAGCAGAATAACATCTGACGGGCGAAGAAAAATTGGCTGATTCATAAAAATAGAGCATTTCACAACAAAGTAGTTCACAAGTGTCAAGCATATGCTTTAATTTGTGAGAAAAGTTTCTGATAACGTTTGGAGTACAACACTGTGCGGGAAACACGAAAAGGAAGAAAATGGAAGCGTTGTCATGTCGTGGTATAGAATATTGGAAACTATGAAGTAGATATTTGCGTAAAGCTTTTGACAATGTATATTGGAATACATTATTTCAAATTCTGAAATCGGCAGAGGTAAAATATAGGGAACGGAAGGTTATTTACAACTTGTACAAAATCCAGACAGCAGTTATCAGAGTTGAAGGCCATGAAAGAGATACAGAGGTTGAGAAGGGTGTAAGAAAGGGTTGTAGCCTTTCCGTAATGTTATTCAACTTGTACATTGAGCAAGTTATACAGGAAAGCTAGGAGAACTTTGGAGAAGGAATTAGAGTTCAGGGTGAAGAAATAAAAAAAAAACTTGCGTTTTGCTGATGACATCGTAATTCGGTCAGAGACAGCAAAGGACCTGGAGGAGCAACTGAACGGAATGGACAGTGTCTTGAAAGGAGCATATAAGATGAACATTAACAAGAGCAAAACAAGTGTAATGGAATGCAGTCTTAGAAAATCAGGCGATGCTGAAGGAATCAAATTAGGTAACGAATCAATAAAGGTGGTAAATGAGTTTGGTTACTTGGGCAGTAAAATAACATATAACGGTCGCAGTACAGAGGATATAAAATGCAGAATGGTAATGGGTAGAAAAGCGTTCTTGAAAAAGAGAAATTTGTTAACATCCAATATTAATTTAAGCATAAGGAAGTCCTTTCTGAAGGCATTTGTGAGGAGTGTTTCCTTGTATGGCAGTGAAACATGGACGATAAACAATGCGGACAGGAAGAGGATAAAGGCTGTTGAAATGTGGTACCACAGAAGAATGCTGAAGATTAGGTGGGTAGATCGCGTAACTAATGAGGAGGTATGAACAGAATTGGGGAGAAAAGGAATTTCTGGCATACCTTGACTAAAAGAAGGTGATCGATTGGTAGGACTCATTCTTAGACAGCAAGAAATTGTGAATTTAGCTTTGGAAGGAAGTGTATGGCGTAAAAATCGCAGAGGGAGACCAAGAGATGAATATAGTAAGCAAATTGAAATGGATGTAGGTTGCCGTTCTTATGAGGAGATGAAGAGGTTTGCACAGGATAGAGTAGGGTGGAGAGCTGCATCAAACCAGTCTCCGGACTGAAGACCACAACAACAACAACAACACGAAGTCGATAAGGAGGTTCTCCTCGGAATTTACGTAACGACGTTTTGCTCAGAATCTATGTGAAACATTTTAACGAGTAGAAGAGACGGAATGTCAGCCCATGTTTGAGGCAGAAGGAAATCCACGGTATTAAGATGAAGACTAGCAAAGTTGTATAGCTGAGTGGATTGACGATGTTGGTACGTTGGTTGCCTAAGATGAACAGAGCGCTAAGTGAGAGGCTGCGACGGGCCACTCACGGATGCCAAAGAGAAACGGTATGCTCCCCGTAATTTTCGACTTCTACTCGTTTTTAGTTCTTAACTACTGCTGTTGGTCCAGCGTTCTTGTTCCACAGCTTTCACTTAACGCTTCGCTTATTTTCTCAGGCCAAGCCACAAATGTTAACTGTTGAAAACTCTCCTTTTTGCCCGCTGTTCAAGAATACTCTGCAGGAATTTAAATTTTTGCACGAACTGCTGTCTCTTATTGCAATTCATTGGACTGAAACATGAAATGAAAATGTGGATAGTGGTACGTATCAGTAATGTTGAACACATGTAAAACTCCTAAAAATAAAGAGAGTCTGAAAATGTATTATAATGTGAGACTGAACAGTTCAAATTTCTAGGTGTTCAGACAGTAAGCCTATGTATAGGGTCTTGTTCAAAGAGTAAATGCTGCCTTATTTACCATTGGAACAGTATCTCAAGTAAGTGATAGTTCAAGACGAAAGTTGATTGCGCGGTAGTTCCACCTGTAAACCAACGACAAAATGGTAGATATTGAAATAAGTGTCCGAGGAACAGAAAGGCAGTTTAAATCGCTCAACAGAGGAAAGGCCACTGGAAGTGATGGGATACCAATTCCATTTTACTCGGAGTATGCGAAGAAACTCGTAGCAGTGTACCGAAGGTGACTAGAGGAACAACAAAGAGTTCCTAAAGCTAATGCCGCACTAGGTGATTTTCTTCTCTCGATAATAATCGCGGCTGAGTCGTCTTTAAGTGCCGCACTTGAAACGATTATAATCGCGGGAGATGAAGTCGCGCCGCACTTAACTGCGTGCCGCAGAAGCGACGGAAGTCGGTGGCGTCTGCAGCCGTGTTGCAAGCAGGCACGATGAGCTGTCATTAAAAACCTAAATATTTATTTGTAGTGGCATATTATGTAGTTCGTCATCGTAGGCTATCTTTATAACCTAGCGATTTTATGTTGTAGGGATAGGGATATTTCTCCACCTCAATTATTATCATATTATCACAGTGCAAATGATCCACTGGAACGACATTTGCAGAGTTTTTGGACATTTTCACTCACAGACGAAACGGAACTGACAAGGAGACCACAAGGGTATCGGATTTTAGGTTTTTTTTTTTTTTTATTTGTAGATCGTCAAGTTCAGAACACAATTAGCCAAAACCATTCGACGCAACTCTCAAACATTCTCGAGAAAATCGACTTTGAAGTTTTGCAAACATAGGTAATTGCCAATAGTTAAAACAGTTGCAGCATCTTTCGGTGTACTTCAGTTGGTAACGTCCTAGCCTTACAACGTTAGGTACGCTGTTTCGAATCCTGCAGTAGTAGATTTTATTTATTTATTTCGTTTCGTTCGTTGTGGCTCAACGCGCCCAGTCAGGGGGCTAAACGCCCTCTGTAATAAAAAAAATCTGAGCCAAATGCACAACAAACATACAAGAACGAACTGAAACAATGACCGCAAACCTTAGATCCACCTAAAAAAAAAAAAATAAAAAAAAAAAAAAAATGTAGAGCGGCTGACTACAAATCTAAAGGTCGCGGGTTCGATGCCCTCCAGGTCCTAGGTATTTTATCGGTTTTTTCCACTTCTTTCACCTCTGGCAGTATTTCTCATGTGAAAACTACCGAGTAGCACCGTGGTTCGGAACCCACGTTAAACTGTAGGTCCCCCTATAACTGGCTGGGTAAGTCAGTTCGAAGGACGGAGGAAGGCAACGGCATACCACTTCCAAACAGGACCATGCCAAACCAATCATCGCATTGTTGACTGATTTACCTTTTTATGGTAATTTTTACGAAAAATCCAGGAATTTTTGTTTATTCGTAATAATTCCTGTATATTAAAAATGGTTGTTAATAATGATGGTAACAATCGAAAAACATAAGTTACATTTTTTACAGTTTTGGCTTCAATATTAGTTGACGACGGTAGTCTTTGATTGTTCAGTTTTTGAAGTGCTACGACGCTATTTTTTTGGAAAATCATCTCCATAGCTACTAATGGCTTTCTAAGCAGCTAACATACTGAACCATCGTTTTAAGTGCCGACAAAGTGTTCAGTTCGTCTACAGACACATAAACAAAATCTGAGACAACATGTGGAGTTAGAAATCCACTAATGTTTTATATAACATATATAAATTCGAAAACAACGGAAAATTATTTTTATAGCGGGATTCGAACTACCACAACACCTGAGCTACACTGACAAACGTTGCAACTCTTTTAATTAATGGTACTTAAAAAGGTAACGCAGTCAACAACCCGAAGATTGGTTTGAACATCACAGTGCTTTACTAGGCGTGGTCCTGTTTGGAGGTGGTATGCCGTTGCCTTCCTCCGACCTTCGAACTGACTTACCCAGTCAGTTATAGGGGGACCTACAGTTTAACGTTGGTTCCGAACCACGGTGCTACTCGGTATTTTTCATATCAACAATACTGCCAGAGGTGAAAGAAGTGGAAAGTGAGATGAAAATCGAAGGCCCTGGCCGTGATCGAACCACTGTGCAACCGAGGCGCACTATTGGTACTTACGTGTAGGTAGTTGCAAAACCTCAAAGTCGATATTCTCGTGAATTTTTAAAGTTGCTTCGAATGGGTTTGGCTGATTGTTCTTTAGGTTGTGAACTTGACGTGCCATAAATTTAAAGAAATTCTAAAATCCGATATCCGTGTGGTCTCCTTGTGAGGACAGCAGCTCGTGGCTGGCGCGCGACTACCGACGAAAACAGCCCAGTGTGGCAGGGGTGCGATGTGTAGTTTTGGCTGCAGAGTGAAATATGGGCACAAACACCTCAATTTTTATGTGTATTAAGGAAGATTTGGATCACCCAAACTTGACCCTTCTGCACAAAGGCGTACAGTATTTTGCTGCATCCTTTTTCATTAAGCCGCCACAAGAAATCAAGAAATCAGAAAGCTTAGTAGTAACCCACTCACATTCAAGTCTAAACTGGAGAGTGTCCTCATTGCTCACCCTTTCTATTTCGTCGAGGAATTCCTAGAAAAAAATTAAGGTAATATATGTGTACTCTGTAGATTGTATTTACCTAAGCTTAGGTCTCGTTTAGTCCCCTAAAAGCCAACAACAACAACAACAAGCATATATATATATTTTTTTTCTTTTTTTAAATGTCTAGGTAGCACTGTTTTTTATTTTATCATTACGCGGTTCGATACATCATCATCAGGTAAACTTTTTTTTTTTTTTTTTTTTTTTTTTTTTTTTTTTTTTTTTTTTTTTAAACTATGGTAATTAAAATACATCGTATTGGAGATGACTAACTAAAATATAAACCACCATCGAGGATGTCTAGTGAAGGTGTTCAACTAGATTCTCACGCCAACGTATGGTCGCTGTCCGCAAAAAAAAAAAAAAAAAGAAAAAAAAAAAATGAAAGGTTTTATGAACCAAGTGATTAATAACAACAAGCGTAGGTCTCTCGTATTATAGGATTCCTACACTTTCATTTTATCTATTGCTACTCTTCTCTTACAATTTTATGCACTGACTTGTTCCGTGGGCATCGAGACATGATAAATAAATAAAAGAAAGAATGACATATACGTAACCTCGTTGATGATAAATGAAGCAAAGACCGTCAGTTTATATGAGATAGGCGACGTAACATTTGAAGAAAATCCACTAAATTGTTAAGATACAAACTTTTTTTGCTATTGTCATGGAAAAGAGAAAAATGATTGCGTTATCAACAACCGTATGGTATCCATTAAGACGTCAAACAGTCCCTTTTTTCTAGACTTGCAATCACTGCTTATAGAGACTGTAAGATGGTACTCTGTCAAGTTTGTGTTGCTGATGAGTCAGATGGATTGTATTCTCCTGCATTGTCCACGGCATTAGGACACGCCAAGAGTCAGGGGACATTAATTTTACGATCCAGCGTTTTCGCTCTTCGTCTAAGACCATTTTTCTTGCACGTGTCGTTCGCCATCGAATGAGAGTCACACAGTTCGTTAAAATCGCTTTCCAACGAGTCTGCGGCAATTACTATGCGCCAATGACCGTCGGAGACAGACCTCCCCAAACAGGTTTCGCACTCGCGGGAGGGACGCGGCGGCAATGCCCGTGACTTACTGCCGCCATCACGTACCAGCTGCTGCTGCTGCTTCATTTTTTTCGTGCATCGGATCTAAAGGCGTCGTTTGTACTGCTAACCATGTGCTGCAGCCTAGTTAGTCTCGGTTGCGGTAAAACGAAGCACGACACTTCAATAAACGTTATAGCGCAGAGAAGAAAAAAACAGTTCTAAAGCTATGCATACGTAATCAATTACTTATGTGTAAGCCCTAAAACCAACTTGTTAGGCCAAACTTTATGATTGCCACCTCACTGTTGCATGCTTATGCGTCAATTGTGGCATTCTCTTCATTAGAAGAAACTTCTGATTTTCCGTAAATTCTGAGAAACCGCAAACAGCCAATCTATATCTATAAATGTGAATGTCTGTTCGGTGCACGCTTATCACGTCCGAACGACAACACGCAGAGACTGAAATATTTGTACAGTTACTAATTTATACCTGAGGAAGGTTTTAGGCACGGTTTTATAGCGATCTTATAGATATAACGCGAAATGCGGAACAATAATTAGTCTTTGAAAATTATATTTACTCTTTGAAAATGCTTTTATTGGTTTCATTGTTACTTGAGGGTTGATACTGATAAAAGGGTGGAGCATATTGGAATGGAAAGTTATCTGTGTATATAAAATTCTACGTGTGTGTGTGTTAATATTTCGCTCTACTGCGAAAAGTACAGAACGCAAACGAATGGTCTGTGTGTATTTGTTGTCCGAAGTCTCCCATTGTATACCATAGCAGTTCCATCCCGATAGCTATAAAGGGGTGGCAGATATGGTGGTTGAAAGTCGTCAAATTATAAACAAATTCGAAGTGAAGGCCAGCTATGACGTTTACGACTCTACGGCAAGGAGGTCACATACAGCGGAACGTGATGCCACAGACCATATCTTTGGTCTATGCGTGCTACAATATCTTCAGCTCTTTCTCTGTAAGGATAAGCATACGAACAAGGAAATATAAGAATAAATAAATAAAGCAGTAAAAAAGAAATTTCTTTAATACATCTCTTTAAAAAATCTATTTGACGTTTCGCGCATTACATCAAGTGATCATTAAACGTCGCAGGAATCCATTTACAGCCCTCATGTTTTCCACATGTTCAATTATACGTCGCTTGCTCAAGGGTGGACGACCCAAAAAATCTCTACATTTACGCTCCAAACAATACTACAAATAACGTAGTTTACCAGAATGGCCTAAAATGAAATTAAAATGAATTTGGACATTACTCTCACCATTCGTGTTGAGATATTGCAAAACAGGCTGTAGGGAGTAATGTATGTATTATTTATTGTAAATCATTAAGCACTTCACATAATTTAATTTTTTATTTGAATGTTGATTAAAAATGTTTGTTTCTAAAGAAGGTATTGTGTTTCATTTCATCCTTCAAACCCAGTCTCATAGCACACTACTGTGTGCTCATAATCAACCAACATGCGAGCGGAACCGCGAGTTTAAGCTAGTCCGCAATAATTTTAAAGTATAGTAGTGCAATTTCCTGAGGTACGTTGAAAAATGTCATTTCAAAATATGCTAAAAGTTCTATTAAAATAATATTATGAAAAAAAAATTCTTGGACCTTACCACTGATTTCAGCACAAAGAATCACTTATTTAGTATTTACAGAAATTCCGTAGTAATTGATACAGTTATACTTGACGGCTCACAGGTGACGTAGTTGGTTGAAGTTGTTGATCGGCGCTCTCGGCAACGACTGGCTGAAATATCGTGGGGAAACACTAGTCTACTACAAATGATGTGGGCGACATGTAGGACTGCAGTTCACTGACACTTTAATGGATCACTAGAGCCTAATTGCCCCCCTTTATGGCCAGCGTACAAGCCTCATCAATAACAGGCACTGCAACCCGGCTCGCACATTCCACACGTCAATAATACAACTTACACAGTTCGTGGGTGGAATACTCCTAACCTGGCAAAAGTTCCTGGGGTGTACGTTTAGCGTGGTGCGAATATTAACTATCAGTTCATAGTCACTGTAGAAAAACATTCTGCACAACAATACAGAAGAACTTTAACATAACTGTTCAAATCGAAGTTTAGAGTGACCTGGAGTGTGCCTCCTATCAAATACGAAACAAGACCCCTCACATGGCGCGAAAGCTCACCTATTTACACTATCTGGAGAATGTTTCTGAAAATTACGTATTGTTAATTAGGTACATTAAACTAATTACAATGGAAAAGTAAACAATTACACGGAACTGGAAAGATAGTGTAAATAATACTCATTACATTGATACATAAGTCTCATATTAATAGTGCTCCACCTCTAAATACAGTGTAATATGTTCGTAAACAATAATTTCAGAATAAACGGTAATCATACAGAAACTAATGAAGGTACAAAATTCATAACATTAATTGTGAAACATAATAATTCCTACTTTAATATTATGCAGATAAAATTTTCTTATTCCTATCAGAAATACTAATGACCATAATGGCTCGAATTGATTAATATTTCCTAATTAAATAAATCTCTGCCAAATAATAGAAAAAAATTTCACCTAGTCACAATAGAAAAAAGAATAACAAAAGTCTTCGAAAAAATATGATAATAGACCAATTACATTCGTGCCTGTTATTATGCATCAGTGGTTGCAGGAGGTAGAGTAATGCAAGCAGATGGGACTAAATGCCAACATGCTTCGTTACCACAGCACCCACACAGCCGTAAACATGCAGCTTTCTATTCGATGTGTGGCGATTGTGACTCAAGCCTGTCACTAAATTGTCGACCAAGATAGAAATTAAATGCCTTGACGCGAACCGACCGTGTTGTGGGGGAAAATGCAACTGTTGTGTGTACGATTGTTCTGTCCGTGAAAGTTGTACCAAAATTTATGCAGATAGATCTAACAACGTGAGTGAACTAACAAAACTAATTCAAAACTAAAGTATAAGTTCAAATGGATAGAAAATGACAGTTCATAAGCATTTGGTAGTGTGAAGTATGCAAAAATATTTTGAGGCACCGTATAACATGTCATCTGCTTCTTTTCTATTGGGCATTAATCAACACTAAGTAGCAGACTACACAAGTAAAACACGGAACAATAATTAGGAAAAATACTCACTGAAAAACTTACATATAAAAAGTTATTAAGAAAAATTGCTTGGCAAGCAACAACTACAGCTTTCAAACTATGAAAGACAATTATAGTCAATGAAATTATGATCGGGAAGCTTAATACTAAGGGGATTCAACAATAATGATAATAATCATCTGAAGCTTTCACATTTATTACTGAGAAACATTTGCAAGGTAATTAGCACTAATACACGGCTCATATAATTTATGAATTCGATACATTTCGATGGTTTCAGGACATTGAAATAAAACCAATGGCAAAGATGAAATTTGTGCTGGACCGGGATTCGAAGCCGGTTTTCCCGCTTTGGGCCAGCGGTCGCCATAAGCAATTATTCTCTCCAGGCACGCTTCCCTTGCAACCCAAATTCTCACCTTGCACCACACTATGATTGCAGTGTCCCCTGCCCATTTGAT
Organism: Locusta migratoria; assembly: GCA_026315105.1. Classification (NCBI taxonomy): domain Eukaryota; kingdom Metazoa; phylum Arthropoda; class Insecta; order Orthoptera; family Acrididae; genus Locusta; species Locusta migratoria. The sequence continues at coordinate 50,588,666 of CM048746.1, read as the reverse complement.
TCCACTTGCTCGCAGCCTATACTGGATCCCCGTATGGGATTGAGCGTATTAAAGCGTCCGCATTGAAATTGACAATTGACTGTTTGGGCACATATACAATTATTTGTATGGTGTCTATTCATTTCGAACATGTCCTAAAACAACAGACACCATGTAAATAATTCATATAATTCTGTTTTTGTTGGGTGGTCCAAGCAGCGTTCCTTATCTGTGTCTTGATGAGAAGATGCGATGTCGAAGTCAGCGTAGGCGAGCTAAGGAAGACCAGCTCTGATTGGTGGAAAAGGCTGCGGGCGTGTCCTCCGCTTCATACGTTTGATCTGCATTCTGGTAAGCTGTCGTCGATGTGGTTCATAACAATATCTCCATGTGGTCTGCAGCTGTGGTTACTATTAACATGTTACATGTGTACATTAATAAAGTCACTCACATATGCACACATAGGAATAGTAACACAGTCTATCCAGTATTCTGCAAACACTGCGGTTGAGACACTAAGGTTTCTCCATTTTCAATAATAAAAACCTGCGACAAAGAAACCACAACCGTTGGCGGAAAAGTCACTTTGATATCAACAGTTTATAAACGTCTGTAGTATTGCTATTACTGATTCGTCCAACATTTTAATTCGATACGCATGAAAAAAATAGTATTGAACTAGGTAGATGGCACACGATATGGTAAACTCACATATAATTCGCTTTTTTGGCGTAACAGCTACAATGCCTCTCAGACATAGTAGTGCCGGCCGCGGTGGCCACGGGGACTGAGGTGCTCCAGTCACGGTCTTCACGGCCACTACGGTCGGGGGTTCGAATCCCCCCCCCCCCCTCGGGCGTGGATATTTGTGCCGTCTTTCGTATTAGCTAGTTGATAAGTAGTTTGTAAGTTTAGGGACTGATGACCCCGTAGTTAAGTCCCATAAGATATAAAAACATTTGAACATTTTTTAGACATAGTAGTATTGTTGAAAAATGTAACACAGTTCCGTTGTCGCAGTACAACTACTCTGTCCTGAATGAATGCTTTAGAAACAAATATGTAGACGAACCGCAGTCTAAATTGCAGAATTTGTTAACTGAACTTCACTACACAGACTTACACAACGCCGCATTGTCCACGTCAATCACACACTTATCTCCCGCTAACATTCCGCTTACATTCTGTAGCTCACTCTCACTTCTGACTGCTACTATCGATAGTCTTCACACTCGCTATCATTCAACCCATAAATAAAAGTATATATTTATCTCATATAATATCCCATACCAAATAATACAGTAAATTGGCAAATGAAGGATCATAAACATCTTAACATATTTAAAGATCGTAAACATATTTATCAGTACACAAAAGAAAAGAAAGAAAAGAAAAGAACAATAAATCATTTACGAATATAATTACTTATCTCAATAAAACAACATACCCATTACAGCACACTGCCAAAAATAATTATCATCCACAGGAAGTAAGGAGGAAAACTTAAATGAAACATTTTTATATACCCTCCATTAGTAAAGGCTTCACAAATGGTACATCGCCTCCAATCAGAACTACAAAAGAACTACAAACCATCAAACATATAGCATCCAATAATGCCTGTAGCCCTGTTCTGATTGACAATATACTGTATAAAGTGTTCAGGCCAACAGAAACAAGTCAGCAGACAGAAAAACTGGTGTGTCATACACGAAGCATGTTGCGATTTATTCGCATCTGCTTGCGGGACTGAGCCATCCGACACCACTGCTGCATAATAATAGATATGAATGTAATTAGCCTATTATCATTTTCCTTTCCAAAACTTGTGTTATTCTTTTTTCTAATGTGACTAGCTGAAGTCATTTTCTATTATTTCGCGTCGCAGATTTTTTTTATTACCAAATATTAATTAGTTCATACCATAGGCATACTTTTATATTTCAGATAGTATGCTAATTAGTATTTCTGTTAAAACTAATCAATTCTTTTCTCATGATATTAAAGTAGGTGTTGTTATGTTTCACTAGTAATGTTACGAAAATTTTGTCCTCATTTGTTTCTGTATAATTACCGTTAATTACGAAAGTATTGTTGACAACCCTATTAAATTATATTTGGATACGAATACTATTAATATAACGATGACTTGTGTATCATTTTACTCAATTTTATTTACGCTACCTTTTACTATAGCCACTTGTATGTAATTGTTAATTTTTCCAGTACAGTTAATTTAACCTACATAATTAACAATATGTAATATTCAGTAACATTGTTTGAATGACGTAAATAGGATGCTTTCGCGACATGTAAAGGAGTATTGTTTCATCGTTGATCTGAGCCACAATCCACGCAAGCAGGGAGTCTTGTTTCGGGATGTATCTGAGAGACAACCCACGTCACTTTCAACTTTAATTGTGAACAATTATGTAATAGTTCTTCAATGTTAGGCGTATAGAAAGTGTATCTACAACGATCAAAGCCTCATATTTGTGCCACATTCAAACCCTACACCTTAGACTTTAGTATTCCACACACGACCTGTGTCAATTTTTATTATTGACGTGTGTACTGGGTTCTGATGACTGTTATTAATGGGACTTGTTCGCTGGCCATAAATGGGGACAACTGGCCACTAATGAATCATTAAAGTGTCAATTAACTGCAACTCTACGTAACGCCTACATCACTTGTAATGGATGGATTACTTTTCTCCCGTCGAAATTCAGCCAGCCGTTACCACGAGCACCGTCCTACGAGTACTTCAAGAAGCAATCAACTTACGACCCGGTACGTTACAACCTCACTAAAAAGTTGAAATCTCGGAATTACAGATCTGCATTTTACAACGAAAAGAACATTTGAAAATATTTTTTCAATAGTAAACTCAAAATTCAACCTCTAGCACAGAGTGGTGTGTACAAGATAACATCGTGATATTGAGGAAAAATCAGTCTGGTAGGACTGATGTAGCTATTAGATTATTAAAACATGAGAGAAGCTGGAGGTTAGACCAGAAAGATTCAACTTTTGCTAAACATCTGTTCACGGAAAATCATACTTACGACGTAGACTGTGAAATCTTACATTCTCTCAAGAAAAGCCGAAAGATGACACTCCTGGAAATACTGCAGATCCATAAACATGTGGCACAGGACGCTAATTTAGTATTAACGTATCAAATCCAGTATCCTTTTTCCTCTCTACTAAAATAATGTTTGTTACCCACTTTAACATTTTAGAGTGTGTTAAATGTATCGTTTGAAGTGAATCTTCGTCCATCAAGAAAGAATTCAGCTTTCGGAAGAGATGGCATTCTGACGGAGCCATATCAGGTGATTAAGGTGGCTATGGTAACAATTCATACCTTAGTTTGGGTAATTTTACCACAGCGTCAAAATATGTGTGCGTTTGTGCATGTCTTAATGGAAGATTACTTTCTTCCTTGCTAAGCTTGGCCTTTTCTTCCGTATCTTTTGTTGCAATTTGTCCAGGAGTTTAGCATAGTATTCTAAAGTAATTATTGCCCCAGGTGGAGATAATCTGCAAACAGAATCCCCTTCACATCCCAGAAGATTGTCATGACCTTTCCAGCCGAAATGTCTGTACTTCCTTTGGTGGCGAAGAATCAGCATCTTTTCAGTGTTTTGCCTGTTGTTTTGTCGCTGGGGTACAGTAGTGGACTCAAATTTCATCTGTGGTCACAAACCGACGCAAAAAATCTTGTTGGTTTCTCGTCTCCATTCTCATGCATTTTTTACCCGGCGTCAAGAGTCGCAAATGTTTGTAATTCTATAGTACCAAACTCATATGGTCATAAGTCCCTAGTTTTCCAAACTACTTAAATTAAATTAAACTAACTTAAGGACAACACACACATCCATGCCCGAGGGAGGAGTCGAACCTCCGACGCGGGAGGCCGTGCGATCCGTAACGTGGCGCTCCATACTGCTCTGCAACTCCTGCGCGCGTCAAGATATCTTTTTCATTTCTAATTTAACAGTTAAAATGTGGTACACCCTTACAGATGACATCTGGCAACAGTCTCAGCGCTTTCAATGGGCGATCCTCCATGACCATTTTCTTGTCCGACCACTCCGCGGGTCATCATCCAAGCTCTCCCGTACAAATTTAAATTCATTTGTTCACTTGGCAACAGTAGAATAAGATGGAGGTGAGTCCCCCACTGTATTCCAGAAATCGGCATGAATGTCCTTTGATTTCAAACCTTTCTTTACGAAGTGCTTAATCACTTCTCGAATCGCGATTTATTTCCAACTTTGCAAATCACTACGCGGGAACAATAACAGAGCCACGTCACCGCCACCGTTCTCTTCCAAGAGCACTGACGTGGCACGCGTCTACAAGCAACAGTCCAATGCAGATCACGTGATCAACTCGTTGCGCTAGCGCTGGACCCTCGTGGTGATTCAGAGAACTTTTCAAAAAAATGTTTGTTAAGCTTAAGGGACTTAACTGAGTGGTCATCAGCCACTAAACTTACAAACTACTTATGAACTACTTTACACTAAAGACGTCACAAACATCTATGCCCGAGGGGGGATTCGAACCCCCGACGGGGAACAGCCTTGCGCATCGCAGCACACCGCCTCAATGCGCTCGGCCGCTCCGCCGCGGCAGAACTTTTCAAACCAACCTCATACACAGTGCTGGCCATCGAAGATGCAATACCAAGAAGGATCGTAGATATCGCAGCAGATATCGCAGGGGAATACGACACAGCGCAAACATTAGGTGACTGAAATACAGTCCCATGTGTTGCAAGGAAGAAGATGCGTTTCTCATTAATGACCACGATGTCGACGGGACGTTAAGCCCTAATCTTCCATCCTTAGGGGGAAGATTAAATCAGCTTCCGCATTGGATCAGAGGGGGTCTGGATGTGTTGATTTGGTGTACCAGGTCCATGGTGCTTGTACATATTGCCAAAGTCGAATGGGTTTGTAGCGGGCGGTGTATCGCGGGACAGTTTTAGTGTCATCGTTGACCAAGCGTTTTCGATAGCTGACAGATCGGAAGAACAGTAAAGCGACCAACTCGATCGTATTTCACGAGTTCTCCCGTACTTTGACAACGTTTTGGCCCACTTTAGATTACCGTAGTAACATTAAAAGTGGGCCTTTGCAATGGCCTTGTGACAGCTCGAAATTTGATGATAATAACGGCTTAATCGATCATCTGAGATAAATATTCAATAAACAAGTTTGCAGAGGAGAAGATTATCCACAACTTTGCTCTCTTATGTTTCTTCCATAACTAGCACCGTTTCGGAGATCTGACACTGTCGCTTCATATTAGGTAAACCAGTACAGGCAAAATACTGAAGAAGAGAACAAACCACCTACGCAAGACAGCGACTCGCGTCCCGTCTGATGCCGGCATCAACAACGCCGTCTCCCCCAGATGTCTCCTCTGAAGGTAAACCGCCAGTACGCTAAATATTGCTACATTAATATGGAATTTTCTGGCGACAAATCTATTCAAACTTTTTGGTAAAGTAATCAATGCTATTATCGATATTTGATTCTTTGTGTTCGTGCTTCTACGGAAAGAAGACAGTTTGTTCAAATGTTTGTTGAGCTTCAGGGACTTAACTGCGGGATCATCAGTCCTTAAACTTACAAACTATTTATGAAATAGCTACTACTAAAGATGGCACAAATATCCATGCCCGAAGGGGGATTCTGACGATTTGAGGAGTCATTTTTGTACATTGTGCGCGGTCGTCTTTGTTCTCAAATTGTGGCCTTATTCGTCTGTACTACGTAACTATCTTTTATGCGCGTAGTATATGTAGTATAGTCCTGTTCACGTTAGTACCATATTTATTGCAATAACAGCGAACATAACGAGTTCCTTTCCGTAATTATTGCGGTGGTTCCGTTTTAAACCATTGCTCCAGCGTGGTGGCTGTGAGGATTTTTTTATTTTTATTTATTTATTTATTTTATTTTTTTTTTTTTTCAGACTGAAGGATGATGAAATTATAGACATTGTAGACTGCCTTTCTGCAGATATTCGTTCTGATCCCCACTCAGTGATTCTGTCAATGAGAGATATGTGTGAAAGGTACGCGATATCATACTTACTTCGACAAATGCTTTACCAGCGTCTCACTTTTAGAGAAGCTAAAAGATCGCGGACGTTTAGCCTGCGGAACAATTGGGTTGATTTTGTCCATTGTATGTGTGGATGCTGGGGCCTCAGCTGTATATATTGTAATGAAAATAATAAAAAAAATCACCATAAGCTGTATTTTTATTGTCATTTAGTGGCAACCAATTTCGATAGACCACGCCTTCACCATCAGGCCCTTAAAAAGGGCAAACTGTATTTTACTGCATTACATAAACAACAAAAACAACTGGTGTCGCACTTTCATAGGACTGAAGAGTACAGATGATCAACAGGGATCCTCTGCACTGTTAAGTCCCATGAAAGCTCAACATCAGTTGTTTTTGTTGTTTTTGTAATGCAGCAAAATACAGTTTGCCCTATTTTAAGGGCCTGATGATGAAGGCGTGGTCTATCGAAACCGGTTGCCAGCAAATGATAATATAAAAATACAGATGATGGTAGTGTTTTCCATTGTTTTCATTGCGGAACAATTAGATCACACTGAAAAGTACTTCCTATGCTGAAACCAGACAAGTAATCACAAAAAGAAGTTTTTCACTGGTCATTTAGTTCTAATAGCAATGTCTGCATCAAATTGAAGGACAAACGTGTAGCAGTGTTGGTGTCTACAATTTATTCGCCTGTATCTGCAAAAGTCAACCGTAAAGAAAAGTATGGGAAAATTATAAAAATACCTAGCTCAAAAATTCTGAAATCATATAATGAAAATATGGGAGATCGAGAAGACAGGAAGTCAAGAAATTGGTGGCTAATATTATTCGGCATTTAAAAGGCATCTCTGTTGGAAATACATTTATTTTGTTTTATGTAATCCAACAGACAAACAAAAGCTAAAATATTTTCTACGATGTGTTACCACAGGCATGATAGGCAGTAATGTCTTCAAAGGTAGTGTTAGCCATCCCAGTACATTGTCAGAACCATTTCCGAAACAATTCAAAATTGTTGTTCCATATGAAAAACGTATAGCAGTAGTAAAGCACCTCCCAAAACATGGCACCTCACGGCGCTGCGTGCACTGCAACAAAAATAAATAAGTAGAATAGAATAAAACAAATCTGATGGACATTTACTCACTGCCAGGTTTTCTTACGCTTGTTTGCAGTAAGGAACCTTTTTTTTATTTTTTACTTTTATTTTTATTTTTTTTATTTTTATTTTTATTTTTAATTTTTTTTTTATAGCCACCCTGTATTTGTTCAGCTGATATATATTTCACTTCATTTCTATCGTTTTCTGTCTCATTGTATTAATATTACTACAGGGCGAGTGAAAAGTCCTTGGGTACCTTCATAAGTTGGAAGAGTGAAGGGGAAAATTGAAGCGTGATGATGGGAACAGAGGTTTGATGTGGGGCCGCAACTGTTGGAGTGAATGTCATTCTGTCATTCATGGCCGCCATCTTGATGTTAAATGTTTGTAAATCTTATGGGACTTAATTACGGGGTCATCAGTCCCTAAACTTACAAACTACTTATGAACTACTTACGAACTAGAACGGCACAAATATCCATGCCCGAGGGGGGGATTCGAACCCCCGATATCTATGCCCGAGGGGGGATTCGAACCCCCGACCGTAGTGGCCGTGCAGACCGTGACTGAAGCGCCTCAGTGTCCTCGGCCACCGCGGCCGGCCCGCCATCTTGAAATCCACCATTTTGGATACAAGGTTTTTTTTTTTTTTTTTTTTTTTTTTTTTTTTTTTTTTTTTTTTTTTTTAAAATGAAAAGGGTGTGATAACGCTAGCTTGAGCTCAGGAATTTAGTGGTGTAATTTGTGCAAAGCTGGGAAAATACCTTCTTACCGACTGCTACAACACATGATGTACATGTTCTACGTGTTGTCCATCCTGTACAATTTTTCTCAACTTTGAACATTAATAACTTATAAACTGTACAAGATACACAAAAACAAATTACTCCACTAAATTCCTGCGCTCAAACGAGTGTTATTTGATGTTCCATACACTACTCTTCCCATAAAAAAAAAAAAGAAAAAGAAAAAAAAACACCCTCTTACTTGAATCCAAAATGGCGGATTTGAAGATGGCGGCCATGAATGACATTCACTCCAACAGTTGCGGCCCCACATCAAATTTCTGTTCCCATCATCACTTTTCAATTTTCCCCTTCACTCTTCCAACTTATGAAGGTACCCAAGGACTTTTCACTCACCCTGTACAATAAAACAAAAACAATTAAATTTTTATTTTGTCAAGTCCCGTGGCAGTGGGTGAATGAGGCGAGTAACAACACGCTGAACAGAGCAGCGAACACTCTGGGGAAAAGCCGTAGCCTATGTTTTGTGTCTTACGAACTTTACCGCAATTGTGAAAATACGTTTATTGTTCCACAATACGACACTTGCACCGTTTCGTCACACAGACTTTAATAACAATCGAAGTATTATATCGTGCAATACTGACATGAATCTCTCAGTTCCGTTTCCTCAATCTCGTATTACTGATGGTCAACAGAAGCACAAACATACAAAAAACATACAGACTGAAAGATACACCGAGTGGTTCGGAAATAAGCGCATTATTTTTGTGGGTGATAATCTGGACACGGACAGTCACATTAAGTATGCGGACATGGTGTGGCTGATGCATATTTACGATGGTAGGTTTCCTTAAAAGGTCTTCAGTCCGCCACATGGTGTGACAACCAGTGCTGCAGATTAAGTTTGAATAATTCATTTACACTGTCGGAAAAAATTATTAGACCTGGAATGACGACTCTGTTTTGATCAGGTGACCACAGATGCCATCTGGGGGACAGTAAATGTCCGCCAACAGACCGCGTAGTGATAGCTACCAGCGCGTCATCTGTGTTAACCTCCTAAAGGGGAAAGTATGTGTCAGAGTGTAGCGCTTGCTACAGGTTACAAGAGGTTATTGTGGGCGTCCGAGTGGCGGGATGGATCTTACGGAGAATTGCCCCAAAGGCTGGACGTGCTGAGTGACTTGGGGGACAATTCTGGTTGCAATGTGCAAATTAACATTGTCACATAGGCGCACGCAAGTGACGGTCCTTTGCGCGTACGAGGTTTGTAACGCATCAACACAGTGCCCAACGCCACTGTCTGTGTATGTAAACATGATCAGTATAAATGACAGTGTATAGTATGAGAAATTTATAGGGTGTTCCACTAAGTGTGTTTACCTCTGTAACTTATAAAATAATAGGTGACGGGAAATTTTAATGCGGTAGGTCAACACAAGAAATGTTACACATTCTGCGGAGCTATGAACATAGTTTATTGTATCATTTTCCAAAGAGTTACAGCATAAAGATATAATTTTTTAAATGGAACAATAGTTTTTTCTATCGTGCATTGAATTCGTTGAAACCAGCTGCGTCCAAATCAATTTAAATACATTCCTATCACTGTTAGTTAGGGAGCTACAACCCTTCAAAGTTTAGGGGGTGGAGGCTACGACACCGTATCTGACTGGCTGGTGGTCATGAGACAGTGGGCCGTGCCCCAGGGGATAGCCACTCGGCCAGTTAGCTACGCTATCGTAGCCTCCGCCCCCGGAACTATGACGGGTTGTAGGTCCCAAACTAACAGTGATAGGAATGTAGTTTAAATTGATTTGGACACAGCTGGTTTCAACGAATCCAATGCACGATAGAAAAAAATTATATCTTTGTGCTGTAACTCTTTGGAAAATGATACAATAAACTATGTTCATAGCTCCGTTGAAAGTGTAACATTTCTTGTGTTGACCTACCGCATTAAATTTTCCCGTCACCTATTATTTTATAAGTTACAGATGCAAACACACTTAGTGAAACACCCTGTATATATATCGCGTATAAATTGGTTAATTCTTTTGTGTAAATAAATCATGGAAATTACATATGTTTAAATGATGTCATACTGTACAGAGAAACAAATGTAAAGCATTGTAGCAGACACGTTGGCTTAATGAGGGCAACGTTAGTAGCATCTTTGCGTGGAGCAGTTGTTATCGCTGGAGGGAGTCTACCGCGAGGCGAGGCGAGCTCTCGAAATGAACGCTAGAAAAGTTGGACAGCAGCAGCAGACTGCAATAGTGTGGCTTTACGACGTGTTGGTACAAGCATCAGTTTTGGCAAATGGGCACTGGCAAATAATTTAACGTGGGCACAGCGTTAAAACTTCAGGAGGAAAGCTGTGGGCCCAATGTGCAACAAATATTTCGTCGCCAATAAGATCCCATTTTTGCTAAATATTATAAAGTGCCAGCAACAATCACCAGCTACACCACACCACCGCTCTAAAGTAACCTTATTTAGATCTGTAATGCTAAGCCAACGTTTAGTTTCGCCAGGAGTCAATAGCGAACTTGTGTGAAATTAATCAGTGTCGATAAAATTAATCACCCGCTGCACCATCCAAACAGGTTCCTATTCCGTTAATCTTTAATATTCCGAGGCCCAACCTGAACAGTAAAAGACGTTACGTAAATCTAACTAAAATTAGTTGTATTTCAAAAGATTTCAGTGCTCGAAGAGTAATTAGTACAGTTACAAACCCTCAAAGTGCAGTTAACAAAAAATGCAGATCACTGACTATGAACATGTTGTGTAATCATACAATACTACCAAATAGTGAATATTAATTTTGTGTTAAGTATACAGTTCGCGCATACTATAAGACGCACCGCAACACTTGGTTGATGAATTAATCTGTACAGTTCAATTATATTGCTAAACATGTTTGATAGCAGATTAAGTTGTTATTGTATGAAACAATACTCCGTGCCATAATATTACTTCTCAAAATTAACATTTGGTCCAATGTTTTTTAAAGAAAGTTAATTGCTTAAGTCTCAGTAAACGACTCACTTGATTAATCAGCTATTCATTGTAGGCACAAGTCAATTACAACAATTTCAAGTACTATTGCTAATGAAGATACAGTAAAGTGGCTGGGCAAGCAATATGGTGATGGTTTGATTTTACGTAGAATTGTTACATCCATGCTTTAACATTAAAAAACTTCATGTCCACTAGAAGGATTTGTGCTAATTATTTCCACTGCATAAGTAACCTAAGTTTACTGATTTTATATTGCTCTGTGTTTTCTGCTTCTATGGCGTGTGCTTCTATGGCGTGTGCGTGTGCCAGTCGGCAATTATTGATATCAGACAGTACATTTTATTAATTAAACATTTTGCTCGTACATAGGGTTGGCGACCATATATATATTTACCTATTCAAAATTGTTCTCTTAGTACAGTTTAACAAGATATGGTTGCAAAATATTAACACGAATTATTTACAGAAGGATGGAAAAGCTGGTAGAAGCCGACCTCGGAGAAGATCAGTTTGGGTTCAGGAGAAATGTAGGAACACGGGAGGCAATACTCACTTTACGGCTTATCCTAGAAGATAGATTAAGAAAAGGCAAACCTACATTTTTAGCTTTTGTAAATTTGGAGAATGCTTTTGACAGTGTTGATTGGAATAAACTCTTTCAAGTTCTGAAGCAAGCAGGAGTAAAATATAGGGAGCGTAAGGTTATTTACAACTTGTACAAAAACCAGAGAGCGGTTGTCAGAGTAGAAGGGCATGAAAGGGATGCAGTGGTTGGAAAGGGAGTTAGACAGGGTTGTACCTGTCTCCAATGTTATTCAATTTGTACACTGAACAAGCTATAAAGTAAATCAAGGAGAAATTTGGTGAAGTAATTAAAGTCCAGGGGGAAGAATTAAAAACATTGAGTTTTGCCGACGACATAGTAATTCTGTCAGATACAGCAAAGGACCTGGAAGAGCAATTGAACGGTATGGACAGTGTGCTGAAAGGTGCATATAAGATGAACATTAACAAGAGCAAAACTAGGGTAATGGAGTGCAGTGTAAGAAAATCAGGTGATGCTGACGAATTAGATTAGGTAACGAAGCAATAAAGGAAGTAGATGAGTTTTTTTACTTGGGCAGTAAAATAACAAATGATTGTCGCAGTACAGAGGATATAAAATGCAGAATGGCGATGGGTAGAAAAGCTTTCTTGAAAAAGAGAAATTTGTTAACATCGAATATTGATTAAAGCCTAAGGAAGTCCTTTCTGAAGACATTTGTATGGAGTGTTGCCTTGTATGGGAGTGAAACATGGCCGATAAACAGTGCGGAGAGGACGAGGATTGAGGCTTTTGAAATGTGGTGCTACAGAAGAATGCTGAAGATTAGTTGGGTGGATCGCGTAACTAATGAGGAGGTACTGAACAGAATTAGGGAGAAGAGAAATTTCTGGCATACATTGACTAAAAGAAGGGATAGATCGGTAGGACACATTCTTAGACATCAAGGAATTGTGAATTTCGCGTTGGAGAGAAGTGTGTGGGGTGTGAGGAAGACCAAGAGATGGATACAGTAAGCAGATTCAGACAGATGTAGGTTGCCGTTCTTACGTGGAGTTGAAGAGGCTTGCTCAGGATAGGGTATTGTGGAGAGCTGCATCAAACCAGTCTCCGGACTGAAGACCACAACAACAACAGTGCAGTTTTTTCCCAGGCCTATTAGGTCTAAGACAATAATTGTTCAAGATTTCGCTCACCAAACGATCGTTATTGCGAATTAAATCGCGAAGTGTCATTTGTATGTGTAACCTCCACTACGTTATTGGTTTCGCCTCTGACAGCCTTCGCTGCGTTCGGGGGATCGGATCCCCCCTCGGGCATAGATATTTGTCGTCTTTAGTATAAGGAAGTTCCTAAGTAGTTTGCAAGTTTAGGGACTGATGACCCCGCAGTTAAGTCCCTTAAGCTTAACAAACATTTGAACATTCTGTCAGCCTTATCCGGGTAATTAATTAATTAGGCACACAGATCATTCTGAAGTCTAATTACTCGCGATTTTCGGTAGTGAAGGCCGGTAAGGTTACATGTTGACCTGCCAACTGCTGTCTCGTAAGCTGCATTCGTCTAACATGGATATTTGATATTTATGGGACATGAGGTTGAGAACTCAAATAACAATCAGCCAAAGCCATTGGACGCAATTCTCTAAAATTCTCGAGAAAATCGACTTTAGAGTTTTTCAAGTACATGTAAATACCAATAATTAAAACGGCTGCAACATCTGACGGTGTAGCTCAGTTAATAGCGTTCTGTCCTTACAACTGTAGGCTCGGTCTTTCGAATCCCGCCGTGACAGTTTTTTCCCGTCGTGTTCGAATACTTACACAATTTTAAATACCTAAAGGTAATTTTTTACGAAAAATGCACGTATTTCTGTTTATTCGTAATTGTCTATATTTTATAAAAGGTTGTTAACAATTACGATTTAAATTTGTGGCAAATACTGAAAAATAAAAGCCCTTCATTTCGATGTGGTTTCAGACATGCCAGGGTGATAAGCATCGTAAAAACATGGAAAACAATAATTATCACGGCATCTTACACATGCGCAAATGCTGCATTTTTACAGTCGCAATTGATTGAAACCATCATGATAACAACATTTTATAAAGTATAGAAAATTGCAATTAAACAAAAATAGGTGCATTGTTGATAAAAATAACTTATCAAAGTCTAAATTATGAAAATTGCGCAAGCATCGCATTATGAAAGCATAAGCGCATTTTCAGATGTACGGTACAGTTCGTAAGTCATAGAATATATCGGGTGTTTCAGCAATAAACAAAGGATTTATGTGAGATGATATGTTCGATATTCGCAATCATTTTAAATATACGAGAATAAGGTCGTTGACCATCATTTACGACGGCGGGTTACTCTAAAAAGTCGTAGGTCTGCCTGCAGCTTCGATAAGAAGGTATTAAAGTGATGTAAGTAGTCGAAAACAACAGAATAAATATCTGGTACAGTGGGATTGGAACCACCGACTCAATGGTTGTGAGGCCAGGACGCTACCACCTAAGCTACACCGACAGACGTTGCAACTGTTTTATTTATTGGTACTTACCTGTACTTGCAAAACTTTAAAACTCGATTTTCTCAAGAATTTTTTAGAGTCCCGTCGAATGGCTTTGGCTGACTGTAATTTGCGTTCTAAACTTCACGTACTATAAATATCAAAAAATTCTAAAATCCGATACCCATGTGGTCTCTCTGTAAGACCGACTTACTCCTTCCCACACCTTATGTTTTTTTGAAACGATAAGCTACAGCCCTGGTCCACCCTTGATGTTTGTGGAAGGAACGTTAACCAACGCTCAGAACGTGTAGACCCATTCTTCTGTCATTCTTGCAACGGAAGGTGATGTGTTATTCCAACGGCATAATTCCCGCCCACAAATCGCCCGTATACGCAGCGTGCTCTGTAAGACGTGCAGCTTCTTCGACAGCCAGCATGACCTGCCGACTTGTCTCCAGTTGAGTACGTGTGGGATCTGATGGGATGACAGCTGACACGTGACACTTGTCAGCAGGCAACAGTTTCAGAACTAACTGAACAGATCGAGCAGGCGTGTAATAATACACCCCAAGACAGTATTCACCATCTACATGATCGAACGAATGTCAAACTCAGCCTGAATTGCCGTCAATGGAGGCGACAACACGTAGTAATATATACGTTACAGCATGGGCCTATACCAGGTATCTAAGTTCCGCTTGATCTATTGATCTGTAAATGTATTCATGTACTCCATATTCACTGTTTCGACAGTAAATCTTAGGTGTACTAATTTTTATTTCCGGTCTTGTATATTCATTGGTGCCCGCACCCCAAAGCGGAAAACCTATATTTGATCCCCTCTGTCTTATTCCTGTGCTGTGCACCTGAAGTCAGTTGATTGTGTCCTTCGCTTCCACCTCAACGCAATTGCTAACCAAATGTAAGGAAGACTGATACGAAACAATGATAAGCACTTGTGAATATAAAAAGATTGTTCACTCTGCCTTGCCATGCGTAGGACATGGAACGTTTCACATCCAATTATCTTCCAAACGTACATTTACTACTGTAGGAAAAAAGGAAGGCTCACACTGTTTGTACGAAGAACGTTATCCAAACAGACAAACACCAAACTGGAAAACATTTGCTGCTGTTGATAGTCGTCTCCGTGACTTCGAATTGGAGAAAAGGTGACAAAGTTCCCACTTTCAAAACAGGCAATAAAAGACCTTTGTAAAAACTACAGAGGAATAATCCTTATGAGTCATACACCCAAGATTTTTGAAATAGTTTTGCAGTTGGAGCAGGTTTAACTCCCAGTGTCTGAAATAATTCACGAACGGTAGCCGTGGGACTTTTGCTGTTTTGGTAGCTGTCACCTGCTACATGACGAAAATAAAAATCAGTGTCACCATACAGGGGCTATAAGTGTACTAATGGGAAGGGTCGTAGATAACAAGCATGAAAAATTTTACATCCTACAAAAAAGGCGAAAAAGTCAAATTTGTCCTTATTTCCCGGACACACTCTAGTTGTGGGTTCGCCAGTATCATTATATGAACACCCGAACACGAAAATTGAAATACCGAATTTTAGAAATAATTATACCAGGAGGCCAGTGAAATTTATATATTATATGAACACGTAAACTCGGAAATTTAAGTATCGTTTCCTATGATTAAGGTAGTGAGGTGCAGGTCTAGAGTGCGAGCCATCTAGCGGTAGAAAGGGTGGAACTACGACGTCGACCATATTGTCGGCAGTGGAAATCAAAAATCACATTAGTTAATTAGCGTTATTTCTTGGCGTTATATAAATACACGAACACGAAAGTCGAAGTACCATTTTTCAATATTAATTATATAATATGGCTAATGAAACTACACAAGTTATAAGAAATCTGAATAAAAAAGGATCAGTTAATTGAACCAGAACGTGTGTGAAATGTTTATAATTTTACTGATTGTAAGTTTCAACTGCAATTACACAAAATATGCGTATTTGGATATGACTTATTTCGGTGCTACTTTACCTTTCCAGTTCCAAAGAATACAATATCTATTATTCCCGTATTTGCAATTACTATTAATATGTTGAAGGAACTAATATTTGTACAACTTGCGAGTTGAAAAATTCAGTTTTTGCGCACGGTCAGTTATATATCGCAGCAAGTTGAGTTCGATATTTCTGATAATGTGAAATTCTGTTCTTGTAAACATAGCGAACAAGGACATTTATCGAATGACGAAGTTTTGTATTGGTTAATTACGAAAGACACCAATTATTTTCCTCATTTGTGGCTTTCATTCTCTCTTCACTGTTTCACACTCCTTTTCTCACGGCGTAGAGATGAAACCTTTAAGTTTGCAGGATTGACGTAGGAAATAAGCATCTGCGTAGCAGTAAATTATAATTACATTTAAGTCAAACGAGTTCTATTACTTCGTAAACACATTAGATGGAATTTCGACCACAGTTCATAATATGGAGTAGGGCCCCCGCGAGCAGGCAGAAGTGCTGCACCACGACGTGGCGTGGACGCCACTGATGTCTGAAGCAGTGCTGTCGGAGAGGAGAGGGGACTAACACCGTGCCTCCTGCGGGGCTGTTCGTAAATCCGTAACAGTACCAGGGGGTGGAGATCTCTCCTGTAAAACACCTAACAAGGCAGATATGCAGAATAATGTTCTTGTCTTGGGGATTTGGTGGCCAGTGGAGGTGTTCCAACTCAGGAGCCACTTTGTAACAATCCTAGACGTGTGTGGTGTCGCGAGTCTTCCTAGATTTGCCCAAGTTATTTGATAACCAGCCAGTATGCGTACCTAAGCGTCACTTCTCGGACTCCAGTATCACTCTAACTGCATACTCCATACACCATTACAGAGCCTCCACCAGCTTCTACAGTCCCCAGATGACATGCAGGCTCCATGGATCCACGAGTTTGCCTCCATAGCAGTAACGCCCATCCATTAGATATAATTGGAAACAAGACTCGTCATACTAGGCAACATGTATCCAGTCATCAACAGTCCAATGTCGATGTTCGCGGGCGCAGGCGAAGCAAGTGTACACGAGTTTGCCTTCGACCATGAAAGGACATATCGATGTTTCGAGGATGATTCACATGCTTGATGGCCCAGCATTGAAGTCCGCAGCAATTTGCTGAAAGATTCTCTTCAATTGTCGTTGGTCCCGTTCTTGGGGAATTTTTCATTTTATTTTTAATCTCCGGACACAGCGATATTGCAGATTTGAAGTCTTACCGGATTCCCGATATTCACGGACACTCGTGAACGGTCGTACGGAGAATCCCCACCTCATCGCTACCTCGGAGATACTGTGTCACAGTTATAACTTGTCATCGCAGCAGCAGTAACCGACCTAGCGCCTGCGTCAGACACCTGCTGTTTTACACAGGCGTTGCCAAGCGCAGCGCTTTCTTCTGAGTGTTTACATTTTGTTTGCAATTTTTTTTTGCATGCCTATACGAGTTTCTTTGGCTGTTCAGTGTACATCGCTGATGTCGACCGTATTCTGACTCAGGGTACGCACGCTGAGCAAGCGCCTCCAGATCTGTCCACTGTGCTGGTACTAGTTTTTAAGTGACTTCAGATATAATATACAAACAGCTTCTTCAATGACCGTGACTTCGTACCCGAAGTTATCTAGCACCCCAGAAACAAAATTATAATCACCGTAAATACTACTCTTCATATGCTTCTTACTATAGTCCCTCAAATTGATAAAAGAATTAATTCACAATTAGATTCCACAGTCAGTTCCAATAAGTTGGTAAACCCCGAGAAAAAAATTAATTACAGCCACTAGGAGAGTGTTGTTTATATCTACAACTGCTATCGATATGGCAGTATCAATAACCGTGCAACTTTAGTGACACACAACTTTCTTGTACGTCGCTAAGACCACATTCAAAATTCACTTCAAAATGATCATCATTTTGAGAAAAAAGATCCATTGAACATCTTGAATAAATATTTAGAAATCTTGAAAACACTTCGAAGACTTCTTGGTTTAACTTTTTATTAATATATATGACGTATAAAAAATAACATAGTTCGATAATACACTCATTTCTTACCGAGACGACATCTCTATACCGAATAAACATTTTTAAACATCCTTCTTCTTCCTTTTTATATACATTGTTAATGTTTCAAAAAAGTGTCAATCGTGGTCCGCAACAGCAAACAATGTCTTCCAGTTCAACGAGCCGACCTTCGGCTAATCAACGATAGCGACCAGCATTTTCTCGCTGACGTCGGCGGAGAACTCGTCACGGCGTACTGCTACAGCATCGTCGTTACACAAGAAACAAAAAATGGCTAATAAAATACACACAAGTTTATATTCTCAAACATTAATAACTTTCAAAACAATACATTTTAATTAATCAATGAATAACTGCGAAATTCAGCATTATAAGGAATATTTATTTATTTACCGTATGACATAAACCCTTGGACACGTAAGATACATTACACAATGACACTTCCCCAGGTGGGAAGCAGAGACAACAAACAGCTTATATGAAAATTTAAGTGTATTAATTACATAGAAGTATACAGGTATGCAGTAAGAAGTCCATTACTATGTGTGATGCAGTAGAATTTGGAAAAAAATGTTTATAAAATATTAATAAAAATGTATGAAAGATATATTACATCGTACCGTAAGATGAACAATTGAATCAACACTAATAAAGGAATATTGAGTTAGGGAACTAAATAAGTAATAAGAAAAACAATGAAATGAGCAGTAAATTGACACAATTTATATTAACTGAATTAAGAAAGATAAGCAGCGAACATGGTCCATATATATTAATGTCTAAAACAGACAGCCATGAAAGTGCATCATCTGTCACTTTATACAGGTCTGTTTTTGGACCTGGGTTGCAGTCATACACAATATGGTCTATTGTCTGCCGCAAAGCACCGCAGTAGCACTGAGGACTGTCGATATGCCCCTCTTGTAGAGAGAATCCTTACAGACTTCGTGACATGTTCGGATTCTGTTAAGTGCTTTCCATTGTCGGCGGGGAAGTTCGAATCCAGTAGCCTCCACTAGTCTCATTATAAGGAAAATAGTGTACGATTAAATACACGATCCACTACACCACCACCTGAAAGCAAAATGCTTTTCCCTCGGTGCCCAGCTCTGAATAGGGCTATCCAGTGACGTGAGTTACATAACAAGAAAAACGGCGACTGTTGAGTCCGTGCTGTCAACCCACGGGGCAGGAAAGAAACAAAGGCTCCACTTGTTGACTTCCTGCGGTATTTTCAGTCTGTGTCAGCTACGCCTCCACAAGTTCTGCTGCAGTCGGAGACGATGTGAAAGGCGGACAGGCGGCGGCGAATGGCCGTGTGTGAAATGAGTGGGACAGGATAGGATGGGATGGGGTGGGGTGGGATAGGTTGGGGCGGAACGCCGCTACACGCCGCCGGCGGCGACCGGAAGGGCGGCAGCGGCAGCGGCTGGCTTCCCGCGCCATTGTTCGGAACAGAGGGAAAGTAATGCCCTCTCCTATCGAGGCCGCCGCCTAATGAATGATGCGGCCAGGCCATTCACGAGCGCTCTGCCCGCGGACACACACACACACACACACACACACACACACACAACACACCAACAACTTCCGCGCCACGGTTCTCTACCGTATCGCACTTCCACTATGAAACCGCTTCTCCCGTCTAATTGCCTTTGAAACGTAGACATGTTAAGGGGCCCTCACACGTTCAATACTTATTGACAATAATTATTGTCAATAATATATTGTCATACCTTCAATACATTTCAGTGGTCCTCACAGCATCAATAATATTGTCATCACTTTCAATTGGCGACGCGATTTCGTGAAGTAAACATGTCCGACCGGCAGATAGCGTGTGCTTTAATCCAGTGGCGGCTGGTGACCAAAAAAGATGGTAGTGCACTTTTTCTCCAATAAAAAGTTCAGCCTCTCCATTGTGGCAACTCAACGCATTCGGAAAAAAATGCTATTAAGTCAAGATATCATAGATTTATATGGATCAGAAACAATCACACGACCGCAGACACAATATCTACCCGTGGCATTGAAAAAAATTGAATTGACGACTTTTCGTTTCAACTGTCTGTGAAATTGTCAAACTGGGAATCGGTCTACCTAGCCTACTGATTTCTAACTTCTCTTCAAACCAGCGTAAATTGAAGGGTTCAGAAAGCATGGAAATTACCTGATTCATTACTTCACCTGTTCCTTGAGACTCAAAATTAACTATAAAACATGCTAAAAAATGGACACAACGCACAGTTACTTCGCTCGCAGCTACACGTGAACTGGTAAGAAGGCGCGAAAAGCCCGCTTTTTTTAAAGGACCGACGACTCCGGTTGTCTTCGGGAAAGTTGGGACTCTGTTTCTGCGGCTGACTGGGTGGCTCGGCCGCGATGTGTATACACTCAAGGCGCCTATAGGGGAACACTGTTGCCAAGCGTTGCCCCCGCACCCTGCACACCCCCTGAGACACCCTAGTCGGCGTTTGCAGGCCGGCTGCAAACCCACCGCAGTCGGTGAAGTTCGGTCCACTCGGGAACGGTCGGTGCGTAACAGCCCGGGCGTTTCAAAAGAGATAAATGGAGCGCTACTTCTCCCATTTCATAGAATCTCTAACAGTAAATGGAGTTTAACAATATTATTATTCCTGGGGGTAGCACAAACCTGCAAACGTATGCAGGAGCCGCCCCTGCTTTAATCATCTTAGCGATGGCTGCGAAAGACAACCGAGAACGACGAAAAGGAGGAAATGGGTTTGTGAGTGGTTAAACAAAAGGAACGACTTTTCGCATGTGAATCTGCTTACGGAAATCCGAACTACTGACCCAAAATATTTTTTTTAATTATTTTAGAATGAGCCCAGACTCATATGACAAATTACTCACGATGATACGGGACAAAATTAAAAAAAAAAAAGACAATTATGACATCCGCGATTCCTGCCGATGAAAGATTAAGTGTCACTTTACGTTTCTTGGCCACAGGTAGGTCACTTGAATGTTTGAAGTTCAGGGCAGTCATGTCTGCTAACACAATTAGTAAAATTATCATTACAACCTGTGAAGCAATTATACCTGCTCTGCAAGGATACATACAGGTAATTTAATCTATAAAAAGCAAAATATTTCGCTTTCTCAAGTCTTGCATGCGTTGTACTTCCCGAAATATTTGTTTTCCCTTGCAGTGTGCAGAAGTACTTTATGGTGGTAACACAAAGTGTCTCAGGAAATCTTCCATATCACATTTAATACAAACTTGTGTCGTTTCACAAAGGCTATATAAAATCAGCTGTGTAATGCGTGCAACTTTAAAGCTGTGCCAACATCTGAAAGGCGAATGTCAAACCGTCAGTATTGGACTTCACGCGTTCAATATATATTGACAATACTGAAAATATTTTTGTGGCCATCAATACTTTTCGTCAATATTTTACGAATTGACAATACGTCAATATATTGACGGTTTGACAATATTAATGAACGTGTGAGGGCCCCTTTAGACTGAATAACTGACTCATATCTTTGGCTCCGCGGGGGCAGTCTTTGGTGCTCGCTGTCCCGCGTTTGAGCAGCAGTAGTTGTGGTCTGGACTCAGACGAGTGAACAGGGAGAGTGTTATACAAGAAGACTCTCTCTCTCCTGCCCATTCTTCTGCTTAAAATAACATTCTTACGCTTTTATTTTGTTCACACACACAAAGTTTAGCAACCAACATACATTTCGTTACGTTGGCAATAAAACAAATGAAACACGAAAATACATAAAGTAAATCATGGCTGCTAAACACCTCCAAAATGTGTACAAATGTGCGAAATTCTGTCATTTATACAATGTGCAACCTGTGGCCTTGACCAGATGGGGCAAACAACGGAATATACCTGAAAACACAACATTTGTTTATGGCGATCGTCGACAGCAATATATTTCAGGAAACGCATTGTACACTTTGCTGTCATGTAAAATTTAATTTATTGTGCTACCGGTTTCGGGGGTGTCCCATCTTCCAGGCATTTGAAATTACATGAGCAGTTTAGTTTCATACATTTTCTGAATAAGTTGACAGTGTCGTCATATCTATTTGAATTAGTTTTATAGATATGACGACACTGTCAACTTATTCAGAAAATGTATGAAACTAAACTGCTCATGTAATTTTAAATGCCTGGAAGATGGGACACCCCCGAAACCGGTAGCACAATAAATTAAATTTTACATGACAGCAAAGCGTACAATGCATTTCCTGAAGAGACAACGAAAATGTAAGTCGAAATTTGTTCCCTTACGTAAAAAAAAAAAAAAAAAAAAAAATAAAATAAAATAAAATAAAATAAAATAAAATAAAAAATAAAAAAAATATGTGAACTGTTATTAATCTGGAAACAAAACTAACAAAAAAATGTATTTGTAGATCCCAGTAAGATGCCTTGAAAATAAAAGGCGAAATGCGTTTTGGAGGAATAAAGTCAATTACAGCAAACACAAGGTGCTTTTTCACCTTCAAAAGCGAAGAATTTCGGCGCTGCGGAAGATGGCCACCGGAACAAACTTGTTCTACAGAGCACATTTGGAATGTTTTGGATTGCCGACTTTGTTTCAGGCCTCACCGACCCACATTGATACCTGTCGTCAGTGCAACACTCCGTGCACAATGGGCTGCCATTCCCGAAGAAACTTTACAGTGTCTCATTGAACGTATGCCTGCGAGGGTGGAAGCTGTCATCAAAGCAAAGAACTTTGTATGACGGACAAGCACAGATAAAATATTTATACATAATTAAGAAACTTTCACACAGTTAAAAATTAGGTGTTAAAATTGTAATAGTTTGAATGAAAGTCCTTGGTCCACTTGAGCTGATATTTTTATTGGAGTCGCTAAGATCCGCACTACCGGTTTCACAACTTACAGTTGCATCTTGAGGTGCTTTTTTAAAAGTTTTCCAAATAAGTCATTTGTGATGGATAACGGGGTTAATGGTGAGGTCGGACCGCAAGCACCTTCGCTCTTTTCGCCAAGAACACAAAAAGAAGTCTACCGTGTGGTTCTTGTCAATTTTGCTAAAAGTATACAAAAGTCAGCAATCAGTTCAGTAACAATTGTTTGGCCTGTGACAATAAGGCGACGTGATGGGTAGCCAGATTGTGGTCAGTGTGGTGAGGTTCATCATATCCATCAAGGTGATCAAAAATTGCATTTCCGTGCTGGGCGGAAGTGCGAAGTGAGATCACCATGTGTATCGGCCGCTAGACTGAAGCCGACACATCAAATTTACGTGTGGACCAACGCCATACTGAATTCCAGTATTTTTTTATTTCATTTATTTATTTTCTGAGTTTCATTGTGGGACTGGACTGTTTCTACAATCTATATCTATAAATGTGAATGTCTGTTCGGTGTACGATTATCACGTCTGAACCACAAGACATAAACAGCTAAAATTTTGTACAGTTACTAATGTCTACCCGAGGAAGGCTTTAGGCACGTTTTTATGGCGATCGGATAGATATTTAGTAATTTGAAGAATATAACGTGAAATGTGGAACAATAATTACTCTTTGAAAATTATATTTACTCTTTTAAAATGGTTTTATTGGTTGCATTGTTGCTTGAGGGTTGATAATGATAAATGAGTGGAAAGTTATCGGTGTATATAAAATTCTACGTGTGTGTGTTAATATTTCGCTCTTCAGTGAAAACTACAGAACGCAAACGAATGGTGTGTATGTAATTGTTGTCCGAAGTCTCCCGTTGTACACCATGGCAGTTCCATGCCGACGGCTATAAGGGGGTGGAAGATATGGTGGTTGAAAGTCGTCAAATTATAAAAAAAATCGGACTGAAGGCCAGTGAGGACGTTTGCAACTCTATAGCAAAGAGGTTACGTACAGCGAAACGTGATGCCACAGACATATATTTGGTATGTGCGTGCTACAATATCTTCAGCTCTTTCTCTGTAAGGATAAGCATACGAATAAGAAAATATGAGAATAAATAAATGAAGCAGTAAAAAATAAATTTCTTTTAATACATCTCTTTTAAAAAATCGATTTGACGTTTCGCGCATTACATCATGTTATCCATCTTTGATAATATTACAATCATTGTTCAATTTCGTGATTGGATTCTTCGAAACGGGTGCATATTTACTTGTGATTTCTTATATATTCTCTGATAAATGTAACATGTTTTAAGAGAAAAAAAAATGGACAGAGAGAGAGAGTGGATAGGAAAAATACTAACTCATGGTTCCAATAAATAAATAAATACCCGGGCAACGCCGGGTTTTCAGCTAGTTTACTATAGGTGTGAAGGGCGTTCCGTACACACCGCGATCCGAGCTCCCGCTGGCATCCACTGTCGCCTCCTGGTGAGTCACGCTTCCAGCAGAGGGCCTGTGCTACGCGCTGGCGGCCGGTTCCCCCTTTCCCTCAGGAGAGCGCCTGTCGCTGTGCTGCCCCGGCTGCGGCTAATTGGTCTGTTCGCGGCTGTTGTGCAAGGCGGGGGCACGCGGCACCCACTCCCGGGAGGGCAGCGCGGGGGCGAGCCTCGGCGGACGCCTTGCTGCGCACCCATTCCTCAAGTAATAACGTGTTTACGTCTGAGAATGTGTCCCGTATCACATAATTGAGAGCACGGTAGGCTGAGATAGTTGTCCGACACCATGAATGGCACCTCTTAGAGGCACACGGCCACGTACACGAAGCGATAGCACAATTACTCCTTCTGTAATTTAGATATTTCTATGTAAAATCGATAAGCGGGTCAAAGCCCACTGCCCAGTCACTCGTTGATCATTCCGGGGCAGTAATAGAAGAAAGCAAACGGAAAGCTGAAGTTCTAAATTTAACCTTTAAGAAATCTTTCACTCAGGAGGACCGCACAAATGTACCATCATTTGATCAACATACTAATTCCGAAATGGGGGACATAGCAATAGTTATTTCCGTTGTAGAGAAGCAACTGAGAGAGCTAAATACGAAAAAGTATGCTGGTCCGGATGGAATGCCAGTTCGGTTTTACAAAGACTATTCTGCGGCATTGCCTCCTATTTAGCTTGCATTTATCGTGAATCTTTAATTCAGCGCAAAGTTCCTAGTGATTGGAAAAAAGCGCAGGTGACTCCCGTTTATAAGAAAGGAAAAAGAACTGACCCACACAATTACAGGCCAATATTGTTGACATCAGTTTCATGTAGAATTTTAGAGCATATTCTCAGTTCGAATATAGTAAATTTCCTTGAAACTGAAAAGCTTCTTTCCATGAATCAGCACGGGTTTAAGAAACATCGTTCATGTGAAACTCAGCTTGCCCTTTTCTCACATGACATCTTGCGAGCCATGGATGAAGGGCAACAGGCGGATTGTGTTTTTCTCGACTTCAAAAAGGCATTCGACGCGGTGCCACACGGCAGACTGCTAACGAAGATAAGAGCTTATGGAATAGGTTCACAGATTTGTGACTGGCTGGAAGACTTCCTAAGTAATAGAACGCAGTACGTTGTTCTCGACGGCGAGTGTTCATCAGAGACGAGTGTATCGTCAGGTGTGCACCAGGGGAGTGTGATAGGACCGCTATTATTTTCTACCTATATAAATGATCTGATGGACAGAGTAAGTTGTAATTTGCGGCTGTTTGCTGATGATGCTGTGGTGTATGGGAGGGTGTCGTCTTTAACTGACTGTAATAGTATACAGGATGACTTAGACAAAATTTCTAGTTGGTGCGAAGAATGGCAACTAGCTCTCGATGTAGAAACATGTAAGGTGATGCGCATCAGTAGGAAAAACAATCCTATAATGTTCCAATACAGCATTAGTAGTGAGCTTCTTGATGCTGTCGCGTCGTTCAAATATCTAGGCGCACCATTGCAGAGCGATATGAAATGGAACGAACATGTAAGGACAGTTGTGAGTAAGGCAGACAGCCGACTTCGGTTTCTTTGGAGAATTTTGGGAAATCTACTTCACCTGTAAAGGAGACCGCGTATAAAACGCTTGTACGACCACGTCTTGAGTATTGCTCAAGTATTTGGGATCCGCAGCAGATCAGTTTAAAGGAAGACATAGAGGCGGTTCAGAGGCGAGCAGCTAGATTTGTTACTGGTAGGTTTGACCAATGCGCGAGTGTAACGGAAATGCTCCGGCAACTCAATTGGGGATCGTTGGAGGAAAGACGACGTTCTTTTCGTGAATTTCTGTTGAGTAAATTTAGAGGGCCGGAATTTGAAGCTGAGTGTAGCACTATCTTGCTGCCGCCTACTTACATTTCGCGTGAAGATCACAAAGACAACATAAGAGAAATTAGGGCTTGTACGGAGGCATATAGGCATTCTTTTTTTCCTTCTTCTATTTGGGAGTGGAATAGGAAAGGAAATGCCTAGTAGTGGGACAGTGTACCCTCCGCCACGCACCTTACGGTGAAGTGCGGAGTATGTATGTACATATAGATGTATTTCATACTGTAGCAGCGCCTGAAAGTCTGTATTTTCAAAGAATGAACAGGTTATTTCTCTGTTTCACTCACATACATCGGGGAAGATAAACAAATGAGAAGTACTTTTCCTAAGCCCTCTACCATAAGGTATATTCCAACCTATGTCATATGTCAATATACAAAACATTCGTAGAAGAAGCCTGCATCTACTGTAGGTCTTAAGTTGGTTCAAGCGTAACAAAGTGGTACTATAATCCCGCGAGTCTACGGTATACAATTACGCAGCCTAGTCCAGGATGCGGATTTCCATTACCGTGCTGAATGTGAGGCAAAACGACCTTGGAACAAGCACGGGTTTGTTACGCAAACTCTCTATCCGAAGCCGTGCTCACTTCGATGAGCGCATTATCGAATCGTGCACGGGTTTATAAACTGGCGTTGAAAGAGCGTCGCAAATCCGCGCTTGTTTTGTGGGAATTTTTGTGTGTGATTTATGGACAATAAAACCCAGAGTTTTATTTAGTTGATCCATTGCGGATATTTTAGAACCCGTGACTGTTAATTTCAATATGATTTAAGAAACATGCAACCATTCACTTTCACTTGAAATGATTGTTTATTCCATTAACCGGTTTTCGAACCTTTTCAGGTTCATCTTCAGACGACGCGTGTGTTGCAGGATCAATTCAAGAGTGATTTCGGGTGCTGGCTCTGTGGTGGGAAGACGGAAACATACTTTAATGTTCTGTATTTAGAAATTTGCGTGAAATTTGTTCATTTACTTACTGCGATTGCTTTTATAGTTAATTTCCATTTCAGGGGTCTCCTTGTGTTTAGATAACAATACCACGTCACTTTTCCACTATTGGGCTCTACAGTACACAGTCAACACCACTTCACCAGCGTCCAACCTGTGCTTTTACAACTGATATTATTTACCAACATCTTCATTCGAAGATATAACACTCTTTGTACAGGTAAGTTTGTTTTGTTTGTGCATGATACAATCGATCAGTTAGCAAATAATTTTATAAATAGTAAACTGCAAATAATTTTATCAATAGTAAACTGCAGAAGTGAATAATAAATTTAGTCTATATTGTATGCAAAGATTTATTTAGCCTTAATATGTATGTTCATAATCAGTTAAAAGGACAAGAATAAAATTCGTACTTTTTGCTTTTATTGATAAATGCCACAGAAATCTCTTTCAACAACAATGAACTGAAATTGCTGAACAAAGTTCTTAAGCACAACTTTGCCCCCACACTCAATAAAAATAATATCAAAGAGTTAATAGCGAGCACTACAATGGCATGTGCAACTACGAAGCAAAAACACAACGAACAAAATGCCATAGCCCATAAATCAAGCACTATTATCAGGAGAAATATAGAGTAGAATAAAATGTGCAGCCCCGATGGAGTGGCCAAGCACATAGAGGCGCTATGCACCGAAGCGCGAGTCTGTTCCCCGTCGGAGGTTTGAATACCCCCTCGGGCATGGATGTTTGTGTCGTTAGTATAAGGTGGTTCATAAGTAGTTTGTAAGTTTAACGACTGACGATCCCGCAGTTAAGTCCCTTAAGCTTCACAAAAATTGGAACTTTAAAATGTGCAATAATATGAATAATTAGCAAAGGACACTGCAAGCCATAAACAAAAAACTTTCAACTAACAATGCCCTGTTAGTCCGATCGGACAACGGCAACACATCTGTTATATTACATGAATCAGATTATGAAGCCGGCCGCAGTGGCCGAGGGGACTGAGGCGCTTCAGTCACTGTCTGCACGGCCACTACGGTCGGGGGTTCGAATCCCCCCTCCGGCATGGATATTTGTGCCGTCCTTAGTTGTAGGTAGTTCATAAGTAGTTTGTAAGTTTAGGGACTGATGACCCCGTAGTTAAGTCCCTTAAGCTTAACAAACATTTGAACATTTTGAAAACCATGAATTCTTCAAAAATAACAACATAAAAGAAATAGAACTTGATCCCATCCCTATATTCCAAGGAAACACGAAAAAGCTACTTAAAAATTGCATTTTCGTTTTGACACAAGAAGAAGTAAAGCAATGTAAGGAGATAAACCCAACAGCACCTAAATTGAGATCACAACCTAAGGTCCACAAACCTAATTGTCCGATACGCCTTCCGCTGCCGAGCCCGTGAACGTCTTAGGTGATCTTGCTTCTCCAATGCGTGTAACATGACACCACTATCTCCACCTCTTCGCTTTAACTGCTTCATCTGTGGTGTTCATTACAAGTTGACTCTGATTCGCTCATTATGGACGTCCACCTGCCATTGTTCCCATCTAATACTGCTGCAATCATCCTTGCTACTTTCATATCTGTAACCTCAACCTTATGAATAAGCTTTCATTCCCATACAACAAAGTTGGTCGAAACATGGAGCCGTGCACCGCTAACTTGGTCTTAGTACGGACTTCCTTGTTGCAGAAGAGAGTGGATCTTAGCTTAAGACTCACTGCATTAGCTTTGCTACAGTTCTTTCACTACGTTGCCATCATATGAGAAAATACATCCTAGGTACTTAACACTGTCTACCTGTTAAAACTTTGAAATAAATCGCAATTTGCGATCAGTTATGGCTTCACTGTACTAGGTTTAGATGGAATACCAAAGTGCAGCGAATGAAAATTTATGCCCGACCGGGAGTCGAACCCAGGATCTGTCGCTTCCTACGCAGACGCGTTGAGCAATCCGCCACCCGGCCGGGCACAAATTCTCATATGCCGCACTTTGGTATTCCATCTAAACCTAGTACAGTGAAGCTATAACTGATCGCAAATTGCGATTTATTTCATTCATTGAACACTGTAACGTTGTCAAAAATATATAATTGATACAACTTTGTTCCTCCTATTTGGCACTCAATCTGTTTAAATCTCTTTCCCATAGACATTAGTTTTGTTTTGGAGATGCCGATCTTCGTGTGATAACCCTTACATCTCTGATCGAGCTCTGAAATATTGTATTGCAACCTTTCAACGAATCTGCCATTACAACTGTCATCTGAATATGAGAGACTGCTTGTTTTCACCTTTTTTAGTGACTTAATTTGCCACCTACTCTAACTGCTGCCTGACAGTCTACATAAATACCTTTAATTGCCTGCAGAAGTTTGCCTTCTATTTCGTAATCTTGTAGAACTGACAATATCTTCCACCTAGGATCATGGTCATAAGCCTTTTCTAGATCCATAAAACATAGATACATTTCCCTGTTTCACTTATTATCTACCGTAAGCTAAAGATTTGTTCCTGACAACCTCCAAGAGGCCTAAACCGACACTGATTTTCATCCAACTTGCTTCAGCTATTACTCGCAAAAAAAAAATAAAAAAAAAAAAAAAAATAAATAAATAAAATAAAAATTCAAATGTTTGTTAAGCTTATGGGACTTAACTACGGGGTCATCAGTCCCTAAATTTACAAACTACTTACGAACTAGGATGGCACAAATATCCAGGCCCGAGGAGGGATTCGAACCCCCGACCGTAGTGGCCGTGCAGACCGTGACTGGAGCGCCTCAGTCCCCTCGGCCACCGCGGCCGGCTATTACTCGCACTCTCCTTTCAACAATACCTGAGAATATTTTGCCCACAACGCTAATTAAAGAGATACTTCGATGATTGTTTCAATCTCTTCTGTTTTCATGTTTGAAAATTTTATTGCCGCTTTCGTATTCATCTTGGTAACAAAAAATCTTTGCTAAATTCTTACCACAGTGGAGTAGCCGAACGGTCTAAGGCTCCTCGCTGCGGAGCGAGGTTAGTTTATCTTTAAGTAGTTTGTAAGCTACGGACTGATGACCACTCAGTTTGGTCCGATAGATTTACAAACATTTCTCATGTAGGAGGTCATATCGTTGGAGCTAGGCGGCTGTTTTGGAAACTCCGGCGCGGCATGCGTGAGGGCAGCAGCGGAAGCCGCGCAGGTCCCGGTGCAGTCGACAATGGGGTCGATGGAGCGCGGCGCGGCGCGGCGCGGCGCCCTTGGCGTTCCATTCCATTCCGCTGGCGCGCTAGCAGTCAGTTCCTGCACCGCCTCACTTCCCTTCGCACCGGCGCGGAAATCCCGCAGACCGGGTGTCGCAGCGCCTGTCCTGCGGTGGCGGAACCGCCGCTGAGGTAACCTCGAGACACACCACTTTCTTCGTCAGCGCCGTCCCAGAAGCCGGAAGATCTCACACAGCAAGTGGGAGACGAGGAAGGTGGCAGCCTTCCTCCAGTGGCTGTTACTAAACGAGTGAAACCGTGCAGCGCTACCCGCAACAACGTATCAGACCAGACTTTTTCAAAAAATAATCGCGGTTTTGTCTAAGGGAGAAATACACTGGAATAGCGAGAGTCCACTGGCGCGTGAAGCTTCGCATGCGTACAGTGCATTGGAGACAGTCTGTAAATGGTGAAGTCTTTCTAAAGAAAATGAAGCAAGAAGGGTTGCTGCCTATCGACTTTCTTCTCAGACAGAAAGTTACACTCATGTGCTGTCCTTGGACCGTAAAGGCGTCGGACTTCTCTTGGCAGGTGTTTCGTCGCCTTATTGAAGATTCATTAATTGAAAAGGGAACAGTAGGAAAGCTACAGTACAAATAGGCAGAAGTGTGGTGAAATCTGTATTCACTAAGATATGACGAATGTGAGGTATTACCAACAATAGTCAATAAATAAACAGATTTTTATACAGATACAGTTGCAGTCCCTAGAGAGAGCGGAGAGTGGTTGAATCAGAGAGAATGTTGCTAGCCATGAAGTCGTAATACTAAAATCACAGCAGGAGCCAAACGGCCAAGCTTACCTCACTATAAACTGAATGGTAAGTACGTTGCTTGTAGTGGCCATTTGAGCAGCAGCTGAATACTATGTATTTCACTGAACTGTTTTAAAAGAAAACGCCTTTTAAAACAGTACAGTGAAATACATAGTGAATGGTAAGTGTACAGGATGCTTCCACTCGCCCATCATCGTAACAGACGCGGACGGTCCTCAAAGTTGCACTTTACTAATATGGCGGTAACTTCTGCCCTAGACTGTCGGCGAGGTGGATACTTTGCTCTGCAACCGAATGTCGGTGCGTGGCTGTTCCCCCGGCACGGCACCGCAGTCTGCTTCCGCTGTTCAAAAACAGTCCCTGTAACCAACCTTACAAGTCGGGGAGAGGAACCGTTGGGAAAACTTAGCCCTTGCGGGCGGCACTGCGTTTCGCACACTCAGGTTGGGACACCTGTTTGGAGCGCGGGACAAAGCTGGTATGCCTTCTGCTTGTTTCCATTCGAGTGTCCTCTAAGTAAGTAATCATTCTGTGATGCTCCTTGGTTGGTGAAAATTAATAAAACGTCCTAAATTAATTGATTTAATTTTGCTACTTTTTAATTAAGGATCCGTCCGGTCTGTTTTTTGAATCCAGGCGCTCGTAATTTTACTGGCGAGTCGAATCTGTGGTCGGAATAACATAATTAATTTTATTTTCCTCCATTTCTTTGTTATGGCACAGCCGTTACGGCCGCTCATTGTGTGCCCACAAGAAGACTGTGCGTTACAAGTCGTAACGTCAGTCAGAGATTGTGGATTAGGAGCAATGTTCTCCACATTGCAAATAATTAAGATATCCATCAAGTTAGAAAAGCCAGCCTACAATTTCAGATTTTTCAGATTTTAGAGAAAGCTTTTGATAATGTTAACTGCAATACAATCCGAAGGCACCAAGAGTAAATAAACGCAACGAAAAGTTATACACAACTTGAACAAAATCCAGGCAGCAATTATAATAGCCGCAAGGCATGAAAGGGACACAGGGATCGGGAATGGAGTAACACAGGGTTGTAGCTCTTCGCTAATGTCGTCCAATCTGTACATTGAGCAAGCTGTGCAGAAATTCAGGATACGTTTGGAGAAGGAATTTAAATTCAAGGAGAAGAAATAAAAACTTTGCGGTTTGCCGATGACAGCAATCCTGAAAGAGACAGCAAAGCACCTGGAACAGCAACTGAACGGAATGGACAGTGTCTTGAAAGAAGGTTACAAGATGAACATTAACAAGAGTAAAACTACGAATGTAGTGTAAGAAAATCAGTCGATGTTGAAAGAATTAGATTAGGTCATGAGACAATAAAGTTAATAGATGAGTTTTGTTATTAGGGTAGAAAAAGAATTTCTGATGACCGACGTAAATATATATATATATATATATATATATATATATATATATATATATATATATATATATATAAAATACGGAATGGCTATACGAAGAAAAGTATCCGAAGAAGAGAAATTTTTTAGACATCCAAAATTAAATTTTATAAAGAACTTTCTGAAGGCATTCGCCTGGACTGTAGCATTGTACAGGACTGAAACCTGGACGATAAGGGGTCTGACAATAAGATGATTCAAGCTTATGAAGTATGGTGCTACACACGAATGCTGAACATTAGATGGTACATAGCTTAATTAATGAGAATTGGGGACAAAAGAAACTGCTGATACATCTTGACTAAAGGACTCGATTGTAGGGACATATTCTGAGACATCATGGAATCGTCAATCTAGCATTGGAGGGAAGTGTGTGGGGTAAAAAACTCAGTGGGAGACCGAGAGACGAGATTATTATAGATGTGGGTTGCCGTTCTTATGAGGAGATGATGAGGCTTGCTCAGGATATAGCAGGGTGAAGAGCTGCATCAAACCAGTCTCTGGAATGAAAACAACAACAATGAACGAATATCACCAGCCAAAGAAATTTCCTGAACTTTCTTCCAATACATACTTGAATTAGAGCACATAGTCGGACCTCTTGGTTTCGGGATAGAAGGCACGCCCGAAAACCGAGAGGACGCGGGTTCAAAAGCCGTCGGCTCATGGGATTTTCAGACTCTGCTTGAACCCAGCCTTCACCTCTTCAACTGAGACGCCAGAAATAACACGTGGTTCGGATTCCTCGTTAATCTGTAGGTTCCCTTTCCCGCGATTGGATAACTGAGGTAGGTTAGGAACAGGCAAATGGCACCAAATTTAAAAATTTGCTTTAGTCCACTAAGTCACACAAAATTATGTTATTACAGCACATTTCAGTATATCTTGAACCTGACGGAACGACATATCCATCGAATTAAGTTATTTTAGTAAAGCAACGAACTGAAGCTGAAGAGAAGTTATTCATTAAGATATCTACGAGGATCGACATTGGTTTGCTGTAACTGGTGATGGAAAACATGAGGATGGAGCTATATTTGCAACGTTCAAAAAGTTAAAAGATAGCCAGTTAAATATTCCAGAGGATCGCTCCTTAGCATGGATAGACCGCAAAACACCTTTGTTCATGAGGCATACCACCTATCACTTACGTTGGTAATCTCTACCCTGAAGAAAATTTAACTGGAGGGGTTCCAACAGCAGACACTCGAGGATAAAGAAAAGCATTGGATACACAATCTGCATTCTGTACTCAAAGTACAGAATACTGTCAAAATTTTTTGAAACAAAACATTGAACTGTGGACTATGTAGAGAAGGCAGTCCATGTTCTTCTAAATACCGTTATTGACATGGAAGTTTTTGTAAGGCATCTGGCAGCGGTAAGTACAAATAAAAGCCGTGTACGTCAACAACGACAAGCAAGACAAACATGAGGACTGCCTCTGCAGCTGTGAAATTTCCTGACACATGTAAAGTGTTCTTCCGAGAATATTCTATTACCTACACAAATCTCGACTAATTACATTGCACCATTTGATTTTAAAACAGGAATATTGTAATATACCTGAATTTTTACTAAATGATACTAAAATATAGCCTTCTTTCTCTTGCTTTTTTCTTTTCACAAACGATCTAGTGTGTTCATGTTATGTCATTTATTCGAACGCTGATCCCAAACAACACTGAGATTTATTATTTCTTTCTAAGTTGAGGGAGTGTCCAGTGTCTACCAGGGTGTTGAGCGGTTTCTGAGGCCAACCAACAGTTTGATCGCAAACCTCCCGCTCCTAAACGGAAGCTGCACGCCTCATCCTGCCTTCCATACAACTAGAGAATCAGAATAATTATGAGAGATACGGAGTTATCGTTGTTGTTGCGGTCTTCGGTCCTGAGACCGGTTTGATACGGCTCTGCACACTATCCTGTACTGTGTAAGCTTCTTCATCTCTGAATACGAATGCCAACGTAAATCCTTTTGAAACTATTTACTGTTTTCGTCTCTGATCTGCATCTGCGATTTTTACCCCTCCAAAGCTAAATTTATGATTTCTTGATGTGTCAGAATGTATCCTACCATTCGATTCCTTCGTTTAGCCAGAAGTTTCTATTCTCTTCAGTTCTGTTCAGCATCTCCTCATTAGTTACGTGACCTTGCCACCGAATCTTCAGCATTCGTCTGTAGCACCACATTTCAAATGTTTCCATCATTTTCCGTCTGAACTCCTTACCGTTAACGTTTTTCACATGTAAGAAGTTACACTTCAAACAAATGCTTTCAGAAGGACTTTCTAACATTTACATTAATATTAATTTCGCTTCTTTAGCCATTCTGAATTTTATACCTTCTTTACTTCGGCCATCAGAAGATATTTTGCCATTCAAATAACATAATTCATCGACTAGTTTTATTGTTTCATTTCGTAATCTAATTCCCTCAGCATCGCCTGATTTTCTGATACTACAAGGGGTGCTGGAAAATTAGTTTCCATTGTCGACTATGGTCAGAGTTGCGGATGAAAGGAAAAAAAATGGAATGGCACATTAAAGGTATGAGATATCTTTATTTTTATCCATGTTTTCCAAGTACATAGAGACATTTGTCATCCCGTTTAATAAGCTTCAAAAAACCGCCCTGGAAAAAATATCAAGGCGTTACATACGAAAGAAGCGCCGAACTGCATGTTTGACCTCAGAATTGCTTCCAAAGCGCCTTCCGCCGAGAGTCTTCTTCAAAGCTGGAAACAGAAGTCAGTTGGTGAGGATTGGGACTGAAAGCAGGATGGTGTAGGCGCTACCAACCAAGAGTTGCAATATGGTTTTGCGTTGACGTCGCCGAGTGTGGTCTCGCATTGTCATTCAACAGCAGAACGACAGATCTAAGAAGGCCAGGCCGCTTTTCCCGAATCACGATTTCTAGTACCAAATGTTGCCAAGATCGCTATTTTATTGTCTGGATGACTAGTTTTGGTAATACACAGTTACCATCATCGGATCATCTCTTTCGATTTCGACAGAGTGGCACAGCACTGCGCAGCATTGATGGTTGCATCCTCCAAAAAGTCCAGCAGCAAAACTCCTTGGGCGTCCCAGAAAACGGTGAGTACCACTTTACCTGCAGACTGAGTGCTTTTCAACTTCTTTCGGACAGATGATTACGTATGTTTCCACTCCGTGAATGCGGCCTTCGATAAGGGCGCATAATGGTGGACCCAAGTTTCATTCCTCGTCAGTATCCAAAACAGAGAGTCATTCCTATATTCATGGTCGATCTCTGCCCAATGGGGTATCGGTGTCTTGCACGTGCGCGTCCATCTCCTGTGTCGCTTTTCGCCCACAGCCGTTCAACGCTTCTTCCGTATGCAACGTCCTGATTTTTTCCTGGACAGCTTATTGAAGCTTATAAAGCGGTTTGACAAATGTCTCTATGTACTCGTAAATTATGTAGAAAAATAAAGATATGACTTTTCTTTAATGTCTCATTCTATTTTTCGTTTCAAACACAAAGTTATTTTCCAACTCCCCCTCGTACATTCCATTGTACTTACTTTGCTCTTGTTCAAGTTCACCTTATAATCTCATTTCAAGACACTCTACACTGCGATCAATTGTTCTTTCAAATGCACTGCTGTCTGTGACAGAATTAAAATGGCATAGGTAGAGGTCTGCGTGGACAAGAAAAGTGTTAAAATGTTCAAATGTTTGTAAATCTATAGGACCTAACTACGTGGTCATCTCCGTAGCTTACAAACTACTTAAACTAAGGTAAACTAACCTAAGGACAAACACATACACCCATGCCCCAGGGAGGACTCTAACCTCCACGGCGAGCAACCGCGCGTTCCGCAGCGAGACGCTTTAGACCGCTCGGCTACTCGACCGCGGCAAAAAAGTGTCATTCGCATCCGCAAAGCCAATATCTGCAACCGCATCCACAAATATATAAGTTTTGAATGGGTGATAATAATAATAGAGAGCAGTATTTAAAACCATGGTATGTAATGGTATAATTATTGTTAGAGTGCCATCTCTGCGACGACGTAACTACGTTTGACTTCTCCAATAACGGTACTGTTCTACACCTACTCCAAATCAGGCTATTACAAACAGGAAAACATTGCATCTCCTGGCAGACACAGAAGCGCTTCTGAGCCCGTGAAGTCGGAGCACTACGTCAGCTGTTTAATACAGACAACTTCTTGAATTTCAGTGGGTAAAACTGAACGGCATAGAGGAGATTTCTCTGTGTTTACATAAAAAAGTGATATTTCGGAGTTTTACAAAAGGAACACTTAATATTCCCTATATTAATGCACAAGAGGTTATGTGACACAAAGCATGTCATTTCAAGCGTTAAAACTGCCGTCTACTTCTAATTGGTAACTGTCAGCAAAAAGAGACAATGTTGGCGGCAGCTACGACCAGCCTATACAAGCTATCACTGTGTACCTTCCTAAATACGTTACCTTCACTGTACACCGTATCTGATAATGAAAGTTGCTAAAAAATGCTATTGTCAATCTTTATTAGTTCCGTCGCCATATATCTCATATATAAACATGAATATTTATTTGTATGTTTGTTCGTATTATATGCGCGGCTGTACCGTTCATTCTGTTGCGATGAAACAGTGTAAGAATATACTTTATTACACGCAAAGCAGGCCGCTATATTGTTGAGTTTTTCTTTGCCATCAAATACGAAATGTTCAAAAGTTTGTAAAGCTTATGGTACTTAACTGCTGGGTTATTAGTTCCTAAACTTACAAACAACTCAAGAACTAAGTTATACTAAAGACAACACAGACATCCATGTCCGAGGGAGGATTCGAACCACTGACGCGGGAGGTCGCGCGGTCCGCAACGTGGCGCTCCAGACCGCTCGGATACTACCACGCAGCCATCAATTACGTATCAATTTTTTTTTCCAAATTGACGATTTCAATTTGCACGATATTTCTTTAAGAAAGAACTGTCACTGTATTCACTGTCACTCAGTCACTGCAAAGCGCTAAATAAAATCAGCAAAAATTTGGCATGGCACCGCTGGTGGGCAGTGGAGCGGTTTTCCACCCAGAGAGCACTTGACAGGCCGCAGATAAGACACGGTTTAGACGCAGGTCCCTTGGGTATAGCTACGTCCGCTGTGGCCAGGGGATGAGGACAACATACTTCCGCCACAGACAAATATATACAGACGGAAACCTCCGTAAGGGCCCGATCACACGCTCATTGGTGCGGGGGGGGGGGGGAGGGGGGCAGAAACAGTTCCGTAAAAAGTCCCATGATGGCGCTGATCCACAGAGTAACATATACAGAGAAGCAGCTGCCCCCCTAAACCACTGTCCTACGCTCCCCTTGTAGTTCCGTAAGATGCTAGCAGATGTCAGGCGGTTCCCTGGCTCAGTACCGGTAGACCACACTAGAGGCGCTTCTGAGGGTGCCTCGCACACGTCAGAGGGTAGCGTGGAGGGGAGACTGAGGGGACTAGGGGAGAGCTCATGCTGCCTGCCACGAGGCCACGGCTGTGTCCGGCTTGCTGACGTTTGAGGGGAGGTGGTGGTGGAGTCAGCCGCTACCTGTCGCCTGCTCTGGCCAGTTTAAAGGGCTGCTTCTGACCGCAGCGCCATCATGGGACATCTTACTGAACTGCTTCAGCACCCCTCGCCCCGCACCCCTGAGCGTGGGACCAGCCCCTTATGGAGGTTTCCCATCTATATATATTTGTCTGTGGCTAAGGTCAGAAGCAGCCCTTTAAACTGGCCAGATCAGGCGGCAAGTAGCGGCTGACCACTTCCCCTCAAACGCCAGCAAGCTGGACACTCGTGTGGCTTTGTGGAAGGCGGCACGTGCTCTTCCCTCAGCCTCCCCTCCACGCTACCCTCTGATGTGCGAGAGGCACCCTCAGAAGTGCCTCTAGTGTGGTCTACC
Source organism: Locusta migratoria (assembly GCA_026315105.1). NCBI lineage: Eukaryota > Metazoa > Arthropoda > Insecta > Orthoptera > Acrididae > Locusta > Locusta migratoria. The sequence continues at coordinate 50,550,038 of CM048746.1, read as the reverse complement.
AGTACTAAGCCGGAGAACCGCCTGACACCTGCTGGCATGTTACGGAACTACGAGGGGAGCGAAGGACAGAGGTTTAGGGGTGATCTCTGTATATGTTGCATAACTCTGTACTTCCGCTCTGTCTGGGCCGTGCAAGGATTCCAAGTATGTCCACAAAGTTTTCAGCTAACATTTCGACAGACGTACTGGGCAGATATCTCGCTCTTTATCCGCATATAACACGTGGATATCTGTGTCGCTCCCAATTTTATCCCCGAAGTAAGAAATGCTGCGGATATTCGCGGATATAACCGCGGATATTCGCATCAGCGAAGACATCTAGTCATAGGCAAACCGCAAAGTTTTTATTTCTTCTCCCTGAACCGGAAGCTGTATCCGTAATGTGACAAGAGGTAGAGGCCGGTGCGTTGCGGTGCGTGGTACCGGACTTCGTCGGACGGTGGTCACGCACGTGCCGTGATGGGAGGGAAAAACCGAAAGTGAGCAGGGAGAGTAAGCGGGCCGGAGAGCGGTTTGGGCGGCGCGGCGGGCTGTCCCGGCGCGTCACGTCACGGGCGCCGACCACTGGGCGCTGGCGGTGGGCGGCGATGGTGGGCGGCGTGGAAGAGAACCGGAGAAAGCCGCACGCGGGTGCTTCAGCCGGCGCGTCCCGGCAGCCGCCTGCGGCCGCGCTCAAGGCCACGCGCTGCCGGCGGGCTGTACGGCCGAGTGGACGCCGTCAACTCTCCACAGGAACCAATCACAAGGCGCTGGAGAACAAATTTACTATAACATTTACTGACTAAAAAAAATTGTGACTTAAAAATCTCTCCAAAAACAAAAGCTTTTAACCAACATCAAGCCAGCTCCGAAAGAGCTTATAGTACAATAAGGCAAAATCAAGCAAGTAGAAAAATTAAAGTTTTTAGGCGAGTGGATAGTAGCCCACCACACAATCTACATCAACATGGGATACTCTGCAAATCACATTTAAGTGCCTGGCAGAGGGTTCATCGAACCACCTTTACACTATTCATCTACCATTCCAGGCTCGAATAGCGCGCGGGAAGGAAGAACACCTGAATCTCTCCGTTCGAGCTCTGATTTCTTGTATTTTATTCTGATGATCATTTCTACCTATGTAACTGGCAGTCAACAATATATTCTCGCTTTCGGAGGAGAATGTTCGCGATTGGAGTTTCGTGAGTAGACCACGCCGCAGCGATAAGCTCCGTTGTTTTAATGATTCTCATCCCAGATCCTGTATCATTTCCGTAACGCTGTCTTCCCTGTATCGTTACAAAACAAAACGGTCGACCCTTCTTTGGACCGTCAAACCCGCTTGATAAGAATCCCACACTGGGCAGCAATACTCGAAATAACATCCGACAAGCATGGTGAGTACAGTCTCTTTAGTAGTTCTGTTGCATCTTTTAAGTGTTCTGCCAATAAAACGAAGTCTCTGGTTCGCCTTTCCTACGACTTTATCTACATGTTCGAATTTAAAATGTTCAAATGTTTGTAATTCTATGGGACCAAACTACGTTGGTCATCAGTCCCTTGTGTTACAAACTACTTAAGCTACGATAAACTAACCTAAGGACAACACATACATTCATGCCCGAGGGAGGATATGAACCTCCAACGTGGGAGGCCGTACGAAACGTAACGTGGCGTTCCAGACCGCTCGGCTACTCCTGCGTGGCTTCTACGTGTTCTTTCCAGTTACGTTTTACATAATAGTAATTCCTAGATATTTTCTGGAGCTTAGGGCCTTCACGTTTGATTGATTTATCTTGTAAACAAAATCTAACAGATTTCTTTTCGTACTGATGTGGACGATTTCACACTTCTCATTATTTAGAGTCGACTGCCAATTTTCACACCATGGTGATATTTTATTCAGATCGTTCTGCATTTGGTTTTCATCTTCAGATGATTTTACTCGACGATAAATGACGGCGACATCTGCAAACAACCTAAGAGAGCTGCTTAGACTTTCTCCTAAATCGTTTATGTAGATAAGGAACAGCAGAGGACCAATAACACTACCCTGTTGAACGCCCGATATCACCTCTGTTTTAGTCGATGCCTTAACATCGATTACTACAAATTATGTCCTCTCTGACAGGAAATCCTCAATCCAGTCGCAAATTTGGGGCGATATACCATAACCACGCAATTTGATTAAAAGGTGTTTGTGAGGTATGGAGTCAAAAGCCTTCCAGAAATCAAGAAATACGGAATCAATTTGAGAACCCTTGTCGATAGCACTCATCACTTCGAGCGAGTAAAGAGCTAGGTTGAGTTTCATATGAATGATATTTTCTAAATCCGTCCTTTGTCCTTTGCATCAACTGGCTTATGGGACTTAATTACGGGGTCATCAGTTCCTAAACTTACAAACTACTTATGAACTACTTACGAACTAGGACGGCACAAATATCCATGCCCGAGGGGGGATTCGAACCCCCGACCGTAGTGGCCGTGCAGACCGTGACTGAAGCGCCTCAGTCTCCTCGGCCACCGCGGCCGGCTTCTAAATCCGTGTTGACCTTGGGTCAATAGATCCTTCTGTGCATTATTTACAATTGCCAATTTTTACACCAAACATATCTCATTTAGATCGTTCTGCAGTTGCTTTTCATCTTCAGATGATTTTACTAGACGATAAATGACGGCGTCGTCTGCAAACAATCTAAGAGAGCTGTTCAGATTTTCTCCCAAATCGTTTATGTAGGTAGAAACGCGTTCAACCCATTACATATTTATTCACGGTCTTAATTAATGATCTGCTAGACTCAACTGTGGTCTGGGGGCTTCAGCACTATTAATTAGAAGAAGCAAAACTACCTATATTATCGCACGACTCACCGATGTGGATAGTCCCATTGGAACGACAATAGGCTACAAGCGTGCCAAAATTAATAAACGCTCTATCGATTTAAAGATGGTCAAAGCTTACAGAACAACATCCAGTGAGGCGCTCTGTGTTTTATCAGGTCTTCGTGCCCATAACACTTAAGATATAGGAAATATCCTAAAATTATAACCTGGTTAAAACTAAAGACGCCAGACAGACAATCGACATCGTCGTATACAAGCTGGTCACACCCGGCAGACTTCACGAAAATAACTGAGAATGACGCACGCAATACCTACCCTGTTGAAGTAAACACACGGAGGCAAGTCAGTTGTAGCGGGTTCGGGAATAGCAATAGTTGTTAACAAGAAGCTTATTTAGCAGATACAGCTTAAACGGTCTAATGAATGCTCAAATAATCAAGCGGAACAATTTGCCATTCTCAATGCCCTTGGGTTAATAACCAATCTCTCGAATATTGATAGAGCTGAAGTAATCCACACCGATAGCAGGATTACTTTGAATTCGTTACGAAATCCGAAAAACCGCAACTTCTTGATAGAAGAAATACGATGTAAAATCAGAACGTTTTAGACACACGACTGCCAGGTCCATTTCGAATGGGGTAAAGCACATCGAGGGATATGAGGAAATGAACTGAGAATCTCGCAAAAAGAGCGGCAGTCCATACGCTACACCAAAATACCTACAAGTGCGGTGAAGAAGAAACTTCCGAGAGGAATTCAGGAACAAATGGGAGATTTAATGGCAAAGAACTAAATACGGGGAAAGCACTAAACCATGTTTTCCTACGATACGATAACATTTAATAATTAAACTCCCCTTATCTCAGAATTTTACAGCGATGTTAACGGGTCATGGGAAACTGAAAGCCTATTATCAATGATTCAGAATAATTGAAAACGGAACGTGCACATGTAACAGAGATATCCAAACTATTGACCACCTGATTTCGAGTGCTGTAACTTACTTAAGGAGAGCGACCATCTCAGGAACAAAATAGCTGATAAAAAAGGAGGATGCGCGTCAGTAAAATTGATTTGGTACATAAATTCACTACAAACCTTTACAAATTCTGTAATTCAATAAGATTTCCTGCTGTGTAACACTCATTTGCTTTCTTTATGTAAAGCGATAACTCTTGTTGAGTCAAAATGCATTCTTTTGTAAATACTTCTATTTTATGCACTGTGTTTGCGTTTGTCAAAGTACCTGATGTAACCGCCTGAATTTAACCTTCAAACATATGATATTACTATGCAATAAGGACATTTCAAATAAAAAATAAATAAAAATAAAAGTTCGTCATATTTAGTGGTGATCCATTATACCGAGTATAGTTTTTATTTAAATTACCGGTTTCGGCACATTACATTGCCACCTTTCAATCTGAAACTGGTAATTTAAATAAAAAATGAACCCGATCTTTTCTGTTTTTCATAATAAAAGTGCCTAACAAATCTGATTGAGGTGCTATGCTCCGATGCCTCGATACTCGGGGGTTCGAATCCTCCCTCGGGCATGGATGTTTGTGCTGTCTTTAGTATAAGTTAGTTTATAAGTAGTTTAAATTTAGGGACTGATGACCCACCAGATAAGCCCCATAAGCTTAACAAACATTTGAACATTTAGCAAATTTGACAAAAAAAGCTGTCATGTGGACGATCAACAAGAGGAAAATGGCATATCAGCAAATCACGAATGTCTACAACAAAAGATCGGTATCCATCAAAGCAAAACTTAGCCATTGTTGTTCAGCCGTACGCCCCAAACACTCCACGCAGCAGAATGCCTTACAATGAACAGAGAAAGTCTTACGGAGCTGGAAGCGAAAAAAAGAAAATTCGCGAGAAAGATTTTTGGTCCAAATAAGAGAGACTGGTGGGTCCAAGACAAGACATAACAACGAGCTGTAGAAGAAAGTGGAGAGGATTGCAGACACCTTCCGGAAAAGGAGTTTGATGGCGTTCGGTTGGCTGTTGAACAGCACTGTAAGCCTAACACAGGCGAGCTGTCTTTATTTTATTTTTGACTTGCTAGCCTTTTGCTAGCATGTGGCATAATTTTATGTTTGGACTTGAGCACACTGCTCGTAATTGTACGTCATAGGTTTTAATTTTTATTCTTCTGATGAAGGCACCCTTAGATGGTGCCAAAATCTAGATCAAGGTATTTTATCAAATTTTGCAAATTTTGTCAAATATTAATTATTATGGCCTTATAACACGCAGGAGCTTACAGAGACAGACCAACAAGATTTTTCCCACTTCCTTAACAACAAAACCAAGGGACGCTGTTCCACCTATATTGATGAACAAATAAGAAAAACACTCGAAAACATCCAGAAAAAACGTGCTCCTCTCCAGAAAAAGCTTGCAGGAAGCAAATGATTTCAAGTACGACCAAAGTTGAAATGCGGCAAGAACTGTATTGGTGAAAGAAAGGAGGCTCACAGAATACGAAAGCGTGAGTACTTGGGAAGAAGTGAAGCTGAAGGATGCAAGAGGTTGGTCCACAGCAGGTCGAAATGAAACGAACTAAAACAAATAAAAATAAAAACACGTAACACAGGAAAGAGGACTGCGTACAGACAGAAGATCAACTCTCATAAGTTCACAGCCAAAAATCCAACGGCAAAGAATCTGAAACTGAAAAACGCATGGAGACAAGAAAGACGACAGGCCCATAGTAAGAGGATGAGGAAGTTTTGGGAAGAAATGAAGAACAAGAAAGTCACGAAGACCAGTGCTAACAAATTGTTCCACGTGCTCCTTAGAGGTCGAAACTACTTAAACTAAACTAAGGGCAACACTCACTCACATGTGCGAGGGAGGACTCGAACCTCCGACGTGGACCAACCACACGCTCCGCAGCAAGGCGCCTTTGAGCGCTCGGCCATTCCATTGCGGCCAGAGAATGAGCTCAATCTCTAATGACAAAGATTTCGACGAATTGTTAAAGCCCAATCTTCTTTCCTTCTCCCTCCTTCTCTCTCTCTCTCTCTCTCTCTCTCTCTCTCTCTCTCTCTCTCTCTCTCTCTCTCTCTCATTAAGGAATGCTTTTTCCAAGTTAACAGATTCTATGAAGTAGTATTGATTGTCTTTTTACATATTGCTCTTAGCATCAACCGCAATGTCAGAACTAACTCTCTTGCGCACCAAATTTCCCGGAAGCTTAAGTAAGTGTTAATAATTAAGTTGAGAAATGATATTTGAGAACAGCGTAATAAGCTCCATTTTATTACATTAAAATGAAGATTTCTCTCCTACTTATAAATTTCTCGAATTTACCATTGGAAGTAGTTGCTCAAAATGCACCATATTTTGCCCGAAATACTTTCAACCTGTGAGAGATGATAATCCAAGATAATTAAATATATCTACACGACGAAATATTGTGTGCATTACTTAACATCTATAATCGTTCTACAGTGTCACGAGTCTGAAATGTCTTTGCAATACTTGAAGTGTCCATGAATTTTACATGGTCAAATTCAGTGTACTTACAATGCCATTCTACACAAATCTAGATAGAGTAGAAGCTTGTTCGCCGTATTACGTAGCGCCAAACTTTCGTAGCGTACGGTCGGGAGCGATTTCCCCTCATGACGTGCGAGCCTTACTGTATCAGAGAATACGTTCGGAAACGTGACGAAGCGTTTTTTGACTCTCTCGTCGGGCCAGAGAGAAAGTTGGTGATTATGCCCCATCATAGCTGCGTCGTCCAGGACAGAAGGCCGTATTCGGCGATTACCTCAAACTACCTTCTGACAGACAGATGTCCTTATGGTGGAAGGTGACGGGTATCCTTAAATAGTTGTTCCCTATTTCTGCTCTACCAGACACTATTCATGCAAAAACGAGAAAAAGGGTGATATACGTATCGTTTCCAGCTCAGACGCTGTCTCCCACGGCGAGATTTCCCCCTGGATTTTCTCACCGGAATGACACAATCTCTGGCGACAGCCCGCCGCTCTGAATATTCATGACGCTCTCCAGGCGCGTGCCGGACGGAACCAAACCCGGACACCCGGTCAAGTATGGCCACGACAACATTTAGATTTGCGAGCTGTCGGTTTCGAATTTCACTTCAGAAACATGTCGATTTCCTTCCTAATGTGAGATCACCGGGCAACTTCTCCTTTCCGAGAATGTTCTGTGACCCTTAATGTTACGGACCTCGACGAGATGTTTCTACCTTCCTTCGCGTTGGAACTTTTGCAGACAGCAACGTTCCAGACATAAATTTTAATCTTCAGCCTGCCATTAAAATCCTACTTCCACTTCCAATTTCTAACGTTTCCTTCTGTTGAAATCGTAAGTTTTATCTTTCGGCTCAAGAATTTGTAGTTTGGGTAGGAAAGTAAGAGTGATGTCAGGTGTGCCACAGTGAAGTGTCGTGGGTCCGTTGTTGTTCACAATATGTATATAAATGACCTTGCGGATAACATCGGAAGTTCACTGGAGCTTTTTGCGGATGATGCTGTAGTATATAGAGAGGTTGTAACAATGGAAAATTGTATTGAAATGTATGAGGATCTGCATCGAATGGACGCATGGTGGGGAATGGCAATTGAAGATCAATGAAGACAAGTGTGCTGCGAATACATAGAAAGAAAGATCCTTTATCATTTAACTACATTATATCAGGTTAGCAACTGGAAGCAGTTAATTCCGTAAATTATCTCAAGTTTGTTATTCGACGCAGACATCTATTTAGGAACACCTGCAGCCGATCGTTTATCTATTTTGTAACTTTCCACGTCTCACAGCCGTATAAAAGAATCGACTTAACATAGGTGTTGAAGAGGCGGAGCTTAGTCATCCTGGAGGTGTTGCTATTTTTCCACACGGGATAAATCTGGACAAATGCATTGTTTGCCTTCCGGATACGGCTTTGAACGTCTTCCTCTGCTCCTCCATACGTTGCAACTAAACTTCCAGGGAAGAGGAAGGACTCAACTCTTTCAATTTCCTTCCCATTTACTGTCAGGCGGTCACGACATCAGGATTTATCCTCATCTCTTTGGTCTTATTTGTGTTGTCCTTCTGCAAACTGTTCAATTTGTTTTTTATATCCCGGTACCACTGTGCCATAAGTCAAATATCATCTGCAAAATCGAAATCGTCAAGCCTCTCTCTCTCGTTCCCATTGAACACCCCTCTTCCGTCCTCCCATTACCATCCTCAGCACGCTATACAGGATTGACAGGAACAGAATGAGGGTAACCCTCTCTCACTCCAGATTTGACGTTTATCTTCTTTCCTGTTAGTTTCCCTTCCAGAAGAACCTGATACTCATACCCTTCGTACATATGTTTCATGATCTTAATGGTTTTTGAAGGAATTCTGTATTACTTTAGGGTCTTTCACGTGATTCTTTGATTTACAGAATCAAAGGCTTTCTCAATGTTCACAAATGTGGGGTAGAGTGTATTCCGCCAACCACACTCCGCTCTAGGATAATTCGGAATATAATGGTGAGATCCACAAAATTGCACTGCTGCCGAAACCCGATCTGTTCTTTTCGAAGACTTCTTTCTAGTGACTCCTTTATACGATTCAGAATGACTCGCGACAGTACTTTGCTTGGAATGAAGCGCAAGGCGATACCCCTCCAGGTGTTACAGTTTGTTCTATTTTCTTTTTTCGGCATCTTGACTATCAGCCCCTTCTTCCAGTCGGTCGGTATTTACTCCTCTTTCCATATTTGCTCCAGCAGCGGATGCACCAATTTGACTGTAGCATCTAAGTCTGCTTTCCATACTTACGCTGGAATATTGTCGAGACCTTGTGCCTTCCCCCATTTTTATCTTCTTCAGTGCTGTCCGCATCTCACACTGGAATGGAGAGTCAAGACTGATGCCATGGTAATTTTCTGCTTCTTCTTGCTCTTCATCTTCTCTTTGCTGCTCTCTTTCCATTCCCATTTCTCTATTAAAAATCTCCGCAAAGTGTTCCCTCTATCTACTTAGATGTTGTTAACACGTAGTAAGGACTCACCTGTCTTGCTCTTCACGGGCCTAGTTTTATTAAAGCCTTTCTTCGAAAGCATCTTTGTGATGCCATAAAGTTCCTTTATGTTCCTTTATATCTCCCTTTTTTTTTTTTTTTTTTTTTTTTTTTTTTTTTTTTTTTTTTTTTTTTTTTTTTTTTTTTTTTTTTGCTACTTCTTCTGTTTCCTCAGTCTGCTCATCAATTCACCTCCTATGATCCATTCGCACACTAGTCTTCCGTATCTGCTGTTGAATACCATACTCGTGTTTCAGCCTTCTGCTGCCTAGTTTTGCAGATTTTGGCCTATATCTCCTTCCTGTGATTTATCTTGTACCACGTCTCGTCAGATAATCATTCTTTCCGCACGTTGCTCTTGTACTCGAGCTGCTTCTCACTTGTTTCCACAAAGATGTTCTTTTTCTCGCTCCATACAGTCTCTACGTTCTCTGTCTCGAAATCCAACACGATCTGTTTCTAAGTTCCAGTTGAAATTGTTCCAATTGTCTGCTGATTCTTTAGCTTGATAACATCAAAAAACTTCTTGTGCCGCATGTAGAACTTTTGGTGGACCACCACTATTTTTATACGGAAGTTGGCGACAACAAGATGATGATCACTCCCAATGTCTGCTCTTCTCTTGTTCAAAACATCTTCCAAATTTCTTCTTTCAAACATAGATTTCGTTTGCATAAGTCTTGGCCACCTTTCTGAAAATATTTCAATGCTAGACTCGGTTTCTGTTGCGTTCTTCATTGTTTCAGTTTAGTGTGTAGCCTATCCACATACAATAACTTGGGAAGTGGGCCCAACTAGAAGGCTTTTTCACGGATGGAAGACCGACTATCTCTTAGGCCAGCAGGGAAGCGACATTGCCATTGAGTCGTCAGGGGTCGTGAAAGGGTGAATGTTAACTTACGTGAAGACAATATAAAGCTTCCTTCTATGTTCTATGATCACCGATTCCTGCGCCTCGAAGTGATCAGTAGTTATGGTAAACTGTAAATTACGACAGAAGTAACATGTTTGGAGAAAGCACATCTTACAAATGTTCATGTTCAGATATAACCATTTTCCTTGTTTATTTCCGAATTCGTGCATACAAAAACTTTGCAGTTGGCGAACATTTCTGATTCTGTTAGTGACAGCAAAGGACCTGAGAAACAACTGGATGGAATTGATAGTTTCTTGAAAGGAGGGTATAAGCTGAACATCAACAACATTAAAACAAGGCTCAAGCGATGATGAAGAAGTTAGATTAGGTAATGAGGCAATAAAATTAGTAGATGAGTTCTGCACTTATGATAGTCCAAGTAAAGAAGAAATGGAATGCAGAATGGCTATGAGAAGAAAAGCATTTCTAAAAACAAATTGGCATCGGATATTAATCAAAGTGTTAAGAAGTCTTTTTTGAAGGCCTTTGTCTGGAGTGTATGGGAGTGAAACGTGGACGATGAGATCAGACAAAAAAAGATGATAAAAGTGTACGAAGTTTGGTACTATAAAATAATTCTTGAAGATTAGATGAGGTACTGAAGAGAATTGGAAAGAAAAGGTATTTCTGGCATGTCTAAAGGAAGGGATCGACTGGTAGAACACATTCTAAGACAAAGGAATCGATAATTTAGCGCCGCGGCGGAGCGGTCGAGTGCATTGAGGCACTATGCTGCGATGCGCGAGGCCGTTCCCCGTCGGGCGTTCGAATCCCCCCTTGGGCATGGATGTTTGTGCTTTCTTTAGTATCAGGTAGTTCATAAGTAGTTTGTAAGTTTAGGGACTAATGACCCCGCAGTTAAGTCCCATAAGCTTCACAAACATTTGAACATTTTGATAATTTAGCTGCAGAACGAAGGAAGTGGGGTAAAAATCGCACAAGATAGGTTACGGTGAATAGCTGCATCAAACCAGTCTTTGAACTTAAGACCAGAACAATAACACAAGAAAGATGATTCCACTAAGTTACGTAAGAGCCACTACTGTGAGTTAGGTACATTTTGGAGCAATCGTAAACACAGTCGAAATGAATTGTTCCGACTAGTGCCGACGTATTACGAGGAAAAAAGGATACTTATAGTTTAACATCCCGTCGACAGCGTGGTAATTAGAGGCGGAGCTCATGCTCATATTTATGGGTAAGGTTGGAGATGGAAATTGGCCCATCCTTTTCAAAGGAACCATCCCGTCATTTTCCTGGAGTGATAAAGGGAAATCACCGAAAATGAATGTGAACCAACATTCTAGTGCGCCATCTCGCTCTGTTGTACACGACGATTAGAAGGGGATACTTAGCCTTCTTTCCATAATCAAACTATACACAGAAAGTCAACGTTCAATAGGGAAAATTTGAAAAAATCAATCTAATGATAATTAATTTTGAAAAATTAATCCGCGTAACAGAGACAGGGTGCAGCGGGGCTATTCGCCTCATTCCACTGTAAGTCCTGTATAATATGAGATGAAGCGTTTTAATATACGTAACAGTAAACAGCATTACTACCAGCACGGTGTCGGCACAGAGACCCCGTCGCACACTCCAGTCAAAACGACTTTGACCCTGTGAGAAACCAGTCCACTGTTCCAGTATTACTTAAAAGCTAAAAACCCGGCGTTGCCCGGGTATTTATTTATTTATTCAAGCCTTGAGTTAGTACTTCTCCTATCCCTTCTCTCTCTGTCCATTTCCTTTTTCGTAATAACATGTTATATTTATCAGAGAATATATAAGAAATATTCATAAGACTAAGACAAAATTTTAAGTACAGTATCTAAACAAAGAAAGATATTAATCAAAATACAAATGATATTTAACATTCATACATTCATTTAATTCACAACTTTACTATAAAAATATTTCTTGTTACTTGTCCAGGATCTATTATGAATAATTGGAGGAACCATCCTGAGCAATTTACATTAAGCTGTCCGTGTGAGGAACATGGGCATATCAAATCCACTCCACAGTACTGAATAGATTGACCCGTGATTTATTAATCGTAATAGAAAATGCAAGTCTCACTGGAAACTGCAGTCTCTTGAAGTTAAAACCCAGATCTGTCGTAAATAACGAGCATTGGTTGAATGTATTCTCTTGTTTGCTCTATAGCAGTCTATTGCTATCGCCTGCATCTGCGTGAGCTTCAGAGCTCAAAGTTGTCAACAGTACTGTCAGCTTTCCGGGAATTTCCTTAAGCTGACTGGAATACATGTTGCACGATGTAACAGTTTTTTAACCCAACGCAGTACATTTATTGAATTCTATGTTGTACAATTCTATAATTTTGCATTTATATATTCATTTGTGTAAATGCTGTATGTCGGTAAAATCCGTTATGAACAGAGTAAGTTGTGAAGAAGTAATACATTAAAACTTGATGCGTGATGAACGTTACTATTATTGTCCTTATATCTCATGAACTACGTGTCGTACTTTGATACAATTTCTAGAGAACATTCATCTATATGTGTGTATAGTGTTTCTAGTGTAGAAATTATAAACTGCAACGTCATACCGACTACCGTAGTTTTGCTCCATGAACAGCGGAAACGTAGTAATGAGAAACTTTTTTCCTTTCATTATTTTGATGTGGTTGTTAGCGAAAATAGTTCAATAAAGGTTTGAAATTATGTTTAAAGTTTGTTACAAGTCGCTAAGTACTGTCATTCTCATATAGCGTACTAGCTGAAAACCCAACGTTGCCTGGGTATTTATTTATTTACTCGTGCGATTTTTCAGGAATATATTCATTTGTATAAGGGCTGTATGTCTGTAAAATCTCTTGGGAATACAATTAGTAGTAAAGAAATAATAGATTAAAACTTGGTGCGTCATGGGGCGGTTTTCCATGAACGTTACTGTTTATTGCTCATATCTCATGAACTACGTGTCGGAATGTGATAAAATTTAGAAGGTACATTCAACCATAATTGTGTATGCTGTCTGTAAAATTTCCTGCGGCTACAATTTGTAGTGCACAAATTGTAAATTGTAATGTCATACCGAATGCCGTAATTTTAGTCCATAAACAGCAGAAAAGTAGTAAGCGACAAACTTTTTTCTTTCCTTATTTTACTATGGTAGTCAGCGAGAAAATGTTTAATATGTTTAAAATTTGTCGCAAATCGCTAAGTACTCTCATTCTCATATAGCGTATTTATAAAGCCTCGCCGCATTTTGGGGCAGTTTTTTGCGATTCCTACTGTTTATGGCGTCATATATTCTGAACAATGTGTCGTATGCGATTCTTAACCCTGCACCAATTGTTAGCTAACGGTAAGGAATGTGTGTACCAAATTTGGTTGAAATCGGTCCAGTGGTTTAGGAGAAAATGAGCAGCATTGTCGCTAAATGCTGCAGTTTTCGCGCATCTCATTGTTTATGACGTCATATGAAATGAAATGTTTGTTAAGCTTATGGGACTTAACTACGGGGTTATCAGTCCCTAAACTTACAAACTACTTATGAACTACTGACGAACTAGGACGGCACAAATATCCATGCCCGAGGGGGGGATTCGAACCCCCGACCGTAGTGGCCGTGCTGACCGTGACTGGAGCGCCTCAGTCACCTCGGCCACCGCGGCCGGCATGACGTCATATATCGCGACCTATGTGGCGTACGTGATTCTTACACTTACGGCGTTTGTCCTCGCGGATTGAAGCTTACGTGTACAAAATTTCATAAAGATTGAAAAAACTGAAGATTTGTATGTAATACGTACACACACACACACACACACACACAAACATGGACACTCTGCTTTATATATAAACGTTTCAGCTCAATTAGCCCCGTGAGCGAAACAGAGCCGCTGAACCCTACGGTTACATCGACAATCAATTAGCATAACGGTTACAGTTAAATCGATTAACTGTAATTAATCGACAATCTCTATCTGCCAATACCCCGTGAACCGTTGCAATGAAAATTCGTGTAACGGTCAGTTTCGAGCGCCTTATGATCAGCGAAGAAATTGGTTTTGAGACGGACATAGGGGGAAACAATACACAGATGTATACCATATGCGGACTTTTTGTGCTAGGGATCACATGAAGTGCGAGACCAATCTGCAGACAGTATTTGCCCAGATTAAGTCAGGGCACTGGACCTTATGTAAGGGCAGGCGCCAACTAATGAAGCTTATGCAACCGAGAGAGCGGGTGGAGACTTATTTTAAGGAGTATGTGGGTAGGGTGGGTGGTTGTGGTTGTGCGAGAAGTGGTTGTGGTACCAGGAACCGTCACCACTAGCTCCACACGTGCGCATTTGCTGGGCTGACGTCACAAAGAAAAGAGCAGTCAGACACAGCGCCATTACGGACGGGGCTTTGTTGGAGTCGTACTTTCCCTGTCGCGACGAATTACGAGTCCTCCTTCCGTTGGCAACCAATCACTTGCTTTCTCTCTTCCTTTTGCTGCTGTTGTTTAATATCGTGTGCACGTCTACGTCGTTAGAGACAATACGCTAATTCACATTCGACAAGCTCCGCATCTGAGAGCGCATTAATCAGATATGTACTACGGACCATTACTATCTTTTAAAGTAACAGGGCAATAAAATCATGTATTTTGCATGTGCTGTACTCTGTATTCTGTTCCTGTGTTACATCCACGAGCACACTTCCTTGTATTCATGGACTACTGACATTTATTATTACAGAAGTTGCTTGTGATTATTTATAATTATCATTCGCCCCAGACACAAACACACACACACACACATACACACACACTGCGGTCTGGTTGGCTCGTTTGGTTTTAAAGGGGCCAAACTACTTTGGTCATCAGTCCCCACTTATTTTTTCTTTATATATTTGGCTCTAAGGTGTAAAACAGCTGGGAATGATGACCTAGATGTTTAGTCCCCTCAAAACAACAACAATATAATATAAAACAACTTAAGATGTCTGGTTACGCTCTGATCACTTTTCAAATGAATGCTCCACATAAAATCTGGTAGGTGTACTGGATGATAGTTATATATAAAAATTATGTGCTGGTGGATAGTCAAAAATAAAATGGATGGTTGGCCAAAATTAAAACAGTAAAATATACACAAAAACCAACATTGTGCACATCTATGGTTGAGCACCTCCATGAAACTCCTGGATATTAAATGTTGAATTTGAAATAACTTATGTAAAAATGGTTGAAGGCACAAAACTATAATTAATTAATTTGGAGTTACAGTTCTAGTTCAGAATGTTGGCCAACAGTTTATAGAAAACTTCTGAATTTACGTTTCTCGGAAAGTCCCTACATGCTCTTAGTCTGAAAAGCCTGATAAGCACAATGTGCGTAATACACGTTCCGTGTATTATAGTACCAAAAGAGATACATAATTTATACACTTAATACTTCTCTTACGGTATTAAATCTTTAACATGAGGTTATATCTGTTAATGAATAGATAAGAGCTTTTCAAAATTTTAAATTCTGTCAGCAATTCCATTAAGTACTGAAAATCATTTTTTGTTGTCCCTGGAAGCGTTTGGATATGTAACTGGCAGCAAGGATCGTACACTGCTCTAGCAGTTCACTAATACCGGGTGGTTGTAATTAAACTGACGTTGATCCGGATTCTGCACTCCGGGTTGCTTACATCGCAGGACACTGAAACTTCGTGAGGTATGTTCACTAATCCTTACGCTCCCTGAGTGTGATGAAAAACAAGTTACACTTTCTGCTATGAGTCCAAAATATGGCGTTGTAAACAGTCAAATTGTGAAAGGTTTGCTGATTTGTTATCAGTACAGACAAATGTGAAAATTACAGATCAGTTTAACAACTCATAGTTGCAAAATACTAACATGAATTATTTACTGATGAATTGAAAAACTGGTGGAATCCGATCTTGGGGAAGATCAGTTTGGATTTAGGAGAAATGTAGGAACACGGTAGGTAATACTTACATTAAGAATTATGTTAGAAGATAGGCTAAGGAAAGGGAAACCTACGTTTTTAGCTTTTATGGATCTGGAGAAAGCTCTTGACAATGTTGACTGGAATACACTCGTTCAAATTCTGAAGGTATCATAGGTAAAATATAGAGAGCGAAGAGTTATATTCAATCTACACAAAAACCAGACAGCAGTTATTAGAGTCAAAGAGCATGAAAGGGTCGCAGTGGTTTCGAAGTAAGACAGGGCTGTAGCCTTTCCCCAATGTTGTTCAGTCTGAACATTAAGCAAGCTGTGAAGGAATGCAGGGAGAAATTTGGAGAGGGAATTAAAGTCCAGGGAGAGGGAATAAAAACTTTGCGGTTTGCTGATGTCATAGTAATTCTAGCAGAGACAGCAAAGGATCTGGAAGAGCAATTAAATGGAATAGACAGTTTCTTAAAAGGAAGGTGTAATAGAAAAGTTAACAACAGTAAAACGAGGGTAATGGAATGAAGTGTCACAATATCATGGTATTCTGATGAAATTAGATTAGGTAATGAGACGATAAAGGTGGTAGATGAATTTTCTTGTTTGGTTAGCAAGATCACTTCGGAAGGCCAAAGTAAAGAATGTATAAAATGCAGAATGGCTGTAGGAAGAAAAGTGTTTCTGAAAAAGCGAAATTTGCTGACGTCCAATATTACATTAAATGTAACAAGTCCTTTCTGAAAGCATTTCTCTGAGCTAAAACGTGGACGATAAGGAGTTCAAAAAACAGATGTAGAAGCTTTTGAAATTTGGTGCTACAGTCGAATGCTGAAGATTATATGAGTAGATAACGTAACTAATGAGGAGGTGCTCAACGGAATTGGGGAGAAATGCAATTCGTGGCGTATCCTGACTAAGGAAGGGATAGGTTGGTGAGACAGATTCTGAGGTATCAAGAAATTGTCAAATTGTCAGCTTAGCATTAGGAGGAAGTGTGTGGGGTAAAAATCGTAGAGGAAGACAGAGGGTCGAATGCAGTAAGTAGATTCAAAAGGATGCAGGTTGTCGTTCGTATTCCCAGATGAAGAGGGTTGCACGGGACAGGGTAGCATGGAGAACTGCATCAAATCAGTACGCGGACTGCAGACCACAACAACAAGGAAAACAACAACATGCTGTTGGTGTTTTGACGACGCTTGTTGACGTCGCTTGTGAAATGGGTATTGGTGTATGGCTATAGCGAAGGAAGACCGTGCACCGCTGGTAAGGTCGTTTTATCGGAACGGCAGGAACAACAGCGCTTCATTGCCAGAATAGCGCCAGCAGAAACAGCTGCGTTGTGATTCCAAATCAATAAATGCGCGAAACGATCTGGTCAAGAAATGTGAACGAACAGGCGAATTAGGTGGTGCAGCAAGGAGAGGGAGGCGACACATTTCCACAGCGGTCGCTGATGCTACGGCTGTAGCCGACCCCGCAGCGCACGCCTCAAATTCTGAAAGCAGTGCTCGAACTCTGGCTAGGGAACTGTCCTCCCCTCCCCCCGGTCAAATTTCCAAAATATTTGAAGCCGTATGTTACACTGGCACTGGTATCGCTACAAGATCCATAATGTGCACCATATGCAGCCCCAAGGTGGGCTACAACGCCGTGACTTTGCCTTTGGTTAATGGCACGTGTGGAACGAGCAGACGAGGCCATTTTACTTTGCACAGTGCCGTCTCTCCCTCCCTCCCCAGTACGTTGTGGAAGAACATCCACTGTACTCAGCTTGTGTGACTGTGTAGTGTGGTTTCACAAGCCCCTTCATTCTCGATCCGTTTCTCTTCGATGGGGTGACACCTCGTGGACCTGTCAGGTTTACAGTCACAGCTGTACGTTTTAAAGACCCCGTGCAACATCTGGTGTCCACACCACTTTTTTCATGCAAGATAAGGCGACACTGGATGTCGCTTGCGACGTGAAAGATGTGCTCCGAGAAACCTTCGGTAACGACCGCATCATCTATAGGCACTTTCAAGACGTAATGCTTTCCAGATCCCCCGACCTAAATCCACGTGCCTTCTGGTTGTCAGGATATTTGAAGGGCCGTGTCTCTCAGAGTTGAATCCGTAATCTTCTTGATCTGAAGGATAGCACCCAACACCGGATATACAGCAATAGATTCTCTAGTGATGGGGTCGCTGATGTCGCTGAAAAGCACACTTACGGTCTTTAATGACTTCCACGATTTCCGACGACCACCACTGTCGGAGGCATCCTGGTGAACGAGGGATTGTTCTCTCTGCAGCAGATAAAATCCCCCTAGTGACTCAACCATCACGTCGATTGTGTCGTATGGGAGAGGTACAATAGTAGCAGCAGGGTTAAATTCTTCCCATTTTTCCTTGTTTAAAGCCCATCGGGAAAGACGTCCAGACAATTGACGATAGGGCAGTAACAGAAAGTTAAGAAAGTGGTCACTACCACACAAATCTCCAGTGGACAGATGTTAAGAGGCCAGGGCTGAAAACCGACAAGTCATTAACCTCGAAGGTACCATGCGTCACACTGAAATGCGTGGGAGCGCCGGTGTTTAGAAAGCAGAGGTCGAGCTGGTATATTAAGTTCTCGACATGTTTGCTGCGTCAAGTGACCACGGCGCCACCCCACAGAGGATTATAGGCATTAAAATCACCCAGGACTAGAAAAAGTGGCAACAGTTGGGAGATCAGTGCAGCCAATATGTTTGGTGGTAGACCACTATCTAGAGGGATACACGGGCTGCAGACAATTATTTCGTGTGGTATCTCTATCCTGACAGCCGCAGCTTCTAAAGGCGTTTGAAGGGGCACAAGTTCGCTATAAACAAATGACGTAAGCACAGACTCTACCTGACACCCTACAATACACGCTACTACTTTCGTAACATCGCCAATACCCACGAAGGTCAAAGGTCCGCATTGCCAGGAACCAGATCTCCTGGAGCGCAATGCAGAGAGCGGGTGTTATGCAATTCCAGTAGAGGATTACGCTATAAATGGTCTGGGAAGATGTAATGCTCTAAGGAGGGCTCTTTATATCTCAGGATCACTTGCTGTCACCGCTTACGAAGTTCTTGGATCTATGTCCATCGTTTCCGAGGGCGCATCGAGACCTAGGTTCTCAGAGACCATAGAATCTCCATCTCGTCCTCGGATGTAGAGGTAGGGGACGGTGAAGTGGGAATCACTGGGGTCTCTTCCTTCTTACCATTTTTCTACTTCTTCTTGGTTGTCCCTCACTGTTCCTTCTGTTTCTCGTGTTTGGAGGGCTTCGCTCAGCCTTCTGGAGTGAGTATGACCTCGAAGCCCTACGACCAGCCCTCATTGGCCCTGTCAGCCTCTCGCTGGTATCCCCTTTTCCAGCAGAGGAAATCAGGAAGGAAGGGATCCAAGCGATCCCTTTCTTACGAGAGAAGCCAGAGGAGGCTGTAGCTTCTCTGGTTGGTGGGGGAGGGGTCCGGAGTTCCCGGTATTTGGAGGGAGGAGGGGGTATTGCCTCCAAAGCAGAGGCTTTGGGAGTAACAGAAGAAGAGGTGCCCCAGTAATCAAGGGGGCAGGTGAAGACGATAGGACAAGCAGAACAGATTGGGGCCGTGTCGACGGAGATAGCAACGACGAAGCAGCTGTGATCATGCTAACAGGCTGGAGGTTTTGGTACTTACTTTAGCCTCTGAGTAGGCCAGCCTGTTGTAGTGGGACAAGATAGTCGTACTACATTTTCCTATGTCAGCTCTGTTTTGAAGTTGTAAATAGGGAAAAAAACGAAATTTTTTATTTAAAATGTATACATATTTTATGTTCATTTAAATATTGTTATTTTATAATATGATTCTCAAAATGTTTTATTTTTCTGTATGTTACATGTACGATCGAGGCGCCGCAATCAACAAGGGCAGCGTCGTCGCCGCCGCAGCCAACCTTGAAGTATGTGACCGCTAGCAGAATTTTAACGACGGCTACGGGCTTACGAATGCAGCTGCGCCTTCTTTATTGTCGTGCGTCAATCGTTTCAAAGAAGAAAATGATTAATTATTGTTGTTTGAGATTCAGTCCAAGCTGGTTGTACAGATTCAGGTCTCCTGCTAAACTGACTTTGTATTAGTATGCAGAAGAATAAATATTCGTTAATACTGAAAAGTATATTGCATTTATGAAAAATTATTTATAATCAAGAATATGTTATAGCAAGAGTAATTTGATTTTTGTGAAGATCTTCGACTTATTTCAGAAAACAATTTAAATTCTGATTGAAATTATTACTGACTATCTTTGAACGTGATATTATATTGGCATCGAGTTTGAATATGGAAAAGCAGTGTTTAGCAGGCGGTGGAATGTTAATTTTTTCAGTACACGCTAGCGACAGCAAACAGTAGTGCCTGTGTTTGACTTAGATAAAATTTTAGTAACGGCCACAGATTAGTTTCCTTGTCCAGCTCGTACAAGAACCTTATTTATTCTTTGTGAACTATTTAAAGGAGTTAATCCTATATTTTCTGATTTATATTGTGGTGCGGGACACTTCGGACGAAGTCTTGAAATTTTGCACGGTTAGACTGTGACAGTTGATGTTGCTAGGGGACTGTAAATAATTAATCAACAACGTCCTTACTAACTGATAAAACCTTTCTAGTATCAAAATACTCTCATGATTAGCGACTAAAGATGAACATGACTAACTGTATTAACCATCGCAGTTAACCCGTCCCTGTTCCACCACACTGTCCAGTGTTTTATATTCAATTGTCTACGTTCTTTGTGAAGAACTGTGGAATCTGGTGAGCAGGGGGAATAGAGCTGGTCAAAGTTAATACAGACCAAAGAAGTGGTACAAGAGATGTCTGGATGTGACGCACGTCCACACTCCCGACAGGTGGGGTAGCCATCACTCTGCGGGAGGAACGTAGTGTTTGACGTCACACCGGTAGATCATTACCTTGCGACGAATCACCCTCAAAAAGCCTTGAAGCCACCGTTAGCAATTTTCTTGGCCTTTCGACCCCTATAGATGCGACAAATGAAGTGAACACCTCGCTGCTATAATAACTTGCGCAACTCGTCATCAGATTGTAATAGTAGATCTCTGTGAAAAATGGTACCCTCGACCATATTCAGACTGTTATGAGGCGTTATGGAAGCGGAAACATCACACAGCTTGTCACAGACGAGCAATTCGCGTGACAGGGCTGTAAATGACGTAGTCCATAGGACAGCCAGATCTCATTTTTGACATACCCTCCACCTCTCAAAACGTGGCCTCCAGATTTTCGACAAAGAATAGAGAAATTAGTTGACATAAAGGAGTCCCCATAAGTTCTAGTGCAGACTAAGTATCGAGAGGTATAAGTCTCGCCTTGGCTGTGAGCCCTAGGTTCCTCCCATGATGCGGATAGGGAAGGGAACGATTGGAGGTCACATGTCGCTGCTTTAAATTGAATATTTCCTCTCTTTAGAGAGCCCCGCTTGCCTGGGTGAGGTGGGGCAGCTTCCCCACAGGTTGCTCGCTAGCGACTGTTCCACCTGTACAGCCATCCATCTCCTCGGCATGTAGCACACCTTGAGCTTTTTGTGGTGGTTTTCACCGCCCTCGCGATCCGGGCATTAAAGCCAAAATCCCCGGCTTCTGTAGCACACAATGTTCCACCGTCGCGCCGTATGGTGGTCGCTGAGGCACGCACAGAGCTTACCATGTGACGGACTGTTGGCGCAACGCAGTTCCTAGCTCAGGAACCCCGGGTTCGCAAAGGCCGTACCCAGCAAACTAATACTGAGCCCCATGAGGGGCCTCTATGACGGTACAGGCTTCTACCAGAGTCCCGAGAGCATCCGTTTCATAAAGAGTCAACCAAATTATATTGCGCAAAAAGACCGATATCCTTAACACATTGTTCAAGTATTCTGGACAAACGGTGGACGTTCTACAGTCAGTCATAATGAATTAAGCTTTGTTATAGTTATGTGGCATATTATGCCTCTGGAGAGCGATAAAAATTTATATAAAAATACTTACTTCAGCCAAGATCGCTAGTTTATTTGTTGGTTCTTATACCGGTTTCGATGAACTATGCTATTATCTTCATAAACAATTTTCTTATAACAATTTTCTCCTATTTTCAATAAAAGAGTTATTTGTGAAAATGAAATATAAGAAAAATAACATTGTCAAAAGATTAAAATTTTCATAACCAAAGTGGATCGTCATCTGTATAGTACATTTAAAAATTGTGTGTGTTCTTGCCACAAGACTTGTGGCAAGAAAAGACACAATTTTTAAGTGTGCAATACAGATGACGATCTGCTTTGGTTATGCAAATTTTAATCGTTTGACAATGTTTTTTTTTTTTTTTTTTTTCTTATATTTCATTTTCACAAGTAACTCTTTATTTTACTGAAAATAGAAGAAAATAATTATAAAAAAATGTTTCTGAAAATGATGACATAGTTCATCGAAACCGGTAAAAAAAAAGTAAAAATAAAGTAGCGATCTTGGCTGAATTAAGTGTTTTTAATTAAGCTTTGCACGGATCTTCCAGGTCACATCAAGAGAAGACTGAAATCATTCTCCTACAAAGATCAAAGTCGACTTCCTGCCCCTAATGAGCTAACGCCGACAAAATAATAAACAAAAAGAGATGTAATTTTGCGCCCTTTCTAAATGACAAAACCGCAAGAGTGTTTCCAAAAATGCGGTCAGCTCTAATACCGAATGAAGGAAAGAATCAGCATGATCTTTGTAGAACCATTCCGACCACAAACAATTGTTACTCCTCTGACTGTGCAGGTAATTAGCAGACAGAATCTGGTTTTCGTTCTGATCAGAGAATGTCTGAAATACGGCAGGTGTCTACTTAGGCGACAGTCGCCTGTTTAATATGCAGCGTTGCGTTTCGCCATTTCACGAATTTTATTACGAGCTCCGCGCCGAAGGCAAGATAAAGCCTCTGACATTCTCCTCGGGACTGGTTACGTGCAAACTAGTACATTGACTGGTTGTTACTCCTGCAGATCTAGTATTAGTTTTCACTCGCCGTTTTGGGTGATTTTATGCGGCTTGCGATAGCGGCTATTAATCGAGCTTTCGTTATACACCAGTCTCCCATACTGTGCAACACGAAGGAGACAGGTCTGTTACACGGGCGACACAAACAAGCAATTACCCGAGGACAGGCTGTCACCGAGCTTGGCACTATTTATTTTAGAGTGCAAATAACTCGTGTAAACGCTTTCACTGTATTAATCGATCAGTTACGTTTCTTTATACTAACACCGGTTAGGTAATGAGGTCTTTAATTTTAACAGAGTATGGAGATTTTTTTAAACTCATTAGTGTTTCAGCTATATTTATGTTTACTCCAAGTTATCATAATTTTCTAACATTTTTCAACAAAGTAAACCCAACATGATTGTCCCCTGCAGGTGTTTCTTACTTCAAGTAACAGTTTTTCATACATGTATTTATCGTGTTCCTTTAAATATTTTCTCATTTTTGACCTGGTGTTTTCAGATACTTCGTAATATTCATCATTATCTCCGTATTCTAAATACTTTCATTATGATTACCTGACATCTTACTCAGGATATTTTGTTGGAGGCGATCGTTTAATGTAATAGTCAAGACACCCTATATAAGATTTTTATTGCCAAAGATCGCTTATTGATTATATATGACTAGTTTCGACTCGTTAAAGAGTCATTATCAAATCTTACTTAACATGCCTGGACAAGTAAGATTTGATAATGACTCTTTAACGAGTCGAAACTAGTCATATAAAATCAATAAGCGATCTATGGTAATAAAAATCTTATATAGGGTGTCTTGGCTATTAAATACTTTCAGTCTCACCTTTCTCAGTTTCCCTGCTAACCAGTTTTCACTTCGATACTAGTATATCAATAAAAGTGCATCTCAGCAAAGTCTCCTCCCGTTGAGACCTAAGTTTGTCACGATTCATTTTCTGTCTCTGAAGAAATATTTCTCCGCATTTATGCTATCTTGCTCCCTAAATTACTAACCGCAATTATTTTACCAAAGCGTCTCTGAAAGAACCAAACGTTCCTTTCTGTGGGAGGCTATGGCTGAATCAGCATATAAAGGTGTACTTATACACCATGTCGCAAAGAGCGCATACCGTGGTACGCATTAATACTGCAAACTAAACACTACTACCTGAAGAAAGCTACATCAACTAAGGACTACGTCAGAACTGCAATATATCCGTACACATGAATCGCACAATTAGAAAATGGAAGCTCGGAGTAAGGACACTAATTTCGATAAATGAAAATGCGTTTAAATACAATGAATGCTCTTTGCTGCTGATCACGTGATCACTCACAAAACTAAAGACGAACGTAAAAATGTTGTTGTTCAAATGTTTGTAAATCTATCGGAATCAACTGCTGGGTTATTAGTTCGTAGCTCACAAACTACTTAAAGTAAGGAAAACTATCCTAAGGACAACACAAACACCCATGCCCGAGGGGGACTCGAATCCCCGACGGCCGCGCGCACCGCAGCACGATGCCCCAATGCGCACGGCTAAGCCACCGAGGCCGACCTTCAAAGATCTGAGTGTATGTTTAATAGATGAAATCGGGGTAAAGGTACACAAAAGCTCATATCTACGGCTTTTGCAAACAAGTATTTAGTTAGAATAGAAGTAGCACTGGAAAACAGATCTATAGAGCAAATGTCTCACTTCCATTGTCTCGAAATGAACAAGGAGGCGCAGTGGTAACACACTGGACTCTCATTCGGGAGGACGGTGGTTCAAATCCACTTCCGTCCATCTAGATTTAGTTTTCCGTGATTTCCCTAAATCTCTCTAGAAAAGTAATTCCCGGATGCTCACTTTTAAGGAGCACCGCCGATTTCCTTCTCCATCCTAAGCGACACTACTCGAAAATCAGAGCGTGAACTCCGTCTATAGTGACTACGCTGTCGACGGGGTGTTAACCCTAAGCTTTCTTCCTTCCTTCATGACACTGCCCCTGAAGGTTTATATGATGGTTGTAATTTGACTACAAAATGGAGGTTGTGCCTACCCATCTCAATATTACAATAAAATCAATAAATTTCCAGCTTGGTGCGCGATATGGACTATTTATTTTAACAAAGTTTACATACGGTATCGATTTTGTTCCCAGGATGGAACATCATCATTGCAGAATGCAAGCCATGATGACTCAAGTACTCCGCATAAAACATTTTACAGTCAGGTCTAGTACATGTTACAAATTTAAAACAAAAACCACTCAAGTGAATATGGAGTACATCAAATCGTAACATTTACAGATCAAAAGCTCAAGCGGTACTCAGGCGACGCAGCCTGCACGGGCGGCAGTTCGAGCGCTGATTCTGGCATCCTTGCAATAGTACAGATTGGTGTACATTGTTCCACACTTGCTCGAATTGTTCTCGTAGTTCTGCCAGAGAGGTACGTTGACGAGTCGCACGAATCATCCAATCACATCTGACACATGCTCGCTTAGAGATAAGTGCGGAGATTGTGTTGGCCAGGCAACTAGCTGCGCATCTTGCAGAGCACTTTGAGTTCCACGAGTATGGAGGAGCATTATTCTGTTGGAACAGCTCATCACCTTTCCTGTTGCAAGACTGGCAAAAGAGAGCGTTTTGCAACATCTGCCCAATACGAGCGGTGGTCGGCGTTGCAATTCACAACTGCCAAAGGTGAATGACACTATAGTTCTCGTTATGTAGGAAGACGCTTCCGCGCATAGCGGCGGATCGATAGGGGAAGCGTCAAGGGGAGGAACTACGGCCGAGCGCCAACAATGGAGCCTGTGGGAGAGCTCGCTGGCAGCCAAGCGCCTACAGAATAATATTATTGGCTGTCAGAGACGTAATGGAGGAGGATGCGCAGTACGGCTGAAAACTGTGCCGCCTTCCTACGTGACGCAGACTATAGCACCTTACCTCATCACAGAGCATTAGGCCTGGGGTGGAGCAATTGCGTCTTCGACACAACAGTGCTCGCCAGTTCTATGCAATTCGTGCAAAGATACATGGCTGCGTGCAGGCTAACTCTAGTGTCATTACTGAGGACCATTCCAAGTGACCCCACAACGACAGCAGTCGAGCCATACAGGTCAATGCTGTGGAGTAAGAAGAAGATGGGCTACAGTTGTGAGTGCCTGTTGCCACATGGCAAGTGACTGGTTCACAACAGTTCTAGTTGACATCTCTTGGTTCACGAATACTCATATCTGTGCTTTGGTAGCTGTATATTTTGCCACCATTGCCCTTCCAATGTGACAATGTTGACAGATGTCTGTGCTGCATGGACGTCCAGAACCTCAACTACAAGTGATGTTGATGTCATCATTGCAATCAGCTTCATTGCATAAGTGACGCACCATGTGTAACTTGTGTGGGTATTCTCTGAAAGGACCATCTTGCCAACAGGGCGCCCAAAATTTGTACTCTTGCAATGGAAGATTACTGTAAAATGCACTGGTACGTTTTTATGGCGTGGCGCCTGTCTGCTTGATACGTATGAAATTTTCAGATGTTTATAAAACTAAGGGATCGAACTGCTGAGGTCATCGATCTCTATAATTATAAATACTTTAACTTATATGGAGACAACACCCAGGCCTGAGGTACGACTGGGCTCTCCAATGGGAGCGGCAGTGCAATTCGAAACATGACACCCGAGACCAAGTGGCCATTCCCGTGCGGCTGTTGATATCACATTGAGCCTTATAGCTGTAGACATTCCGTATCAAAGTATATACATAATTAAGGAACTTTCACACAGTTAAAATGTAGGTGTTAAAATAAACATTGAAGTTATCTGAGTGAAAGGCCGTTGGTCCACTTAAGCTGTTTTTTCTATTAGAGTCGTGGAGACCCCCACAACCAGTTTCGCAAACTCATACCAAACTGAGAAGCCGAGTTTTAATATTTTATTAAAAATGAAACAAACCGGATGGTCAACCGAGTTTATTTCTGACGAACTACTGGTAGGACGTGACCATGAATCCCTGTTATTCAACCTAGGAATTACATATAAGCAAAATATTTAATTGCACCTGAAGATGCAACTAATAGGGTTGCGATAGCGGTTGTGCAAGTCTCCACGACTCTTAATTAAAAAAAATAGCTTAAGTGGACCAACGGCTTTTTACTCAGATAACTTCAATTTTATTTTAGCACCTACATTTTAACTCCGTGAAAGTTACTTAATTAAGTATAAATATTTTAACTGTGGTTGCTCTTCATACAAAATTCTCTATTGAAGAGTTTCTGACAGCTGTGTCACTACGCTATATGTTGGCGGACCATGAAGAAACTATTATCAGTAGCCTACATCTACTATCGCCGAAGTGTCAACTGCTGCTATTGCATTAAAATCTACGTGGTCTTTTTTTACTTGACTTTTTTCCTGAATTTTTGGTAGGAATAATGCCGACTATTTTGTATTAGATAACTTTGTGTCTTTAATTTGTATAAAGTGTTTGGAGTGTCCCGGAATAGCATTACAAAACAGGTGGTTCATCTCTCCAAAAAAATGTTCAAATGTTTGTTACGCCTAAGGGACTTAACTGCGGGGTCATCAGTCCCTCAACTAACAAACTACTTATGAACTAACTTATAATAAAGACGACACGAACATCCATGCCCGAGGGGGGATTCGAACCCACGACCGTAACGGCTGTGCAGACTGTGACTGGCGCGCCACAGACCGCTAGGCCACTGCGACCGGCCCATCTCTCCTTTAGTTGCCCTAATCCATTCATCCGGGCTCTCCATATATATCTTCCTTTTACTCCAAATAACGCCAGCCGTTAATCCGTATTTCGCTGCGATTGTCTACGACTGTCTACGTAAAGTGCAAGTAAACAGTGAGGATGCTGGGACGTAATCAATGCGGCTGTTACGCGTTCTGTTACGTAACGTGGCAGCGGCAGCGGCTCTCGGCAGAGTTGGGTGAAAGGCAAGTGAATGGCCGGCAGAGATGCTAACAGTAACAGGGGGCTGTGTTCCAGATCAGAGGCAGCGCCTGCGCCCAACACAATGGCCGGCAGAGGTGGTCAAGTGAATCACGGCGAGGCGCGGGGAAGCGAAGGGGCGCCGAGGGAGCGGCTGATGCCTAGACGAACGTTGAGCCACCGACAGACACACAAAAACACACACACAGTTCTAAATTTTCGGTCGCGGCCTTCCTCAGAAAGAGAACACTCATCCACAGAATCACTCAGGCACACTCGTCCACACACGTCAGCCATCTCTGACCGCCCAACACGGAGACTGCATCGCAGAGCATAAGGCCTGTGGTGGAGCCAGTGTGTCTTCGACACGATAACGCTCGCCAGGTCTATGCGATACGTGCAAAGATGCATGCCTGCCTGCAAGCCGACTCTAGTGTCATCACTGAGGACCATTCCAAGTGACCTCGCGACGACACCAGTCGAGCCGTACATGTCGATGCTGTGGAGTATGAAGAAGATGCACCAGACCGCCATCTTCAGACCGACGCTCCAATGAAGGATGGGGCCCCTCCACGCCCACACCAACGTGGTGACCAACTCAATAGTTCTACTGTCACCTCCGTATTTGTTAGTTTTGCTATGGTGGATCACGGAATGTGGGAGCCGCGACGTTACCCGTACGTGTCGGTACGAACACCCATTAACATGGTGCATCTGGAGATAGTAGTGGTCGAAAGATATACGAAGGATAAAGGTAAGTAAGGGCAGAAGAAAAAAGTGACAAGGCAAGAGCCAAGGTAAGAAAACCTTCTGCGATAGTGGGGTAGGTTGCAAGGGCAGTAGCAGTATGCTGTTTGCGACAGATCATGCAAGGTTAGGTAATGTTAGTAAAGGGTATATCTCGGTACCATTAACTTTGCTAGGTTTGTCATAAAGAATAAGTCCGGTTGGCGCGAGGTTCTGCGGCAGTATACCTGTAAACATAGCCAAGTTTGTCATGATAGTTAGACAGTTCGGTCATAGAACTGGCTAATTATGTGGGACTGTATAGGTCTGTCTGTGTTCAGCGCGCTGAATATGGTTTCCTTGCCTTGCCTGTTGGTCGGCTGTGAGCTCAGCTGCACGGGTTCGCCATATTCATCGTGTTTGTGAGTTGGTGGTCCCTATGACCGCACATGCTCAGTCTCTGACGAGAAGTGTTTTTGCCGCTTATGTTTCCACCTATGGTTCTGATCGTAGTTCCCCAGGCGTAGTATGAAGGGATTCTTCGAGTGTCGAGTTTTTGTACAGTCGTTAGAAGAGTTTCTTGAATACCACCGAGAGCCGCTCTAGGCGGTATTCATTGTGGAGATCCACGGTGCGTGTGTATCGTAGAGCGTTGCTTATGATGTGTTGTTCTGTATGAGCTGCAGGCGGCGTAGCCATGTTGGCGCCGCGTACGCCCAGCACGGAGCACCGTACGTCATCACTGACGCTCCAGCGCTCGCTCCAGCTTTTAAACTCGCGGATCGCGCAACTGCTAATGCGGCCAGAGATACATTCGCCAGAGACGTTGGTCGGCGCCATTGATCTCTATACAACCTGGATGTCTCTGAGCATATAACTATAGCGTGCCAGCACATTCATGTGTTTTGCTCAAAATTTCGCGTTGTCCGCCATGTTTGAATACGGCAAACGAATTTCCATTATTTTGTACGTGAGAAGAATTGCTCTTGTTTTGAACTGTATGTCAATACACGATGTAATAGGCTGGTATGGCAGTGGAATTAGCGATTTCAATTTCTTTTTCTAGTAACATTTCGTAGCAGCGTTGTCTGAATTTGGGAAGAAACTAAATATGAACATCCATGACTGGCACGCTCCGACAACTAAAGGTCAACATCCAGGTAGTATAGAGATCAATGGTCGGCGCCAAAGACACAGACATACACTAAGTATGGCAAAGTCGCCGCTTTTAGTGAAGCCTGACGCCGTCATCGTATCTACACAAACGACAAAAAGTTTGTAGGCCTATGTGGTACTTAGACAACTTCTGACCTAAAATTACGTTTCAATCTTATCGCTATGGTTTAAACAGGTTCTGAAGTTGAGCTAATATTTGATTACTAGCACTCAAATGAATACGGAACTCGTTATCAACAACAAACAACAACCTCTGCGTACAGAAGCACTTTTACAGTGAGCTTACTATTCCAGAAAAGGACGAAATTGATTCAAACTGGAGACAGATTAATAAATAACTGGAGGTACTTCTCATTGACATTGACTTCTCATTGACAAGTCTGTGTAGACTTCAACACTATAAAGGTAGTGTACTTTCATCACCTTAGTCCTGTTTCTTAAGATTATTTTATCCTTAAATTAGCAATCGTTTACAAGCCTTTTACGGTAGTAATAACAGCGACGACTGCTTCATTGACGCCAATGATACTGCATACGGCATTGCATAGACCAAAGATAATGGACTGTCCATGTCCCTATCTCTGTCGTGTTGTGGTTTGAAACTAACATGTAACATTGTCCCGAGTCACTGGGCTCAGTTTTTGTCATTATGAGCAACAGTTTCTTCTCATTTACAGATGAAATCAAGCGTTGCTCTTTTAACAATGCTGTTACACATGTAGTAGTAAAGGTAATGTACTTTCTCCATATTACTAATATAAATGCCGTGATTATAGCTTTTACATGTGTTTAGGTGATAAATATTGTCATTTTTCACAATCAACAGAATAACAGATCCTGAATGTTTCTGGTACACTATAAATCTTTTACTCTTTTGCTTCGTATGAATGTCATTATCGATGGGAGATATTTAAGTTGGTAATTTCGAAGAAAGCTTACACTCGAAGTTGTTTGACTGAAATCGATATATATCTAACGTCGATTACGTCAGTATTGGCATGCGTGTTATTAAGTTTGTAGAAAGTATTTCATTAGTGTGTTCTAATGAAGAAAGAGCATATGCAACTGATAGAGTACTTCAAGACGAATGCTTCGCTCATTAATAAAGTAAGTAAACGAACTCCTTTGTTGTCGGCAGATTTCTAGTAATAGAACGTACTTGTACGTTATCATGCGTTAGTAAATATCGGTATTTACTCATATCGCGAGTAAAGTAACTTATTTGTTATCCGTAGATTTCTAGTAATAAACAAGTATTTATAGATTATGAAACATTGGTAAACATCCCTATTTACACATCTCGCGAGTGAAGTAATTATTTTATAATCGTTAGATTTCCAGTAAGAAAATGTGTTTGTACGTTATGATACATTAGTAAATACCCATATTTACACATCCTGCGCGTGAATAGGCGCGAAATAGACATTTATTATATATCGATTGCGGTCGTACAACTTCGAGTGTAAACTTTCTAGGAAATTATCTTCAACCTGGCCGTAACTGAGTTAATATGTCAGTAAGTAAGTCATTTCTGGTTCAGATTTGCTTTTAATAACCTTATGCAGAGTGAATCACCTAACTTTACCACTGGGTATATTTCTTAAACCGCAACAAATACTGAATAAGTAATTCCACAGACCGAAAATGAGGAGTTGGGCTGATGTATTTAGTTAATAGAAACCATTAAAAATGCATGGAAATATAATTTTTAACACAAACCTTTTCTTTTTTCAATTGAAACCTGTTTTTATTTTTAGCACATCTGAAAATAGAGTAAAATTTTACGACGCTTCTCGCTGGGCTCCCGTGCTTATGTTGGCAAAAGATGAACGATGAAATGTAGAATTGCATTTCACTCGCAGCAAAATTAATACTGTACTTCATCTATGGTTGACAGGTTCTTGTATGTACCCTTGTCCGTTCATAAAAAAATTTCGTTTTAATTGAAGTAGACACGAAAAAAACATTGATCATCTGAGTTGCCGTCATTACCATTGTTGCCAACATAACCACTGCAGTCCGGCGAGAAGCGTCGTACAATTTAACCGAAAATAGAAAATAATATCATGTTAATTGATTCTTCCGTCGGTTCTTCGTAGAACAAATTCATCATGAAAATTAAAATACACAATTTTGTGTTTGTTCTACAGGTTTATTTTGTTATTGTTTATTGTGATAAGTTTTACATTGGCCAATCACGTAGGGACATATCAACTACGCTAAGAGAGCATGAACGCAGTTGGAGGTTGCCAAATCATGACTCCACTTTTGTTGAGCATGTTCTGAGTAAGGGCCACAGATACTCCATGTAGGCTGCAAAGGCCATAAACTAAATCTACTAGAGGCCTTAGAAATAAACTAATATCTGGTTCAGAGTCCAGGTCTAATATTAAATGCTCAAACAGTCCTCAGTACATCACCACATCTGAACCCATCCTAATCCTCAGAATATCCAATACAACTCACCAGGCCAGTTCTATTTTATTCCTCCAATTCTTGTATCTTCTTATTTTACCTTCTTCTGTTTTTGAGTCAACATATGCTTGTAATAGGTTTCAGCACTTTTGTCTTACAATTACTTTACTGAAATGAAGTTGTAAATCTAATTTAAATTTTATACAGCAACTGTTTATCTACTTCCTATGTCAATACCAGTTTATCTTTCTCTGTTAGTACTAGGCCTAATATTCCAACTTTGAACATGGCTAATATTCCAAATTATTTTGTACTCTGTCATTACAGTACTTCTATATTTAACTGTATTCACCATTTTTCAGTTCAAGTGCATACCTCCAATTTGTTACGCTTCACAGTTCTCCAATACATCCCACCTACACTCTCCTATCCCACACCTTATTTTTATCTATCTGTTTATTTAGTTGTAATAGTGTCCCAGGTTTCTAATATTTATTCTATATTTCTTAGGTTTTGTGTCACATTGTGTGTTCAACAATCCTTCAAACTTAAGATTCTTGGCCGGCCGCGGTGGCCGAGGGGACTGAGGCGCTCCAGTCACGGTCTGCACGGCCACTACGGTCGGGGGTTCGAATTTCTCCTCGGGCGTGGATATTTGTGCCGTCCTTAGTCTTAGCTAGTTCATAAGTAGTTTGTAAGCTTAGGGACTGATGACCCCGTAGTTAAGTCCCATAAGTTCTACAAACATTTGAACATTTTTTTAAAGATTCTTGTTTTATTTTATTTTATTGACTGTAGTCATTGAAATAAGAATTTGTTACGTTTGCACTGTTTCTCAATGTATAGTACCTATGTTCCGTTTTGCAGTACTACTAACTCACAGATTTCATTTAAATATTTATTTACGCTGTAACTGCTCCGTCAAAGAAAATAATTTATTTTTCTGCATGTAACACCTCTTCTGGTTTGTTGACAATGCAAGTTCTTAATTAAACTCCAGTAAATGCCTGCTGATGGCCTAAGAAAACCGTAGAACAAACACAAAATTGTGTATTTTAATTTTCATAGAAAATAATACTTACTCAATCCCGTTTGTCACTCGTAAAATATTAATTACATCCAGAGTTATTGTAACCTAAAGTTGGTGCTTAAGTAACTCCTCAGCAGTTCAGTCGTGTGTATCGGAGAGAACCGAATGAATTAGGTATGCTAAAAAGACAGTGATGTAACGTAGGTACAGAAGAGACTTGAACAGTCCATTACGTCCACGTGATAAAAATTTTGTTAGCCAGAATAACAATAACATCAAGCACTACAGGCAGAAACTGACACAACTAGAACAAACCAAAACATTGCTATACAGCCAAACTCGTAAACTTTGTAGTCTTCTTAAACATACCCCTTCAGATGCTCATTGCTGTTCATCGATCTTGTTTGTTACAACACGCTACTGAACGTCTGGGACTTGATTCGTCAAATTTATGTTACAAAAACTCTGGATGTATGTAACATTTTACATTGTAACAAACGGCAATGGTTGAGTTTTTTATTTTCATTTGTTATAAAAATAACTCGTTTTCACTGAAAAAAAAGCCAAAAACAAATATTTGTGTTAAAAATCATATTTCCGTCTATTTTAATGGTCTGTGGAATTAGTTATTTTGTTGTGGTTTACGAAACATTTCCAGTGGTTGTGTTAGGTGGCTCACCTTGCATAAAGTTTAAGTCGGATACAAACTATTCATTATAGCTATAAAACCAGTTCTTGACGAGTGTATCGATAATGTTTTCTGCCACATTATTCTTTAATGTAAATAGTCAATAGTCTGTCAATAGTTTGACATTTAGGTGTGTGGGCAAAAGTTTTAAAATATAAACGCTTAAGCAGATTTAAAACATATGGATGCAAACAGGTTTCAGTTCTTATAAGAGCATAACAAAACATTCGACATCCATTCTTGAGGAATAGCAAGAAAAGTGACGCGGCTTGTCAAACGGTTATTTCGTCTTCTACTCTTATTTAAGCTACAAACTACACTCCTGGCCATTAAAATTGTTACACCACAAAGATGACGTCCTACAGACGCGAAATTTAACAGACAGGACGAAGATGCTTTGATATGCAAATGATTAGTTTTTCAGAGCATTCACACAAAGTTGGCGCCGGTGGCGACACTTACAACGTGCTGACATGAGGAAAGTTTCCAACCGATTTCTCATACACAAACAGCAGTTGGCCGGCGTTGCCTGGTGAAACGTTGTGATGCCTCGTGTAAGGAGGAAATATGTGTACCGTCTTTGACAAAGGTCGGATTGAAGCCTATCGCGATTACGGTTTATCGTATCGCGACATTGCTGCTCGCGTTGGTCGCGATCCAATGACTCTTAGCAAAATATGGAATCGGTGGGTTCAGGAGGGGGGGGGGGGGGGCAATACGGAATGCTGTGCTGGATCCCAATGGCCTCGTATCACTGGCAGTCGAGAAGACTGTAACGGATGGTGCAGCCACGTACCGATCTCTGAGTCAACAGATGGGGACGGCTGCAAGACAGCAACCATCTGCACGAACAGTTCGACGACGTTTGCAGCAAAATGGACTATCAGCTCGGAGACCATGGCTGCTGTTACCCTTGACACTACATCACAGACAGGAGCCCCTGTGATGGTGTACGCAACGACGAACCTGGGTACACGAATGGCAAAACGTCATTTTTTCGGAGGAATCCAGGTACCGTTTACAGCATCATGATGATCGCATCCGTGTTTGGCGACATCGCGGTGAGCGCACACTGCAAGCGTGAATTCGCCATACTGGCGTCTTAATCGGCGTGATGGTATGGGGTGCCATTGCTTACACGTCTCAGCAGAATAATACACGACCGCATGTTGCAGGTCCTGTACGGGCCTTTCTGGATACAAAAAATCTTCGACTGCTGCCCTGGCCAGCGCATATTCTAGATCTCTGACCAACTGGAAACGTCTGGTCAATGGTGGCCGAGCAACTGGCTCGTCAAAATACGCCAGTCACTACTCTTTATGAACTGTGGTATCGTGTTGAAGTTGCATGGGCATCTGTAACTGTACACGCCATCCAAGCTCTGTTTGACTCAATGCCCAGGCGTATCAGGGCCGTTATTACGGCCAGAGTTGTTTGTTCTGGGTACTGATTTCTCAGGATCTGTGCACCCAAATTGCTTGAAAATACAATCACATGTCTGTTCTAGTATAATATATTTGTCCAATGAATATCCGTTTATCATTTGCATTTCTTCTTGGTGTAGCAGTTTTAATGGCCAGAAGTGTAAAAGCCTCAGAGGACGAGGGAAACAATCTTTTACCTATAAACTGTAGTTCTGTAGCCTCTAGAATGTACTGTTAATACATTTCGTCTAGACTCGTGACAAAACGGTAACCATTTGCTGTAATACTGGGAATTGCAGAGAACTAACGCTAACTATGCTACTAAAGGCGTCGCAAGAAAGCAGTAAGCCTTTTTATTGTTGAAGCTACGCTTAATTTCCACTGGAAAGGAACAAGAAGTGTAAGTCTTAGCTTCATTTCACATTGCTCGAATTGATGAAAACAGTTTCCTATCACCATGTTTGTTTCCGTATGCAGGCGTCAAGCGCAGTTTATGTTGTCTTGGGGCATTGCCAGTCTAGTTAATGCATATGTATGTCTGTGGGCAAAGAAGAGGATAATGTACGAGTGGAATCTATGGCTCTCTGTGGTCGATCTAAATTGTATGTCGATATATTACCTTGAGCTGCAGTGTGACGACGACTTTGTAAGTTTATTACAGAAAGTTCCAGGTTCCATGATTTATCTAAGTTGAAAACTTTATTTCTGACAATTAAGTTCTTCGTCATAAGCGAATTTCAATTGCCTCCTTCATCAATGACTCCGAAGAGGATGATTTGGTTGTCAAGATTTCGACGTTGGGGAACATTGTTGCCAGTGTCAATGCAGTGCTCTGCCACCACTGACTTGTTGGGCTGTAAACGCCTTATGTACCTCGAGTGTTCCGAACATCTTTCATGGAGAGTACTAGTTGCCTGTCCAAAGTAAGAAAGGGCACATTCGTAGGGAATCGTGTAAACTCCAGATTTTAGGAGCAGCAAATTTTCTTTAACGAAGATCACGAGTTTGCTGTCTAGGGTGGAGGACGAAAAATCACTTTCACTTGGTGTTTGTTGAGTATCCGTCCTATTTTCGACGAGAAGCCTCCCACACATGACAAGGACGCCGTAGGTTTGAATGTTCTGTATCTTCTTCAGCATTCTTTGTTGCCTTCTTTGGTTTCATTTACAACGCCTTATGTGTCTGCTGTCGTTCGCTTAAAATATTCTCTACATGTGGAAAAGTTCGTCTTGGAGACTAATTTCGTGAGAAAGAATACTGCGGAATCATCGAAGGAGAATGAGAATTTTTGAGACTGCATACCCAAAATTTAATGGACCAGTCTTTGCTGCGATAAGACTCGAAGATTCACTTCAAGGCAGTGTGGAGCAGATGTTTTCTAACGCGGTCTACCCACCTTCCGTCACGTCCTCTGGAGAAACTCGTCGGCCCGTCCAACATGTCCAACATGTCGACTAGCCACATGTCTCACCTGCAGTCATTTCACTTTCATTATAACTGCGTCTTTTATTATCCCGAAGTTTTTATTCCGTAGTTCTTTCGTCTTTTGAATGTCAAAATGTAAACGTGCCCCAATAGAAATTATGTCTATGGGCGATCCGGCGCTACTCCACGGACCTGCATCAGAACACGGATAACACACACTTGCCACAGACTACTTTTATTTGATAACGCAAATGAGTATGGCATACTAACATATATTTGATATAATTGCAATAGCCATCGTTGGCAGTTGCCACATTTATTTTCACGAAAGAGATCATTTTTGAACCGAATATGCACACTGTTAATTACAAGATTTGGGATGAAAACAATCATCTTAAACCAACGTAAGTATGTGGGCCACTTTATTTATAATTGAAAAAAGTATTTTCTTCAATCTATGATTGTGCTTATCGTAACACCAAGGGATCTATCAAACTGGAACAGACCGAACTTAAAGAACATGGCCGAATTCTAATTAGAGACTAATATAACAAAATAAATTCCACGGTTCTTAATACTGCTTCCATCTTTGACGGTGTTCGTCATGAATTTTATCAGTGTCTTTATTTCAATAATTAGAAGAATTCCAGAATGCGTAGTCCATATCCGCATTTGCAACATAGCTCTCTCTTCCTCCTTGAATCTTCGCACTGAGTTGCCGATACATCGGCAAAAGATTTAACCCATTATCATGCTGCTTTTCTCCAAAAATTAGAAGAATCAAACATTGCATCTGAACTTTGACAAACCTTGCCCACAAACTGAAGTAAGATATTAAAAATTCAGGCAAGCTCTAAAGTAAAACTTGCATATTAAATCATTTTTCAATGAACGATTCTCTTGTAATTCTTGAAATTTTCCCGGAGTAATAAGTATTGTTCTGTCTTCGGGATGTTTTGTGTGAACGGTAGGTTCCGGAGGTGGCTGGCAAGGATGTGGCTAAGGTCTTCAAATAAAAGAAGTGATTAGTCCACATATACTTTTAATACAAATGAAAGGACTGCCCAACTTTGCTGTTATGGTACAATTTCTTCCTAGCTACAAAACAGTTCTGCAGTGACCTCTTCTGCATCAGTCAATAGTAGTGTTCCGGCTTGTGCTAACGTAGACTGCTGGCTCTAGCTCAGTTTCTATGTTTGTTGGGGTACGATTCTGTTTTATTAAATGTTCAGCAAATGTTGAGTGACAGCTGCTACTTTTTAGTGCTCTGAGGCGTTCAGTGTATCTTGTTTTGAAATTTCTGTATGTCTGATCCACATACTCATATTGGCAGATATTGCAAGTAAGCTGATATATTCCTGATTGGCTGTACTTGTGAGTGTTGGTGGTATGTTTCCCTAGTCTTCTCTGCATTGTGTTGTTGGTTCTATATCCTATGTTCAGCCCTTGTTTCTTACGTATGCTTCGAAAATTATCCCAAATTATTACTGCCGTCGCCACCGTTAGTTATTTATCTTCATGATTACTTACATTCGGAAAGACGCCGATTAAAACGTAACTCCCGCTATCCAGATTTATGTTTTCCGTGATTTCCCTAAATAACTCCTGGAAAGCGCCAGGGTGGTACCGTTGAAAGCCCGAAATCCTTCCCCATCCTTAGCAAAGCTCAAACCGAACGTATCCTCCATCTCTAATGACCGTTTAAAAAGCCTGTAGCTTTTCATCATCCGCTCGTCGAAAGTCCGATTTCTGTCCCACAGAGTTACACATTCCAGACAAAACACCTTCCAGCATTTTCCTCAAACTTTTGTCAGGTTTGTCACGTAATAAGCTTCTCTTTCAGCTACAGCCTCCTTCGCCATAGCAATGCGAGATGTACTTCCTGATTACATCTCAAAATTTCAGTGATCGTACTTCCAAGACATCTGAATGCTCTTACTCGCCTTATAGGAACTTGTCCGATCTTAACATTTGCCAGTTTCCTTATTGTGACAATCACCATCGTTTTTACTGTGTTGATGCTCATCCCATATTCAACATAATCTTTTTCAGATTTTTTAGCATGTTATTTGCAGTTAGTTCAAAGAAAAGACAATGGAGAGAATAAGTTACATGAAAAGAGTAAACAACTAAAGAATGTTGGAAATGGTTGGTGAATGGAGAAGACTGCTTCAGTTATTAGAGAAAGCAATGGGAAGTGGACGTGATATTCGTTGAGGTGGGAATGACTGATAGAAGATGCTTCGGAAGCGTAAGTATGTGGGGGAAGATGTAGAGAAAGCAGGAGTTACAAAGTGCAAGATGACTATCAAGGGTAGATGAAGCTACGCCGCCATGGCGAAACAGAAAAGCATGGAGAACTAAAACGTGAAAACCTGACTTTGAGCAGAAATCAAAGAATGATGGAGATTACTTTTTTGGCTGTGTTGTAGACCACAGGTAAACCTATCTAAGGAGTACACTTCGATTCGCTTCGACTTCGAATGTTGTAGAGTAGAGAAAAATATGAGATACATATTGTTTCATATGCTCCCATAAGACCATCAAGGGGGTGAACACACCCTTGAAAAAAAAAAAAAAGCTGATATTCTTTACAACAATGTATAGAGATTTGACGAAAAAGTCGACTTTTCCGAAGTGCCCCCTTCCACTACTTTGCTTTCCATTTTGACATTTCACTAAGAGTAAAATATCGGACGCGCGTACAGCGATATCGACAATATCTGACAAATGAGTTTTAGGAATATCAGTTCATCATTGGCATTGACGATGCTGTTTTGGCATTACTCAAATGACGAAATGAAGAATAAAATTTTGGAGAAGAGGGGATTTCGAAAGAAATACTTTTTCGGCTTAACTGGGTGTATCATGGTAATGTACATTAAAAAACCATACAATCTTTAATTGAAATTTTTTGTGCACCTCTTACAGTTCAACGTTAATTGTTCAGAAATATAAAAATATTAAACACATTTTTCTCAAGGTGTTTCAGTCACTTATAGGCGCAATCGGTAGGTATAAATACACATATTTGTGAAAAGATACCAACCAGAGACTGGAAATGAGTTCCACTCGTTGCCAGTAACAACAGGTTTCAAAGATGCCGCTGTAATTGAATGCAGATAGAACCAGTTACCGAGAAAACCTGTAGGAACATTCTGAGCCAAGTATCTCGCCTAGTAGGACGTTGCTCACATCAAGTCAGTAAGTGTGCGGGAGCATCGTCCATTCCAGCGGCTCATTTTTTTTTTATTTTTTTAAAACATTTACGACCTTTACTGACCTGTCTAATTCTTCTTCCTCCATCGCATTCTCCACCTTACCTTCATCAATTTCCTCTACCTTTCAGTAGTATTGTCTTCATCTTTCTGTCGTCCTTTGCATAGGCTTTTCCTTCAACTTCTCAATTACCTTCGATTCTTTGAATTTACAAAGACCACATCTCCGTAATTTTCTACCATTCCGTAATTTCTTCAGTTTTGGTATGCAGTTCCTAAGCCGATAATTAAGCACAGAGTCCATATCTGCCGCTGAAATGTTGCGCACATTAAAACTTAGTTTGTATATTTCTATTTAACCTTTATATAACATTTCGGTATCTCGAGGTGTCCTCCGCGTCTACAACCTTCTTTCGTGAATCTTAAATCAGGTGTTAGAGATGATTTACTTATAACCACTGACAGTCTTTAAAAATCAGGTAGCGTGCTGTGAGCAAAATAAACTAATATTTTGCCGCAGATGTAAGTCAGACTTGGACCTCGCACCTCATAGGGCGTCGACAAATCCCCGCGTAGCCAACCACTATTATTAGGTTTCACGCCGTCCCCTAAATTCCAAGCGTGATTTCACTCAAAGGGCTATATCCAGTTGCTTCCTTCCTCTTCCGAGACTGTGCTACCTGTCATTAACCCCAGAGTTCACGGGATGTTAGACTCGTAATCTTCCTCACAGTACAAAAAAATGTACTGTATGAAGTTTCGCCGGCCGCGGTGGCCGAGGTGACTGAGGCGCTCCAGTCACGGTCAGCACGGCCACTACGGTCGGGGGTTCGAATCCCCCCTAGGGCATGGATATTTGTGCCGTCCTAGTTCGTAAGTAGTTCATAAGTAGTTTGTAAGTTTAGGGACTGATGACCCCGTAGTTAAGTCCCATAAGCTTAACAAACATTTGAACATTTATGAAGTTTCCTTGTGGACTCCTAATTAGAACATTTTTTTCTTAACAGGTAGAAGCACCATGTACAAAAGGCAACGTCACGGAATACAATGCCTTTATATCGTATGATGTTTTGTGCAAATTAACCTACCTCTTAAAGCGAAAGTTAACAGTTTGTACACTGCTGAAAATCAAAAATAAATAAATAAATAAATAAAATAAAAATAAACCTTCTAGAG
The DNA here is from genome assembly GCA_026315105.1 of Locusta migratoria. Taxonomy (NCBI): domain Eukaryota; kingdom Metazoa; phylum Arthropoda; class Insecta; order Orthoptera; family Acrididae; genus Locusta; species Locusta migratoria. Next base: position 50,509,060 of record CM048746.1, on the reverse strand, counting down.
CTTACCGATTTACACAAGATTTACTGTTGAAACAGTACATCACATTTACAGATGAATACATCAAGCGGTACTGAGGTATCAGGTGTCGATATTTGCTGAATCAGCCATATTAGTGGTCTTCACGAGCGGCAATGTGAGCGCCGATTCAGATATCCATTCCATTTTACAGATTGTGAATACTGTCTTGGGTTACATTAATCCACCCATACACGACCTGTTCACGTAATCCTGCAAGAATTGAAGGTTAACGAGTAATACGTGTCAGCTCTCTTAGCATCACATCCTTCTCGTGTTGAATTGGAGGCAAGTATGGACATCGTGCTGGCCAGACAAGTTATTGCGCGTCTCTGAAAGGACATTGAGTTTCACAAGCAATAAGTAAAGATTATCCTACTGGAACAGCTCATCACCTTCCTTTTGCAATAATGTACAAACAAACTGCTCTTAAAACATGATGCACGTAGCGAGCGCTGGTCGGCGTTACCTCCACAAACAGCAAAAGAAAACGTGAAGTAGCAAAAGGCTTGGCGTGGGACCAGTATGTCTGAAATCTCAAATTTGCTCTTTTACAAGAGAAGGTCTGGGTAGGTTACCAAAATTAAAAATAATTGCTATTTTATGAATTCATTTAGTGTAGAATAATTATCAGGGGAAGTCCATTTTTGAACAAAATTAAAATTTGACAACCAATGACTGGGTGAAGGCCAATTTACAGATTTAAAATTTGACAATCAGCGGCTGAATCCCGCACCTTAATTTGTTAATTAATCTTACAAACATTTCAAAAGGCGAAGAACCAACTTTAAGGGCTTGCGGAGGTGGTCAAATCCAAAAAATACGATTTTTTTGCTATCAACAATTAATTGGAACATTCCTCTTTAATTCAAACATTTAATTATTACTCTACTCGTCCTGGAAGCGGAGTTATTACCATTTTCCCCCGCGCATGTAGAGGAAATTGGCGGGGCCGATGAATGCATCTAACACTCTCTCGTAATTTCAGGTGGAAATATAATGCCAAAAAGACTATTATCATAAACATGGTTCGCCAGCAGCTGTGATAAACACAATAAAACCAATTCTTCATGACTTAGCACAGCCAGAATTGTTACACAAATGTCTACACAGTAAAAGGCAGAATCCTACTGAGAACGTAAACAATTTAATTTGGCAGTGATTCCTAAAAGAGTTTGTAAACATAAAAACACTACACTTCGGCATTTATGAAGCAACAGCAACCTACAACCAAGGAAACAGTGTGAAGTGTGAGGTATTGAAGGCATTAGGATTTCAAGCTGGAGTGAACACTGTACAAGCACTAAGAAATATTCACAGACAGAGGCTAAGAGGAGCAGAAAGAAGAGAAAGGAATATGAAATATGATGGAAAAATAGGTCAAAAGAGAAGACCAAAACGGAAGCTTTTGGAGGATGAAGAAGAAGACCCTGGTAATCCATCCTATAGTGCACGAATGTAATGAAAAAGTTTGATAGCCATTTCTCGTGAATTAGAATTTTCCGAATGTACGGAACATTTTCTCAAAATCCACTCAAACTAGGGAGATGAAATTTTCATACAGCACTCCTAGTGGTCAAAATTAAATTGTAACACAGCAATTTAGCAATATGTTCAGTAGTTTCATTTCAATTTTATTAAATAAAGAATTTTTTTGTAAAAAAATGTTGGGTCATTAATTTAAAAATATTGAAAGGAAACTAGAAAAGATACTCCAATATTCCTCCATCATAACTGCAATACCACTCTATATGTTGAAAAAATTTCAAATTCTTCGGTTTGGTAGATTGTTCATAAATGTTCTTCAAACTTAGGGATTTTAATACGGGCAGCACAGGCATCTCCGGCCCCCTTTAAATGAATTTTTAAATAAATTACCAAATAAAATTGATAATTAGGCGAAGCCCACTTAAAATCTGACTAGCAGCAGGTTAAGTCCGTACATTAATTTGTTGATTAAACTTACAAAGATTAAAAAAAAAGTTCCAAGTTTGCGTCAATTCTTAATAATTATCACAAGAAAGGTACCATTAAAGAATTAAAATTTAAAGGCACGGTACATACGTGATGCAATACAACAGAGTAAAGTAACATACAAGTCCGATGATGTCCTGAATACATCTGGCTGACAATGACGAGACCTTGAGAAAGGCCGGTGACGTGATCCATTAAACACCACAATTAATCAAATCCAGGAGGTACTTGCCAGCAGGTGGAAATAGCATAATAATATACACATTCCAACCACAACACGTAACCAATAAAAGGAAGAAAAACTGGTTCCACTCCATAGCTGTGCAACTGGTTATGAATATATCTCAAAAGTCAGTCTCCTAGATGGTTTATTATATTATGATGACAAATAGCTCACCATATATTTACATATACTAATGATGCCTCAAAAGGGCGAAACGCGTCAGTGAAATAAGGGCCGCGGTGGAGTAGCCGAGCGGTCTAAAGCGTCTCGGTGCGGAGCGCGCGGTTGCTCGCCATGGAGATTCGAGTCCTCCCTGGGGCATGGGCGTGTGTGTTATCCTTAGGTTAGATTACCTAGGTTTAAGTAGTTTGTAAGCTACGGACTGATGACCACGCAGTTTGGTCCGATAGATTTACAAACATTTGAACATTTTTGAAATAAGGGACAAAATTTGCAACTAAGACTGACTTTTGAGATAAAAGGAAGGAATTCAACACAAGGTAGAGCAGGGCGGTTATCCAAATTCTTTAAAAACTCCCAAACACACCCACTCTCCGAGGCGGTAATCGAAGATGGGCGGAAATAACACTCCGAACAAATACGTTGACGGGCAGGGCAGGTAACTGACCGGCAGCGGCTACATAAGCAGAAAAATACCCTGGTTATTCTAATGAAATTGTAATGAAAACCACAAGGCGCTCGCAGATTATACTACACGCCGAGAAAAAACGCCAAAACGGAACCAGAATAAAGATGTCAGACCGTATAACGACCAAAGGTACAGACCTACTTAAGTTATCAGCTCCACGATGACGTTAATACTGACACCTGGTCACATGAAAGGTCATTTCACGAGCGTGCTACGACACAGGCTGCTACCGTATCAGCCGAAGAAACGACCCGGGCGTTCTGCAGAACTCAGAAATCCTTTTTCCTTTTGAACTGTCGAAATACACCCCCGAGGCAGCAGTCAAAGAGGGATGGAACTAACACGCCCACAAAATACGTTGGCGGCCAGCAACGTCTGCATAAGGCGACAAACACCCTAATCACACTTACGAAATGTGGTAATACACTGGACTCGCATCGGGAGGATGGTGGTTCAAATCCACCCCCGGCCATCCAGATTTAGGTTTTCCATGATTTCCCTAAATCACTCCAGGCAGATGCCGGGATGGTTCCTTTCAAAGGGCACGGCCGATTTCCTTCCCCATCCTTGCCCAAATAACCTGAGCATAAGCTCCACCTCTAATGACCACGCTGTTGACAGGACGTTAAACACTAATCTTCCTCCTTCCCTGCAACTAAAATAACAGAAACTTTCAAAGTTCACAACACATCAGGAAATTTCACCAAAACAACTTATGTTTGAACTCAGAGAAAGGTGGCAATCCATATACAAGGCAACAAAATACAAAAAGCCTACTTAACTTATTGGTTGCGCAGCAACAAAAGTAACAACGTCCTTGGTTGCAGGAACGGTTATTCAATCAGCATAGAGCGACAAAGAGCGCCACCATGCTACCAAAAGAAACTTAGCCACTCATAACATCTTGAAAAAGATACGAAACACAATTCGCACCTAAGTGCTGATACAGGTAGTCATCAACGAACACGACGAAATTGGTCACCGGCGCCCCACACATAGAGAGACACTCCAGGGTGCTTTGCCCACTCCGCTGACACCGCCAAACAAGTGCGCCACCAGTGATAGCATGTGGAAACGTAATGGACAGTAGGGGCTAGAAAACTCACTTGCGCCAAAAACAGTGACCAGCCTAGACAAAATTACAAGAAAAAATTCACTGAATCAAACTAAGATGCCACAAATTTGAAAACAAGATGGTCGTGAGAACTGAGAGAAGGGCCAGAACAGAAGAAAAAACACACAAAACACTATGTGACAGGCACCACGGCTCAATGTTTTGGACGAATGCAGACTACGAGACCACTGGCCACCTATACGTGGTATGCACGAAAGACCATCACTAGCGTGCAGGTAGGATCTGCAGCCCACCACTTCATCTTGATGCTCTGACAGCACTAGTCGAACCATGCATGTCAGTGATCTGACATCGCTTGCCTGTGGTGCTACTACTAATTACCAGTTGACAACAGTTCGTGTTCACACTTCTCAGCTCAGAAACCTCCTTATAAGTGCTCTGGTAGCTGTATGATCTGCCAGTGCTGTACTTACGGAAATTGCCATGGGGAAAGATAAGGAGGGTAGGCAGGTGGAGAGTGTGAGAGATGCCGTGGTAATGGGACGGCAACGGATCAGGATTGGTGAGGAGAGGATGGACAATAGGGTGAGGGGGATCCAGTTGAAGGGCGGGGGCTGAGTGGGGGTGGAGGCAGTTGGTGCTGGGGTACTAAGGGTGAGGAGAGAGGGCATGGTAGTGGGGAGGAGGGGAGTGGTGTTACTCCAGGCGAGGGTGGCAGGGGCAGGGGAGGCGACTGTGAAAATGATGGTGGATGATACCTTACAATATGACGATCTTGAAATCATATATGCTGTGTGGCCGTTATGGGAGTGACCATTGCAACAAGTATCGTTGCAGAATTAACTCAACACGTTAACGCACTCCGAAAGGCGCGTCACTCCACTCGGAAGGACACAAACTTGCTCAATTGACTCTAGGAAGTCCAAGTTATCTCCGTGGCATGGCGCCTGTTTGCTTTACACGTAGATATCAGACCAAGCATAACGGCTGCAAACATTCCCTGTTGAACGATAGACACAGATGGTGCTCTGGCAGATATGTCGCTACGCTGTCTGTTGGCGGCCGACGTCGAAACCATATCAGTACATCACTATATCGCAGGTGGCATCTGTCACATCTTATCAAAGTCGACCTTGTTTTTGCAGGTGTACTAATTTGTTTTCCGACAGTGGACCCCCGCGTAGGGGGTGTGCGTTGTCCTTAGGTTAGTTTAACTAGTTTGTAAGCTACAGACTAATAACCACGCAGTTGAGTTCGATAGACTTACAAACATGCGAACATTTTCAACAGTGTACTACTGAGCTCTTTTATGGGCAGTGAGGGTTGTGTATAGCTCGACGACTGCATCTGTCGCAGCCACCAGCATACTTACGTAAGTCAGGCACTTTAAGCACTTGTGTCAAATGAGCGAGCAGGACGCCGACATTTTAACTGCTTTCCTGGGAATCGCTCTGGTCGCCATTGGGGCAGGTCTCCAGCGGAGCTTCCATATACTGCCGGCTGGCACGCCAGTCAATTAATCTAGAAACCCGAGCCCCACTTCCAGCTACCTGCTAGATAAGACTAATAAGAGACGTTAATTGGCTGATCTAACTAGTAAGCCACTTTCTCTCTATACCCGATTTGTCAAAGCTTCGGCTACAAAAACCTAAGGGGATCCAACTGCTAACGTCTTCCTTCCCTAGACTTACAAACGTCTTGCACTAAATTACGCTAAGAAGAACACACATCCATGCCCAAGGGAGGACTCGAACCTCCGGTGGAAGCAGCCACGCACTCAATGTCACGGCGACTCGTGTACCACACTCCCCAGATATGAGCATTTTTGAGAACATACAAACCTATGCCCGACGGAGCATTTGAACCTTGTCAAACTGTGCATAATAGTCTGTCACAGCGGTGGACACTTCCTCATTCGATGAAAATTTCTTCCCACCGAGCCAAAGTTTCAAGTTTGGGAACAAAGAGAAGTCACTCGGAGCCAGGTCTGGTGAATAGGGTGGGTGAGGAATCAATTCGAATCGGAAGTCGTGCACTTTTGCTATTGCGGTAGCTACAATGTGGGCTGGAGCATTGTCCTGATGAAACAGCACTTTCTTCCGTGCCAATCTTTGACGTTTTTCAGTTAGTTCTTGTTTCAAACGATGCAGCAGAGCAGTATAATAGGGCCCAGTTATGGATCTGCTTTTTTTTTTTTTTTTTTTTTTTTTCAAATAATCTATCAGGATCCCAAAACACACCCTACCCAGCTGACAGTCATCGCCTTCTTTGCTGCACTCTCCCTGCTCTTCTTCATCCATTGTTTGGACTATTGTTTGGTCTCTGGAGTGTACTGGTGAATCCAAGTTTCATCCACAGTTATTAATCTGTGCAAAAAGTCCTGCGAATTGCGCCTGAACTGTTTGAGATTCTGAGCAGAAATGTTCTGCTGTTTCAGTTTTTGGTCCAAAGTGAGTAGGCGCGGCACCCATCGCTCACAGACCTTCTTGGTGGCCAGTTTTTCATGGAGGATGTGATGCGGTTCAATTGAGATGCCTACAATATTAGTTATCTCGCGAACTTTTAATCTTCGATCTTCCATTACCAAAACATGCACCTTATCGATGGTTTCCTGTGTGGTGACTGAAACAGGCCGACCGGAGCTCCATCTTCCGTGCTTCTGTGACTACGTTTAAAAAAGTAAATGGTCTTCAATGTTGGTGCAGAACCCACATGGACCTCTTCCAACTCGGATTTGATCTGTGCAGCTGTCCAACCCTTCAAATAAAACCAACGGCAACTACACCGACACGTGCACAGTGTTTTCACTGCCAGAGAACGCTGGGACTGGAGACGGACAGTTACACAGCTCAATGCGCACATCCCCATCGACTCCTCCCGATATTGGAACGCCTTCTACAGCCTTACTGGTTCTAAACACACCCTCACATCTTCCCTCCTACACAAGACCAAACCTTACCCGATGATGCAAGTAAGTCTGACCATTTCACCTCCTTCCTGTCCGACGTCTTCACCATCCCAGACAATCCGCACTTCGATTACTTCCTTTTTCCAGATGTACACGAGAAAATGGACGTCTCCCTCCCACCCCTAGCTCTCGGCTTCCAAAGCTGGGACACATTCGCCCCTCAGATATCAACATCCTAAGGAACTGATTACGCAGTTACCACTTCATTTGGCAGCCAACAACCAACCAATAAGAACTACCGTTCGAAACTTGCTGTAATATTCGTAGAAATATCAGGCTTGCCAACAACTGTACAGGTTCCGAAAATTTCCCGTTCTTTCATACAAATTTACCAGACCAATCAAACCACCCTGGTAATAGCATGAAAATCATCTAATATATAAAGCAGAGTGTCCGTATGTTTGTTCGTGTTGCATACAAATCTACAGTTGTGTTCCAATCTTTATGAAATTTTGTACACATAAGCTTCAATCCATGAGGACGGTCACCGTAAGTGTAAGAATCACATACGATATATAGTTCACGAGATATGAAGTCATAAACAATGAGATGCGCGAAAAACTGCTGCATTTTGCGACAATGCAGCTCAGTTTCTGCTAAACCACTGGGCCGATTTCAACCACGATTTGGTACACACATTCCTTGCCATGGGGTAATAATTGCTGCATGATTAAGAATCACATAAGGCACATGGCTCAAAAGATATTACGTCATAACCAATAGAAATGGCAAAAAATGCTATATAATGCGGCGAGACTTTCGAAATACAGCCGGCCGCGGTGGCCGCGGGGACTGAGGCGCTCCAGTCACGGTCTGCACGGCCCCTACGGTCGGGGGTTCGAATCCCCCCTCGGGCATGGATATTTGTGCCGTCCTTAGTATAAGCTAGTTCGTAAGTAGTTTGTAAATTTAGGGACTGATGACCCCGTAGTTAAGTCCCATAAGCTTAACAAACATTTGAAGATTTTTTTTTTTTTTCGAAATACATTGTATGAGAGTGACAGCACTCAGCGACTTGCAACAAACTTTAAACATAATTTCAAACCTTTATTAAACTTTTTCTCGCTGGCAACCATAGTAAAATGATGAAAGGGAAAAAAGTGTCTCGCTTACTACTTTTTCCACGTTTATAGAGTAAAACTACGGCTCTCGGTGTGACGTTACAATTTATAATTTCAACACTACGAATTGTAGCCTCAAGAAATTTTTCAGACAGTATACACACATATAGTTGAGTGTACCTTCTAAATTGTATCACAGTACGACACGTAATTCATGAGATACGAGCACATAAACAGTAGCGTTCATGGTAAACCGCCCCATCACGCACCAAGTTTTAATGTATTTCTTCTTTACGACTAATTGTATTTCTAAGAGATTTTACAGACATACAGCCCTTATACAAATGAATATATACCTGCGAAATGTCAGGAATAAATAGATAAATACCCGGGCAACGCCGGGTTTTCAGCTAGTAAGACTTATAAACCACAGTTTCAAACTTTGTTTATCTGTAAGGTATTTTGCTCTGACATTTTCAAGTCGTCCGCCGACCCACCTGAATAGCTCGGGAACCGCCGATCTGGGGGAGAAGTATGCGGTTCACAGTGAAAACGCCAGGTTAGCACGCAACGTAACGCACAGAGACTCGTTTAATTAAGAGCTGCAGCGAGATGAAAGAGCGCGGTAGCGGGCGCTAATAAGATAAGGGAGGCGGTTAGCGGGCCGAATCTGCCGGCGGAAGGCGATAATGAGGCAGCGTGTTCAGCGAGCGAGCAGCCACACACAGTGGCGCGAGCCGGCAAGACGGGACTACGCAGCAGGGGCCGAGGAGGGGTCTGCTGGCAGAGTGTTCGGCTTACACAGTTGTCAAAATCGCTAAACATTTCCGGGCTGTTATGCCGTGGTCTAGTGGATTTATTATTAAAACCCAACGTTTCGTCCCCGACCGCGGACGACATTCTCAAGGGGGATCGTGGCACTTTCGGATGTCCGATTCACACCCTGGGTCGCTACTGATGCCAAATTCCGTTTACGAGAGCTCGCGCGCAGTGGTGTGACGTCAGATGTTTTTGACATGCGCGCGCAAATCATCGTTGCCGATTGCCTCCGTCCGTTAATATCGTCCTATGGTGGAAGACTGTTACATTTCTTCTTCAAAACCGGAATCTAGATATCATTTAGTTTCACGCACTCCTCAATCCTATTGAAATTATTGGGGGAAAATAGATACAGCCTACAGGAAAATAAAAGAAACATTTGGAGATAAGAAAAACAGCTCTATGAATATCAAGGACACTGATGGAAAACCAGTTCTCAGCAAAGAAGGGAAAGCTGAAAGGTGGAAAGAGTATATATAGGGGCTCTACAAAGGAAATGAACTTCGAGACAATATTGTAGGAAGGGAAGAGGATGTAGATGAAGATGAAATAGGTGATACTGTACTGAGAGAAGAATTTGACAGAGCCCTGAAAGACCTAAGTCGAAACAAGGCCCCTGGAGTAGATGATATTCCCTCAGAGCTACTGAAGTCTCTGGGAGAACCAGCCATGACAAACCTGTTTCACCTGGTGAGTAAGATGTATGAGACAGGTGAAGTACCCTCAGACTTTGAGAAAAATGTTATAATCCCCATTCCAAAGAAAGCAGGTGCAGACAGGTGTGAAAACTACAGAACCATCAGTTTAATAAGTCATGGTTGCAAAATATTAACGCGAATTATATACAGAAGGATGGAAAAGCTGGTAGAAGCCGACCTCGGGGAAGATCAGTTTGGGTTCAGGAGAAATGTAGGAACACGGGAGGCAATACTCACTTTACGGCTTATCCTAGAAGATAGATTAAGAAAAGGCAAACGTACATTTCTAGCTTTTGTAGATTTGGAGAAGGCTTTTGACAATGTTGTTTGGAATAAACTCTTTCAAGTTCTGAAGCAGGCAGGAGTAAAATATAGGGAGCGTAAGGTTATTTACAACTTGTACAAAACCCAGACAGCGGTTCTCAGAGTTGAAGGGCATGAAAGGGTTGCAGTGGTTGGGAAGGGAGTAAGACAGGGCTGTAGCCTTTCCCCATTGTTATTCAATTTGTACATTGAGCAAGCCATAAAGGAAAGCAAGGAGAAATTTAGTGAAGGAATTAAAGTTCAGGGTGAAGAATTAAAAACATTGCGTTTTGCCGACGACATAGTAATTCTGTTAGATACAGCAAAGGACCTGGAAGAGCAATTGAACGGAATGGACAGTGTGCTGAAAAGAGCATATAAGATGAACATTAACAAGAGCAAAACTAGGGCAATGGAGTGCAGTGTAGGAAAATCAGGTGATGCTGAAGGAATTAGATTGGGAAACGAAGCAGTAAAGGAGGTAGATGAGTTTTGTTACTTTGGCAGTAAAATAACAAATGATGGTCGCAGTACAGAGGATATAAAATGCAGAATGGCAATGGGTAGAAAAGCGTTCTTGAAAAAGAGAAATTTGTTGACATCGAATATTGATTTAAGCCTAAGGAAGTCCTTTCTGAAGGCATTTGTATGGAGTGTTGCCTTGTATGGGAGTGAGACATGGACGATAAACAGTGCGGACAGGAAGAGAATTGAGGCTTTTGAAATATGGTGCTACAGAAGAATGCTGAAGATTAGGTGGGTGGATCGCGTAACTAATGAGGAGGTACTGAACAGAATTGGGGAGATAAGAAATTTCTGGCATACCTTGACTAAAAGAAGGGATGATTGGCAGGATACATTCTTAGACATCAAGGAATTGTGAATTTAGCTTTGGAGGGAAGTGTGTGGGGTAAAAATCGCAGAGGAAGACCAAGAGATGGATACAGTAAGCAGATTCAGACAGATGTAGGTGCCGTTCTTATGTGGAGATGAAGAGGCTTGCTCAGGATAGGGTATTGTGGAGAGCTGCATCAAATCAGTCTCCGGACTGAAGACCACAACAACAACATTTACAATTTCTATAGCCTCTCTGTACAGTCGTTCGTGGTGTCCATTTGTGGCTGCTAAAACCTGAGTCTTATCAAATTGAATAAGGTGGTCCCCTGGTTGAAAAACAAGTTCAGCAACAGCTGATCTGCCAATATCTCCCCTTCTACAGTTCCCCTTGTGCTCATCTAGTCGTTTTTTGACTGTTCTTTTTGTGGTACCCACGTATACGTCCCCACAGCTACACGTAATCCTATAAATTCCTCCTTTTTCCAGCGGTTTGCGAGCATCCTTTGCCGATTTCAGGTGATCCTGTATCTTCCGAGTAGGGGTTATAATAATAAATCCACTAGACCACGGCATAACAGCCCGGAAATTTTTAGTAATTTTGACCATTCCGGCCGTGAAAGTTTACATTTTACAATTCCACAGTTGTATTGCAAATGTCAGTAAAGGTGTACAGGGTACTCCAGGAGGAATAGTAAACCGTTTTAGAAGTGGTAGTGCAGAAGAACTGCAATAAAAAATACTATGTACCATATGTCCAATTTTTATTGAATACCAAGATACAGCTTACTTCAGTGCAATAATTTTGGGAAAGGACGACCTGTAATACAGCGTGATTCTATAGCTGTTTCTTGCAGGTCCTACGACAGAATACATTTCAGTGATATAGTAACGGAATCACCGCGAACTCAATAAAACCGCGCCCAAAGCGAACGTATATTTTGATTTGACCGTGTGTGTACCTAACACCCAAACCTTCAGATGTCAGATACTCACATCGGTACCAAACGTTGTATATTGATAGAGTATCAGCCGAAACTTCTACATAATTCGTGCTTTCTGCTGCCGTTCACGAGAACGGGCGTAAACTATAATAATAAGTAACACCTCACCTACAGAGTAGAGGTAAAGCATAACTGGGAGAGATTATCACGTCGCACTACCGTGGACTAGTTGGTACAGATGGGCACGGGGTCAAGCCACGCCTGCATGATTTTTCTTTTTATCTGCCGTACGTTGAAAATTGTTGTAAGAGGACGTCTATAACGTTCCAGGGGTTCATTTCGCAAAACTGCACTGTCAGCTGCAGCAGTAGCAGTAGCGTGCGGACTGGACAGCAACGTCAGCCCCACTTGATGGTGTGGGCAAACACACTCTAGCTACAACATGCACATCCGCTAAACGGCGGTGTTGCCTATCTAGCAGTCATTTATTATTATTATTATTACTTTAATACTTCCGCACGTATGGTGCAATTGTTTCTTTCTTCTACGAATATACTCTACAGGTTTGCTGCTTTCAAATAAAACGAAGCTGAAGCAGACTGCCGATTACATAGAGCTATGAAATACGAACAGTCCTTTTACTTTTACATTTAAGGAATATGTTGTGCCATGTAACACTCTGTGTACGTTTGTCGACGTAGAACAATTTGCAACGTCATATTGAAGAAAAATAATAATAATAATAACGCGCGCCACCAGGGTTTGAACCGAGGACTCTAGTAACAACAAACATTCGCACTATCAACTACCACACGGGAGTTCAGCGCAGCAGGCACCTACAGATACGCTTTTCCTGTGCTCCGTAGGACAGGTGTTACATATTATTTTCCGTTTACGCACGTTCTTCTGGATGGCAGCACATAGCACGAATTATATAGAAGTTTCGGTTGATACTCCATCGATATACAACGTTTGGTACCGATCTGAGTGTCTGACATCTGAAGGTTTGGGTGTAAGAATAAGACACTCTTGATTTGTCTCGGACTTCGAACAATTTGCTAAACGGGGATAAAATGCTGTGTACAAGAATGCCTTATTAGGCAATAAAATGTTCAAACTGTTATTGATGACATGATTCCAGCTGTTGTAAATATTACTTTAAAACAACTAGATACAAACATCCCATGGATGATACTAAAATTGTACAACCCATCCCACTGCTATACAAATAAGATGGGTTGGAGACGTTGTCAGGATTGAAGGCGAAGCGGTGAAGGCTTGTGGGCGCCCTAGGAAGGGGTTGCTGATAGGCAAATAAGAGATAGGCTTTAAGTTAATATTGGTTGTATTCTTGACATACGGAATACATGGCGGGACTCGCCCTGGGGTCGGATGCAATGAATGAGTGGCAGTCTAAGTTAGCGGATTAGAAAATGGGAAAGGGTACAGTAATGGTTCACATACTTGGTGGCTGATACCGAACATTCGCTAGGCGGGGAGCGGACGGCATGCGGCCGTTCGCCCCGCACAGAGGCTGGATCTCTCGAGTGCGTCTGTTCTGTGCGAGAACTCAAACTGAAGAGAGCCAAGCAGCTGATTCTGGCACCTCTGAGTCCTACTCCAGTAGCACACGTCATCAAACGTTCGTGTATGCTATTGGATGCATGGTAGCATGGAAACGTCTGTAGTTTCAGCACGGACGCCAGAAGGGTGGCGTGATTATAGAATCAGCATTCAATACTGGTTCTGGCCGGCTCTGTCCTGCAAGGTGGACAGCCTTGGCCACGTTGTCAAGGCGTATGTTACAGTGGAAGAACACTTGTAAAACTTAGGCGAAGTTTTGAAATAAATTTTTTGAAATTATTTCCCTAACCTATTTTAGACTGGCTGGTCATCTTGTACAGCGTTGAGGTTATGCTGCAATAGAAAAACACTATAATCTCTACGGAAAGCAATATGTAAGACAACGAAAACCAAATCACTGATTTACTACTTAAATGTAGCCCTGAATATGAAAGAAATATTTACACTTGATCAAGCAATGAAAGATTTTCGGACATAGGTGCCCCTGGATCAGTCACTTCTGGATTGAACACAAAAATTACATAAATTTACCAGCCACAAACCCATATTTAACTATGTTTTGATTAAACATTGTATAAATAATTTTACGGAAACTTTACTGATACATTTGCTAAAGATATGGTGGTAGCCCTGAAACTGGTATAGTACACTTTTCCACTGTTTCATTAATTTTGAGCAACACTAACTATATTTGCAGTTCCTTTGAACTATGTTTATCACTTTTAACTAAAACTATTGACATTAATTTGTCTTTTATAAAATTAGAGAGAAAATATGTAGTGTACTCCTGATTTGATGTAATCAATCAGTTTATGACTACCAACTAATCAATACGATCACTTTAAATTATTAACTCCTATTTCAATCATTTTATTTTAATAGTTTATCATTAAATTTGATATATGAAGTGCAATCTTTAATTAGTAAGTAACAAATTGCAACAGTTTCTTAGTACTTTTCATTTATCTACTGCAAAAATGAAACTAATCACTTCAGATTGTTAATTAGTTCATTAAGAAAATTATTTAATTTTTATCTGTTCTCATTTAGGACACTCGGACATTTACACACTAGGATAAGACGCTGACTAGGTAAGTGATAGGGATAGACAAAGGTTATGACTAATTTTTAGTTAATTTCACTGATTATTGACACAAATCACTACTTTTTGTCTGATCCATTCGCGCTACAATTCTAACAGTACATAACGTTGTCAAATATCACGTGCTGCGGACGAGCAGTTGCGTGATTGCACAACTACAGGCGAATCGATGTCAATCGTGACAGTTGCTGTGTGGCACTGAATTCTCGTCTTGGCGATGGATAAATTTACATTTGTGCCCATAATTCCATGCCACGATGTAACAGAATGTCAACCAGCATCTCTGCTCTTCGCGGCTTGGCCGTGCCCAACACGTAAAACCACTTTTTAGCAGCCAAGCTGCGCCAATAAACATTAAAATCCCGAAATTTTCATATAAACATAGAATGTACTACAATCCCAGGAGCCCATCACCCCTGATGTGTCCCCAAAGGCACAGAAATCAAAATAAATAAAGATCTACAAAGAAAAATGTTACATATTTCAATAATTATTGTAAAGAGAAAGGTACAGTAACACAAAGGTTAGTATGAAAAATAGACTAATTACAGCCCCCGTCTAACAAACACTCATCATATTTCTCAATAATCTTGAAAAAACAATTTTTCATAATGTCTGTAAACTACAAAATAATATATAAGAGGCATTCAACAAGAAACGAGCTGGAAGTAAAATTACAGAAACCAGTACCTGTGTATTTACTCTGGCTGCTGAGACACCTGTCCCATAAAATTCTCGGGGCTGCGATGTGAACCAGTGCGGCACGTACAGCTGTACTCGTGGTCCGAGGTGAATCGTTTGCCTCTCAGAGACTTTTTAGGGGGACCAAATAGGGCGGAATCACAGGGAAAGAGGTTTGGACTGTATTGAGGGCGGCCGAGAACCTCCCATTTGTATTTCAGCAGGAGTGCTCGACTGTGTTGGCATCGTGAGGCTTTGAATTGTCGTGGGGAAAAGTGGCCCCACAGGTGAGACTGCCTGGTCGTTTGGATTTGATCGCTTGGTGCAGAGTGGTCTAGGTTTAAGAGTAACGCTGGGCATTCACTGTTGTCCCGTGCTGCAGGAAATGAATCAGAATGGGGCCATCTTGGTCTAAGAAAAACGTCAGCATAACCTTACCTGCTTTTTTTTTTTTTTTTTTTGTGATGGTGACCCTCGACTCTCTCCACTGGAGACTTTGTCGTTTTGATTCTGGTATTGTGGTTCGAAGTGTTAGAAATGATGACACTATGACTCACCTCCAGCCACCACTTGTGCCAGGAACGTATTCCCTTCCCGAGCATAACGCTGCAGATGAGTAAGGCAGTGAGCCATTCGACATGCCTCCTGGTTTAGTTGAAGACTGTGTGGCACCCATTGGGCACAAATTTTTCGCAAGTGCAATCGTTCCTTCAAGATGGTGCAAAAACTTCAGACGCTCAATCAGACCACGGGGACTGTAGCGTTCACTGTCACTCGGCGGTCCTGGCTATTGAGTGCGTCAACCAGCTGGTCGGTGTCATCGTTAATGCAGTCTGGTGCTCCAGACCCTGCATCATCGGCTAACGACACCCGTTCTTCATTGAAGCGCTTGTGCCATGCCTTGACCCTTTCAAGGGACACGCAATGATCGCCGTCCACTTGCGACATTCGTCGACGATGTCCGTTCCTCCTACTCCTTCCGCGGTCAGAAAACTAACACCAACTCTTTGCTCTTCTTGTGACGCCTCCATGTCACTGTCTAAAATGCGACTGGCAGCGTAGGACGACTAATGCATGCTGCTGCTATAGTGCGTTTTAAAAAGCATGCGACTTTTCACGTTTGGCTTGCCGGGGGTGGCGAGACGCCGTTTCCCAGGTAACACCAATGGCGAGCTGGGTTTTCCCACACCTCCCCTACCGTTTCGGGTGGTAAAGCACCGCTGCTGCCAGTCCGTGCGTAGTGTCGCGCGCTAGACGGATCTTGTGTTTATCAACTGTCGCTTGCCAAGTGTATTTTGTTGTTGTTCAAGTGTCCTGCAGCCTTCGGGTGTTGTCACGAGTGTTAAGTGTTTGCGTTGTATTAATAACAACTCTGGAGCATGTGTGAACATGAATTTCGCAATAAAAGAGATTGTGGCCGTGAATGAGTGTTCTCAGTGGGCAGTTATTTTGAACTCGAGTGTAACAGTGGTGGATCTCATTTAGACGTTACAAGAGTGGTGGACGGAACAGCTGCTGCACTTAACATTCGCCGATCTACGGTGCTGAGAATTGGGAAGGAAAAGGAAAGAAAAGAAGACGCGAGTGACGAAGCAACCCCAGGCAAGAAAAGAAGTTACGAAAGACGGGTAACAAAGATGGACGTATTCCTGCAAGATGCAATACGCAGACATGTGTATGCTTATTACCCACGTGATACATTAAATATACTTAATTTTAGTCTTAAAGAGGCAGATTTGTGCAATGGGAGTAGGTTGTCGCTTCGAAACTGTCGTCGTGAGCTTGGTTTCCGGCACGAAACTTTTCTCCACGGACATTCATAATGGAGAGAGGTGAAATAGTGACCTGGAGAGGCAGGTATTTGCGCGTCGTGAGCAGCGTTTCGTTCCAAGACATTCCGTGACTCGACGAGACGTGAGTTAATGCGTGTCACACGTTGACAAAAGGGTGGACTGATCGCACAGTAGAAGGTACGGCGCAAGCACTGATAGGAAAGGGTGGCAGGATAATTGTCCTTTACGCTGGCTCTGCTCGTAGCGTCATTCCGAACTGTTTATTGCTGTTCCGTTCCAGGAAGCAAGGTGACTATCACGAGGAAATGAACGCTAAAGTTTTCATGGACTCGTTTGCTGATATCCTGCTGCAAAATATTCCCCCCGAATTCCACAATAGTTATGGACAATACACCGTACACTCTGTTGTGCTAGACAAAGCTCCTACTATGCAGTGGAAAAAGGCAGATATTTTGCTCTGGATGGAAGTGAATGACCCATCGGATAAAGTATAAGCTGGTATGAATAAGGCGGAGTTAATGGAACTTGTAGCGATGTACAAGCCAAAATCTCCACGCTACGAGATCGACGAATTAGCTAAAAACAAAGGACATAATGTGATTCGACTTCCTCCATATCATGCTCACTTAAATCCAATGACAATATATGGGCTCAGGTGAAAGGTAATGTGCCAAAAAAACAACAAGAAGTTTACGCTCAGTGAGGTTGAATAGCTGACAGAAGAAACCATCACAAGTGTTACCCCACATGACTGGTCTGGTATTGTCAGCCATACAATAAAAATTGTTGAGGAAACATGGACTCGTGAAGGATTATTCGAACAAATTGAAGAGATGGTAATATCTGTCGGCTCCGAAACCAGTTCCGAGTCCAAGGAAGACAACAGTGCCGCGGTGGAGTAGCCGAGCGGTCTAAAGCGTCTCGCTGGAGAGCGCGCTGTTCTTCGCCGTGGAGGTTCGAGTCCTCCCTGGGGCATGAGTGTGTGTGTTTGTCCTTAGGTTACTTTACCTAGGTTTAAGTAGTTTGTAAGCTACGGACTGATGACCACGCAGTTTGGTGCGATACATTTACAAACACAAGACAACAGTGACGGTTCTTCCCTTGGCGTTGCTCCATTTCCACCGTAACTGTGAGTTTGTTTAAAAATATACATTGATATAATTGCTGTGTTCATTATTGTCTTTGCTCTACGTTCTCTATCCTGTATTATTATTTGTCTACTGACAAAGAATGTTTCCTCACTGTTGGGAGCCGGCCGCGGTGGCCGAGGGGACTGCGGCGCGCCAGTACGGTCTGCACGGCCACTACGGTCGGGGGTTCGAATCCCCCCTCGGGCATGGATATTTGTGCCGTCCTTAGTTGTAGGTAGTTCATAAGTAGTCTGTAAGTTTAGGGACTGATGACCCCGTAGTTAAGTCCCTTAAGCTTCACAAACATTTGAACATTTTGAAATTTACTGTAGAAAACGAAACAAATAAATCTATAAATATCCTCTGCTTAAGTTTTAAAAATATAGACAAGATTCATACATCCGAATATACAGAAAACCGTCAACCACAAACTGCATCATTTATAACAGTTCATCCCACCCAAAATCTCACAAACTAGCATTATTTGTAGCACAAATACCTATAGATGAAAAAGCCATACAGAAAGAAATAAAAATAGAGGGTCGGGACTTAAATATTAGCAACACTGCTGTGCCATGGAATCTACTATTTCTGGTGATAGCACACGTTGTTGACATACCTAACTTACCTCCGAGCAAATGGACTCGTCCGTCCCGCGTCACCGGCGTGCTCACAGTCGAGGGAAACAGTCACTTGTGAGCGAGCATTCAAACATAACGGTGTCACTGTTTTCGTAACAGGAACAATGGACACCGTCAATGCACTGCATTACTGTTCGTTTTTAGCATCACCTGCGACCAGCTTTGCAAAATAATCGACAGCACTTTCTGCGTAATCCACCCATCATTGTGCATGACAATTCGCGGGTGCTTACTGCGAAAGTTGTGGCTGCTCTTTTCGCTCGATGCGACTGGGAAATACTGAACCATTCACCATACTCCCGGACTTAAGTCTTTATGACTTTGATTTGATTCCGAAGATGAAGGAACCACTTCGTGGCATTCGCTTCAGAACTGTTCCAGTGATTCGACAGGCAGTAGACCGCTTCATTAGCACTATCAACAGAACAGGCTCTGCTAACGGTATACTACGTCTCGCAACAGGTTCTACACAACGCTGGTAACTATTTTGAAGAACAGTCATCAGTCTACAACGGTATTCCTGTTCTCGCTTACCTCGTTCTGTATGTTCTTGTATTCTGTTAGAGAGATTGTATCAGGGAGACAGAAGCTGTGGCACAGAAGAAACTGAATGATTAGAATTACTCATCATAAAAATTCAGACAAACGACAAGTGAAACAGACAATGGAAATGAAAATGAATTGGCAAGGAACATCCTCAAATAAATTTCTAGAAAGAGCAAAGGTAGAATCTGTTTCCCACTTCAACGTATAGAAACACTACACTATTAAGCAAGGAGTAATCGGCAGGATACAGAAAACATCCAATTCCAGCTGAAGCACCAAACTGGAAAGCACAACGGATCTGTTTATCTCTATAGTCATTCTGTTTAAACACATCCTTGAGATGATCCATTTCTCGCGTCAAACTTTCTGCATCAGAAATGACGTAAGCTCTTCTAGTTAATGTCCGAAGAATGCCAGTGCGTTGTAACATAGCATGACAACTCGAGGCATGCAGATAACGGTTCATATGCGTAGGTTTTCTAAAACACTGTGTTCCAATTTCCCATCATCTTTCTGTAATCCAAACATCAAGAAAAGGAAGCTTCCCCTCCTTCTCCACTTCCATTGTGAACTTGATGTTAGGATGCATGCAAGTAAAAGGGCCCAAAAGACGGTTAAGAGCTTCTTCCCATTAATGTATCATCGACGTACCTAAAAAAAAAAAAAACAAGTTGGCTTTAGAGCCGTCGTTTTCAATGCCATATCTCATATAAAAAGATTGGCTCTTATGGGGGGTAACGGACTCCCCATAGCAACAGCCTCAGTTTGTTCATAAAATTTGTCATTAAATAAAAAGTATGTTGACGTAAGTACATGGCGACAAAGTTCAGCTGTTTCATTGTCCACTTTTTCACCAATTCATTGCAAAGATTCCTCCAAAGTAACCCGGGTAAACAACTACACAACAACAAAACTCACGAGAAAATCAGAAGGTCTAAGGCGAAATGACTTTAAATGTTGTATGAAAACCATATGGTTGGGAATATGGTGTTCACATTTGCCCATGTATGGGCTAAGAACAGATGTTAAATGTTTCGCCAAGTTATAAGTAGGAGCGCCCAAATTACTTACGATCGGACGAAGCAGGTTCTCTTGGTTGTGTATCTTGGGTAAACCATATAACTTGGGAGGTACAGTCGCACCAGGATGAAGTTTGTTAAGAACATCGTCAGATAAAGAGCTCTTCTTTAAAAGTGAAAGCGTCATACGTTTTATCAGTCGGATCCTTTTGCAGACTTCGATAAGCTGAATCCTCAAGTAAACAGTCCATTTTTCGTAGATAATTCCGAGAAAGAAGAACTGTCGCATTGTCTTTATCTGCTGGTAAAATAATTAGATCTTGATCTTCTCTAAGGGACCGAATTGTTGCCCTTTGAAGAGGCGAGATATTACTCCGTGGAGGCGGCGCCCGACGCAACATATGAGCAACTTCTTGCCTGATTTCCTCCACCTGACCCACACGTAGTTTGGACACCGCTTGTTCGCTTCGATATCACATAATAACACGACGATCCGTTATTAATTTTACCGACAAAAAATTGGACGACCCTATACTGTCGGTACTGGAGAAAGGCCTGAATTTTACTCCCACACCTAGGAATGTTTCCCTTACTGAGTTTATTTGTTTGTCGAACAAGCCTGTGACAGAGATGGTACGTTAGAAGTGCGCATGCGCGAAAATCAAATTGAGCGTGGGGCGGATAGCTCTGCTCCGTTTCAAAGCGCTAACCGCCTCACGCTCAATTTGACTTCGCGCATGCGCACTTCTAACGTACCAGCTCTGTCACGAGCACCACGTAGTTAACGACGGGCTGCCCCGGAGCAACGCCACCGGTATGTATGCGTAATTTTCTCTTATTTCAGTTCAGTGTTTCAAATCAGACAATCCAATTTATTTAACATTTTATGGAACAGGTCCGGAGTCAACGACAAAAATATGAAATAATTTGTGAGTACTTTTCACCTACTGTTACGTACAGCCCAAATGGAATTACCATAACGTGATTGTTAGTGGCATTTGATCTTCTTTGTATACAGATAACGCTGATGGTGTGGCTCTAATGCCACGAAACTAGTTGTTTGAATAAAAGAGTACCATACAGCTGAAGCCGTTTCCATTCAATATTACTTAAGTACACTTAGTTTCAGGCGAAACTTGTGTCATCAAAAGACCCTCCTCATACCCTAAACCACTCGAAGAATGAGACAGTGTGCATACTTCATCAGCAACGTCTCGACCATGTTCGCTAGCTGTACCAATCAAATAACAAAATATTATATACTTCTCTATAGGGGCACATCAGTGTTGTCAGACTGCTATTGACAAGCATTTTAGGCGTGCAGCCACTTGTGGCTTTGCATAGCTGAAAGCCGGAAATAGTACTACCTGCTGTCAAGTACCTGCTTTGGAAGACTTCTGTAGATGAGAGTGAAACAAATGGTCCAGGAGAAAAACTGGCGAACAAGACGTAATTGTGGCCTTGCCGACATGAAAATGGATGGGAGCTGCAGCAGATGTTTTAATAGATCCCAAGGCACGAGAGAAACCCGACAAGACGG
The DNA here is from genome assembly GCA_026315105.1 of Locusta migratoria. Taxonomy (NCBI): domain Eukaryota; kingdom Metazoa; phylum Arthropoda; class Insecta; order Orthoptera; family Acrididae; genus Locusta; species Locusta migratoria. Next base: position 50,487,461 of record CM048746.1, on the reverse strand, counting down.
GCTAACGAAATGTTACGTTGGGAGATATCAGTAGCAGAAGCAGGAAGCGTAGAGCTGAAGACGGGGTTGCATGCAAGAATCTAGATTGAGCTATCACTCAGCAGTGGATGATGAAGTAACGGCAAATAGAGCTGTCAGCAAACCAACCAAAAAGACGCATCCGCCTTTAGTAAAAAAATATCACCATTACTACAGAAAAGATGAATCACGACGTTACGTAGGAGAATAAGAAAAAGATTATAAATGGTTTGAAATTACAATTAAATTTGGTTGGAAATGGCTGACAGCTCTCATTATGAATCACTGGATGAGTATATTCTGGGTACTTTCTGCTGCTTCTTAAGAAAAAGTTAATTTTACACTTCAATGTTTATGACGTTATACATTCTGAAGCATTTTACACGCAAATGCAGTGAATACAAGACAAGTAGTGAAAAAAAGTAATATTGTGCCACAAGCTGAATTTTGACTAAATGAACAGCGAAAATGTATTAAGCCATGACCTTTTTTTTCCTTCTATAATTTTTATGCGGAACGTCATCGAAAAAATATTCCCAGAACTTGAAATTAGGTATGAGTTCGCTACCCAAATAACAAAATCTACTACTTTTATTGTCTCATTACCTAACCTAATTCCTTCAGAATCGCCTGATTTTCTGACACTACACTGCATTACCCTCGTTTTACACTTGTTAATGCTCAACGTATATCTTCCTTCCAAGACACTGTCCATTCCGTTTAATTGCTCTTCCAGGTCCTTTGCTGTCTGACATAATTACTATGTACCTAGCAAACCGCAAGGTCTTTATTCCCTCTCCCTGGACTTTAATTACCTCTCCAAATTTCTCCTTGCATTCCTTCACAGCTTCCTCAATATTCAGATAGAACAGCATTGGGGAAAGGCTACAACCCTGTCTTACTCCACTCCCAATCACTGCGACCCTTTCAAGCCCATCGACTCTAATAATTGCTGTCTGGTCTTTGTACAAGTTGAATATAGCTCTTCGCTCCCGATATTTTACCCTTGCTACTTTCAGGCTCTGAAAAAGGGTATTCCAATCAACATTGTCAAAAGCTTTCTCCAGATCCACAAATGCTAAAAATTATATGAAGTTATCTGAGTTTTTCCTAGATCCGAAACGTGTCGCAGTGACGTAGAATACAGCCGCTTGCTGAAGTTATAACACTTACAGGGAATTCGAAATATTGATACATTAAAACCGTTTAGGGGTGTGGAAATAAATTCAACAGCGAAATTTGTGCTGGAGGGGATGTGAACCCAGATTCCCGCTTCGGGTCAATGCTCGCCTTAACAAATTAGGCTATCCGGGCACGCTTCCCTCCCAAGCCAAATTCTCAACTTCTAATCTTCTGCCCATTGATTCTTCTTGATCGCAGCTTGTACTAGATTCTCGCAATGGATCGAGTGTTTGAATGCGTCCACATTGAAATTGTCAAATTATTGATATGGTGTCTGTTCTTTCGACATGTCCGAAACAACAGACAACATTTATTGACAGTTTCAGTACCGAAACATTAATACACTCGGTGCCTTGCGGGAATCCAGTACAGACTACGATCAAGAGGAATCAATGGGCAGAAGATTAGAAGTTGAGAATTTGGCTTGGGAGGGAAGCGTGCCCGAATAGCCTAGATTGTTAAGGCGACCGCTGACCCGAAGCGAGAAATGCGGGTTCGAATCCCGGTCCACCACAAATTTTCAACTTCTCTGTTGAATTTCCCCCGTAATATTTCAATAATTCGAATTCGTAAAATTGAGGCCGTTAATGCCAACAAATGGTTCAAATGTTCAAATGTTTGTAAATGTAAGGGATTTAACTATGGTGGTCATTAGTTCCTAGGCTTACAAACTACTTACACCAACTTAAAGTAATTTATGCCAAAGACAACACAAACACCCACGGCCGAGGGAGGACTCGGTTTAGTAGAGATGGAAATGTTCAAATGTTTGTAGCTTATGGGACTTAACCACGGGGTCATCAGTCACTAAACATACATACTACTTATGATCTAGCTAACACTAAGGACAGCATAAATATCCGTGCCCGAGGGGGGATTCTAACCTCCGACCGTAGTGGCCGTGCAGACCGTGACTGACGCACTGAAGTCCCCTCGGCCACCGCAGCCGGCAGTGGAGATGGAAGAGATTGAAAAATTATGTTGGCAAATGATCAGTTGGAAAGAGTTGTAGAATTCATGTACCCGAGTTCCTGTGTAGCCAGTAAAGGAGATTTAAATAAGGGCCGGCCGCGGTGGCCGAGGGGGACTGAGGCGCTTCAGTCACGGTCTGCACGGCCACTACGGTCGGGGGTTTGAATCCCCCCCTCGGGCATGGATATTTGTGCCGTCCTAGTTCGTAAGTAGTTCATAAGTAGTTTGTAAGTTTAGGGACTGATGACCCCGTAGTTAAGTCCCATAAGCTGTACAAACATTTGAACATTTTTAATTTAAATAAGGAGGTAAGCCACGGGTTCCAATCTGGATGGACGAGCTGGAAAAGGGTGTCAGGTATGCTCTACCACAAAAGAATAAAACCAAAGACAAAAGGATTTTTTTTTAAATCGGTGGTGATACCAGCTATGTTGTATGGTAGTGAGATCTGGCCGTTAAAGAAAATGCAGGAGAAGAAATAAACGTGCCTGAGATGCGTATGCTGAGGTGGACGATGGGGAATACGAGGATGGGCAAAATAAGAAATGATCTTCTTTGAGAGCTGGTAGGTGTGGTTAGGAATCGAAGAATACCCAGGAACGAACACTACAATGGTATTGGCACGTGATGAGAATGGATGGGGTCACCTGTTGCAGAGAACAATGTAGTTACGAGTGGAGGGCAGAGGCTCTCGGCAAGGCTCTTCTCGGCCAGTTCTGGGAGTTGAACGAATTGCTGTGGTTTTCTGCAGGAAACTGTTTCTTGACCTCAGTCTTGGCTGTTGAGGTTCGTGTCCGAATAAAGGATGTCTGGGATCAGTTTCTCGTTTCTTCTTCTCCGTTTCTGCTGCTACTTGCCTTCGAATGCAAGGTGGTACTATCCCCATAATTTGGTAAGGTTGATTTACAGGAGTAGGTCGTAAGCAGCCTGTCACAAAGCAACGTATCACGTATTTACCTGTCGAACAATTGCAGAGTTTTGCTAGACGGGTGCAGCGTATTTTGCGGCGGAGACACACAATGCCAAGGTAGATGTTCTAAGTACTTTTGGCTGGTACCCAAGATGGTTCCTGTAAGTGAGCAGAAGATGTCGTTCCGCGCGGACATTTTGAGCCTCGTTTCTTCGCAGTAGGCTTTGTCTGTAATGGATCGGTCTATTTTACCCCAAGGTATTTAGCAGTTTCGCTGTGGAGTATTATGAAATTCCCATAAATTCGTATATATCATAACATCCACAACTACATCTACATGGATCCTCTGCAAGTTACACTGAAGTGCACGACAGACGGGTTATCGAACCACTTATATGATATTTGATTATAGTTCCATTTTCTAATAGCTCGCGGGAAAAGGAACACCTAAATCTTTTATTATGATGATGATTTCTCCGTATGTAGGTTGGTGCTAACAATATATGTTCGCATTATGAAGAGAAAGGTAGCGAAAGAAATTTCGAAAATAAATCTCGTCGCAACGAGTAACGCCTTTCTTTTAATGATTTCCGCCCTAACTCTTGCACCATTTCCGTGACACTCTCTTTATTATATGGCGATACTACAAAACGAGCAGTCCTTCTCTTAATTTTGTCTAAATCATCTAAGTCCCACCTGGTGTAGATCCCACAATGCGCAGCAATATTCCAAAATAGGACGCACATGTGTAGTGTAGGCGGTTTCTTTAGTAGATGTGTTGCATAATCTGTTTTGCCAATGAAGTGTAGTCTCTGGTTCGCCTCCCCTACTATATTTTCTCTGTGTTCTTTCCAATTTGTTCGTAATTGCTACTCCTAGGTATTTAGGAGAATTGGCGGCCTGTAGGTTTGACTGCTTTATCGTGTAACTGGAGTTTAACTGATGACCTCAGACTTATCATTATTAAGGGGCAATTGTTGCACCATCCAGATATCTGAATAATTTGTATAGACACAATCATGCACTTATATAACTGCATCGCCGTGTCAAAATTTCAAAGCATTCGGGAAAGAACTACAGACATACGATTTGGACGTGGCATTCATCAAGGCTATAAGTTAGTCGGATTTGTGAAAGAAGTAGGAGCAAGAAATTGACGTATAGAGGGTGGAGGAGGTGTTGAACAAGGAGAGCATGTTGATCAGGTAGAGAGGGTTATGGATGAAATGGATAGGCAGAGAAAGAGGGGGAAGTGTGATCGCATGGAGAAACAGAGGCTGGAGGAGATGGCGAACTCGGGAGGAGGAGAACACGAAGAGTGCGGAAGGAGATGCACAGAGGTAGGAAGGGGGAAGGTATGTAGAAACAGGGGGAACTAGGAGAGCGGTAGAGAGGAGGGGCGGAGTAAAGGAGGGCAGGGCACGTAGGGCATATCTGCGATTTCCATTCATAAAGCATTATGTTAGAAATGTGTGCTCTGTTTTTTCCTTTCTTTTCCATTCATTCTGTAACGAGCTACAGCACGTGTGGCTGGATACAGCTAGTTCCAGAGTAAAAAGAAAACGCTTGCCTTGTCGTGAAACTATGTATATAAAAGGTTGTCGATTGTTACTGGTTGTTTGTCCGAAATGAACTAAAGTGCTCGCAGAACGGACAGGCAGTATAGGATGTAAGTTGGAGGCAGCTGCGGCTGGAGGAAATGGGTCGCCCGAAGGCTTTTTGGGCAGAGTAGAAAGCGGCCACAGCGCAACAAGGGACGCGCTGTCTGACGAGTTGGCGTTGTTTAGCCGCGAGGGGTCGCAACCTGCGAAGCGGCCGACAGCCGCCCGTGACGTCTGCGGGGAGTTGACGAGCCTTCACTGGCCGGCTACGTCGCAGGCTCCACGCTTTAACTGTACCGCGAAATTGAACGTATTTTTCAGAGCTCATGTCCGTCCGTTTTCATACTTGAGCTCCGACTCTCCTCACTAGAGTTGTCAGACCCTTGCTGTTCTAGAAAATACGCACGAATTATCTTATTTCACATTGGCTGAGAGCAACCGTCACTAATCAACTTACACAGAAAAACTCGCGCTATCCCGCGCTTCACCAACAACCAATTAAAATAACTCGATCTTTTCATGCCAACTTTTGGATTCAACAGTACTATTTCGTTCTAAGCTTTTAACTTCACATTCAAACCTAATCCGCTCTTATAATCAACACACATTAAATCAGTAGTAATCTATATCTATAAATGTGAATGTCTGTTCGGTGTACGTTTATCACGTCTGAACCACAAGACATACAGAGGTAAAAATTTGTACAGTTACTAATGTCTAACCGGGGAAGGCTTTAGGCACGGTTTTCAGGCGATCGGATAGCTATTTATCTATACATATTAATGTGAACGTCTGTTTGGTGTACGCTCATCACGACCGAACGACAAGACGCAGAGACTTAAGTATTTGTAGAGTTACTAATTTATACCTGAGGAATGTTTTAGACACGGTTTTACAGTAATCTGATAGATATTTAGTAATTTGAAGAATATAACGCGAAATGCGGAAAAATAATTACTCTTTGAAAATGATTTTATTGGTTGCATTGTTGCTTGAGGCTTGATAATAATAAAAGGGTGGAGTATATTGGGATGGATAGTTATCGGTGTATATAAAATTCTACGTGTGTGTGTGTTAATATTTCGCTCTGCAGCGACAACTATAGAATGCAAACGAATCGTCTGTGTGTAATAGTGGTCCGAAGTCTGCCGTTGCACACCATAGCAATTCCATGCCGGTAGCTATAAGGGGGTCGAAGGTATGGTAGTTGAAATTCGGACTGAAGGCCAGCGATGACGTTTGCGACTCTATAGCAAGGAGGTTACATACAGCGAAGCCGGCCGCGGTGGGCGAGGGGACTGCGGCGCTCCAGTCACGGTCTGCACGGCCACTACGGTCGGGGGTTCGAATCCCCCGTCGGCATGGATATTAGTGCCGTCCTTAGTGTTAGCTAGTTCAGAAGTAGTTTGTAAGCTTAGGGACTGATGACCCCGTAGTTAAGTCCCATAAGTTCTACAAACATTTGAACATTTTTTTGAACATACAGCGAAACGTGATGCCACATACCATATCTTTGGTCTATGCGTGCTACGTCTTCAGCTCTTTCTCTGTAAGGATAAGCATACGAATAAGGAAATATAAGAATAAATAAATAAAGCAGTAAAAAAGAAAATCTTTTAATACATCTCTTTAAAAAAATCGATTTGACCTTTCGCGCATTACATCAAGTGATCGATCTGTGATATTATTACAATCCTTATTGTTGAATTTCGTGATTGGATTCATCGAAACGAGTGCATTTTTACGTGTGATTTCTTATTTCTAATATATTGTCTGATAAATTTAACATGTTTTTTAGAAAAAAGGAGATGGACAGAGAGAGAGTGGATAGGAAAAGTACTAACTCAAGGCTGGAATAAATAAACAAATACCCGGGCAAGATCGGGTTTTCAGCTAGTTTACAACAAACATAATATTTACAAAAATTGAGCCGTGCTGGCTTTCTCCTTGACATGCGATTGCACCAGTTGCCAGTCGCTTGTACTCACCTCGTTCCTTGTTCTCTCCGGCCAGGCCTTGACCAGCTGACCTTCGGTCAGCCGCGTGGTTGTTGTCTAGGCGGAAAGAGTGAGTTCGCGGTTGACCCGAGAGAGTGGAGGACGCCAGCGCGTGGCCGTGTGTGGACGCCGCGGCGGACCGCTGGGGCGTGTGCTGCCCGCTACAGTCTGTGCGTCTCGACATCCAGGGGTCTTGTAGCAACGGCCCGTCTGTCGGCGCCGTTCTATCACCGAGTTAAGTAGCCGGATCACCGGCTTCTTGTCCAAGAACCTTTCGTGTGACCAATATGTTCGCCTTATCCGTCGTTCTGCATTCGATTCTCTGTTGCAGTGTGTGTGCATTGGGATTCCCTTGTCGGGTTTAGGTGCCTCTTTAACATGTGCTGTTTTCCAATTGAAACTTTCATAACCTGTTCTGTGTGAAAAAACTGGCGATTTCGTCTGCTTTATAGCCGTTCGCGAGTCAGTAGCTTGTCCTGGCCGCTAGTGTATGTGTAGCTAGTGCATTTTTCCTTCCCTCATCCGATACTGCCTGGCAAGTAATTCGGCAGTTTTGTTTCGTTTCGTTTATAGTATGTCCCTTTTTTCTGTAATACTGCTTCTTTTTTCTACTTTTATCTGGTCAGTACCAGTCTGTGGGTTCGTTGCCAACCCGACCCGCAGACGAAACAATTGGAAGGGGTCTTCCCTTCCGTGTCATGTTTCCCGGCGCCTAGGACACGGTCTTAATTTGCAGTTATTATTATTAATCGGCAACGTGTGAAGTGTATTTTAATCTGATTAACCATCTAATTGCATTTGGCGTCGTGAAACCTAAGTGTGCCCCAAAAACGTTGCTTCACTAACTGTCGCTATTTTCACTGTAAGCGAGGTGTCACCACCGAATGGCAATGGGCACTTAGGAATATACGCTACGTAACTACCTTGTCCTCTGATTTATTTACCGCGGGCATCACCGTGCATTCATCCTCCCCACCAGCAGATTTCAGGTGTTTCTTCCACCCGTTCCTTGTTTATTGTGACATATTTAAAATCTGATGAAGATCTCTCGGATCTCCAGCCGGGTGGCGGCGTTGATGGATTGCGACGTTTCGGGAAGTGTCATACTACCCATCTTCAATTTGGTAGTATGACACTTCCCGAAACGTCGCAATCCATCAACACCGCCACCCGGCTGGAGGTCCGAGAGATCTTCATCAGCAGTATTCGCCGGGAAAGCCTACAGTCGCAGATATTTAAAATCAATTAAGAAAATTGTCATTTATGCAATGTTTACCAAATTCTTCATATGTGTTGTAACTATAAGACTCCTTCGGACATTGTATGTTTATGTTTGTTAACTACCAAGTAATAATGTTCTACAGCCACCTTTAGAAACTGCCTTACGTTACGTTCTCAGCACCGTAACCTCATGTTACTGTGATTTTTTTTAACACGTTGGCTGCCACGAGGGACGTCACAGGCGCGCCAGAGCCGCCTGCTGCCACACTGCAGCCAACGTGGTAAACATTGTAATGTGTTAATTCCTGTGTTAATGATTTAACGATAGTTCTTTTGGAATGATACTGTTTTAGATTTTAAATAATTGGTGCTCGTTGCAACGCGATGCGATATCTTGCGTTAGAATACTGTCCCTGTACTTAATTTTTTGTTTTATTATTATTATTATTATTATTATTTTACAGTTCTTTGGCCATTGTCGTTGAGGGACTCGTACTCATTTAGAATTTAATTAAACTGTGCCTGTAAGGCAGCCGGCTATATTTACAAGTTTTTCGCATTCTTAACTGTCATCTAAACATTTCCATCAATGTTTTCTTTAATGTAATTAAGAAATATTCTACCATGAGTGGGTTTATTTGCCCCTTCATTAATTGTTGTTTTTAATTAATGTTATTATTGACTACCTCAAGTTAATCAAGGTGACTTAAACAAGTGTTCTACTAAACAGCAACTTCCTCTTCCACTACTTAACTAATGTTCTCCCCCTATTTAAACGTTACAAAAATGATGTCTCATTAAACTTTAACCTTTGTTGTAATTTGTTGGATTCTGAACGTCTCCATGATAGTGCCTTATGACGGCCACTGCAGCAACTGTCTGCCCTGAAGCTTCAGACAGCCTATCGGCTTACCGGCTAATGGCATAGCAGCGACGCAAGGTGCTACACATCAAAAGGTTGCAAGAGAGGCATTATGAATCACGGTACGGGCTTCTGTCAAAGTTCTGTGAGCATAGGTTTCATGATGAATCAACCAATATATTGCTTTCCCCTACGTATATCTCGCGAAACGACCATGGGGATAACATCATAGAGACTAGGGCCCACGTGCAGGAATACAGGCAGTCATTTTTCTCGCGAAATATACGCGACTGGAACCACCTCCCGCTTGTTCTACCCCTCTGGGTCCGTCCTCTCTCTCCCCTCCTCTACCTCATTTACTTGGCTGACATGCCACAACCGCAGCCTCCCGTCCATCTCCTTCAGTATGCTGACGACACCGCCTTCCTAGCCCTCACCCCCTCCCTTGCACGTTCTCAGCACCTTCTCCAGTCTCACCTCTCCCCAATTTTCCATTTGGTGTAACCAATGGTTCCTCTCTGTCAATCCCACCAAATCCCAGGCAATCATTATAGGTCGTACCACCCGATCATTCTGTCACCGCGACGGGTACCTCACACTCCTTGACCGTCTCATCCGCCAAACCTCGGCCCTCAAATATCTAAGCCTCACCCTGGATCGCTCCCTTTCTTGGAACCCTCACCTTTAAACAGTCCGTCAAAAGGCCCTCTCCTGTCTCAACCTATTCAAGCTTCTTTCCCTGATGCGCCCTGGCCTTTACAGTTTCCATCCAGCTTGCATATCCGCCTCCCCCAGCTATTATAAATCCCTCCAAATCCTAGAATACCACGCCCTCCGCCTTGCTTACCGCATCCGCCTCCCTTCCCCCATGTGGATCCTCTATGATCTCATTCCTTTCCCTCACTTCTAAATTTCCTCGAACATATCTGTATCCTCTACACCTCCCACAAAATTGATCCCATCACCTTGTTGTCTCCCCAATCCTGCTGAACCCCGGGCCTCTGCCACGCCGCTACCTAGTTATCCCTCCCTCCCTGCACCTTCACTCTCTCCACATCCTCTCCCAGGGCAGATTCGCCACCTCCCTCTCCCAAATGACGCCCTCCGTCCTGATATTTACCCATCCTATCAGCCCTGATCCTTCCCCTCCCCATATATTACGTCCGCCCCCTCCAATCCCACTCCCCTACCTTCCCTCTACCGCTTGGATCTCCCTTCCCCTCTCTCGGAGTTCTTACGTTTTCCTTCCCCACGCCTCCGAACCTCCCCCTTCCCGCCCCACCCTTCCTTCCTCTCTCCCACTGCGGGGTCTCTGTGCTTTACTTTTAACAGTGTGTTTAATAGTGCACCGGATTAAAGTGTCATGTCAGTGTCAAGTGGTGAAAGTGGTTTTAAGACTTCAGCAACAGGCAGAACTCTGTGTTGCCTGTTATTTTCTTTTTTTTTTCAAAAATGAATGTTCAAATGTTTGTAGTGCTTATGGAACTTAACTACGGGGTCATTTATGAACTTGCTAATACTAAGGACGGCACAAATATCCATGTACGAGGGGGGATTCGACCCCCCGACCGTAGTGGCCGTGCAGACCGTGACTGGCGCGCCGGAGTCAGCTCGGCCACCGCGGCCGCCGCCTGTTTTTTAATTGTCTCTCTGCTATCGCTGCGCGAAATCTGTTCCGTCGCAGTTTTTAATATTGACTGTGTGTGTTTTAAATCCTTAATTTCATTCTTTTTAATTCGTCTATTTTCTCTCCTTTTTATTGTTAAATTCAACATTTTTATCTCCTGTATTAAACTACCATTCAGGCTGTCACACTCATGTGTACCCTGGGCTGAAGAGCGGCGTACGAGGCTGCTGCCAGCCTGCCGCACGGGGCATTAAAATACAATAAAGAAAAAAAGCGACTGGAAAAGGAGGAAGTGACAAAGGTACGCAAAGTACTCTCCGCCACACACCGTGTGGCGGCTTGCGGAGTACTGATGTAGATGTAGACACAATCACGATTGGTTCCATTGCTTTTCTGATGCACAGCTCTATACCCCATTGTCTTTTCCCTGGTCGTACGACTGGTAGACCTTATATTCTCCCACTACGTCCTCTTTGTCCCCCTTACCCGAAAGTCATTAACAGCTAACCTCTATCTTACTTGCAACCTCTGCTAGCTCCAACTTCTTCCCCACCTAGCCCCCATGAGGTGGAACAACTCCCGAAGATCCGAGACATTTTGCTCTTGTTGCCAGTACCAGATCGAACTACTTGGGAAGCAGGTTGCTAGCCTTATGTGCCCATGCGACCAACCGGTGGGTTTGGAAGTCTGAGCACAAAGGTGGTCATGAATCAAAATATGCCCGAAATGCCCCACCTTATACCAAAGTAACTGGTATCACAACTGTCAGAGCCACTTACTTCGCCACTCATACTTTGCCCGTGGTTCATGAACTAGGAAATGACGAAAGAAACTCACTGCACTAACCAATAGAGGATAGGAGGAATCGAGGTGGACCATTGAGAAAGCACTTTGATTAGGACACAATGATTTTGTAGTAACGTGTTTGACATCAGACCTGGCAACCACGCTTGCATTGAACGGGATTTTTTACTTTTCCTTTGCTGTTTTTAGGCCCCAGGCTGACAGCAGATTTCTGTGCCGCTCTTCAGCCGATTGGACGTCAGAAAATGGCGTATCAAGAGCAGAGAAACGCAGATAAAATAATAATTTAAAACCATAATGGTGACAATATTTAAGATTGTTTCAAATAACATCTGGCGATCAAAAAGTGATGTATTCACAAAACCGAGCCACGTTGTATAAAAAGAAAACATACACTCGTTTCCTTATATTTGTTGCTTTCTTCTTACTGCTTAGAATGCCCTTTGCAGCGCGTTTGAAGGATATCCCGGCTCCGTGCTTAACTTTTCCACACATTGTCTTGTCAAGAAGGAGCGCCGTGATAAGATGTCCAATTTCAATGTGACGTGATTCCTAACAGGTATTGCAGTGAACCGCGTTGTTGGAGACTTGCATGCTCTATTGTATGTAACTTTATCTGCGCTCACTCAGCTGTTGTGCGTCGATGAAAAGCCGTACCATTTCACAAACGCGCTGTTACCTTGGCGTTTTAGAATTTTCTCTACTAGAAACACTCTCGGTTCAGAAGATTTCTGTAGTTCTTACGTTTAGAAAGCCCCTGAAATGTGTTGTCCATCGCTGCTTTTTAAAGTGTAGGCTCTAGGATTCGATCGCTGAACTTTGGAAACTAAATATCTACGTTGACCAGTTCAGTAAATACAGTTTCTCAAACACAGTCTTATATTTCGAAACTCGTACATCATCGCCTTTTCTGAAGTTCTGTTTACGTGGATCAGTCATGTTTATGTGATTATAAACGGTATTTAGAAGGCAGCCGTCTCTGACATCGATGGGGCACATTTTTATAGTACGATGCTTAGTTCGATAATATTGATTATTTTCAGCTGACTTGTACGACCAACGGACGTTAAATTAAACCCACATACGTTGTTCAATAGTCCTGTTCAATTGCTCCACGATACTGACTCTCACCTGGGAGAATGTTGAATAATGATTAATCCCGCGAAATGTGCATTGTAAAATTCACCATTGTTATCGGTTTGTAGATTGTTTGGAGACCGATTGGTACCTGTTTCTAGAAGTTGTTCAATCCTGTTTTTTCTTCATTGGTAAGCCTCATGCAAATGTGGAATATGTATCCATTACCATTAGAATGTACCTGAATCCCTCTTTGACACGTGAATACTTTCTCATATTTACGATATCTGCCTGCATAATTCGTCTAAGCCCTTGATTATAACAAATCAAAATGTTCAAAAATTTTTGTAAATCTATCGGACTTAACTCGTAGTCGTCAGTTCGTAGCTTACAAACTACTTAAACTAAGATAAACTAACCTAAGAACAACACAAACATCCATGCCCGAGGGGGGGATTCGGAACCCCCGATGGCGGACGATTACTACACGCCTTCGTGGAAATGTTCTGCGTGCTCGCTTATATAGTTCCAGAACAACTGTTTCCATTACTGTTACTCAATGATATTTCTCTGTCGAAGTTCTGAAATGTTTGATACGACTTCATTCGTGAGGGCAGTATTACCTGAGGCTGATGAAGCCATAAGCAATCGTAGATGTTCTATTATATCGTTCGGATCGTCGAAGCAGGGGTAAATTGCTCAGTTTTTTTATTCTGAATATCAACACATTTACCATAGTTGAATTTACCGGTTAAAGCAGGTTTAATAATATTCTTGTACTTACCGCTGTATTCCGCTTTTAAACATCCCTTTCTGGTTTGTTCTTCCTGTGCGAATTTGTTACCAGCTAATTCGGCATGTGTTTGCAGATCCTTTGGGATCCTTTTGATTCAGTGTCTATAGAAATATTAACTCCAACAAATGATACTTGAGTGATTATGTCTCTGCCGTAACCTGTACTGTATCTTGCGTTAAACATGTGGGTAATTTACCGAGCGTATTAAACCTTTTCTTTACGTACACCATATATTTCGTCTATTTGTGCAATATCGTTCTGATTAACGTATTCAGTAATAGTAATGTCACAATAATCATCTTCTTCTTCTTGTTGTTGTTGTTCTTCTTCTTCTTCACTTTGTTATTCTTGACTGGCATAAGCATCGAGGTTAGCTGGAGTATGGTTTCCACTCAATCAGCTTTGGATGTCTTCAGTTCTTCAGACAGCGAATGCTTCTTCTTCAGAGTCACCACTAAGCTAACAGCTGGCTTCATAGCGGTTGGAGAACTGCCAGGGTAGCCGTCTGGCAAGGCCTATATAGTGGTCGTAGACCAATCATAGTCAAGGCGGAAGGCTCTGCGGCTGGTATGGTTGCACAGCGACCTCTGTAAGAAATGGCGCCTATTAAGATCGCAAATCTTCTATTTATTTACCTTGTTCGTGTTTTGTGGAGAGAGTGTATGGTGTCCTGTCGAGCATCGTAATTTGTGGTACTGCCTGGCTGTCAGGGATTCCCTACGGCTGGTTCCTATCCAAACGTTACAGCTGTTTCCCAAGTGGCAAAGTTATTGATTCAGGAGTGAAAGGTGACGGACTCGAATCTCACAGGGATTACGGATATTTTTACTTTGAGTTTTAACCTAGCCATTACCTCTTGACGTTGTCAGGAGTCGACAGAAATGAGACATGGTTCGGATTCTACTTTAAACTGAAAATCCTGTTTTCCCAGCGGGATGACTGTGGTAAATTAGCATGTCAGGCGTGAAGTGGCATCCAGATGAAAGGCTTGCACCAGGTCAGGGAGCCATACGAATTTATTATTATTATATTCGATTCAAGGCGTTTCCTTAATGGCAAAATTTATTTTACATTACACATTTCTTCCAAATGTACGAGAGGCATAATTGTGCTTTTAAAATTTTTGGTGTATTTCATTTTAATTTTCTTATATATATATATATTGCTTTAATTTTACGAAAAATAATAAATGGCATCGTCGATTTGAGTAATTGTTTTATTTTGTTCTATTTAATACAGGAGAGCTTTAGAAAGAAATAGAGTAACCCAAAGGAATAGCTAAAAAAAGTGAAATTGGTAATTCGGTTAAGGAGGACATTGTCACTTGGGGATTCGTACTTTATGCGCTACCATCCGATTGCGGTAAATTTTACACGCGCGAGGTTCAAAACAAGACGAACTGTCCACATAATTATTCTCGCGGCGGTATGGCGGAGGATACTTTACTATAGTTAACATCAGTTTCCTGTAGAATTTAGGAGCAAATTCTCAGTTCGAATACAGTAAATGTCCTTGAGACGGAAAAGCTTCTTTTTATGAATCAGCACGCGTTTAGTAAACATCGTTCATATGTAACTCAGCTTGCCCTTTTCTCACATGACATCTTGCGAGCCATGGATGAAGGGCAACAGGCGGATTGTGTTTTTCTCGACTTCAAAAAGGCGTTTGACGCGGAGTCACACTGCAGACTGCTAACGGAGATAATAGCTTATGGAATAGGTTCACTTTTTGACTGGCTGGAAGACTTACAAAGTAACAGAACACAGTACGTTGTTCTCGACGGCGAGTGTTCTTCAGAGACGAGTGTATAATCAGGCGTGCCCGAGGGGAGTGTGATAGGAACAGTATTGTTTTCTATTTATATAATTGATCTGATGGACAGAGTAACTTGTATGGGAGGGTGTCGTCTTTAATTTACTGTAATAGAATACAGGATGACTTACACAGAATTTCTAATTGGTGCGAAGAATTGGAGCTATCTCTCAATGTAGAAAAATGTAAGCTGATGCGCATGAGTAGGAAAAACAATCCCATAATATTTGAATACAGCAGTAGTGAGCTTCTTGATACAGTCGCGTCGTTTATCTTGGCGTAACATTGCAGAGCGATATGAAATGCAACGAACATGCAAGGGCAGTTGTGAGTAAAGCAGACAGCCGACTTCGGTTTATTGGGAGAATTTTGGAAAAATGCACTTTACCTGTAAAGGAGACCGTGTATAAAACGCTTGCACGACCACGTCTTGAGTATTGCTCAAGTGTTTGGAACCCGCAGTTCATCAGTTTAAAGGAAGACATAGAAGCAGTTCAGAGGCGAGCAGCTCGATTCATTACTGGTGGATTCGACCAATGCTCCGGAAAATCGAATGAGGATCGCTGGAGGAAAGACGACGTTCTTTTCGAGAAATTCTGTTGAGGTAATTTGAGGGCCGGAATTTGAAGCTGAGTGTAGTATGATCTTAATGCCGCCTACTTATATTTCGCGTAATGATCAGAAAGACAAGATAAGAGCAATTAGGGCTCCTCCTAAATAGGAGTGGAATAGGAAAGGAAAGGCCTAGTAGTGACATAGTGTACCCTCTGCCACGCACCTTACGGTTGTTTGCGGAGTATGTTGTAGATAGAGACCAAATTATAGCTTTTTCCATCCTGATGAAATTTTACACACTCGATGTTAAAAACAAGAGAAACAACACTTTTTACATTCTATTTCGTACGTTGCATAGCGGAGGGTAGCTTTCTCCACACTTTGACCGTTCACCATGACTTTGGCAGGTATTGTAAGGCAATTTGCAGAGAGCGTCAGAGGTAATGACAGAGGTAGCGGTGATGAATAGGGGGATAGATGGGATAGTAGCAGGAGGAGGAGGACGAAGCAGATGTAGGTAGACAGAGAGAGGAGGGAGGGGAAGGTAAACAGAGCTGGAGGAGGGATGACAGACTTTCAGCTAACCTCAGAATAAAGAGGTAAAAAAACGTTGAAACAAAGGGATTAAGCAAATTTCCGTGTATATTTAGCAATTGCAAAGCATTGCCGAGTTCGCTGGTAGTGTAAAAAAGTGGCCCTAAGCCCTCACGTATGTTTTGACGGTGACATGGCTTGTATGTGACGGTCGTTGCATGCAATCGGTGTAGCAATGGATTGGCGTGAGTACGTGACAGAATGTCAGAGAGGAGCGTTGTGCTGCGACGTGCTAGAGGCTACACCGCGAGTCAAGTCGAGCGTTGTGTTGGTGTTTGGGCGCGGGCTGGTGAACGTGCCTGCGGCGGATAGCCTGACACTCGCTGGCGTGCGGCGTGAAGTAGAAAGAGACGCCGCAATGGAGCCAGACGGCCGTGTGCGGTACGCCTTGTGAATGAATATCGGTGTCGGGCCAGGCAGGAGACCATATTTAAACTGGGTCCTTGTAACTTTCTTATGTTTTCGTAAGTGAATTTCAGAACTAAAATAGCAATCATCAAAAGCCATTCGATGCAACTCTAAGAAATTATCGAGTGATAGAAACTAAATTTCCGATAGTCATAGTGGTTCATTTGATAGCGTTGTTAATCGACAACCAAGGAGGTTAAAATTCTGGGGTAGATGGATCGATTTTTTTTTTTTTTTTTTTTTTTGCTTCTTCAGGTATAAATAAAGAAGTAGATTTAATTTAAAATTCATCTAATTTATGGTAATTAACACATATCTAATCATGATTTTTGACGGGAAATAAACATCTCTTGTTTATTCTTAATTTGCAGTATTTTATTATGATGGTTCCAATTAGAAACTCAAAAATTACATGTTTCACACTATGCACTTCACTAGTAATTCACAACGATTTCCTTTGCTTGTTCACTTTTTGAAGAGTTTTACCGTACTTTTCCAAAAATCTAGCTAATTTGATGTTTATTAAACTGAAACATATATTGTGAGAAAACTGGCAATTGATGCAAAATAATGAAAGGTGTTAAGTCATCCATAAATCACCAAAAGAAAACCATTAAACTTCATTTACATGATAAATTAGTCAACTCTACTGGTCGTAAATTCAACTAAGTACCTAGGAATTACTATTACAAGCAACGTAAACTGCAAAGAACACACAGAAAATTTCGTACCGAAGGTGAACCAAAGGGTACCTTTCACTGGCAGAACACTTACAAGATGCAACAGTGCTACAAATAAACTTCCTACCCTACACTTGTCCGTCCTATGTTGCAGTGTTGCTGCGCATTGTGGGTGCCCACCAAGTGGAACTCACGGAGTATATAGAGAAAAAGTTCAGAGAAGAGCAGCTCGATTCAAATGTTGGTAAACCTATTGGACCAAACTACTAGACTTACAGACTACTTAAACTAACTTTCACTAGTGACAACAAACACACCCATGCCTGAGTGAGGTCCCGAACGTCCGGCGAGTATGGTGGATGTTCAAGTTCCATCACTCCTTCACTGCCGCGAACTGTTTGACGATATTGACTGTGTGTGGACGATCGTTGTCATATATCTTTCTTCCTATTCCCCTGACTCAAACTAGCTTTGACAGAAAAAAAAATTGACGATATTCTCGACATCCGACGAAACGTGACGAGGTTTTCGAACACCAGCCCAAGGGAAAACTTCGTGCGAAGTTTCCAGGACATGTATCAGAGGGGTCAGCGGTGCATAGTAATGGGAGGTGACTATTTCGAAGGACAGTAAGGTAATTGTAGTTCATAGTTTATCTATATTAATGTTATAGGATTCTTCACCGTACTTTATTGTCGATCTAATGTTTAGTAGATCATCATCATCATCATCTTCGTAAACTGATTATGCCTTTCAGCGTTCAGTCTGGATCATTGTCTCCGTAATAAATTTCCCCCATGATCCCCAATTTAGTGCTAACATTCATGCCCCGTTAAGCCTGTTACTTCAAAATTATTCTTCTCCAAATCTAAGTACATTTTTTGTCTACCTCGACTGCTGTTACCCTCCTGTCCTGAGCCCAGGAGTCTCTTAGGTAACGTTGTTTCTCCTATGCGTTTAATATGACCCCATCATCTCAGCCTGTACGCTATAACTGCTTCATCTGTGGTGTTCATTGCCAGTTTTTCTTTGATTTCCTCATTACCGACATCCTCCTGCCTATTAGTACCTGCAATTAATCTTGATACTTTGGATATCTGTAACCTCAACCGTATGAATAAGGTAACTTGTACCCACCCAGCTCTACCTCCCATACAACAAAACTGGTCGAAAGATAGAGCGGTGCACAGCTTAATCTTGGTACTGACTTCCTTCTTGCAGAAGAGAGTAGATCTTAGCTGAGCAATCACTGCATTAGCTTTGCTACACTTCGATTCCAGTTCTTTCACTATTTCAAATGTGTTTATTTCCGTCAACAGTTGCACATATTTGTTTAATTACATGTTTCGATCACTTGGACCATCTTCAGATATTGTAGTTACATCCGCAACTTGTCTGGCTGAGTATTAATTAGTACTGAGTTTCACTATGTTGCCATTCTGTGAGAAAATACATCCTAGGTACTTGAAATTATCTACCTGTTATAACCTTGTTCCTCCTATTTGGCACTTAATCTGTTTAAATCTCTTTCCCACAGACATTACTTTTGTTTTGGAGATGGTGATCTTTGTATCATAACCCTTACACCTCTGATCAAAAATGTTCAAATGTTTGTAAAGCTTATGGGACTTAACTACGGGGTCATCAGTCCCTAATCTTACAAACTACTTATGAACTACTTACGAACTAGGACGGCACAAATATCCATGCCCGAGGGGGGATTCGAACCCCCGACCGTAGTGGCCGGGCAGACCGTGACTGGAGCGCCTCAGTCCCCTCGGCCACCGCGGCCGGCCACACCTCTGATCAAGCTGTGAACTCTGAAATGTTTGATTGAAAACTTTCAAATGTTCAAATGTTTGTTAAGCTTATGGGACTTAACTACGGGGTCATCAGTCCCTAAACTTACAAACTACTTATGAACTACTTACGAACTAGGACGGCACAAATATCCATGCCCGAGGGGGGATTCGAACCCCCGAGCGTAGTGGCCGTGCAGACCGTGAATGAAGCGCCTCACTCTCCTCGGCCAGCGCGGCCGGCTGAAAACTTTCAATCGAATCAGCCATCAAAACTAATTCATCTGCATATGAGAGACTGTTTATTTTGTTTTCGCCTATTTTAATCCCACTCTGCCAGTGTACTGTTTTCAACATATGAAGCAGGAATAGTATAAACAACAGTGGAGACGGGTTACAGGCTTGTCTTACCTCTGAAACTACCCTGAACCAAAGTAGAGTATCGATTAAAGAAATTGAAGTAAATCAGTCTAAAAGTATCAACAAATAATACAGTTCCATGAGAGAACATTGTCTCGTCATACCAAAGGTATTAAACATAAGGAGAGGCATTGAATTTAAATTTGTGCTTTGGCCGGGATTCGAACCTGGGACTTTTACTTACTAGGCAAGAGCTTTAGACTGCTCAGGTAACACAGCGTTACGGACAAAGCGACTACACGGACTGTATCACAGCACGTCTACCTCCGCACCACATACTTTAATTCTGCCTCAATGTTCCCTGTGAAATGCGTATCAAATTGCCAGGGCTCTCCTATATTAGAATAGCACCCTAGCAAAGAACGTGAATAGGAACATTCCCCCTTGTTCTTGAGGCCGAGGTGGTGCAAATATAAACAAATAACACATTTCCTTGAGACAACATTGTCCTGTTATACCAAAGGTAGTAAACAAAGCCGCGCGGGAGTAGCCGAGAGGTCTGGAGCGCCACGTTGCGGATCGCCCGGCCTACCACATCGGAGGTTCGAATCCTCCGTCGAGGATGGATGTTTGTGTTGTCTTTAGTATGAGTAAGTTCGTAGGTTGTTTGTAAGTTTAGGGACTGATGACCCCACAGTTAAGTGCCATAAGTTTTACAAACATTTGAACATTTGATTTATTAAACACAAGGAAATGTATCATTGTTGATATTTACATTATCTCGGCCTGAAGAACAAGGCAGGATTGTTCCTATTGACGTTCTTTGCTAGGATGCTACTCAAATGTTAAAATGTTTGTTAAGCTTAAGTAACAAATTTGATGCGTATTTAACAGAATTATAGTATGTGGTGTCGAGGGAGACGTGCTTTAAGACAGTCCATGTAGTCGCTTTATCTATAAAGCTGTGTTAGATGAGCGGTCTAAAGTGCTTGCCTCGTAAGCTGCAGGTCCCAGGTTCGAGTCCCGGGCAAAGCCAAAATTTTAATTCAATGCCTTTCCTTACGTTTAATACAGTCTAGAAGTTTTCACTAACACGCTTACACAACGACTACTCGTTACGTAACAGAACAGATGAGCACAGTACTCGTCAGGAAAGGGGATGCCCAGCCGCTGCCGGTGCTGACTGCTACCTGTCGGACGTCGCCAGCGACGTAACGGCAATTACGCATCTTCCGGCGCGGCCCGGCCACGGTTGCCAGTGAAACGCGGCAGCTGCAGTGGCGGCGCCCTGACCTCGCCCGCCCACCTCCATTAAAAGCCGCGCGGCCTGGGTCGGGTAGCGTGCTGGGCCACTCGCTTTTCTTGTCAGGCTGCCTTTCGCCGCCGGCGCATTTCCAAAGAATTCAGGGGAAAAAAGGGCGGATTTTTTCCCTCCACATTAAACTGTCACATTTTACGATTTAGTCGCTTAATGAGCCAGAATGGAAATGCCGAGCGTGCTTATTCACCATAGTGAGTCCGGTTGGACAAGTCGACAGCCTTGTCGCTCCGAGCGTGATCGATGTGGACCAATTTCCTAATACAAAAAGCTGCCGCCAGTCACTTCTTGTTCTGTTTATCGATCATATTTTGCTACCAGTTAATTAATCGTGCCCACATTCCAACGACTCCTCACGTAACCATACTGTTCTGAGATTATTTCTGCATCGCTGTTTGTTTTTTAGTTTGTTTCTTCGGCAGTGAGTAGATCAACCAGAAATTTTATCTTTTGTGTCATGTAACTAATCGTGTAATCGCTTCTTGTCTTCATGTACAATACACTAAACACATCCCATTCGCAAAGCGTTATTAAATGAGCTATTAAGATAATTTTCGTTATAACTTTAACGGTTAATTATAATAATAAACCGAAAGAATCGAAATAGTTATGAATCCCTTTATCAGATCTTTATTGCCATAGATCGCTGTGATAGCACACTACCTGGACATGTGGGATAGTATAGCACAGGGTCTTGAACAACATGACCCAAAGGCATATTCCATTGATGATGTGCATGCCATTTATAACTTGCCACTATGATGTTGGTTCATCTGAAGTATATTTCTTACCATGCCTGGACAATTAAGATTTCAAAATGTACAAATGTTTGTAAATCTTATGGGACTTAACTACGGGATCATCAGTCCCTAAACTTACAAACTACTTATGTACTACTTACGAACTAGGACGACACAAATATCAATGCCCGAGGGGGGATTCGAACCCCCGGCCGTAGTGGCCGTGCAGACCGTGACTGAAGCGCCTCAGTCCCCTCGACCACCGCGGCCGGCAATTAAGATTTGATAATGACTCTTGAACAAGTCGAAACTAGTTATCATGTAAAATCAATAAGCGATCTACGGCAATAAAAATCTCATACAGGGATTCATAACCATTACATTAAAGATCGCCTCCTAAACAACCTGAGTAAGATGTCAAGTAATTATAATGAAAGAAACGTAATAACAATTCGCTGCGCTTGTTATCATCTTTCCTTGATTGCACTTTGGTTTCTACCAAATGCTTATTTCCAGTGTACGAACAACACATAGTTTTAAAAAATACAAACGAGTTTCTACAATTCATTCAATTTCGTAGCACAGTTCTCAGTATTTTAGGGCCTTTCTACATTAAAGAGACAGCTAAACTTACGTCTTAATTTCTTGTGCTACCACTTTTTAAGCAACGACTCTGACCACTCAATAACTTCAGCATTATCGCACCAGAGAGCCGACTACCGGTTCTTACAGAAATGAATTTTCCTTCATTACCATAATAACAGTTCTGCCTATCATTCTGTTGTACTAACTTCGATCTCATTTTAGAGAAACATCAACAACACTATTGGTGATTAACACACTCAGACGTCGGAGTCGGAATTCTTAGGTAGAGTTTCAACAGCTTTTCAAAAACTACATCATTTGCTGTTTCCAAGACAAACGAGCCACTAGCCTTTTGTACAAAAACCATCTTTTTCGCCAGAAGAACATCAACTGCTCTACCTCGTTCCAAAATTGATTTTCTTACAAAATAGGTCGTCTTCCACACTTAGTTCCAACAAATATCAGTATCAAGGCTCAGACGTCAGCGAAGCAATGACAAAACATTAATTTAATCATTCCTAGGAAAGGTCTGCTGTTTATGAGTACCGGAATAGAATACTCTAACTTAAACCCATTACTGATGCGATTGAAAACTAATCTTCAATCAGGTTATAAAATTAGCGGCTATAAGATAAAACACGTCGAAGTCTGCTCGAAAGTTTCTCTGTAAAACAAATTACAGTTGTACTCACGCAGGTGGAGTAACGTGGAAGAGACCGGAATTCTCATTTCATGTAGCAGCCACTGATGTGTGACGACATAGAATTCGAGAATTAGCTGTGCACACCTGTCGTAATAAGAACAGCAATTTTTCGTGACACTTTTCATGAAAAGTTTCCTGAAAGTAATATTCCTGCAAAATAAACGATTCAGCATCAAGTGAGAAAGTGGCCTTCGACGGGCAGTGTTGTTAATTCAAAGCGAAATAAGACACGACTCTACGTACATCTGAAGTTGTAGCAAACGTGACACCACAAATTGAAAGGAGTCCCTACAAGTCAACACGACGATTATCACAGAAATGTGGAATATCTCACATGTCATGACAACGCATTCTTCATGGCTTGAAAATGAAACTTTACCGTGTGAGTGTTGTTCAGCAAATAAAAGAAGCGGACATGGGTAAGCGTACACATTACTGTGATTCAAAATGTTCAAATGTCTGTAAAGCTTATGGGACTTAACTACGGGGTTATCTGTCCCTAAACTTACAAACTACTTATGAACTACTTACGAACTAGGACGGCACAAATATCCATGCCCGAGGGGGGATTCGAACCCCCGACCGTAGTGGCCGTGCAGACCGTGACTGAAGTGCCTCAGTCTCCTCGACCACCGCGGCCGGCTACTGTAATTGGTTGCTGGGAAATGTCGCTGGGGAACATCTTGATCCATTCCTCCTTTTTTCGGCGGTTTCATCTGTCGGGTTACGTTAATTCACAAAACACAAGACACTGGGCTACAGAGAATCCCCATGGCATACTGCAAAAACCGTTACACGATTTAAAAATATGTGTTTGGTGAGCTGTATCTGGTAACAGAATTAGCGGGCCATTGTTATTCAACGAAACTATCATCACACATTTACTTGCAACTCTATAATGAATCTTCGACTCTGTTAACTCCAAACGAAAAATGTTATGCACATTTCCAGCAAGATGGGGCAATTTCTCATACGTCGGATTTGTCCGTAGCTCATATACATACTGACGTTAACAGAAGAGAGGACCATTAGCAAGGGCTTGTGGCCACCCCGCTCTCCCTACTTTTCACCATGTGACTTTTACCTCTGGGGATTTCTAAAGTCTAAAGTATAACGCAACAATCCCAGAACACTTGACACATTATAAAACATGTAAAGAAATTTTGAACATTCCTGAAAGGGTACTGAAAAGAATTTTCCTAAACATGCTTCAACGTGCACTGGTTTGCTTGGATGTTGACAGAGAACATTTTGAAAACAGACTTTAAATTCCTTTCTAAAATATGCTTATTAAACTAATAAATGTAAATCTGTTACTTAAACTGTTCATTACATAGTTAATAATGAAACTGTACAAGAAAAATGTAAGAAAGCGATGATGTACGTTGATTTTCTTCATTAATATTCCTTTCCGCGCTGGGACCGGTTGAATGTGCGCCACTATACGAAAGTACAGTATACTAATCTTTCGTACCTACGAACAGTTTACTTCTATGATTATTACCATGTACTAAACACATCGGGACGTCTGATCTGTCATCTGCCATTACCGTGTGCAAGAGTCACTAGTTTTCAGTGTACGTAATATCCACTGGATGGCTGCTCGTCCAGAGAGGATTACTTTGGAGATCATTTCGCTGAACGCCAGAGATAACATTTAAGCATCATAGAGGAATGTCTGGCGCTTGTAAACGAGTTTCCAGAATTCGGATTTCTTGGTTACTTAGCCTTGACGTGACTAAAGTTGCTTAATCACTCAACTTTGGGTTTATTCGCCCCTAGCAGATAGGCATCCACGTCGCCAGAGAAAGCAAGGACCACCCGACTGCAACTGTGCTCAGATTTCACAATAGCGGCGTCAGTTCCTTAGGACATAGGCGCTGCTAGTCATACCGAGGACTGGTGCTTGTATCAGTGCGGATGCACGCGAAGACCGGAGTCCTGGTGCGAGTACAGGAGTACACGGCTGCTTCAAGCAGTGAAGTACGGTGGTCGAAGTAGGAGAACACCTGGAAGTTTGGGTCGGTCAGACTATGTGCTTGAATAGTCCGTGCCGGTATGAGATACCCGTCTGCCTGGGTAGTGTAGGAGGCACATGTTCCAGTCCCGACACCGGCACCAATTTTTGTATGTCCACAGTGTGTCATTACGACACTCACCAGCAGCCGAATGAAAAGTGCCCTAACTAAATCTGCTCCGATTATCCACGCTATGGAATTCGCTCAAAAGTTTTCCTTCTGAAAGCGCCGGAAAGGGCGAACACTGGCGGACATAAGCAGGTCAAGCAGTGCATCGAAGTGTCCGTGCTCTCGAGGCATCGTCCGACGTGACGTTCTCCGCGTAGGGCTATGACGTTAACTGCGTGTCGAATAGAATGTTAACGACAGCTGAGAAAGCTAAGGGACAGTATGTGTTGATTCACTTAAGAAATTTGCCACTTACTTCCGCTTCTGCCAAAACACTGCACATCAACTATGAGACACTCAGTCTGTAATTCCGTCTGTTCGCCTCGCGTCTCGTCCCTCAAAAGCTGCTGCAGTTACTGGAATGACTGATCAATAATGTTGCACGCGTTTGAGCAACCACCCTCTCCTCTTCCAAAAAAAGTCCGAATATGCTCTACTGTAAGACTGTCTGCCTTTACTGACTACGTTCCTGTCGCAGATTGTATGCTCTCACCACCCTCCAACTTACGAAGCTACACAGCTAGTCTAGTGGGCCCTGGGAATTGGTCGTTTTCAATTGCCGTACTGTCACTACACGACAATGAAGCAGTCAGTGGTAGAGAAGATGATTGAACCATCGGGTGCCATTTGAAATGCGACACCCGTTCGGGTATAAATCAGAATTTACCGTTGCCTGTCGCGATGTTTTCAGGACGAGGAAATAATACAGTGACGTCAGCGTCAGCGTACTCGTAAACAGAAATTTAGACTTTACTTGAATAACGTATCGCAGAACAGTGCGATATCTTTAAAGAAACGTAAATTATGGACAAAGTTTTATGTAAGAGCTGTATAAAAATAAACTATAATTATCATTTTTATCTGTGGTGACTGCATTAATAGAGTTTCTCACAATTCCTGATCTTCTGCCAGATGTCCGGAAGGCGCCAATGCCAACTAGGCACCTGTGCCTGCTGATGTTCCAGACTGGTAGCCCTACGGCGTCGATAATGTCACCTCTGGTATTGTACCGCGTCACTTGCAGCGGGGCGACTATACTGAAGGTGTGGAACTATTCAGGGATAAATAGTATTTGTTAACAAATAGATATCTCAAGCTAGCTTGTTCAACATACAGGGTGTCCCAGTTATCTTGCTCACTCAAAATGTCTCTGGAACAACAACGGCTGTTGTAAAACGACTTTCGCCGGTATAAATGTAAGGCAGTGGCTCATGAATGTACACATTTTGAAACATTCTAAAACGAAAGCTTATGTGTTTTTTTTTAACACGAACTTATGAGTTTTTAAATGTACGCTCTATATTATTTCATCAGCAATCTATAGCACAGGCTGTCCCAACAGGCTGCTCCACGAGCAGGAGCGCACACGAGCGCTCACTACCCCAGCTCGGATCTGCCGTGGTGGGGGAAGCTGGCGCCACGCACGCCAGTACTCGGCGGTCATTAGGAAACAGACGCGTTCATTCAGGTCTCGTCAATGCGTTGTTAACTGCAAGAATGTGTAGTCGCCAAAGAGTACTACCTGCTTCTTTATAAGAACTGAATCTCTTTACTAACAACGACTGACGTCGATAATGTCTTAGGTTTAACAACTCTCACTGTACAAAAATATTCGAGCTCTAGCGTCATTACAGAAAAAAGGACAGCCCCGTTTTTTGCTTGTATGTCTCGCATCCCTACAATTTTAATGAGGATGCAAATTGGGTCCGTCATTCTTGCACTGTCTTTCTAAACTGAAAACCTTAGTTTTGTGTCATTTCTTGTGATAAATGCTGGATCGACCATTATGTCACTTATTGTCGCTTATGTTTAACGTGTTCTAGAGCTTTTAAGATAGGCGAATTTTGGTTACTATAGTTATTATCAATTAAGGTGGAAGTAAGTTATTATGCCTAAATCCAAATGTACCATTTGTTTGAACAAAAAACAGCCTACTTTTCTCGAAGATCGAATTCCTATTTATAAAGTGCACTGTAAAATACGTATTGTCATATTTAGGATGTAGGTGGTGGAAACTAGGATAGGGTTCACCGCGATATCATTTAATCATTATCTGGCTCCTTTGGTATTCTCGAAACAACTTTTAAAAGCAGACTCCTTCATTAAAAAGAAAAGAAGAAAGAAAAACTGGAAAATTGGTTACATGACAAGGAACTCATTTTTGTTCCATGAAACAGCCATTTAAAAATATAAACTAATATCAACATGAACATGTTTTATTAAATTCCAGTCATGAAACCATATTATTGATATTCAGGTTCACAGATCTTTTACAGTAATTATAACACTGAGGATTGACCTGGCCTCACGTGACTGACATTTCCATGGAGCATAATGCCTGCTTCAGTTATAGCTATTTCCCAAACTGTTGTGCCCATCGCGTGAATTGGAATGTAGCTGACAGTTTCTCGTGACATCACAGCCCATCCGGCAGCTTTACTTGCAAGTACGCTCGCCGCAGCCGTGCCCCACACTACAACAGCTCACGGCCTAGAAGCGGTGCAAGTGAGCGCTCCCTAGCTCACGGGCGAGCGTGCGAGCTGGAACAGCCTGCTATAGCACGAGAAATCATGTAAACAATGGCGTTGATTGCATCGCAATACGTCAATTACATCCCGAGATACTGCGAAGCGAAGTTGACGCTTGAAACGCGCGAAACGCGCTGCTAGCGCACGTCCTGAGACTCGGCCGTGAGTCTCGAGACGCGTTAGCTGCGATCTTCATGTATTTCAAGCATCAACTTCGCAATATCTCTGGATGTAATAGGCGTATTGCGATACATCAACGCCATTGTTTATGTGATTAGTCGTGCTATAGATTGCCAATGAAATAATATAGGGTCTCCATTTACAAAATCGTAAGTTTATGTTAAAAAATACGTATATAGTCGTTTTACATTAATGAGCCCGTGCCTTACATTGATACCGGTCAAAATCATTTTACAATTGCTGTTGTTGTTCCAGAGATATTTTGGGTGAGCAACAAAACTGGGACACCCTGTATATTTTTCAACAAATAATAATTTAGATGGCCCCCTCGCTTTGACAAGTGTGAAGCATATACATGAAAAATAATACTTCTCTTTACTTCGTATCCAGCTCTTGTCTAAATAACGCTAGGACAGCAACCAAAGGCCTAATGTAACAATAGTATTCTACACAGCAAATCGTTTCATTTGTGAGACTATATTGTGACAAACGCAATACAACTGCAACTGTCTGTGATTATATAAGGAATTCTATCACACCCGATCACCATCATAGACTGATTATGCCTTTCAGCGTTCAGGCTGGAGCATAGTCTACCTAATAAAATTCCTCCATGATCTCCTATTCAAAGCTAATGTTAAGTCTGTTACTTCAAAATCATTCTTGACAGAATCCAAGTACTTTCTCCTTGGTCTGCCTCGGCTCCTCTTTACTGCCGAACCCATGACTCTCTTAGGTAACCTTGCTTCTCCCATGCTCGTAAAATGGCCCCACTATCTCAGCCTTTTCGCTCTAACTGTTTCATCTATTGTGTTTATTCCCAATTTTTCTTTGATTTTTTCATTATGGATACTGCCCTGTCATTGTTCTCTACCTTTAGTGTCTGCAGTCATCCATGTTACTTCCATACCTTATTAAAAAGATAACCTGCATCCACCCAGTTTTCACTTCCATACAACAAATTTAGTTGAAGGACAGTGCACTGCTAACTTGGTAGTAACTTCCCATAAGAGACACACTCACTACTTTAACTTTTCTACACTTTATTTCCAGTTCTTACACTACTTTTCCATCCTGTGAGAAAATAGGTCCTAAGTACTTGAAACAGTCCACATTTCCTGACTTCGTTTCTCTTATTTGGCACTAAATCTCTTCGAATCTCTTTCCGACAGACATTACTTTTGTTTTGGAGATGCTGATCTACATATCATAGCCCTTAAACCTCTGATCGAGTTCTGAAATACTGGATTGCAAACCTTTCAATCGAATCTGCTATCACTACTAAGTGTTCCGCTTACGCGAGACTGCTTATTTTGTTTTCACCAATTTTAATCTCACCCTGCCAGTCTATTGTTTTCAACATATGATCCGCGAATAGCATCAACGATAATGGTGGCAGGTTACAGCCTTGTCTTACCGCTGAAAATACCTGAACCATGAACTCAATTTACCGTCAACTCTGTGCCTGACAATCTACATAAAGACCTCTAATAGCCTGAAGAAATTTGCCTCCTATTCCACAATCTTGTAGAACTGACAATAGCTTTCTCTCAGGAACACAGCCATAAGCATTTTATAGGGTTATAAAACATAGATACAATTGCCTGTTTCACTCATAGCACTTCTCCATTATGAACTGTAAGCTAAATAAGTGGTCCCATTCGATATTGAGTATAAAATATCATTAAAATATTTCCTTAGGCAGTTCTCCGTTATGTCATTTACTGAAAGAGCATATTACGCAGTGAACCCAACTCGCATATAGAGATTACAAGTGCACCTGATAATCAGATATGGTTTTCTTTACTTTTTTAATGAAATGTCGTTAAAATGAAATAGAAACTTAGATGTTATGTTTTAAAGAGACAAGCTAGTATCCAAAATGAAATGATAAGCTACCGCGCTTGTGTGCAGAAGTACCTCCATTTCCCAGTGAGCTGACTTGCTTCATACTTAATCATCACCACCACAGGTATTCTGCCTTCAGGCAGGTCCATAACCAGGCTTTTCGTATCCCAACATTTCCTTCCTTTGATGTTGGCGAACCTTTGATATCGTATCCTTCCTCGTCTTCTTTTTCATTTCACAATCTGTTCTATTCCTTCCTTCAGTATACAGTCCCTCCTCAAAGTGTCCCGATCCAATTCATTCCCTTTTTTCTAATTATTTTCAAAATAATTCGTTCTTCCCAGCTCTTCTTAATACCTGATCATTCCTTACTCAGACTTTCCAATTAGCCGCGCGGGGATGGCCGCCCAGTTGAGGCGCCGTGACACGGATTGCGCGGCCATTCCCACCGGAGGTTCAAGTCCTTCCTCAGGCTTGTATATGCGTGCGTGTGTATGTGTGTGTGTGTGTGTGTATTTGTGTATTGTTCTTGGTATAATTTTTTTTCAAGTACTGTGTAAGTCTAGGGAGCGACGACGGTAGAACTTTGGTCCCTTAATTACACAAACTTTGAACTTCGCAATTCACTTATTCTCTTTTCCTCTATAAGCACATCTCTAGTGCGACCAGTCTTATTTTATCATCCTTACGTGATGTGCAAATGTCCGCAGCACATATTGCAATGCGCTTTACGTAACTCTTAGCAACTTTTTTCCTCAAACATTTGTGTAATGATCCACAAAGTCATTTCACCTTCTTCTTGAAAAATTATTTTGCCACGGCAATTCTTCCTGAGACCGTTAACTATGCGAATGTATAGCTGACAGCGGCTGGCACGCCTTTCAGATACTCCGAGAACAAGAATGGTCCTGCAGTGCTTTCTTGCGAGACTGTCATTATGTCACTCAGAATGGTGGGAAAAGTGAAACGTTAGTCCTTTCCGCCTCCGTATCGTCGTCGCTTCTCGCTCAATCTCACGCTCCAGCCTAGACGAAATACACACTCGCCGTGGTGCCGGGTGCTCAGACAGAAGGACGCGATATGACGGACTAGCCCATCATTCCTTACCAGTCACCTGTATGTAATGGCAAGTCTCATTACCGAATATGCGCCGAGAATCATAGATCTAGTGCAGAAGGAAAAAAATGTTCAAATGTCTGTAAATATATCGGACCAAACTGCGTGGTCATCAGTCCGTAGCTTACAAACTACTTAAACCTAGGTAAACTAACCTACGGACAAACACACACACCCATGCCCCAAGGAGGACTCCAACCTCAACGGCGAGCAACCGCGCGCTTCGCAGCGAGGTGCTTTAGACCACTCGGCTCCTCCACCGCGGCAATGCAGAAGAACATCCTAAAATAATTTAAAAATTACTTTGTGAGTTCCAGCAACTTCCAGGCAACTTATCTGACGGAGGCAATTTAAAAAAAAAAATTATGTAGAACAGTATTTCGTAGTGAAACCGTAGAGGAAAAGAGAATAAGTGAATTGCGAAGTTCAAAGTTTGTGTAATTAAGGGACCAAAGTTCTACCGTCGTCGCTCCCTGGTCGTAAATACAAATTGGCAAACAGTTCACTTGTGGACGCGTGTTTCGTGAATCGTTTGTTCTGCTGTTCACCCGTGTCTCTTTTCGCAGCTGTTTATGGTGT
The DNA here is from genome assembly GCA_026315105.1 of Locusta migratoria. Lineage (NCBI taxonomy): Eukaryota > Metazoa > Arthropoda > Insecta > Orthoptera > Acrididae > Locusta > Locusta migratoria. The sequence continues at coordinate 50,456,403 of CM048746.1, read as the reverse complement.
ACCAAACATACATCTATGTCACAAAATCTGATCTGCTTAATATGGTTCTGATTGACAGCAACATCCGCGGCGGAGCGGCCCAGCGCATTGAGGCGCTGTGCTGCGATGCGCGAGGTTGTTCCCCGTTGGGGGTTCGAATCCCTCCTCGGGCATGGATGTTTGTGCTGTCTTTAGTATAGGATATTTCATAAGTATTTTGTAAGTTTAGAGACTGATGACCCCGCAGTTAAGTCCCATAAGCTCTACAAACATTTGAACATTTTTTGACAGCAATACAGCAGCTATTCTGCGTGACACGGATTTCACACACGCCACCATTGCCCACACAGTATTTTAGGCGCATCTTCTACTTGCTGTGTTTGTTCTCCTTGGAAACACCCTGCCCCACAAGTGACAGGCCGCTCCTAACGCAGAACATTCTTTGGAGGATTTCCTTTGTTTGCTTACTAGAAGTGAGTAACTTCCTCTTTGCCCGTGATTTAGTTAATGCTCCGTTCCTTATAGCTGTTAGAGGTCCTGTTCTACCTCTGAATATTTTCTATGCGACTGTTTTTAGAGACCAAAACGGTTCCAAGAATATTGCCCAATTTTTAAATCTCTCGATGAAGAGGGCAGTAATTTTCGCTTTGTTTAGACAATGAAGTCATTCAGTTCTAGGAGGTTCGCTTTCGTTTTTTATTTGCAGGAAGAGAAAACTTCCTCTATTTCTCATCCCTCACTGGATTTCTTTCCTTTCGTTCCAGTAGGTAATCCTGCTAGAGCTTTAAGGTTCCTTACATACAATGTTCACCTGTTAGGAGGATACTGCTTATATTAATTTACTTTTAATCCACAGGAGAGTGCACTTTAATTTCGTTGTTCGTCACTGGAGTCATTAAGTTACAGAGGATTTTTTTAATTTTCTTTAATTTTGGGCAAGATTAAAGGGGATGATGGAGACCCAGAAAAAAATGGAAGAAAACTCCGTTTTCACATCTGGAAGCAGTCTCGCTGCGCCTCTTTCTAGATCGCCCGAACAGCCGTCTTGGCAATTTTCTTTTATCTCGTCTATTCTTACAAATATTCGTTCTTTCAACGAGGTTTTCTGTTTCAGAAATAAAACATAGTGTGCAGGAACCAGGTCGATCTCATTTGGACAATCCAAAAGCTCTTCACTGATTACGAGACGATGGTTTATGTGGTCTTGACCCATGAGGCGTGCGGCGGCAACAAGATGGGTGCCAATATTCTGTGTCGGGATGCAACTCAAATGTTACACTCTTCTGCAGCACCTCGGACAGTCGGTCTTCTATTCGCACGAGCTGTTTCGTCGACGCTCCTGACATGAGCATCGTTGGTAAGCGTCCTGAATGACGACCACCTTCAACTTCCGTCCGCACGTTTTTAAACCGCTTGAGACGTGGTATTCTCATCACACTGTTAACACTTTGAATTTAGGAGTATTGAGTTCTCCAACAATTTTCGAAATGTAATTTCCCATGCTTCTAGCTCGATGTACCATCCCGCAAACAAAATCTGTTAATTCCCATCGTGCGGCATAACCACATCGGGAACCCTTTTATATGAATCACCGTAAGTGAAAGAACTTCTCAGAATTTTTATTTTTTATTTTTCATTGTATTTTTTTTTTTATTTTTTTTTTTCAGATCACCTTTACTGGTGACAGACTGCCAGCAGCTTCAGCTCCGATCTTCAACTGAAAGATTAGAATGATAACGACAAGATAATTTTAAATCAATGACAGCGAAATTAAAATACGAAGAATTAGAACTGGACATGTAGAAAACTGTTGGTGAGACATAGTAACAAAACAGATGATAAAACCACATAGTGCGCATTAAAAACATATGCAAAAACTGTACATATGACGAAGTAAACGGAGACACTGATGAAACTATAAGATGTGACATTTGTCTACGAGGCTGTTCCCGTCGGGGGTTCGAATCCTGCCTTGGGCATGGATGTTTGTGTCATCTGTAGTATAAGGTAGTTCATACGTAGTTTGTAAGTAGAGACAGATGACCCCAGTTAAGTCCCTTAAGGTTAACAAACATTTAACATGTAACACTTGTCTAAATTCTGTGGATGCACTGATGAAAAAAACTGAAGCACTGGTGACACACACAGAGGCACTTGTTTAAAATAGATTTCTGAGGACCCCGCAGAGGAGGGGGCGGGTGGAAGGTTGGGAAGCGTGGGCCGAGGAGGGAACGTAAGGACTCTGGAAGTGTGAAGAGGGGGGAGGGAAGGGGGTAACCAAGCGGTGGGTGGGAAGACGAGGGCAGAGGGAGAGGGGGCGTTGCATCCTGGGGAAAGAATTAGGCTTGGTAGGAGGGATAGATGTAGGGAGGGAGAGGTGGCGGAAGTTACCCTGGAGAGGATGTGGAGAGTGTGGAGGTGAAGGGAGGGAGGAAGGGATACAATGGTGAAGGCGTGGCAGAGGCCCGGGTCTGGTGAGGGTCGGGTAGACCGGTGGACCACGGAATTCTATTCTGCAGGAGATGTAGAGGAGTCGGATGTATTCGACAAACTGTAGGAGGTGGGGGAAGGGGATCCACATGAGAGAAGGGAAGCGGATGCAGTAGGCGAGGCGGACGGCGTGGCGTTAAAGGATTTGAAGGGTTTTGTAATAGCTAGGAAGAGCGGAAACCCAGCTCATGTACGTGATACTGCCGCCACCTGTACCTCACACTTCGGTGTTCCTACCATCCCTGTCACGTCGCGAGCTCGGGTCGTCAGCAGATGGTATTTAGTCTCGCTGTGGGGAGTGTTGACTAACGAGGGATGCCAACGACGTCAGGATCACAGATTAACTTTGAACTTTGAACACATGTAATGGGCCATTAAAATAACTTAATGTACAAGGAGTAAGGTGTATGGCAATACCGTTAAAATCGCGAGAGAAGTTTTATACGACAATTACGTTGCTTAAGGACTTGTGCATAGGTGCCGGACGTCAAGAGTCCGTGGTAGTCAAGTGGCATCGGCACACTACAACAGTGCATTCGGTCAGAGGGTTAAACGTGCAATAAAAACTGAGGCAAGAACTCAACGATCGACAAAGGCCCAACACAATCTCACGTCCACAAAGAACACATGTATCCTGCGAAGCCGGCCGCGGTGGCCGAGGGGACTGAGGCGCTCAAGTCACGGTCTGCACGGCCACTACGGTCGGGGGTTCGAATCCCCCTCGGGCATGAATATTTGTGCCGTCCTTAGTATTAGGTAGTTCATAAGTAGTTTGTAAGTTTAGGGACTGATGACCCCGTAGTTAAGTCCCATAACCTATACAAACATTTGATTTTATCCTGCGAAAATACATCAGTTGAAAGGTGGAGGGGGGGGCGGGGGAAACATAAAGAGGGGGGAGGGGCAGGGTCTGCTTGATGAAAGGTGGGACCACACCTTATTGCAGGATATTTTAGCTTTATGTTGTCAAGCCAACAATTAAGTTGGCGAGTAAATGTGTTTCTTTTTTTAATTTTATTTTTTAATAATAAAGTTCTGAAGAATGAAATCTAAGATCGGAAGATGGCTGTTAAACTGCCGAAACCGGTAATCTAAATAAAAAATAGGAAGCGATCTTGGCTCTTGTCTTCAATAGATTTATTAAAAGATCACCCCAAACATGACAAACCTTTATAAATTTAATATCTTTCACATATTACAATAAACGGTAAAACGTTACCAGTTGCAATCAGTTAGAAAACAAGGCCACATTCAAAGGAAATAACAACGATAGTTATCAAGAGTTAAGTACCTAACAAACGACCTAAATCGGCATTGATTGTAATTTTTATCGCAAGCACAAATCATAGCATCAAGGACCCTCTTGGATAGAGTTGCATCGTATGTCACTAATTTACAGGACGAGAGAAAGCTCGAGAATTTCACAAAATCATAAATGCAGTCTTTTATGTAATTTCAGTTTCAGTTTAATTTCACGACATGTTCCACAGTTCTTATTATTAACATCCACAGTGCATCGCCGGCCGCGGTGGCCGAGGTGACTGAGGCGCTCCAGTCACGGTCAGCACGGCCACTACGGCCGGGGGTTCGAATCCCCCCTCGGGCATGGATATTTGTGCCGTCCTAGTTCGTAAGTAGTTCATAAGTAGTTTGTAAGTTTAGGGACTGATGACCCCGTAGTTAAGTCCCATAAGCTTCACAAACATTTGAACGTTTGCACAGTGCATTAAAATCACTGAGACAGATTGATGCGATGGAACCAAGAAATAGATCGCAGCACATCGGAGGATCGAATAAATCCCGACATTTCCCGAACTGCGATATAAAATTCTCCACCAGTTCGAGTCGACGTCGAAAGCAAAAATTTGTTTACCGACTTTGCGGAAAATTCTAAGAAATTTTGATCCTACATTAAATCGGTAAAAGGGTCGGAACTATATATCTAGACATTCTGTGGCCATAACACAAAGCCGCGGTGGAGTAGCCGGGCGGTCTAAAGCGCCTCGCTGCGGAGCGCGCGGCTGCTCGCCGTGGAGGTTCGAGTCCTCCCTGGGGCATGGGTGTGTGTGTTTGTCCGTAGGTTAGTTTACCTAGGTTTAAGTAGTTTGTAAGCTACGGACTGATGACCACGCAGTTTGGTCCGATAGATTTACAAACATTTGAACATTTTGAACATAACAGTTACTTCCGTAAAATAATTCGCAGTTGACATAAAGTGCAATTCGAAATGGAACGTCCATGTGAAACCTATCGCGAGTAAGGCAGATGCCAAACGGACATTCATTTGAAGAATCCTTATGAAGTGTAGTCCGTCAACAAAGGAAGTAGGTTAAAAACCATCGTTCGTCCAGCGCTTTAGAATTGTTCATCACTATGTGGATCCGTAGCAGGTAAGATTGACAGAAGGCAACGGAGGGCAGCACGCTTCTTTACGGGCTCATTTAGTAAGCGCGAAAGCGTCACGGAGACGATTAGCAAACTCCACTGTCAGACGCTGCAACAGGCCGTATCTCACCCTAAGACCACAGGAATACCATTAGCCGCGGCGGAGTGAACAAGCGCATTGAGGCGCTATTCTACGAAGCGCGAGGCCGCTCCCCGTCGGTGGTTTGAATGCCCCCTTGGGCATGGATGTTTGTGCCGACTTTAGTATAAGCACAGAGTAACATATACAGAGAAGCAGCCCTACCTAAACCATTGTCCTACGCTCCCCCCGTAGTTCCGAAAGATGCTAGCAGGTGTCAGGCGGTTCGCTGGCTTAGGGTGCCTCTCGCACGTCAGAGGGTAGCGTGGAGGGGAGGCTGAGGGGAGAGCTCGTGCCGCCTGCCATGAGGCCATGGCTGTGTCCGGCGTGCTGGCGTTTGAGGGGAGATGGTGGTGGGGGCAGCCGCTACCTGCCGCCTGCTCTGGCCAGTTTAAAGGGCTGCTTCTGACCGCAGCGCCATCATGGGACATCTTACGGAACTGCTGGAAACCCTTCCTCCCCCGCACCAAGGAGCGTAGGACCGGGCCCTTACGGAGGTTTCCCGTCTGTATATATTTGCCTGTGGTATAAGGTAGGTCATAAGTAGTTTGTAAGTTTAGGGACTGCTAACCCCGCAGTTAAGTTCCGTAAGCTTAACAAAAATTTAAACATTTGGATAGAATTAGAGAGATTAACAGTCCACAAGGACACGCACCGGCAGTCGTTTTTCCCGGAAAATGTACGCCTCTGGAGCATGAGGAAGAATAATTTCATGTGTTTCAGTGGCCTGGCACAACACTTTCAACTGGGCGCCGCTTCGGCGACTTGTGTGCCCCTAACCTATACCACTCTTCCGACCGCGGAAGAAAACCTCTAATTTTCGCCGAGAGTTCTAAGAGGCGCCTTGCTGCGGAGAGCGCGGTTGCTCGCCTTCAGGGATATGAGTCCTTCCTCGGGCATGGGTGTGTGTGTTGTCCTTGGTATAAGTTTAAGTTATTTTAACTAGATTATCAGCCTAGGTACTGATGACTAACGTAGTTAAGTTTCTTAGATTTACAAAAATTTGAATTTTGATAACCACCATTTTAACATGAATCTGAACCACAGTGAGAAGCACGTGTCCTTCCTGGCGAATCCTCACATTGTTGAGAGTTGAAGAGTGGATCAACCCTTTGAGTCGCAAAAATATTTTTGTGTATCATAGCCACTGAAATTTTGTTTTATCCGCCTCTATTGCCTTACCGGCACATCACATTATTTTTTTTTAATTTCAATTTTTATGAAAAAAATATAGAGGTGGTATCACTGTGGAACCACTGTGACACAAGAGATTTTTAATGTCTTTCAAACAGTCCACTAATTCTGAATTTTTAACATTTATTAATACACTACTACAATTTCTTTTATATTTATTGGTTTTATAACTAAAAATTTCTCAGTATATTAAATACGCCACTTCTTACTATTTCTCGTGATATTCCAAAAAACTCTTTTTTTTTTCAGGCACATCACACATTTTGTACGACCATAGTCCTATGGTACTTTTTTTTTAACTACAATTTTCTCACCGTTTCAATTCGTAATGAACAGGCTAAGGCGATTCATTGTACTGTCTTTTTCCATAGAGATTTCATTCTAAAAGTCATTTTAGGGCTTTAGGGTGAGCCGGTTGGCCGCGGTGGAGTAGCTGAGCGGTCTAAAGCGTCTCGCCGAGGAGCACGCGGTTGCTTGCCGTCGGAGTTTCGAGTCCTCGCTGGGGAATGGGTGTTTCTGTTGTCCTTAGGTTAGTTTAACTTATTTTAAGTAGTTTGTAAGCCTAGGGACTAATAACCAACGCAGTTAAGCCCCAAAGATTTACAAAAAAAAAATAATAAATAAAAAAGAAGTGCCGGTTGTTTCACAGTGAGTCACCTATGCCACAAGGGGATACGGCACAAGTAGAAGTGGTTTCGCAGTGAAACCACTGTGACGCAAAGGGTTAAAACGTAGATGCAGACATCCCAGATTCTACTGGGTATAGAACCCGCGAACTTAAGGTTTGCATTCGAGCACTTCACTTCCACCCGAGATCACCAAGCCCGACCGGAGGAACGAGTGACAATACAATGTTACAGGAACAACCGTCCACCACAGACCATGAAATGACTTGCAGAACATGGCTGTAGGTGCAGTCGTGGTGAAACCCAGTCCCACGTACAAGTGGCTGTCAAGCGATTTTTCTAAACTCTCTGGTCGGAGTCTGGTGAAAAGATGGGGATTTCCGATTTCTTCTGTCGAATAAATATAGCGACGACTGTGTGTGTATGTGTGTGTATGTGTGTGTGTGAGGCCAAAGTGTAACTGACGAGTCACGAAACTGCCAATGAATTTCTATAACGTTGCAACTGCAACTCTGGCAAGCGGCGAGCTCTTATACATACACGGCACAGCGATTGTGTATCGTACGTGTATTTGCAGTGAAGCAACACATTCAAAATGCCATCGCCTTTAGAGGTTCTTGTAGCGCTATAAATTGTAGCAACTATCAAAAATATAATTTCGAAATGTCTCATTTCGATTTGCGAAGGATGCTGAGAAGTAAAAGAAAAATATTACAAGTGTTAATTTACGTTGGTTTCTTATACTTTGATAGAAGGAAGAAAATTATTAACTATTGAGTCACTTTGACGATCTCGGCTCTTTATGAGAATCGCAAAACCTTAACAACTACGTCACAATATTACGGTTGTATAAAAGTATATTTCCAACGCAACGACTTCAGTCAATCAATTATTTCAGTAGAGCCTGCTTAATTTCGTAGTTCAGTTTTACAAAAATTATAAGCCTATATAACGACATATTTGGCCTTTTACCTATTAGTTTCAACAAGTCAACGTAAAGCTAAAAATACGTTCGTGTAAAATCTGTTACGGAACTGTCAATATTAGCGTATCACAAAGTTGAAGATACACAGATTGATACCTGACAAATAGCTAAAATAATCATGATAGATGCACGACAAGCATAGAAGCAAGGACAAGACGAAAAGGGCGTTTACATGCAGATGTTGCACCCAGTCTCAGAGAAAGTAAAATCTGTGTCAAGTTTTGAATGTATTTCAATTCGCAAAATCCGCTAAAGAAATATTATGCAACGTGAAAAGAACCGACCGAGCACGCGGATATAGCCACAACGAGTTACTTTGAAATTTAAGCTCATCTGGTTGTAATAAAAGATACCATTACGATTCTGCTATTGTGAGCTGTATTTATTATAGTGCACTGACATTTTGCTATTATAGACTAATTACATTAATGATGTTTTCATATTTGTATTACAAAATTCGCAACGACTTTAGGAGAAAAAGAAATATGAAAGTAACAGCATTAAAAACAGAAAGTTCTCAGTTTTTATCATGCAAGTCTTCTGTTTGTACGTAATGGCCGCTGAGAGCGGTAGCATCGTTTCCTGTAAGAACGTTCTAGACGAGTGGGTTTCAGATCAAAATCGGCTACTCGAAATCCGTGCACCTTTCGTGCCTGTATGTAAATCAGCCGGAAACCAGTTCTAAATTTCCGAATGTGCTGTACGTAGCGCATGCGAAGAAAGTAGGACCTGTAGCGGCGTCCGCTAACATCAAAAGTTGACCTATCTTGATCGAGTCCTTTTCCAATATAGAAATGCTTCCGTATCTTCTTAAAGATAATTCTGTTGTTTTTCTCATCACATTAAAAATATTGTTCTACAACTTAGTATTTATTTTTAACTTGCATTGTCCTACAAAAGAGGAAATAACTATAAGGAAAAATTTACTTTTCAGAGAACAATCGTTTTGCATACATAGATAAACGTGTTTTAATTAATATTATTTCAGCAATAAAAAAGTCACAATTATTAGACGATAAAAACAATTTTTGACGTTACTGAACACATGGCGAGAATAGAAAATGAAGTAGATGGCGGTATTTACTATTTTTGGGCATTGTTGGATGTGTTAGCAGGTATATATTTTGATGTTCAAATGTTTGTAAAACTTATAGGACTTAACTGCGGGGTCATCAGTCCCGACACTTACAAACTACTTATGAACTAACTTATGCTAAAGACAACATAAACATCCATTCCCGAGGGAGGATTCGAACCTCAGACGCGGAAGACCGCGCGATCCGCAACGTGGCGCTCCAGACCGCTCGGCTACTCCCGCGCGGATATATATAAAGATAAAGCAGTCAACAATCCGAAGATTCGTTTCAACACCGAACGGTGCTACTCGATATTTTTTCACGTCAGAAACACTCCCAGAGGGGAAATAAGTGGAAAGTGACAGATTTTACCACTCTGCTACCGAGCCGCACAATATATAGACTATCTTTTCAAAGGCTAGAATTCAAAAATAGGAAGTGTGTTCCAAACATTATATATATATTTCTGTTCGACACTAATAAAATCTATTATCATTGCTTGCTCTTACCTAAACAGTCTCATTACTTCACTTCACCGTTTAAGTACGACAGCAGTAAACCAAAACGGCATAGCTGAAGGCCGCTATACATGTCGGATTTGATCAATGATGTCATATCTGTGTCTCACGAGATACGCTACTTAGATATACTAAATACCAAAATAAAAACTCTCAACGAATATATACTTACGGAATACTATGATAATACTTACGTATTGTAGATAATAAATAGTCTGTGATTATCCTCGTAAATTACAGATTACCACAAAATGTACCATCGATCATAGGTCTTCACCCAAAAATTCGCGCCTTTGACGCTCGGTTGAGAAAAGAAAACCTATCTGTTAACCTGTACCTATCAGATGGAAGCTACAGATCACTTTTAAAATACAAAATCGTAATTTATGCTCTGTGTTATGCTTGTAAACAAACTATCGCTTTTAACTCAAATATGACGTCATTGGTAAAGCCGATGGGTCGTATCGCGGACTACAGTTGATGCACGAAAACGATCACTCCAGACTGACGAAACTCACTAGGGGAACACCAAGGATGGTGCAAACGAATTTTGATGGGTCGCAGGTATGTCGCGCGGGAATTCCTACAAACCACCAAGGTAAAAGGATTTGTTCAAATGCGCCTTGGTTTCCACGAAAATCGAGATCAAAGTCAAACGCATAACAGGTATACCTGTATAACAGTCGTACTGGAGTCAGCATGGTACTTGACTACCACACAGACGACTTGAGTTCGAATCCTGCTAGACCTTACTTTCTTTTTTTACACTTGTTCGATGGTTATTTGATTGACGATTGATTGTGCATAACTATTTGCTTTCATAGTCACTTTTATGTTAATGCTTGAGTAATTCGTCATGATAATAACTTATGTTAATTGCTTAATATGTTACGTATTGCGCGACGATTATTTTATTTTATTCGTTATTTCGAAGCATACTTTTACGGTGATTGTAAGATATTTCTAAATCAGTAAACCGCCTGTAGTTATCACCTATAACATTTGTTCAGCATTTGCTAGCTGCATTTACAGTCCCTGGCCCCACTGTTGTTTACCGTCCCAGTGCAGTGTGTGCCCACTTGACGCGTCCCAGTGGATTATTATGCTGCGGCAGGGCGGCTAGTCAATCGTAGCGTATCGTTCACGAAGTGCAACATGGAGGAAAAACGAGCAGTGATAGAAGCAGGCCCATCACACGAATCAATCGTCAGACAAGTGTAAAAAAATAATAATAAAATAATGAAGTTCTGTGCAGGATCTTAAGTCGGGTCGTCTGTGTGACAGTCCGGCAGCTTCCTACGTACACCACGCTGACTCACGTACCGACGGTGACTTACTACAGGTATGCCTGTTACGCGCTGGACTTAGATCTCAATTTTCGTGAAAACCAAGGCGCATTGGAACAAATCCTTTTAGCTTGGTGGTCTGGAGGAGTTCCCGCACAAAATGAGTACGAAAAGAAATCCGTTAAACTTTGTTTACAAGATAAATCAATCGAATCTGATGGCCGTAAACTCCACTAAATACCTAGGAATTACTATTACATCAGACTTAAACTGGAAAGAACACGTAGATAATGCCGTGGGAAAGGCGAACCAGAGACTGCATTTTACTGGCAGAACCCTTAAATCTGCAACAGAACTACCAAAGAAACTGCATTCACTACGCTTGTCCGTCCTTTTTCGGAGTATTGCTGTCCAGTGTGGGATCCTTATCAGGTGGGTTTGACGGAGGACATCGAAAGAGACCAAAGAAGGGCAGCTCGTTTTGTATTGTCACCATAGAGGGGAGACAGCATCACGAAAATGATACAGGATCTGCGGTGGGAATCATTACAACAACGGCGGTTATCGTTGCAGTGTGGTCTACTTACGAAACTCGAATCACCAGCATTCTCCTCCGAATGCGAAAATAAATTGTTGACTCACACCTAGGTAGAAACGATCACCAGAATAAATTGATAAATAGTGCTATTAGGACGCTGTGTAAAATTATATGGCCACAGATAGCGATGTGGTCAACGTTTATTGACGCGTTTCGATTAAACCATGTTCAGAATCGTGGATGGGGGGGGGAGGAGTTAACATAATAAAATTGTATGTCGTCAAGGCCCTGTTGAACATTTTATTATGTTAACCCCCCGCCACGATTCTGAAGATGATTTAATCGAAACGCGTCAATAAACGTTGACCACATCGCTATCTATGGCCCTATAATTTTACACAGCGTCCTAATAACACTGTTTATCACTTAATACTGATATGGGCGCATACCTCATCAACGACTTCATGTTACGTCTGGACACCAGAATAAAGCCACGGTGGAGGAGCCGAGCGGTCTAAGGCGCCTCGCTGCGGAGCGAGCTGTTGCTCACCGTTGGAGATTCGAGTCCTTGTGTTGTCCTTCGGTTACTTTCCATTAGTTTAAGTAGTTTGTAAGCTACGGACTGATGACCACGCAGTTTGGTCCTATAGATTTACAAACGTTTGAACCAGAATAAAATACGAGCAATCAGAACTCGAACTGAGAGTTTGAGATGTTCTATCTTCCCGCGCGCTATTCGAGAATGGAATAAGAGATGAATAGTATAAAGGTGGTTCGATGAACCCTCTGCCAGGCAGTTAAATGTGATCTGCAGAGTATCCCATGTAGATGTAGATCAAACATACCTGCGAACTATCAAAATTCGTTTGTACCATACTTGGTGTTCCCCTTGTCAGTACAGGAATGACACATCAGGGGCAGCGCAGTAGAGCCACTCTTCTGGAGTGGAAGACAGTCCTTTCTGAAGGTATTTGTCTGAAGTGTAGCATTATATGTGAGACAAACGTGGACGATAAGGAGTTCAGATAAGAAGAAGATTTGTGGTGCTACAGACGAATGACGGAAATTAGATTGGTAGATCACGTTAACTAATGAGCAGGTGCTTAACCAAATCGGGGAGAAAAGGAGTCTCTGGCATACCGTGACTAAGAGACGGGATAGATTGGTTGGGCACATTGTGAGACATCAAGGAATTGTCAACTTAGTATTAGAAGGAAGTGTGTGGGGTAAGAAAATGTTCAAATGTTTGTAGAGGTTGCTGGCCGCGGTGGCCGAGGGGACTGAGACGGTCCAGTCACGGTCTACACGGCTACTACGGTCGGGGGTTCGAATCCTCCCTCGGGCATGGATATTTGTGCCGTCCTTAGTATTAGCTAGATCATAAGTAGTTTGTAAGTTTAGGGACTGATGACCCCGTAGTTAAGTCCCATAAGCTATACAAACATTTGAACATTTTTTGTACAGCTTATGGGACTAAATACGGGGTCATCAGTCCCTAAACTTACAAACTACTTATGAACAAGCTAATACTAAGGACGGCAAAAATATCCATGCCCGAGAGGGGATTCGAACCCCACACCATAGAGGCCGTGCAGACCGGGACTGGCGCGCCTCAATCCCCTCGGCCACCGCGGCCTGCGTGTGTGTGTGGGGGGGGGGGGGGGGGGGGTAAAAATCGTAGAGGAAGACCGAGGGAGGATACAGTAAGCAAATTCAAAAGGATGTAGGTTGCCGAACGTATTCTCAGATGAAGAGACTTGCACAGGACAGGATAGCGTGGAGAGCTGCATCAAACCAGTCTGCGGACTGAAGACCACAACAACAACAGTGTAATGCTGGTTCGATGAACCCTCTGCCAGGCACTTAAATGTGAGTTGCAGAGTATCCCATGTAGATGTAGATGAAACATACCTGCGAACTATCAAAATTCGTTTGTACCATAGTTGCTGTTCCCCTTGTCAGTACAAGAATAACACGTCAGGAGCGGTACAGCATGTGGTGTCGCACAAGTCCAAAGTGCGCGCCACCTACTTTCGCCGCGCGCCGCCATGCACGCACGGCGCGGCGTTCTTACGACGTCAGCCACGAGCGCCCTCTGTGACAACTCCGCTCGTGGCCACCACTGAACGACATCGTTCACTTGGGACTGAGATAGGAACCAGCGAACACTTCGTAATCAGATAGGCACCAGTGAAGACTTGGCTATCAGTTAGGCACTAGGCAGGCCTCTAACTCAACTATGTATCTGCAGTACTGAGCAATGTAAAAGTTAAGTATTGTATAAATTCTGTGCAATATATATCTCTTTCTAATTTACTCTAGTGTTTCTAGTTTCTGGCTGCTCCCCTCCGTACCTGCACCAACGTGCTATCTTTATTCCGGTGTCGGTCTCATTCCACTCGGCCACCGACACCTACGACGGAAACGAGACACAAAAGCGGCGACGAGGCTGGGACCCAAAAGCGGCGACGAGGCTGGGACACAAAACAGCAGACCCACTGGTCTGGAGTAGAAGACAGTGTACGGTGTAAACGCTAAAGCTTCGCTAATGGGTGTGTCAGAGCGGCGGTGGCGCGAGTGGCGAGCTGCGTGCGCGTGTCCGGTGCGACGGCGGCGGAGTGGCGAGCGCTGGGGGCAGGTCGGCCAGCCTTGCCCGCCCGCAAGGCCGCCCTTCACCTGCAGAGCGGGCGCGCGACCGCCACGCGTGCAGCCCGTGCCGGGCCAGCCGGCGGGGTGGGGGCGGAGGGAGAGGGGGCGCGCATTTTCTAATAGAGTGGGAGAGCGGTGGGAAGTGAAAATATGGGCTAGCCGGTGAGCGGCGGCGGCTGAGCGCTAAGGCGCCACGGGACCCCCGCTCTGCACTCAGTCGTCGGCGGCAGCGCGCACCGAACGGACCGCAGCGCACTCCACAGCCACAGCCACAGCACTCCCCGGCTCACCATGGACTGGACCTCGACCGCGCCGAGACTCGCGCTGCTGCTACTGCTGCTGGCGGCAGCCACCGACGCTGCGGGCCGCAAGCGCTCCAAGAAGGGTGAGTCCGCGCTTCTGCTACACCGTCTGACACCGTCGCGCCGAAGCCGCTACAGTCCTTAGGAGCTGCATTTTCTACCCGCGGTGGACTTATCCGAATACGTTATTAGTGGTCGGTAAACACGATGTCGACGAAAGTTAATTTCTTCGCAGTAGCTCGCGTGTCGCATTCCTATTATGGATGACGATTATGTCGCTAATAGAGGATAGGTACCAACAGACACAGACTTCAATTTTCGGGCACAATCACTCAGATATAACTCAACCACAGTGGCTACAGATAGCGGTCATCTGTGCTTTAGTTACTTCAGAGTGACTGTGTGAATTTATATGTCTCTTTTCCTGACGTAGGCTGTGTCCTACCCGTCTAGTTCTCCAAAGCCTCCGCGGTGGACTTATCCAAATACGTTATTAGTGGTCGGTAAACATGATGTCGACGAAAGTTAATTTCTTCGCAGTAGCTCGCGTGTCGCATTCCTATTATGGATGACGATTATGTCGCTAATAGAGGATAGGTAGCAACAGACACAACTTCAATTTTCGGGCACAAAAAGAGACACATTCACACAATCACTCAGACATAACTCAACCACAGTGGCTACAGATAGCGGTCATCTGTGCTTTAGTTACTTCAGAGTGACTGTGAATTTATGTCTCTTTTCCTGACGGAAGCTGTGTCCTAAAATTCATGTTGGATATCATTGTCTTTACGATCATTTCTACCTACCCTCTATTACTGACATTTCAACCTGGATTTTCCATTGAAAGATCCAAGACCAATTCCGTCTCTAGGAACCGAGCTGTCGACGAGAAGTTAAAGCCTACTGTTTCTTTTCTTTTTTCCCTTGACCGACCATCCTTGCTGTGACGTGCCTAAATTACTTCGCACAAACATTACAATTTATTCAATGACTACTGTGTCAATATCCGACTCCGCACTTGTACAACTTTTTTAGAGCACAATTATCTCTTTAAATATTATCATTCTTACCTCACCATTTACGACCATTTTCTCACCAACACCGATGTGTAGACTTAACACTTACCTACCGATACAAAGTGTACCAAGTGAAATGCACCAGCGCTGAAAATTTTGATAACGGATTCAAAGATATGCCATCGAGAATATAAACCACACAATACGATCAGCATCGTATCATTAACGAGCCTCCAAGTCACGTGCATTAAAACGAGTTTCTCTCATACATAAGTTCTACCAATATGAATTGTTACTCACTGCCTTTCTTCTTCTGCCCATCGTGTTGCTTCTATGGGAGGAAACCCACTTCATTTCTAACGTTCCTTCGAAGTCATCGTCATTAATGATGTGCCACTAAGTGACTTAGTGACTCTTGCGGATAGCTCTTCGACTGTGATGTGCACTAAACAACCTGAAATTGATTAAGGAAATTCACGGATATATTAAAGCGAAGAATCTGAGCGTTGGTCTTCACAAGTAACTCTCCACATACTTCAATTTTTCTGACATTCCATATACGAAACGCTCATACTTTGACGTTCACATGACCTACACAACTTCTGAAATTTTAATTCTGCTCAATTATGCGATATTGTTACACCTACTGCTCAGTTGCCCTCAGAGTCGTTGGCGTGTCTGGAAGTCTGTGAGTCACTGCATCTGCACACCCGCCTGTTAGTCGCATTTCTCAGGTCATACATTTCCTCCTACAGATTACATCGCCAAGGTAACTTTCTATACCACTTTTTAGCTCTATATGATAAAACCAATACCTCGGAATTTGTTACCAATCATCCACGGACGAGTGCTCGCTGTAACCTCGACAGCCGTTTCCTTCAGCAGTGAGAGTTTCCGACCTATTTACGACATACCGTAACAACGTACGCTTTAGTACAGGTTTCTTATCGATGAACACCAGTAACCCTGCGAAGGAATGAATTAAGACATCATGAGCTCGAGAAAAGGGACAACTCTCCAAAAATTTGAAGACTGAACAGTGATCATCTCAACGATACCAGACTGTGAATTCAGTGAATAGTTCAAACTTAATACAAGAATAATTTGAGACTTTCAAAAGCATTTGTTTCTCCGTTATATAAAACTACATAAGAAATGTTACGCTTTAACATTAGCATAATTCAAATCTAGTGTGTTCACTCCTAAAATCTAATTTATTATTTGCGATTAGTGCAATGACATAACTCGGTAGCAAAGTATTTTCACGGAAAGAAGACAATGTTTTAGTTTTTATTTTATTTTATTTATTTTATTTTAAGGTCACTTGGTAGGCTACAGTAACATGTGTCCAAGTACCATGGCAAGGCTACTTGGGAGCAAAAATGTCGTTTCTGACAGGGACCACTCAGATGAATGTTCGCGTCATGATATCGTGCCTTGACCTTCTACACTGGAGAAGTGTTTCTTGTCTCTAGAGCACCGTCCGCCGATACTCGCACTGCTAATGCGAAAACTAACGGAGAAACGCTGGCGTGGCGCCAGATCCCTCAGGTGGTGTTTTTTTCTTTTGTGGTTCTGTCAGTGCAGCAAGTGGTTACTGACTTAACTGGGCTGTTTCCCGCTCTGCCAGCGTGCTTTACTGTGGGACAAGCTGTGTGCGGATTCCAGAAATTATTCCAAGTGCAGCACGTCGGTTGCCTTTTGCCGAGTTTACGAGGTCGTCAAAAACAGCGTTCCTTTCCCATACGACAGCAGAACCGTGCACTTGTGAAGACGTAAATATTTTTTCCGAATAGGTGTGTTCGAGGGTAACTATCTCAAATACCGTGTATACTTTGTAGCTTTACGAGAGTTTTAACCTTGTACTGAGTTGCGCAATATTTTCTGCACTGGAGGGGTCCAGGCAGACGCAGATAACTCACCAAACCACCGGTACCTTTAATGAGTTCACAGTAACAACTGCTATTGCAAATAAGATTTCCGTTTCACCGAATCTTGCAAGGTACCGGAAACGTCTTTGACCTGTGAATCTTCCTATGTCACGTAACTAAGAATTGATAATACCCCGTAATAACTGAATATATATATTGCATCACGTTTCCTACAAAACATTACTACGGTCGGGGGTTCGAATTCCCCCTCGGGCATGGATATTTGTGCCGTCCTTAGTATAAGGTAGTTCGTAAGTAGTTTGTAAGTTTAGGGACTGATGACCCCGCAGTGAAGTCCCATAATCTTAACAAACATTTGAACATTTTTGAAACGAATCAAAGTCCAGGAGAGCAAGGGCAAAGTAAATAACAACATATGTTGTTGTTGTTGTGGTGTTCAGTCCACAGACTGGTCTGCGGCGCGCCAGTCACAGTCTGCACGGCCGCTACGATCGGGGGTTCGAATCCCTCCTCGGGCATGGATATTTGTGTCGTCTTTACTATAAGGTAGTTCATGAGTAGTTTGTAAGTTTAGGGACTGATGACCCTGTAGTTAAGTCCCATAAGCTATAAAAACGTTGATTTTGATCCTACAAAACATTGTAATTGCATTGTAATGTTACGTAAGCCATCGTTCATTTCATGTGCTGCACACAAACTCGCAGATTATGTCATGGTAATCGAATTGATAACGTAATTGTTCTTCAGAAACTGCTGTTTCTAAACGCGCTGACAACAGAATAAGTCATAGTAAATTAGAGAAAAGAAGGTGACAGTTAAGGCATTCAGTTATCAGTGACGAGGGTGAAATAGGGACTCGCCCACCCATGTACTCGTGAGGAGTGAGTTACAGGAATTTCGGAAAAACTAAATTTCCATCGTTGGAAACTCGCTTCTCCCGAATGTGTAATCAATTCGCGAACAATTGTACCATATATGTAGCTCCATGGTATTTAGAGCCGTTTTTCCGCAACAAATTTCCCAATATGGCCTGTATACATGGAATCACGCATACACATTCTCCCAGTGTCGGAACAGAAAATGCTGGAGTTCGCTTGTGGTTCTTTCCCTTCGCGGGTCCTTAAACTATGCTCCCGATTACGCAGTGCTGGCATACAATATCAGCCAACTCCTGGCACAGTTCCTCTAGCACTTCAGTGTGACCCTCATTTCAGGAAGTTCGATAACCAGAGGGCAAAAACTACAGGCGCCTGGCGCCCGGCTGCAGTTACTCGTCACGGAGATGGGGATGTCGAACCGATGAGCGCCGGGTTGCGTAACAGGTGTAGCGGGAAACGTGCCGAGCCTCCGTGCTCTCGGGTAATAGCCCAACACACGTGCTGCACACGTTCAGCCGCTGTGCAGCCGAGGAGACACGTCTGCTGAACACCGCGCCTCCTGCCGTACCCTGTTACATTATTTAGCAGCCACTTCACTCTGCAAAACTAACACACTTCCCACGACCGTACTGAATCGTGTCGTTTCCAGCATAGCTTGAAGTAGTCATTTTTTACGTTCTAAATACTAAGCACACCTGATACATTGTTACAACAAGCATGAAAACCAAGGAAACGTGTGCTCCTCGCATCTTTAAATTTTAAGACTGTCCTTAGTTGGGAAACATTACGGGCTAAACACTTTTTAAAAATCCCCTATTCGTTTGTTTGCATTTACGACACTTTCTTATTGTATCCTTCGTAAAATAAGCAGTGTTCTAACCGTAGCAATCGAAAGTGGAACCCCTTTACCTGTTTGTGGTTGTGAGACTTTCATAATGCCCCATTCCAGACAGCTAGGATGACATCGAATACTGAGCGCGCCAGACAGAAACATAGATGACTATGTTAACTAAAATGGACAGAAAATATTTCTTCGTGTCTGTTGCGCTGTGCCCCGCAGTGAATCACAATGCTATTGCAGTCGACCTTCAATTTCCTAGATTCAGTGCACTCTTCGGGTGAATTACTCCTCTATGTTATTGTAGACTTTCGCCATTTAATAGTGGTAACTCTCTATATAAACATTGTCTCTGACAGGTAAAAAATCAATAAATCGTTAGTGTAAGTAAACAGGACCTTCACTTGGCACCTGACACCCAGTCTTTGGAGAGTATGACGAGTCAAAGAAATATTTCAACGCCTATATGTTACATGATACGAACAGACGTTAGACTGTCCTCATTTGGAAAATCCAGTGGAAACAATACAAGTAGTATGTAGGAGTCAGTAGAAACGGCAAGGGCGTGGGGGTAAGGAAAATGGTGGGGAGAGTTGGAGGAGGGAGGCGGTAGGGGGAGTTGGAGAAGGGGATTTGAAAATGAAGGGAAAGGTCTGGCTGTTTTCCTTGGCTGGGAGTGAGAGTTAGTGGACTTCACCCTGAACTAATATGGACATGATACAGGTATATAAAAGAGTTAAATAGGGTGTAACGTCAAAAACACGTTTGTACGTGATGAAACGAAATGATCATATGCCATTATTTCCGGGAGACCCTATCCGGATTGGTAATACAGGTGTCTCAATGCATATTTCGTGGGCAAATATAGTACATGAATATAGGTAGACGTACCATGCCGTGCCCGTCTTTGAACGACACGGATGAGAAGAATTTCATGTCCAATGCAGAGGAAATTAACGTGACGCCGAATTAGGTAAGACCAGAACGGTTCGGATGAGTGATGGGTGGAGGAGAGCATTTACGCAAAACATCTACCGCGCGGGTGTGCGGCGAGTTATCGCTGCCATGCTGTGGTAGAGAATCTTTAGATTAATTTCTCGTGTTAGTCAACGGCTGTGGAAACGAGCAGTTCGGATGTATTTATCTTCGTGTGTTTATCAAAATCAGGCACTAAAATTTCTGAGAGGATTAAGGTGACTTCGAATAGTGAAGCGAAAGACCTGGAAGTACAGCAAGTGGAAGTGTTTATTCCGCATCGTAACTAGCTAGAAATGAATATTGTCACATCTCCAAGCAACCACTGTATCTTGACAGTCAAGAGACATATGTAACATCGGTATAGCGAGATGTTTTGCACGTTGTTAGTATTAAGATAGATGAGTGCTGTTCGGATTGTGAGTGATATACAGGACGCAATGGATGGGGGAAGAGAGAAAATGAATCTGCTACTGGATGAGTTATACAACATCAAGGATGTTTATTGTGATGAAATTACGAACGCGAAAGCTCGTTTATTACATAGGAACAATTAGAAGAGTTATTCTTGAGTACGCCATTACTGGAGACTGTGTAATTTGTATACTTGGAAATGAACGCAAGGTTGCTAAATTTAAAAAATGGGTGACTGCATAAAAAAGATCTCAATGGAGTTATTGATGTGTGATATGATAGCTAGTACTTAATGTAGAAATCATAGGGAAAGTCTTCATTAGTGGCAGTAATCTGGCCTGTTGCCGTTTCCTGTGTCGTGTAATTTTAATTAATTATTTTATTTTTTATCTTTTTTATTTTTATTTATTTATTTATTAAGAATATCATAGTGTATTAGAAATATTTCCCACTTTATAAGTTATGACTGCGCTATGGTAACTGAAAGTAATGGTGTGAAAGATTCATACGGACGATAGACACACAACTACAAAGTGAATCGGTGTGTTATATAAAAGCGACTAATAAATGTACGCGATGGAAACACTACGTCTCGGAGATATGGTTCCTGATGCACAAAGTATAAACGCCTCTAGACACAGGGAAGTTTAATGCATCTGGAACTTCGATCTGATATACGTATCCTTCTTTTGACTTATTTTAGGCTTATCTTTATAATGAGTCAAACCGAAGGCGTTCATATTTATCTATTACGTTGAAGTAGGTTAGACTTGAGAAAAGGAGCTAGCGGTCTTGGTGGCAGTACGCCAAGATGACGCAGGTTGGCCACGACAGATCTCGAGAAAAAATTGCACAAAGTATGGGTAATGGTGTCGACACAGATTGTGTGAAGGATAGGAGTCCACCATCCACCTGGCTCTAGTTGTAGTTATCCACAACTAAAGAAAGAAACTATTTTTATTTCTTTAACGTTTTACTTTTCTTCACTCCTTAGTCGTGAGAGGCAAGCGTTGTATTGTGAATAAACTTATTTATTTTCAGCCAAATATCTTAGAAGTCAGGAGATGAGACACAAAATGGCGTTTGGGAAGGGGATTTTTCCATGTCCATCATTCAGCTGATAACTTCTCTTACAACCTTGGGATTCGAAAAATTTTAATATATTACTGGGCTAATATTGACAAATATTTCATCCAAAAACAAAAAACAAAAATTAAAATGTTGCGCGTAATTTGTGCGTACCGTGACGAAGCCAGTTGTCAAAAAAGCCTTATTCACCCTTTTACTAACCGGAAAGAAAAACTGAATTATCTCTCAGAATGTTGCGTCGCTCAAACGCTTCATTTTCCTATCCTCTCTTCTTCCACTGTCTTAACTATGGGCACTACTACAGTCAGAAATGTTTATTTACAATATTCACTCTGTCGCGTGCCTTTAGTCCCAAGTCATAGAAATACATTTAAATCTCCACTTATCCGTACTTTCCCATAATGCGAACGAGACTATCAGTGATTCGTCTCTCTCTCTCTCTCTCTCTCTCTCTCTCTCCGATACGTTTCAAAGTACGGAAAGTCCTTTACAATACGAATTTGTTTCCAATTTGTCTTTGAGAATGAAGTATTAAATGTGGTGAAGATTCCGTCTGCACTTCTGATACCGAGGTGACAAGGTGTATAGAAAGTTGAAACGTCTTCTGTCGGTACAGAATCCTGGCGCATTTAAACACAGACCGACTTGATTCTGAAAACAACAGCGGCACGTTGCATTTCGTCTTTCGCAATAGTTCACCGCATCCACGGAATTAAACATTTCATTTACTGGTTTACGAGAACAGACATATATACATGGGTGCGCCACCTAGAAGCTAAAGAGACTGTATACGAATGACTACTCTTTGCTGTGATTTCACTCGGTTTCAGAGAGATAACAGGTTCTAAATGTGTCAACATTCTAACTACTCCATCATTACTAATTATGGCCTGGCTCGTCAGAACTTGCGTAGTATTTATGGGAACCGGAAAACCATGTCCACACTCTCGATCAAATTCGATAATATACGCAGTTTAAAGTAATCGGCAGTACGCCCTCAGTTCGCCCACTAAGCGAGGTGAAGCATTGCTAACACACTGGACTCACATTCCGAGAGGACAGTGGTTCAAATCCTTGTGCAGCACCCAAATTTAGGGTATCCGCGATTCCAGTGAACAGTTGAGACAAATGAAAAGTGCTTGCTTTGAAGGCAACACGTCCGGTTCCTTGCCCCGCCCTGTCGCATCTGCATTTACATACACGCTCTGCAAGTGACATTGCGATGCCTGGTACAAGGACCTCGTAACACAACTTGTCTTTCCTTTCCTGTTCCATTCTGAAATATAGCAAGCGAGAAAAAATGACTACATGCATCAGTATGACCTCTAATTTATCTTTTCTCGTCTCAGTTGTCCTTCCGCGAAAAGTAAGTTGGTGGTAGTAGACACGTTCTGCAGTCAGCTTCAAACATCGATTCTCCTGCGTTTCCAAACCATCTACGTAACACTCGCGTGTTGATCAAAATTACCAGTAACAGATCTAGCGGTCCGCCTCTGAATTGTGATTTTTGTCTTGTCTTAACCCGGCCTCTCCTTTCCAGATACGTCAGAATTTTCCAGCATTCTCGCAACAAACCGAAGTCCCACCATTCGTTTTTTCCACAACTTTCCTTACACACTTGTTCCATTTCTTATCACTCTGCAAAATTAGGCCCAGACACAACACACTGTGTTAAGCAGCACACTACTAATACTGTATTCGATCATAGCAGTACTGTTTTTCCTAACCATCCGCATAAACTTAGTTTTCTTCATTTAAAGCCATTCGTGACACCAGATATGAATTTTGTCTATCTTGCATCCTACTGCAGTCGTGAAATGATGAACCTTTTCGTACACCTCAGCATCATCAGCAATCAGCGACAGATCGCTACTCACCCTCTCCGTCGGTTCACATATGTCCACAGAGAATAATTTACTGTAAACTGAAACAAGCAGCTCCCCCCCCCCCAAAGAACCTTAGTAATAAATACACTTCATCCAGATTTCGACACCATCTGAGGGTGTCTTCATCATAAAAATATGACATGAGACGTAACAAATTAGAGAATAATAGCGGTTCTGTCACATTTCCGTGGCGCACTCCTGGCGGTACCCTTGTCCCTGATGAACTTTCTCCATCGATGACAACGTACTGGACATCTGTGACCGGAGAACGACCACTGACTTATCCGTTACTTATCCCGTATGATCGTGCCTTCGTTAGCAATCTTCACCGTGGACTTTGTTGGATAATATTCGCAAAATAAGAGTTTTTGAACACTGTCTGTTATCCTTCATCCATGGTTCGCAAGATATTATGTGAGGGACAATCTGAGTCCCAAGGAAATCTGGTTCATTCGAACTGAGAACGTTTTTTTTTTTTTTTTTAACTGACGTTTTACCTTTCGTATAGACAGGAGTCGCCTGTGTTTCGTTTCCGTTCCTTGAGGCTTTTCAATGGGCCAAAATTCGCGATAAATGCAAGCTACGTAACCACCGCGTTGTCTCCGGGACATTAATGTCGAGTATAGTTCTGGAAAAGTCTGTTAATGATATTTTCATGGACATTCATAAATGTTTTAAAGCCCACTCAGCGCCATTAAACTTTGAAAAGACACACTGCATGCAGTTCAGAACATGTAAGAGGTTTCCACCCAGCTTATCCATAAAATATGAAGAAGAGCAGATAGAGGAGGTTGGCAGTATCAAATTCCTGGGATTACAGCTTGATAATAAATTCAGTTGGGAAGAACACACCACAGAACTACAGAAACGACTTAACAAATCTGTGTTTGCAGTACAAGTGTTATGAGACATAGGAAATATATAAAGCTTGCTTACTTTGCTTATTTTCATTCTATGGTGTCATACGGTATAATATTTTGGAGTAACTGTTCAAGTCAAGCAAAAGTTTTCAGAGTCCAAAAGTGTGTAATTCGCATTATTTGTGGAGTAAATTCACGAACATACTGTAGAAGCCTCTTGAAAGAACTGGGTATACTGCCTCTCAGTATATTTATTCCTTAATGAAATTTGTGACAAGTAAGATATCCCTTTATCCATCAAACAGCTCATTGCACACATACATTACTAGATACAAAAACTATCTACACTAGGACTTAAAAACACTTACTTTAGTTCAAAAAGGGGTCCACTAATCAGGAAGACACATTTTACAATAATCTGCCAGCAACCATCAAAAATTTAGCTACAAATAAAGATCAGCTTAAGCGGAGCCTGAAAGACTTCTACACCACTAACGAATTACGTACGTACTCGTGCTGTCAGTATTATTTCAAAGAACAGGTCCGCTGTGACTGTTAAAGTCCTTTATAGAAAAACACACCAGTGAGTGGCCAGGCGGAGACCGTTAACAACATAGTGATCGTCCCCCCCCCCCCCGACCATCTTCATAGAAAATTCAAGGATGGCTTAAAATCTCGCCACTAAGTTTTAAGTAAAGACACCTTCCCTTTAAATAGCCAATTTGTTAAAGATTTTATATGAATTTTTGAATGAAGCCTGGACTTAAATGAGAGAGAATGAGGTCCGTCAGATTTCATTTCAGATCTTTTTAATGATTTCACATGCAATTTTAAATTGTGAAAGCAGCTGTGTGTCCTATACAGGATTTTAACAGTCGTAGCGGACATGGTCTTTGAAATATGGTATGTTTTGATTGTGGTTGCCCTATATACAAATTATTATTATTATTATTTCAGCCTGTAAAAAAATTAAAAAATATTGGCATGTTCCACTTGCATGGATCTCTTTAATATGGATCTATGGATGTATGGAACGAACAGTAAATGTAATCTCTCTCTCTCTCTCTCTCTCTCTCTCTCTCTCTCTCTCTCTCTTTTTTTTTTATTATTGTTATTGAGGTTTGATTCCAATGAGCAGCTTGCTCATTTCATGGTTAGATACTATACTGAAATGTTCAAAAAAATCTATGTTCAATTCAGCTAATATGGCATATGATATGCTTAGTTGATATTACGATGACTGATGCATTGAAGATGATCATTATGTGATCGAAATCGATCTGCTAAAACAATAAAAATACGACCAATGCTGCATACTACATTTACTATAATCTAGATGTACTTTCCTTCTTAAGCACAGCACCCACTTCCCGATACCTGCTACCTGGGACCCGCCACCAACATCAAGTACCCATTATCTGGTATCCCAGTACCACTACCCAGTACACTGTATCCGGTGGTACCCGCCATGCACTGCCCACTACCCGGCACCTGTCGCCCACATCCACTGCCCACTACCATCTCCCGGTACCCGCCACCTGGTACCCGCCACCTGGTACCCACCACCTGGTACCCACCACCTGGTACCTGGTACCCGCCACCTGGCACCTGGTACCCGCCACCCCCTGCGCTGCTGCCGCTGCTGCCGGCCGGACGCCCTTGCGACAGAGGTTTTCCAACGCGCGGCGGAAGTCTCGCTGGCTGCCGCCCTGTTTCTCGGTTACGCCAGTGCGGCTCTCTCGGCTTTTTACGGGGCCAGCTGGACCGCTCTGAGCCGTTTCGGAACTGTCGCCACCGGCGCGAGACATTCCTGCACCAGACTTAAGGTTGCGATAGAAAATGGAATGGCAGGAAACTTCCGACTGCAAACGGTTTTGAGTCAAGGAGACTGAGTGTCACCTGCCCCTATCAGTGTGGCATTCAGTAACGTAACGTCGCATTTCGACAAAGATAACTCTCGGAAAATTAAATCAAAAATGAAAGTACAACCAATGCGACCAATTAGCCTATCAGCACGCACACAAGAAGATACGAAGGTACATGATGACCGAGCGAGGTGGCGCAGTGGTAACGCACTGGACTCGTATTCGGGAGGATGGTGGTTCAAATCCACCTCCGGCCATCCAGATTTAGGTTTTCTGTGATTTCCCTAAATCACTCCAGGCAAATACCGGGATGGTTCCTTTCAAAGAGCACGGCCGATTTCCTCCCCAATCCTTACCCAAAACCCCGAGCGTTAGCTCCGTCTCTAATGACCAAGCTGTCGACAGGACGTTAAACCCTAAGCTTCCTAACGAAGGAAAATGAATAGAGCAAAGGATAAGCCCTTTTGAGGTAACCGTACCGGCCTTTCCCTGGAAAAATTGCATGGCGGGAGACGGGTTTGAGCCACATTCCTTCCGAATTCCATTGTACTAACTAATGGGCCACCGCGTTCGGTATAAGAAGAGGAGCTGAAAAGCAACATTCAGACCCTGGGATTATTACCATCGAGTTTCGGGATGCGAAATAAATAGTAAAAGACACGCTATAGGAATGTATCTCCACGGCTAACAAGATATAGCAGCGAATGGTGCCAGGAATAACAACGCGAAAGATTCTTATTTTCCTTGAGTGACATCGTCATAGTTTAAGAAGGTATTACTCTCTGAAACATAAAGTCTATAAACTTATCTTAACAACTAAAACACACACCATGTAAAACATTAATGACATCAGTAGTACTTCACCGTACACAACTAAAGCTTAACAAGACCTTAGCCGACTGAAACAAAGATGTTCAGGGAAAAACGTGGACCAATCTGGGATGCAGCTGCAGTGGAATGGAGCAGGTGACACAATACAAAAGTGGATTAATCGTACGAGGAGCCTCACGCAGTTGGAGTGATGAAAAACAAGTGTTCTACTGTCTGAACGAGTAGTGATAATAGAACTATATAGACCATCCAAAACAGAACGGAATCCCATTAAGCAACTAAGCAGTGAGATCAAGGAACAAACAGACTGATGAAATAAGACGAGACTCCTGCAATTGGATAACTGGAGACACCGGAAGTCATCAGTAATAACATGATGAGTACACAATATGGGCACCGAACACAAATAAACAAAACTAGAGTACCCGGGCGAATACTTCGCACCGATAGTGAAATTGCAGATAAGCTAAGAAAAATGGAAGTTCAATGCTCACGCATAGCTTTCTTCAGAATCGATCAATGCAAGTGTTTAAAAGCGCAAATGAAAGAGCTTGATAAGCTGTCTTGTTAGGTCAAAAAGAACTGCGTATCTTAATTGTAACCGAAGACATCGTAAAACAAAAATATTCAATGCAAGGACAGAAGGACACCGCGTTTGAATAAAAATAAAGGATGGAGAGTCTTAAGTTAGTTCTGAGACGTAATGACAAATCTGCGAATGAATACCTTTCGTTTAAACCAAAAATGAAGGAAATCGGTCGGATAGAACGTCATGACCGACTGACTTTAGTTTATAGCAACGACATCCCCATAAGAGATATATAGAAAGAAATCGCGTTTGAATGTAGAAAATGGAAGGCGAGAATTATGTAAATTCTGATACTTGATGACAAATCTGTTGATGAATACCTTTCGTTTAAAACAAAACTGAAGGAAATCAGGCCCACTGACTTTAGTTTTCGTAGATTCTATTAATATATAAGATAATAAAACGAAGACTAGTAAGTTTAGTAAACGTAGATGTCTACTATAGTGGATGTCACGGCCGTTTAAAGTCAGTATACAAAATACCGTTTGTTCTATCATCAGCTACGAACTACGGTGGTCAACATCTTAAGATAGTCATTGCTTTGACGGCAGCATATTACAGGTTGGGAGCCCCCATCATACTCACCGTTAACAGAAAGATGTGAACATCAAATGTTTGTAAATCTATCGGACCAAACTGCGTGGTCATCAGTCCGTAGCTTACAAACTACTTAAACTTTGGTAAACTAACCTAAGGACAACACACACACATCCATGCGCTAGGGAGGACTCGAAACCCCGACGGCGAGCAACCGCGCGCTCCGCAGCGAGGCGCCTTAGACCGCTCGGCTACTCCATCGCGGCCAGAAAGATGTGATCCAGGACCTTTAACCTCTATACGCAGGTACCAGCTAACACTTCAGCTCACGGTTTTGTTTTCAAATGCACTGTCTTGCAATCTTGTTAACAAATTTGCTTACTATACAAGCAATGAAATTCGCAGATCCCGCTTATAATGAAATTTGTGTATCGGATTTATAAACTCAAAACTTCTCCATTTTTGTGTGTGTTAGAGAGAGAGAGAGAGAGAGAGAGAGAGAGAGAGAGAGAGAGAGAGAGAGAGAGAGAGAGAGAGAGAGAGAGAGAGAAGATACCGTTGGCCGTCTCTTAACTACACTATTTCTTTTGCTCTAGTTAAAAATAGTGTGACATTATTGAAAGTCCAATTTCTTGCGTTATAGAATACATGCTCAAAGCAAAGCAATTATTGCCACTAACCACCAAGTGAAAACAAACAGTTAAACGCGAAATCTGATACACAGCGATTTTCAACTTGTAAAAAGTTACGTAATTCGTTATAAATGGGTTGTTAGCTATCCCTAGTAATTTTCTCCAGGTCCTCACATGATAGTTTGGTCGTTTCAGCCAAATGAATCATCGAATATAATCAATTTTCAATGTTTTCAAACACGTATCGATGTTGGCCGATATCCTCGTAGCCGGTAAGGCCAGCGGGTAGCCTACCTCTAAGTACCTATTTTCAAGGTTGCAACAGTAGTGTTGAATACTTCTGCTTACCTTAAAGTTGCATCAATTACTGCAAGCATTTTCTTAAACTCACATTTTCTGGTAATGGTACTGCTTCTGCGTTATTAATCCCTGAGCAATACCTACGAGGCTCTTATATCTCACCCCTAGTCCTGCAGTGCAAGCTGAGAGCGATACTTTGCATGAATGTAGACCATCTAACAGCAACAATATGCACTACAATTGAATAAGCCCTAACAACAATACTTTCTTTATATTGTGTTGCTCTTTTTAGACGCAGTGCAAACTCTTCTATTTGTGGATGAATATAAAAACAGTTCAGTTATTGAATCTGTTACTATTTCGTACTTAGAAACTAAATTTTGCTACAATCTGAAATCTATCTGTATTTTAATCTTGCAATCAATTAGGTAAAATATTTATAACATTATAGCAACAAATCATGTCCAAAATTGAAGACCTCGGGGGAAAATAATGATAACCCTCATTTATAAAGTTTTGAGATATAGCGATTAGTATGTTTGAAAAATAGTTTCTATTACACGTTTTAATATTTATATTTGCCATCTCTCTGCAGCTTCATGTACTTCTTGAAGAAAATGAAACATTCTGTCGGATATGACTGTTTGCACCAAATCCATTAAAAATACAAAAGTTGAAGGTTATCATTATTTACCCCCCCCCCTCCCGATATCTTCAATTGTTTAATATGGAATGATTTAGGATTTTCAGCCTACGCTCTTAAACATAAGAAATTTCGCCATATATATCATTCTTGTGATAATTACGTTTCCTTTAGTACGTTATGGGATGAATAGGTAACAGATTTGCTTACCCAACCTGAATAATAATCTGTCGAATATCTGTTCATCTTTTCGAATTATATGCAGATTACACTGTGATGCAGAAACGTGTGATGAAACTACATTTGCATACGTCACAAGCCTCAAAATCTGCTAGTTATTAAGTATTATTTACCCATAATACATTTTACTCCTTTTTTAGATATATGCGCATAGGTTACTGAACGCTGAACTTGCAGGGTTCCTCAACTTAAGTAAAAGAAACAATGTTTTTTTATTATTATTTATTTATTTATTTTACCTCAGGTGACATAAATTGCAACTATATTTAATTTAATCGCATTTTTTCGCAAAGTCTCCATCGATACGCAGCATCAGAATTGTACGTCAGCAGTGGTAAAATGTTCGCCGCGATTGTTTGGCGACGTCTCCACTACGCCAGACGCGACCTGCGTCAAGTTCGCAATTTAAGACGCTCGCAACCGGAACCCGATTTCACTGTTATATTGCGACCGTGGGCCTCGAACTTGATCTGCTACTTGTGTTTCCGGTTTAAATCCAATCAGACGTCACGCCGGACTCCAACTTTCACTGACATCAGGCCCCTGTTTCCAACTCTCGATTTTCGTCTCACATGAAGCCGAATTTCTACTTTCTGTTTGAGGCGGCAATGGCTTCTTTCCATTTACTTTTTTCGCGTGACCCAGCGTGGTGGCGCAGTGGTAACACGCCGGACTCGAAATCGGGGGGGGCGGCGTTTCAAGCATCCGGCCATCGAAATTTTGATTTTCCGAGATTTCCCTGATCGCTCAAGACAAATATCGGGATTGTTCTTCTGAAAAGGCACGGCCGATTTCATTTCCCATCGTTAATCAAATAGTTCCAGGTTGTGCTCCGTCACTAATGAAACGCTATCGGCAAGACCTTTCTTCTTTTGTGTGTGACTTTAAATCGGAATGAAGTCGCTCTGCAGAACGAATAAGCACGACGTGGATTTTATTAATCGAAATTTTTCTCGCAAAATCAAATTTTTCACAGTTGCACTATATTAGGTTGTAGATGTAATTTATTTGTGAGACATATGATTAATATGCTCATAAGGCAACAGTCACTTTTGTATTTATCAGAAACACGACTAGTTTCAGCGTACTACATCGACATTTTCAAGTGTTCACAAGACATATTGCAAAAATCATCATTATTGAATGTAAAAATATATAGAAAATATATAGAAAATATATAGAAAAGGCAAAATTACTGCATGTGGACAAGCTGTTGTAAATAAATGTAACTCAGCTAAACTGCTAAGTTACTGTTATTTTATATAGAATGGTAGTTTTAGATTGGTCAACCTAATTCCACCTAAAAACAAAACATTAACTATTCAAATTTATCACTTTCTAAATTAACGAAAAACCGTAAAAGTCATAAAAATAAATTTACCTTAGGTGGAGATTGCCGAAATGTGTATGATTAAACAGAAAATTGTCAGTTTTGGATAAATTTGTCAATCCGAGATATTCCGAGTATACATTTTCTACTACAGCACCCGGTGTGTTTATGAAATACATCGCAATTTGCGATCAGTTATGGCTTCACTCTACTAGTTTTAGATGTAATACCAAAGTGCGGCGAATGAAAATTTGTGCGCAGCCGGGATTCGAATCCGGAACCTCCTCCTTACTAGGCAGGCGCGTTGACCACTCTGCCACCGAGGACACAGTGACCAGCCACACTGCAGAGGACTCTTCCCTGAACGTCTCCCGCCACACCCAAATCTCCATTCGTCACGCTGTCTGTTTCCTGTACTACAGCCCATTTTTTTCTATAATGTTAACAGCCACAATACTGTATTGCCACATCAGGGAGAACAGACCATGAGGTATCGAGACACAATTAACTGTCGTCAGGAGCCCAGCCTCGGGAATACAGTATTGTGGCTGCGAACATAACAGAACAAATAGGCTGAGATTCCGGGTTCGAATCCCGACCGGGCACAAATTTTCATTCGCCGCACTTTGGTATTCCATCTAAACCTAGTAGAGTGAAGCCATAACAGATCGCAAATTGCGATTATTTCATTCATTGAACGCTGTAAAGTCGTCAAAAAAATAAAATTAGATGTGTTTATGGAATAGCCGCACTCCTGAGCCACGGGGGGTGCGGCCGAGCTGTCTAAGGCGCCTTGCTGCAGAGGCTCGTCGAAGGTTCGAGACCTCCGTGAGTGTGCGTGTTAGTTCAAGTAGTTTGGAATCCTAGGGACTGACCACAATAGTTACGTCCCTTAGATTTAAAAACATCTGAACGTATTTGCACTCCTGACAATGTCGGATTTTAATAGTAACATACGAAAAATGGTACCTGGCCGGGTTGCGAGCTCGGATTTCCCGCTTTTCACAAGTCTTCGCCTTACCATTTGGCTATCGGAACACATTTCCGGACCGATCCAAACATCCGTATGCCACACTGACTACACACACGTCAGGCAACTGCATTCACCCCTTAGTGCTCGCTGCGTATACTGTATTGCTAGCCAAGGGAAATGTAAACAACTAGTCATTAACAAGCGCTGTCAGTCGTCATTGCCTCGTTTAGGCATTTGCAAATGTTCAAATGTTTGTATAGCTTATGGGACTTAACTACGGGGTCATCAGTCCCTAAACTTCCAAACTACTTATGAACTAGCTAATACTAAGGGCGGCACAAATATCCATGCCCGAGGGGGGATTAGAACCCCCGACCGTAGTGGCCGTGCAGACCGTGACTGGAGCGCCTCAGTCTCCTCGGCCACCGCGGCCGGCAGGCATTTGCAATATACCTGCATTACAGTGGTAGAAATATAACTAATGCAGAGGAGCTTGGTCTCGAAGAATGGTCGCGCGGTCTAAGGCCTCATTTTATGCACTGGGCGGTCGTTCCCGCCGGAGGTTAGGGAGCTTCTCGGACATGGGGCCGGCTGAAGTGGCCTAGGAGACTGCGGCGCGCCAGTCACGATCTGCACGGTCGGGGGTTCGAATCCCCCCTCGGCCGTGGATATTTGTGCCGTCCTTAGTGTTAGCTAGTTTATAAGTAGTTTGTAAGTTTAGGGACTGATGACCCTGTAGTTAAGTCCCATAAGCTGTACAAACATTTGATTTTCGGACATGGGTGTGTGTGTGTTATTCTTATTGTAAGTTAATGTAGTTGTGTAATCGTATGGACTGATAAGGATTAGGTCCAATAGGTTTACAAACATTTGAACAGTGAAGCTGGAAGAAATCCACTAGCAACCAACGGCACTTGGGGACCATTCATGTTTATGTTGAAAGAAAGCAGCTGTTGGACAATACTAGGACAGTAACGTAGACGTTTAAAGGAACAGGAACACGCCATTGTCAAGAAGACAGCCGTACTGGACGAAAATACGCAGTACACTGAATGCAAAGCAAAACTGGCGACTTCACATTTACCTCAGAAAAAGAGACCCTTTTTTTTTTTTTTTTTTTTTTTTTTTTGTGGTACCGCGGACACGCCCAGAAGCGGCCTCGTGCTAAGCAAAGTAGCGACAGAAAAAAGGAGCAGTAAGGCACGAGGCGCGGGCGAGTGTCAGCTGGCGGCGACCGGTTTACGGGCCGACGACTCCGCGCTGCACTCTGCATGCATCTGTGCGTGCCGCTGACCCAGCCGCGTGCCTGCCAAGGCCAAACACGCCGGTCGCCGGCCGCCGCACGCAGGAAGGCCGCCGAGTTTCGGCGACTAACCGGGGGGAGTGGCCGTCTCACTGGCGAAGGTGTAGCCACGTCCAGTTCAGTTCAACGTCCCACAGTACCAGCACCTGCGCTGAACAGCCAGACTGTTTCAACGTTTACAAATGGAACATAGATTGTAGACGACTAAAAACATATATAAAATAACCTCTATGGCACTGCGAAGAGGTGCAAAAAGGTGGACGTTGGGGAACGAAGACAGGACAATGAGGGACATCGAGGAGGATGGAAAAAGAAGCTGGAATGACAGTGTCAAAAATGCATTACTATGTTTCGCTGACCCCCAAACTTTGTACCAAAAAGGACTAGTTTTCAGATATTTCACATGAAATGGTACAGAATGCAATAATTTCTACAGCCACAGGAAAAACATTGTAGCATTTATTTTGTAGCACCCATGTTCTTTTTCGGACAATCTTAGTTGCAGGTCAGAAACATGGCCCTTCACATTTAGGTAACGTGATTTTTGTACGTGATATAATAATAATAATAATAATCTCGTGTGGCTCATTGGCCCGGTGCAAGTCTTTCAATTGGACGCCACTACGGCGACTTGCGTTGCGTGTCCCTAGCCTACACCAGTTATCCAACTGGGGAAAGGGGACCTACAGCTTGACGTGGAATCCGAACCACGTGTCGTTTCTGGCGACTCCTCACACCGTTGAGTGGTGAAGGATGGGTTAATGCGCACACTGAAATACTCCGAGGTTTGACAGGGTTTCGAACCCGCAACCTTTCTGTTTCTAATCAAGCGCGCTTTACCCTTTTTTTTTTTTTTTTTAAATCTTGTATATCTATGGTTCGCGGTCGTTCGTTTTAGTTTGTTCGTGGTTGTTCGGTGAATGGTTGGCTCAGCTTTTTTTATTACAGAGGGCGTTCAGCCCCCTGACCGGGCGCGCTGAGCCTCGGCGCCCAACTACCCCAAGACCACCGGGCCCGACTGTACGTGTTAAATTAAGGGTTAATGTATTTCAGTGTAGTCTGTCACAGTGTGTGGTCCCCATATACTTGGCGATAATTTCCTGTAGACAACAATTAACGCACATTACCGCGTTTCGTCGTCCACGGTGGGTCAGCTAGGCGCCGCGGCCGTCTGTCCCACGTTCAGACAGCGCCCCTACACCTGTTACCGCGGCCACTACAGGCCAGAACGTCAGCCGTGCTCTTGTTTGCTGCTGTTGCTGCTGCTATTGCTGCCAACCGCAAAGGCTGCCGGGAAAGTGTCGCCTGCAGAGCGTAGTTCCGGCCCCGCGCGCTGCCGCAGCTCGTAAAGCTAACATCAGCCGTCTGCATTCCTCGGCACGTCTGTCCTAATCGCCATTCCTTGTTGCGTCAACTTGCTGCTCATTTAATTCCAGTAATTTCGCAGCTAGCGGAAAAGAAATTAGTCAAAATGTTAATAAAGGTATGGGACCTAACTTTAGTGGTAATCGGTTACTAAACATAGAAACTACCTAAACTAACGTATGCTAAGAACAACACACACAACCATGCCCGAGGGAGGACTCGAACCTCCGACGAGGAACGCCCGCGCACACCGCAGCAAGACGCCCTTCTGTGCACGGCCATTCCGCCGCGGCTGAAATTAATCAAATTGACATTCTCTTGTTTTTTTAAGGTATATTACATTTGGCAGAAAATTAATTATACTTTCAACCATAAATAAAAGTTCCACCCCTACGATGCCACTCTGCTTCAAACGGACAATTCGCTGCGTTCATCTAAGCTTGAGGAGCTCACTGTTAACACTCTTTTGGCATATTCTACATCCAACAGTGTACCATCGTCTTTCGCTGCTGAAAGAGACGAAGAAAAAATAGCTGTAATTACATTTTGATGTGTCGAGGCTCTGATGAAGATGCTGTAAAATCTACGACGGTGGTGTAATTTTGTGTACTTGCTTCTTACAGCATTGGTCATCACAATAGAATACCTGATACAGTAGAGACCAATACAAATATTCTTAAATGACATAATGAACTTAGCTTCGGTGTTCATACACAAAGAACCTCCTGAAAACCGAAGAACATAAAGACAGCCAAATTAGTTCGAAGATATTTTTTACCCCCGTAGCTCAATTTAGGAGGGTCAGGTTGCGATTCCCGACAAGGGACTGGGTGTTGTCTTTGTCCTCGTCATCACTTCATCATCAATCGGCGTCAAATAAAGGGTAGCACTAGTCTATCGAACTAGTATCCCAGCCATAGCGCCATAACTTCATTCCATTCGAAGGTATTATTAACAGTTTCGCATCCAACACTCACTATGGAAAACAGCACTGAAATTGTCACTTGCCTGTTTCGGGCACAGATAAAAGTGAAGAAGAGATTCTATTTATAAAAGGGTGTTTCGTAAAGGACCTTCCGACCTTTTTCTTCAGTCATATAAATTAATTCATAGTATCCACAGTGGTGACTGCAGTGTCAATTTGTGGGGAAAGACACAAAGTTTTGACTCGCATAGTTCGCTAATATCGAATCGCATCTCAAGGACTGTTGACGGTTGCCTTCACTAGACAGTTCTTGGACAAAATCTTTCCTGACTAGTCGGCTTTTCACTTAAGTGGCAAGATTAACACACATAGCTGCAGGATTTGGGGCAGTGGAAATCCAGATCAAACATCGCAGCATGTTCGTGATAGCTGTAATTTTTTTTTCATTGAAAAAAAAATGTACGGCCCCTTTTTTCCCTGAGAGAACCATCACCGGAATAGTATACCTGGATATAATGCAACAAATTTTGATACCATAGATCGATGAGGATAACCAAGAAGGAAATGTCTTTTTCAGGTAGGTTGGTCCACCACCCCACCACGTGACTGACGTCCGGGATTTCCTTAATGGCCGCTTTCCATGTCAATACATTGGCCGTGATGCACCAACTGCATGTCCCTCCCAGACCTGACACCAGTCAATTTTTTATGGGGACTCATCAAGGATACCGTGTTTGAACCTCCTCTGCCAGCTCCTCTACCTAAACGTAAAGTATTTAGCCGCCACTGAGCAACTTACTAGTGCAATTAAACAGCGAGGTTGGGAATAAACTGGTTTCCGATGGGATGTGTACACGATAACCACTGGAAGCCACATACAAAATCATAAGTTTAAGTTAAAAAAAAAAAAAAGAAAGAAAGAAAACAGGCAAAAGCCACGGCCGCTCCGACGGAGGTTTAAGTCTAGGGACCGAAGATATTAGCAGTTTGGTTTACAAACATTTGATTTGATTTTTGGGACAGTACAATCGTAGAGTGCGATATGTTGAGAATTTCGTGATCATGTCCTGATAGCCTAATTGTTAGGGTGGCCGCTAACACGAAGCGGAAAATCCGGGTTCGAGTCCTGGACCGGCAAAATTTTTTTTAATTCGCCACATAATTCAATTCAATTGCCTGAAACAGCCGAGATGATGAAATATTTCTGATTTGTGGGTGGGATGGTTGGTTGGTTCGGGTTTTAAAGGGACTAAACTACGATGGGAATCAGTCCCTTTTCCAGACACATAGATAACATAAAAGATCGCTAAAATTGGACAATAATGTTAATTTACACCAAACTGTAGATGTAAGGTGTCTGAAATATAAGAAGAAAATAAAACGGAGGAAAGAAGAAATTTAAAAGAGAATACCAGAGTGTCTAGGCTGGGTGTTCACAGAAATAGAAGTAGAACCTCCAGCCATTAAAATCACCTGCCTAAAAATATTAAACAGGTGTAGAGCATATAGATAAAGGATACTCAATAAACCTCGAATGGAATTATATAATCCACTGTTACGAATAATATTTGTACAGAATCAGCCACAGACGCATTGTCACATAAAACGGGGGTTAAGGCGACAGGGAGATTAAGAGTCCGCTTCTGAGCGGCTAAATTGGGTCATTCCAGGAAGATGTGGGCGACTGACAAATGGATACTGAGGAGGGTTCGCGACGGAGAAGGTGACCGTGCGTCAGCCAAGTTCGGCCGATACGGAGTCGGCAGAGGATGATAGAATCCCTGCGAGGAGTCCGCATAGAGGACTTCCACACGTTCGTTGTCTCCTTTATTGTCCGTAACTTGTTGGGCGTTTGGAGGGAACGCTATTCTGTATTCCATATACCGAGAACTTGACTGTGTAACATCGACCGGAGGTCAGTAGCAACAATACCTACATCCAGGGCTGGTTTATGAGTAACCTCTTTTGCAAACCTGTCAGCTAGCTCGTTTCCAAACATTAGAGTAATACCCAACTATTGGCTGCACAAGTGTTCTGTTAGCGATGAGCTACACTTCCGTGAACCAGACCATTCGGATTCTCTTTTCTACATCTACATGGGATACTCCGCAAATCACATTTAAGTGCCAGGCAGAGGGTTCATCGACCCCTATTATATATTTATCTCCCATTCCATTTTCGAACAGGAAGAAAGAACACCTGAATCTCTCTGTTCGCGCTCTTATTTCTCGTATTTTATTCTGATGATCATTTCTATGTAAGTGGGAGTCAACAATATATTATCGCATTCGGAGGAGAATGTTGGCGATTGGAGTTTCGTAAGTAGCCCACGCCGCAGCGATAACCGCCGTTGTTGTAAAGATTACCATCCCAGATCCTGTATCATTTCCGTAACGCAGTCTCCCCTGTATCGTGACGATACGAAACGAGCTGCTTTTCTTTGGACTCTTTCGATGTCCACCGTCAAACCCACCTGATAAGGATCCCACACTGGGCAGCAATACTCCAAAAATGGACGGACAAGCGTAGTGTATGCAGTTTCTTTTGTAGTTCTGTTCCATGTTTTCAGGGTTTTGCCAATAAAACGCAGTCACTGGTTCGCCTTTCCCACGACGTTATCTACATGTTCTTTCCAGTTTAAGTCTGAAGTAATAGTAATTCCTAGGTATTTTGTGGAGTTCACGCCTACACTTTTGATTGATTTATCTTGTAAACAAAGTTTAACGGATTTCTTTTCGTACTCATGTGGACTATCTCACACTTCTCATTATTTAGAGTCAATTGCCAATTTTTACACCATACTAATATCTTATTCAGATATCAACGTTACATCTCACGTCAAACAGGAATCTCTTGTAAGGCGTTCTGTATTCTTCCTTCTACAGGTATAAGACACTTCCCTGTATACTGCAGTGTCATCGCAGATTGCAGCTGAACCCGTCGGTCGGTCTATATGTAACAGAAAGCAACAGCGGTCCTATCACGCTTTCCTGCCCCTGTCGAAGTCTCGCCGTCGAGGGCAGCGTCCTCAGAGAAACCCTGACGCCTATTCCGCACGCTCGGCCAGCCTGAATGCGCCGCGCCGCTTTTGAGGCGTCACGCGGGGTGGCGGCGAGTCCGTCCGCCGCCAGTCGCTGACCGTCTGACCCAGAAACGCGAGTCCGCCTCGAGAGCTCTCGGTGGCCACCGGTGGTGCTCCGTTCTACTGCGCTTCCCCCGCACAAAGCGCCGCGTGAGGACCTGTCAGTCGCCCCGCCCGCAGCAGTCGGCAGGTCGGAGCGCCTCCTGTGGAGCCCCCGTGCGAGCCTCATGTAAAAGTCCTCCCAACGATCTAATGCTGTTGCCTCCGGTCATCAATCTGCCCGTATGCTCTGACAATGTTGATCTGTATAAACGCCAAGTCACACGATGAACGTTATAGTTCATATGTAGACTCAGGCACACAAAGCAAAAAGGACTCATGTACGCCGTAAGGCATTTGTTTTCGATTTGCGCCAAGTCACAGCCGCAATTGCTGTTGAAAACTATCCACAGAAGCTTTATTCTGTACCATCAAGGATAATGCTATCACGTCATGGAGTGCTATCATAAGAGGTTCCTTCAAGGTAAGACACCTCCGATTTTTTGCCCACAAAGTAATCAAGCACAAAGAATGAAACTTGCTTTAGGTGTCTGCTTTGACCAGTGGAAAATCGCTGATGCAACTCAAGCACGACTGTTGGGTGTGCGATCACGAAGAGCGTCTTTGATCGTTGGAAACAGTCAAAAGCCGGAAGGTGAGTAGAGCGCGGAACATACCACTTCGAAGTTTTGACGAAAAAACTTGGCTCTGTTGGAGCATTTCCTTGATGACAGAGCGCACTTGCAGCCTTCTCCGGGTTTTCCCACGCAATGCTCATCTGCGTACGCTGCACCTGCCACTGTCGTCCTCTTTGGAACGCAATGAGTAAGCATTACATCGCTGACCCAGAACTTATTTCTTGAATTACATTATTTGATAAAAGGTACAGCAGTCAACAATCCGAATATTAGTTTGAACACCAAGTGTTTTACTAACCATGGTCCTGTTTGCAGGTGGTATGGCGTTGCTTTCCTTCGACCTTCGAACTGACTTACCCAGCCAGTGCCGGCTGCGGTGACCGAGGGGACTGAGGCGCTCCAGTCACGGTCTGCATGGCCACTACGGCCGGGAGTTCGAATCCCCTCTCGGGCATGGATATTTGTGCCGTCCTTAGTCTTAGCTAGTTCATAAGTAGTTTGTAAGCTTAGGGACTGATGACGCCGTAGTTAAGTCCCATAAGTTCTACAAACATTTGAACAGTTTTGAACCCAGCCAGTTATAAGGGGACCTACAGTTTAACGTGGCTTCCGAACCTCGGTGCTACTCGATATTTTTCACATCGGTAACACTACCAGAGATGTGGAAAGTAACAGATAAAAATCCTAGTACCTGACTGGTATCGAACCCATGACCTTTGGACTGGCACCCTACCACTGTGCTACCGATTTTGCCAACAACATCTTTCATTACCAAGCTAGTGTCATCAGTGAACAGAAATATAATTATCTGTTATGCTAGAAGGCATATCGTTCATATAAATCAGAAATAGTGGCCCTAGAACAGAACCATGGGGCAACCCCGACCTAAATGTGCCTCATTATGCCCTTTTCAATACTGCGGAGGCTCACCTTCTGCTTTTATTAAAGTAAGAGGTGAACCAATTGTAAGATATTCCCTTTACTCCACTATATTCCATCTTCTGCAACAATATCTTGTCATCAATACAAATACTTCTGTTAAATCAAAGAACACGCCTAGCGTTCGCAATTTTTACTTAATCCGTCAAGTACCGCAAAGAGAAAAGATAATATAGTATTTTCGGTTGTTAAACCACTTCTGAAACCAAACTGTACGTCTGACAGCTAATTATGGAAATTGAAATGATCAATCAACCTCGAATTAACAGCCCTTTCAATGACTTTGGTATGTAGTGACTCCTGCCTACAAGTCGTCGAGTTCGTAATTTCTGAACATCCTGTATGAAATTGTAATATCATACCAGTAAATAGGTGTTCGCTGCCCATGCAGCTCACTAAATGAACTGCCTCTGTTGCTACCTAGTTGAACTGCTACGGATTATTTGGTAAATCTGTAGACGTTTTCTAGTCGCCGATAGGGTATCTGATATCGCTGCTTTTCCTCCTGTTAACGTTTCTGCCACGAGGTGAAAGCAGGCAGATCAATATGTGAAGAGCGTCTGAAATCGCTACTTTTCCTCCTGTTAACATTTGTGCCACGTGCTGAAAGAGGCTGCAAAAAGCCAGGTTGGCGCCGGCAGTCCGCCGCAGAGAGCAGTCAGTACCTGCTGTGCGACAGGTCCGCCTGGTACGTGTCTCTGCCTCTCTGGAGCGTCCGTGAGGCGATGCGACTGCGACTGGACGCAGTGACGCGGCTGCAGCGGCCAGCTGCCCACCTGGAGCGTTGCGTAACTGCTACCTCCAGCAGTAACGGCAGTTAACGCCGCTAAGCTCGCCGGTGGCACCAGTCCAAACACAGGCACCCGATACTGACCCTTTCATCTACAACTACGTACAAACTCCGCAGTCCACACAAACGCGCGTCACGGAACGAACCCAATACTACTACCACTACTAGTTACTTGCTTTCCTGTTCCACACACATATAGAACGAGTAAAAACGAATGCTTGTATGCATCTATACGAGCACTTATTTATCTGATCTTTGTGGTCTTTACGCGAAATGTAGTTTGGCAGCAATAAAACCGTTCTGCAGTACGCTTCAAATTCCGGCCCTCTAAATTTCTTCAGCAGTGGTTCTCGAAAAGAACGTCGCCTTGCCTCCAGCGACTCCCATTTGAGTTCCCACAGCAGTTCAGTAACACTCGCGCATTGATCGAATCCATTAACAAACCTAGCCACCAGCCTCTGAATTGCTTCTATGTCCTCCTTTAAACCGATCTGGTGGGGATCCAAAATACTTATCAAACTTGATAAGATATGGATGTCAACACTGCGGCAACAGCACGACAATCGATTAATTTCAATCGAGGAAGTTGGCAATAGCAGAGACCACAACACAGCCGACACCACGTGACTGACATCGGCGCCATCTGTTTTGCCTATATACACGGCGCTTACTCGCGCTCTCATTGCAGTACGCCGCTTTACCTCCGCGGATGCCATCCACAGACGAGGGCGAAACGTCAGGGGAAAGATTTATGTATGGACCACGGCATCTCAGCCCGGAAGCTATAAGTAATGACGATACCTGCCGTGAAAGCCTTCATTCTATGGTCAACGAGAAATACTCAAGACGGGCCGCACAAGCGTTCTGTATGTGGTCTCCTTCACAGACGAATCACTTCTTTCCAAATTCCAATAAAACGAACTTGACATTCCACCTTCCCCACGACTGACCGACCTTACATGCTCGTTCCATTTCATATCGCTGTTCAGCGTTACACCTAGGTATTTAATTAACGCGACTCTGTCAAGCAGCACACTACTAATGCTGTATTCGAACATTACGGGATTCCAGAATGAAACTTTCACTCTGCAGCGGAGTGTGCGCTGATATGAAACTTCCTGGCAGATTAAAGTTGTGTGCCGGAACCCGGGACTCGAACCTGGGACCTTTGCCTTTCGCGGGCAAGCGCTCTACCACTGAGCTATCCCGACACGACTCACGGCGTGTCCTCACAACTTTATTTCCGCCAATACGTCGCCTCCTATTTTCCAAAGTTGTGAGGACGGGCCCTGAGTCGTGTCGGGATAGCTCAGTCGGTAGAGCGCTTGCCCACGAAAGGCAAAGTTCCCAGGTTCGAGTCCCGGTTCTGGCACACAATTTTAATCTTGCAGCAAGTTTCATTACGGGATTA
Source organism: Locusta migratoria (assembly GCA_026315105.1). Lineage (NCBI taxonomy): Eukaryota > Metazoa > Arthropoda > Insecta > Orthoptera > Acrididae > Locusta > Locusta migratoria. Next base: position 50,413,953 of record CM048746.1, on the reverse strand, counting down.
TTTCTCCTACCCATCTCCATCACACTACATTTTTCTACTTTTAGCGCTTTTAGCTCACACGACCTAGAACTTTGATCCAACACATAATACATCCTACTAAGTCATTCGATGACGACCTTTCCTATACTCCACAGCATCATCAGCAAACAGCCGCTGACTGCAACTCTGTCCGTCATAAGCTGCCGTAGCAGCAGGTGTTTATTACTTTTTTGCAATTAAATGGTAAGATCTTGCATTAACTATGACGAGTTACTGTCCACGGTTTTCGAAAGTGAGCGCTGTCTGTGGCCTCCTGGTGTCCTTTAGGCTGCGACTCTTCGCATACTCTGAATTGGACGACTGACCTCGTTCTTGTTTAATTGTTCCGAAGAGCAGTGTCTTGATATTTGCCGCGAAATGATTCAACAATACGTCCATAAGAAGAACTGTCAAGATACTACTGAGTAATGAAAGAAGTCCCTATTTACCAGCTGCGCGTGTAATTCTGCCCGTTATATTGGTAGCTTACTTCGTTATCCATGACATTTGTTGTGTCATCTTGTCGTAAGCGTTTGAACATAGCCTATTTACAGTTATGTTTACTTTAGGGTGAGTTAGCTTTCAATCTGATAGTATAAGATCGAGGACCTACCTGTCATCAATAAAGGAAGTATTACAGAACACTGACTTTTATCTTTTGGCAATTTTAGAGTGGTATCCCTACATGACTTTTCCCTGTTGAATTCAAATTATATTCCTGATTTTGTTGTTGTGGAACTACCGGAATATGTTGTTAAAATCAGCTTGATTTGCAGTGTGCGTGTGGTATGGACTAGGAATATTCCTGGTCGTAATTATACAGAATGATTCAGCTTCTACCGAGGTCGTTTTATGCAACCGCGCTGTGTATCACTGCTAGGAACGTAATTGTATTACAAATAAAGAGAGTACATAATCTATCGCGTTGATTTTAATACATTATTTATTCCGTTGCAATCTTCTCAAATTTCGGTATACTCAACTGCAAGGGAAGGTATAGCGTTCGAAAAAGGTCTTGCTTGTAAAATACAACGTTGGAATCAGGATCGAGGATTTCATTTTTGTGTGTTTGTTTAGTTTTCAACGCACATAATTAATGTGAAATATCCTCTTTTTATACAAATTGTTTGTGAATGAAAGTATTTCTGGCTCTACGACGAGCCGATTTGTCAGCGGGCCGAACAAACACGGAACAGAAATCAGAGAACAGAACTGCATAGACCGTGTCCAGCGAACGCTTCGCAGCACACCTGACCACTGGTATAGTACGTTCGCAAAACATCAGGCCTGTGAATCATTTGGCTCAGACCTTCTAGCTTCTACCATTAACTTCTACCTCTATTAATGGGTCGTATCTATTGACCGCGTGGATCAAAAAGCGAAATTAATACTAAAATTACGTAGTAATGATGTAAATAAAGTATGAAACACCTAACTGAAGGTGTGTGCACTTAAATACATTCGTAATACAAGAATTGTTCCTGTCGTGTTGAGTGGCGCGAACTGTAGTTGCATGACACGACCTTAGGGACCTCTTTAGTTACAGGCCTTTTAGAGAATGTGAAGACTAATAGTGAAATTAAAATCTTTGTCATTGTTAGCGCACGTTATTCTTTTTCTTTTCATTGATTCTCAACCTGTGGTGCCGCAAGGTATAAAATTTCAAACACGCATTGATTTTAAATTGTTTAATCGTTTTTACGCGTTCAGTGAATCGTACTGTGTAACCATGATAACTTGACTGACTTAAATGGTTGTAACAGAGGATAAAAACGATACCATTCGAAATATATTAATTTGTCTACAAGTATCGTGACACGTTGTTAAATTCAAAAGAGACAGAAATTGTAAGAACGCATTTGAATCCATACTCTTTGGCACTAGCTTATTTTCCGCTGCTTCGCATGCGTAGACTGGATGGTCTGCGTTGGTTGCTCGTACTTCTAAATATAAATGTTCATAGATTTAGCTTTAAAAATGCTTTCCTAATCAAGTATTTTGATATAACTTGTCATTCCCTTTTGCACCATTGATGGCAGAATTGTAAACACCTCAAAACACATTTTTTTTTTTTTTTTTTTTAATTCTAACCATGGTTCCAAATTAATATTTTTGCATTTCTAGCATCAAAATAGTCTTAGTAGTACTCTTAAACGATTTCCCATTATTTCACCTGCATAATGGTTGAATTTCCAAAAATATAGAAACATGTGGTTTTAAATTACAATCAAAAATCTAAATGCGAAGTTTAGCGTTTCTTGCTTCAAAATTGCCTGAATAGCAACGTATTTTCAGAAAACCGTTCATCCCATATTTTAACCTCTTATGGGTAGGAATATGGAAAATCGCTGATTCCTACGGTGTGAAATAAACAACGTCTGCATATTTGAAGTCTCTATCGTCTGTATATTCACTTTTCAGCGCCGATTTCCTTCTTTTAGAAACAGACCGAGAACGCGAAATTTCTTCCTTCTTTGGCATCTTTCTAGGTAATTTTACTGTTCAAACAGCGATATGCACTTATTTTTCTGTATTCGTACGCCTCTTGCACAAAAAAAAAAAAAAAAAAAAAAAAAAAAAAAAAAAAAAAAAAAAACTGAAGAATGTGCGTCATTTTACGCTGTATATAAACTCTTTGCAATTATAATATCAAACGTCATCGCTGGTCTTTAGTTCAAATTTTATATTTTATGTAGTTTTTGCTGAAGAGCAAAATATTGACTGCCACACGTAGAAATTTATAAAAGTCGGTAATTTTCATATCTTCCACCCCTCTTCCTCCCTCTACCATCATAGTGCACAGTGGAAGAGTGATACCTAGAACCACATACAAACACTATTCGTTTGCGACGTGTAGTTTTGGCTGCAGAGTGAAATTTTTATATACCGGGTGATCAAAAAGTCAGTATAAATTTGAAAACTTAATAAATCACGGAATAATGTAGATACAGAGGTAAAAATTGACACACATGCTTGGAATGACATGGAGTTTTATTAGAACCAAAAAACAATAGTTCAAAAAATGTCCGACAGACATCTGATTGGAAAAGCAATAATTTGCATGACACATTAAGACAAAGCAAAGATGATGTTCTTTACAGGAAATGCTCAGTATGTTCACCATCATTTCTCAACAATAGCTGTAGTCGAGGAGTAATGTTGTGAACAGCGCTGTGAAGCATGTCCGTAGATATGGTGAGGCATTGGCGTTGGATGTTGTCTTTCAGCATCCATAGAGATGTCGATCGATCACGATAACTTGCGACTTTAGGTAACCCCAAAGCCAATAATTGCACGGACTGAGGTCTGGGGACCTGGGAGGCCAAGCATGATGAAAGTGGCGGCTGAGCACACGATCATCACCAAACGACGCGCGCAAGAGATCTTCCACGCGTCTAGCTATATAGGGTGGAGCACCATCCTGCATAAAAATCGTATGTTCCAGTAGGTGTTTATCAGCCTGGCTGGGGATGGTGCGATTCTGTAACATATCGGCGTACCTCTCACCCGTCACGGTAGCAGTTACAAAACCACAATCACGCAGTTCCTCGAAGGAAAAAGGCCCGATAACGGTAGATATGGTACATCCAACCCATACCGTGACTTTCTCGTCGTGCAATGGAGTTTCCATGACAGTTCTAGGATTTTCGGTAGCCCAAATTCTGGAGTTGTGGGCGTTGACAGACCCTCGGAGCGTGAAATGAGCTTCGTGGGTCCGCAGTAGGTTACTCAACCAATCGTCATCTTCCGCCATCTTTTGAAACGCCCATACCGCAAATGCCCTTCTCTTCAGTCAATCGCCTGTTAATAGTTCATGATTCCGATGGATTTCGTAAGGATAGCATCGGAGGGTACGCCTAAGTGCCAACAAAACAGTAGTGTATGGAATGCCGGTGGGACGTGCGGCTGCACGAGTGCTGGCTTCCCCGTGCGTAGACGAATCCGCTACAGTGCTCATTTCTTCCTGAACTGTCTCAGCAGCATTACGCCTTGTGCTCGGTCGGCCTCTACCGGGTCTATCGTCTAAACAACCCGTGGCTTCGAACTTGGAAATCATTCTCGCCACAGCTGCATTTGTCAACGGACCTTTACCCGTTCGAATCCCCTTCCTATGGCGATAGGATCGTAACGCTGAGCTAGCACATTCCCCGTTCTGATAATACAGCTTCACTAAAAACACCTTTTCAGGTAACGTCAACATGCTGCGACTGCTGGTGCATCTGATTATCTCTCTCATTACAGCTCCTTTTATACACGAGTTTCATGCGCAGTCACTGACGTTTTGCTGTCCAGCGCCACCTGTCGGACATTTTTTGAACTTTTTTATTCTTATTTATTTTTTCTAATAAAACTCCATGTCATTTAAGGATGTTTGTCAATTTTTACGTCTCTATCTATTATTCCGTGATTTATTAAGTTTTCAAATTTATACTCACTTTTTGATCACCCGGTATATTAAGATCAGTTACACTGCGTAATTCATCTGGCGTCCGCTCGTGGCTGAAAGCCTTCCTCCTGCCCTCGTAGCCGCGTGCCGCCACGGTGTCAGTGGGGACGGTCGAATGGAACGCCGTTGCCGCCGACTTTTCCCGTCGGAAAGTGAGATGACCGAGCCGAACCCACACCTTCCGCAAAGTAGCGGTGTGTGACGAGGCCCGGCGTCTCGGGTGAAGCGCGGCGTGACGGCGGACACTTTCCTCTGGCCGATCGGAGAAACCGGCGGCGCTTGTCGCGGCAGACAGACAGAGAGAGCAGAGCGGGGCGCGCGCCCACTGGGCGGACGCCTCGTCTAGCCGACCGCGGCCGAGGCAGCAGCAGCCGCCCTCTCACCGCTGAGCTCACCAACCGGTCCAGCGCCACCGGCGTCCTCTAGCTTCCGGCCGAAGCTCACCGAGCGTAAATGAGACCGCGTTAACACTGTACCACCAACCACCACCAAGTACAGCCAGCGCTTCATTTGGACAAAGGCCGTCCGCAGTGGCCGAGCGGTCTGCGCCGCGCCAGTCACAGTTTGCACGACCGCTACAGTCGGAGGTTCGAATCCTCCCTCGGGCATGGGCGTTTGTGTTGTCCTTAGTGTAAATTAGTTTAAGTTAAATGATTTCCAGTCCATGGTGTACAGCAATCAGTGAGAATAAATATTCCTTCAGTAAAAAACCGTCTGGATTGCAAATTGTTTTATTAATTAATGACGCGTTTCGGGCATTATCTTCGTGACAGAATTTACACAAAATTACAAGGCGGAATTACAAAACGGGCATAATGGTGCAAGGGCTTATTTTGTGTTAAGAAGACAGTATAAATGGTAAACAAACCTTATAATGTGCTCTCCGTGGTGTGACAACGTAAGTTGTTTTACAGTGTTTCTATTTTTCTGGAATTTTTTTATTTCCTTGTAGCCCTACAAATGATCGGGTAACAACGAATTACAGTTGGAACATACTCGGTAAAGATGTGAGAAACGTAAAAAACGAAACGCTTCATTAATTAATAAAACAATTTGCAATCAAAACTATTTTTTACTAAACGAATATTAGTTTAAGTTAGTTAAGTAATTAGTGCGTAAGTCTAGAGACTGATAACCACGCAGTTTTGTCGCATAAGACCTCTCGCACATTTGAGCATTTGGAGAAAAAAAAAATACTAGGCGGTACTCTGTTCGGCGGAAAAAAATTAATGCAATACTCTGTTCATTCCACATGAAATGAGTCAAATTGAATTTTTTTTTTTTTTTTTTTTTTAGAAAATCAATAAAGTAAAGACTTACGCAAACTAACAAAATATACCTATGAAACTTCCTGGCAGATTAAAACTGTGTGCCCGAACTGGGACTCGAACCTGGGACCGTTGCCTTTCGCGGGCAAGTGTTGTACCGACTGAGCTATCCCGACACGACTCACGATGCCGCCTCACAACTTTAACTCCACCAGTACCTCGCCTCCTACTTTCCAAACTTCACAGAAGGTCTCCTGCGAAACTTGCAAGACTAGCACTCCTGGAAGAAAGTCAAAGGTCCCAGGTTCGAGTCCGGGTTCCGGCACACAATTTTAATCTGCCGGGAAGTTTCATATCAGCGCACGCTCAGCTGTGAGCTGCAGAGTGAAAGTTTCATTCTGGAAACATTCCTTAGGCTGTGGCTAAGCCATGTCTCCACCATATCCCTTCTTCCAGGATTACTAGTCTTGCAGTTCGCAGGAGAGCTTCTGTGAAGTTTGGAAAGTAGGAGGCGAGGTACTGGCGAAACTAAAGTTGTGAGGTGGCATCGTGAGTCGTGTCGGGATAGCTCAGTCAGTAGAGCGCTTGCCCACGAAAGGCTAAGGTCCGAGGTTCGAGTCCCGGTTCCGGCACACAATTTTAATCTGCCGGGAAGTTTCATACGAGCGCACACTCCGCTTCAGAGTGAAAGTTTCATTCTGAAATATGCCTATAATTTACAGATGTGAAACTCATTTTTACGGTATTCAAGGATACCACCCATAGATTTTGGACAAAAACACACACTTCACAAAAAAAGTACTTGACTAAGTAGACTTATATCACACGAAAACCGTTACAAAAATTCGGACGATAGAACTGCGTGGAACTTTTAAAGAAGGAACCGAGCGTTTACCGCCGTAAGAAGCAAAACTGGCATCGTTACCAACGGTTGAACACACCCAGCTGGTTCAAGAAGCATTGGTCAAAGAGATTAAAATTCGTTTCTATTTTAGTTGCTACTAGTGCTACGACACACTATTTTATAATCTTAAAGTGACTACAGGCGGCGGCCGCGGTGGTCGAGGATACTGAGGCGCTCCAGTCACGGTCTGCACGGCCACTACGGTCGGGGGTTGGAATCCCCTCTCGAGCATGGATATTTATGCCGTCCTTAGTATTAAAAATGTTCAAATGTTTGTAGAACTTATGGGACTTAACTACGGGGTCATCAGTAACTAAGCATACAAACTACTTATGAATTAGCTAAGACTAAGGACGGCACAAATATCCATGCCCGAGGGGGGATTCGAACCCCCGACCGTAGTGGCCGTGCAGACCGTGACTGGAGCGCCTCAGTCTCCTCGGCTACCGCGGCTGGCTTCTTAGTATTAGCTAGTTCATAAGTAGTTTGTAAGTTTAGGGACTGATGACCCTGTAGTTAAGTCCATAAGCTTTACAATTTTTTTTTTTTTTTTTTTTTTTTTTTTTTTTTTTTTTTTTTTTAGTACAGGCCAAAAACACTGATCACCATAGCAGTTTGGTCCAGTAGGTTAGAAGCATTTGAACAGTTTTTATCACAGGATGACACGTAGGTTTGAGTCGGGCGTATCGAGACCTCTCGGTCGCAGTTTACAATTGACAGGGTACGTGCTTGAGTAGTCGTGTAGGTATGTGTAGGCCATGTGTCCGAGTGCTGCACAACTGCCTGGTAAGCAGGAGACCTGGATTCGAGTCCAGGGCCCTGCAAGATTTTAATATGTCCATCTTGATTGATTACAATACCTAACAGCAGCTGAGACGAAACTACAGAGCTAAATGTCGTAGAGTGTGTGAGGCGGCGGCCGTTGTGGGGGTTTATGGTGGGCGTGATCTGCGCATGGCAGTGGGCGGCCAGTGGGTCAGTGAGTGAGCGAGCCGCGCCACGCCCAGGCCGGCTCGCACCCACGCACTCCTAGCCTAGCCTAGCCTAGCCTAGCTAGCCTAGATCTGCGGACGCCGTGTCGCCTCGGGCAGCCCGGCGTTGCGTCAGCTCCCGCGTCCTCGGCAAACAAAGCGCAGCCGCACCTGACGCCGCCTACCCTTGTTCTCTGCGCCTTCTGGACCGCGTCCTGCCAGGCAGCCGTTATTCTACATCACAGTTCCAACAGGTCTGAGTCACTATCCCAAGCACTGCCATCGGAGATGGTCAGACCGTAGCACGCTACTATGCTCTAACAGCCTCGGCGCTTCAAGGCATCAAATCGGCTTGTGCGTGTCGGTAGAAGTTGCCACGCACCGTCTGCCACCTCGGTTACTACTACTATAGGCTAGCGGGCTATGACTACATTTTTCCCGATGCTCATATTATTACTCTCAAAGGCATACTCGCTCCTGTAAGCTGTAAATAGTGAATGTGAAATATATGATTTTTTCATTCGTGGTGTTTTAAGATTATCGTCCTACCATAGTCTCCTTTTAAAGAAGGTAAGAAATACAGGAAGCAAGTAATGATGGAAATATTGTTGCAGCACTTGCATTTGAACATATATAAATCAGAGTGTCTGTGTGTTTGTTTGCGTGTACGTATTGCATACAAACCTACAGTTTTGTTCCAATCTTTATGAAATTTTCCACACTGAGCTTCAATCCAAAAGGACCGTCGCCGTAAGTTTAAGGATCACGCACAACACAAAGTCCACGAGATATGACGTCATAAAAAAATGAGATACTAGAAAAATTACCTGGATTAGGCGACAATGTTGCACATTTACTCCTAAACCACAGGACCGTTTTCAACCAAATTTAGTACACATATTCCTTACGGTGCTGTACCAATTCTACAACGGTAAGAAGTACATACGACACGTGATTCAGGAGCTACAGCGTCATAAACAGTAGGAGTTGCAAGATACTGCTACATAATGAGACGAGACTTTACGAATACAATATATGAGAACGAAATTACTTAGCGACTTGCAATAAAATTTAAACATAATTTCAAATCTTTATTGAACTATTTCTCGCTGAGAATCACAGCGAAAAAGTGCCTGTCTTATTACTTTTCCGCTGTCCATGAACCTAAACTACGGCATTCGGTATGACGTTACGTTTCTACACTACAGATTGCAGCCACAGTAATTTTTACAGACAATATATACACATATAGCTGAATCTACCTTCGAAATTGTATAACATTCCATACGTAGTTCATGAGATATGAGCACATAAATAGTAACGTTCATAGAAAACCGCCCCAACACGCATCTATTAATCTATTACTTCTTTACGACTAATTGTATTCGCAACAGATTTTACACACAGCATTTATATAAATGTACGTATACCTGAAAAATTATACAATTTTTTCAACATGTAACTCAATAAATATAAAATCGTACAAATTTTATATGGCATCCGTGCCGCGCAGAGTAGCCGCGCGGTCTAAGGCGCCATGTCATCGATCGGGCGGCTGCTCGCATAGGAAGTTCGAGTCCTCCCTCGGCCATGTGTGTGTGTGTGTGTGTGTGTGTGTGTGTGTGTGTGTGTGTGTGTGTGTGTGTGTGTTGTCCTTAGAACAAGTTAGTTTAAGTAGTGTATAAGCTTAGAGACTGATGACCATAGCAGTTAATTTGCGTAACATATCATCCACATTTCACATCTATGCCATCTGTATTTCTTTTGTGTTTGGGTACTGCACTTTAATTTTGTACATTTAGCAAGACAACCTTATTTTGTATATATTCTCCGATAAATATAACATGTTTTTATAAAAAAAAGGAGATGGACAGAGAATAAAAGGACAGGAGTAGTACTAACATAAGGCAGGAATAAATAAATAAATACCCGAGCAACGCCGGGTTTTCTGCTAGTCTTATCTATAAAAATGGATGTGCGTATGTATGTTTCAAAGAGGAGTGTAATACTCAGTCTTAATTTTAGCCCAGCGAGTGATCCTCTGACTTTTGGTAGGGACGTAACTGAACTATCGTAGCAAATGAAATGAATATAGTGGAAAGCCTTATTAGATGAGAGAGCGCCTGACGGCTAGCTTCCTCAAATAAATGAAACAAACACTCCAGACTGACATTCTCATTTCTGCTGGGAGACAGTCTGCATCTTCATCTACACCATTACTCTGCAGTTCACACTCAGGTGACTGGCAGAGCGTTCATCGAACCACTCCCAGTCTATTTCTCTGCAGTTCCACTCTCTAACAGCTCGCGGGAAAAACCGACACTTTAATCTTTCTGAGCAAGCTTCGACTACTCTTTCATTTTTTCCAACGATAATAGGTGGGTGTTTACCATTCGGAGGAGAAAATTTATGACTGAAATTTCGTAAATACACCCCAACGTAAAGATATATCATTTTCTTAATGACTGTCATCGTCTATAATCTGCGAGATACTCTCTTCCCTATATTTTTAACATATGAAACTTTCTGCCATTGTTTTTAAATTTTTCGATGCCCTCCGTCCATCCTCTCTGGTAAGGACTCCAAAACCGTACAGCAATGCTCTAGCAGAGTGCAGCAGATAAGGGTAATGTAGGCGGTCTGATTAGTTGCACCTTCTAAGTGTTCAGCAAACAAAACACAGTTTTCGGTTCCCCTTCGCCACAACTTTATCCGTGTGCTCATTAGAATTAAATTTGTTCGTAGTTTTCATCTATAGGTATTTAGTTGAATTGACAGCCTTGAGATTTGTGTGATTCAACGCGTAATAATAATTAAACGGATTCCTTTTTAGTGGTCTAATGGACAACCTCACCTTTTGTCACAATTTAATATCAATTGTCACTTTCAGTACCATAAAGATACATCTACATATGTTTGCAGTTGATTTTGATCTTCTGATAACTTTATTTGAAGGCATCATGTCGAGGACAGTTTCAGGTATTCACCGAATATAATAGCATTTTAGATGATGCTCGAATTTTTTTATCTATGCGACATTATCAACTGATTTTGGTGGAGGTAACAGTAGCGTGTTATTAATTTACGCTGCTCAAAACAATTAAAGGGGCGGTTTGGATATCTAGGTTCTGACGTCACCGGCAGACTGAACTAAGATGTTTCGACGTTTCTGTGACGGTTCTACGGAGTGGAGGCAACGACATTGCGGCAGTCAAGATAGTGGTAATACAACATAAAGCTGCAGCAGAGGGTGTTGGTTTTGACTTGTCTTTACCAAACAAATAACACAAGTAGTTGTGTTCAGGTACTCCGATACAACTTACCCGAAGCTTTGGCATGAATAGCCATAGAAGAGTTTTAAGCGGGACAGTCACAGTGCGAAGTGTTCCAAAGTGTAATTTGCAGGTCCTGAAAGCGTTTGCAGAGAACAGAAACCGTTAAAAGATGGCAAGGCCAAGGTGGTCTAAGACAGCAACAGGACGGGCAGTATCAACACGAACAGTCCGGCATCGCCTTCGGGAATGCGGCCTCTGGTGACTGTGCCATAAACTGGTCTGTTTTCAGTCGAACAGCGGTTCTTCCCTCATCTTGAGAGAACGTGGAACTCAGAACAATCCTGCTTATGCGCCACGCTCTACTCCCTTCTTCTCTACATACGCCCATACTACTTACTTCACTCTCCACTGCGGAGGTACGACCACGTATTCTAAATTTTATTGCTGAACTTTCCAAGTGGAGGATCTTCTGTAAGGCAGAATAGACAAGATAGCAGGATAGCTAAGCGAAACGCTGGAAGAGAGAAGAAGCAATCGCTGTGATTTGAAACTCTTCTGTGAGTCACATTGCATTGGAAAGACATGCAGGAATTTCCGAACACATTACACTGAGCACATAGTAGCTCAGAATAGTGAAAGTACACATTCAACCCTTGCAGAACATTTCATAAATGAGTACCACTATCCAACAACTATCGAAACTGACCTACAAATCATGAAAAACGACAATAGTCGAAACCGCAAACTCACGATGGAGGAAAATTATTACATTCGAAAGGCCATACAGGAAGGCAAACACATAATAAACGAATATATAATACTGTGCAATAACTCGTTCTTCACTGCGTTAGATGAAAGGATACAGAGAGTCAATAGCGCGAGCGCACGCGTATAGACACACACACACACACACACTTCACATTTAGTATCATAACAAAAAGCGTCAAAACTTGCGCCACAGCTGATAAAACACTCTCGCGATATACAATACATCTCGCGACACAAGTAAGAAAATGGCGTAAGTTTCAAAGCACTGCCATAGGCGGAAGCTGTATTTCTGTGACGTGAGAGCATCTATTCAGTTCCTCTAGATAGGCGTCCACCTAATGTTACTTCGTTTTCAAATTATATACCTTCATAAAGTGACAAATTAGCAATGCTCAAACTCAAGGTTGTGAAAACACTGAGCTATTATAGTTCACAACAGTCACATTTGCTAACAGCCGCTAAACCAAGGTGGACCCACACTTCCACATTTGAGAGAAGAAGCATTTGATTGACATTTATGAAAGAAAAAAATGCAACACAGCACTGCCGTTTCGCGTAACACGGGTAAAGGCAGGGAAAAGGTGGCAGGTAGTAAAAGGAATTGAGGATGACATTAGAAACTGACCGATACGATCGTGCGACATACACTGGAATTTTAGCCTGGTATCGGAATAGCCTGGTGGAATCCGACCTTGGGGAAGAACAGTTCGGATTTAGGAGAAATGTAAGAAAACGTGAGGGAATACTCACATTCGGACTTATCTTAGAAGATAGGTTAAGGAAAGGGAAACCTACGTTTTTAGCATTTGTGGATATGGAGAAAGCTTTTGACAATGTTTACTGGAACACACTCTTTCAAATTATGAAGGTAGCAGGGATAAATATATAGGGAGCGAAGCGTTGTATTGAACTTGTACAAAAACCAGACAGTAATTACTAGAGTTGGAGGACGTGAAAGGGCCGCAGTGGTTGGGAAGGGAGTACGACAGGGTTGTAGCCTTTTCCCGATGCTGCACAATCTGTACATTGAGCAAGCAGTGCAGGAAAGCAAGGAAAAATTTGGAACAGAAATTAAAGCCGATAGAGAGGGAATAAAAACCTAGCGGTTTGCTGATGACATAGTAATTCTGTCATAGACAGCGAAGGACCTGAAAGAGCAATTAAATGGAATGGACAGTGTCTTGAAAGGGGAGGTATAAGATGAACATTAACAAGAATAAATCGAGGGTGATGGAATGTACTGCGAGAAAATCAGACGATACTGAAGGAATTAGATTAGGAAATGAGACAATAAAAGTAGTAGATGAGTTTTGTTGTTTGGGTAGCAAGATAACTTCTGAATGGCTATGGGAAGGAAAGCGTTTTTGAAGAAGCGAAATCCAATAGTAGTTTAAATGTTAGGAAGTACTTTCCGAAAGCATTTGTCTGGAGTGTAGCATTGTATGGGTGTGAAACGTGGACTTAAGGAGTTGAGACAAAAAGATTATATTAGATTAGATTAGATTAATACTTTTTCCATAGATCATACATATGACATTTCGTAATGATGTGGAACGTGTCAGTCTAGTAAATGTTGTCTACACTTGACAATCAATATTTTGAGTATTATAATTACATTTTTGTTGTTTTTTTATTTTTATTTGATTTTTTAATTTTTTTAAAGTTTTATCTAAAGATTCATCTACATTGTAGAAGGCGTTGCCATTCAGAAATTTCTTTAATTTCTTTTAAAATACTAGTTGGCTATCTGTCAGACTTTTGATGCTACTTGGTAAGTGACCAAAGACTTTTGTGGCAGTATAATTCACCGCTTTCTGAGCCAAAGCTAGATTTAACCTTGTATAATGCATATCATACTTTCTCCTAGTGTTGTAGTTATGCACACTGATATTACTTTTGAATTGGGAGGGATTGTTAATAACAAATTTCATGAGTGAATATATGTTTTGTGAAGCTACAGTGAAGATTCCTAGATCCCTAAATAAATGTCTGCAGGATGCTCTCTGGTGGGCTCCAGCAATTATTCTGATTACACGCTTTTGTGCAATGAATACTTTTTTTTTACTCAATGTTGAATTGCCCCAGAATATGATCCCATTTGTAAGCAATGAATGAAAATAGGCGTAGTAAGCTAATTTACTGATATGTATATAACCAAATTTTGCAATGATAGAAAGATGATAGAAGCTTTCGAAATATGGTGCTACAGAGGAATGATGAAGATTGGATGGGTAGATCACGTACTAATTAGGAAGTGCTTAATAGAATTGGGGAGAAAATGAGTTTCTGGAATATCGTGACTAAGAGAAGGGATAGGTTGGTGGGACACATTCTGAGACATCAAGGAATTGTCAACTTAGCCTTAGAAGGAAGTGTGGAGTAAAAACCGGAGACCGAGGGACGAATACAGTAAGCAGATTCAAAAGGATGTAGGTTGCCTTTCTTATTCTCAGATCAAGAGACTTGCACCGGATAGGATAGCTTGGAGAGCTGCATCAAACTAGTGTGCGGACAAAAGACCATAATGATCAACATCAGAAGTTGTTGCAGTTAGGATAGATATATAATGAGGGAATAGCACGTGTCTCGCGCCGGCAGTCGACAGCAGCGGCGTGGCGTGGTCTGCGGTGGGCGTGTGCGGCCGGTCGCGAGTTACGCCCTCGCTAAGTGGCCCGGTCGGGTCGGGCGCGGACGCGGACGCGGGCCGTTCCTTTTAATTTGGCGGTGTGGGGCGGCGCCGGCCCATGTTTATGGTTCAGTTAGCGCGGCATTACGCGACGCGGCGGGCTCTACGTCTGGGCCGCGCCTCTGTCGGCCAGGCAAATGAGCGGCCGCGTTATTTAGGGTCCGGTGCCGGCGGACCTCTACATCACACCAGCGCGCGGGCAGCTACTGCCGCCGCCGCTCCTAACTCGCAGCTCCGTGTGGGTAGAACACTTCCTCACCGGTGAAACCTCCGCAGGTCAGCAGCCGGGTAGCATCGCCGCCCTCACCAACGTTTCGTACATATCAGGTCAACGTACATTATACGACAAAAACTGTAAGACATACTTTAGTAAGTCTTGAATGTAAACTGGTCACCACACGGAAGCTGAAAGGTGTTGGTCAAGATCGCGACTTTCTTTAAAAACCGGCCGAAAACCCGCCGTTGCCCGGGAATTTATTTATTTATTCATTCAAGCATTCAGTTAGTAATCGTCCTATCAAAAATGTTCAAATGTTTGTTAACCTTACGGGACTTAACTGCCGGCCGCGGTGGCCGAGGGGACTAAGGCGCTCCAGTCACGGCGCTCAGGCATGCCTCAGGCATGGATATTTGTGCCGTCCTAGTTCGTAAGTAGTTCATAAGTAGTTTGTAAGTTTAGGGACTGATAGCCCCGTAGTTAAGTCCCATAGACTTTACAAACATTTGAACATTTGATTACAAACTACTTATGAACTGCCGCGGTGGAGTAGCCGAGCGGTCTAAAGCGTCTCGATGCCGAGTGCGCGTTTGCTCGCCGTCGGAGGTTCGAGTCCTCTCTGGGGCATGTGTGTGTGTGTGTGTGTGTGTGTGTGTGTGTGTGTGTGTGAGTGTGTGTGTGTGTGTTGTCCTTACGTTAGTTTACCTTAGTTTAAGTAGTTTGTAAGCTACGGACTGATGACCACGCAGTTTGGTCCGATAGATTTACAAACATCTGAACATTTTTTTTATTATTATTTTTTTTAGCAGTAACGATATGTATGTATCGATAGATTTATCTTTGCTGACCTAAACATCTTCGAAAATCTGGTGACAACAAGCGAAATATCCCTACATTAGGTGCAAAGTGTTTGGCAGTAATTTTACTGCGGTAAGTCAACACAAGAAATGTTACTTTCTGCGGAGCTATGAACATAGTTTATTGTATCATTTTCCAAAGAGTTACAGCACAAAGATATAATTTTTTAAATGGAACAATAGTTTTTTCTATCGTGCATTGGATTCGTTGAAACCAACTGCGTCCAAATCAATTTAAACTACATTCCTATCACTGTTAGTTTGGCAGCTACAACCCTTCAAAGATTCAGGGGCAGATCCCAGAAGCGCTACGCATAATGCAATGCGCCTTCTAAATGTGGTGCGGCCGAGTTGTAACGTCGCCGGTGTCACGGAGCGAGAAGCTTCCTCGATGCGCTGTTAGACTGCCGACTGTCGCCGCACACGGCCGTATACCCGACAGTTGGAGCCACACAAACAACCGGGGCTCAATATAGCACAGTTACTGACATCGAATGACGATGGCATACACGAACAACGAGTATGTTGACATGTTGCCGATGCTCGGCCAGTGCCGACTCGATGCCACTGAAGCTTCTCGCTCCGTGACACCGGCGACGTTACAGCTCGGCCGCACCACATTTAGAAGGCGCATTGCATTATGCGCAGCGCTTGTGGTATCTGCCCCTAAAACTTTGAAGGGTTGTAGCTGCCAAACTAACAGTGATAGGAATGTAGTTTAAATTGATTTGGACGCAGCTGGTTTCAACGATTCCAATGCACGATAGAAAAAACGAGATCAAAAAATTATATCTTTGTGCTGTAACTCTTTGGAAAATGATACAATAAACTATGTTCATAGCTCCGCAGAAAGTGTAACATTTCTTATGTTGACCTACCACATTAAAATTTCTCATCACCTATTATTTTATAAGTTACAGAGGCAAACACATTAAGTGAAACACCCTATATATAATCATTACCAACAGCAATGAGAACTCGCAAGTAATCGAATCACGTTTAAGTCTCGGAATGGCTTTCACTGTTGGCAGTAGAGTCGTGAGAACTGGCTCGTTTGGAATCGGACAGTGTGTGGTGTAGCCGCGCAAAAGGAGCCTAAACTGGATCGCCGTCGCTCCGGGCCCCAACTATGACGGATGACGCAGCCTCCCCAGAAAGGCAGCCGGCGGACGCGTGTCGGCAAGAAGCGCTTGCATAGCTGTCCACCCGGCTGAAACACAGCCATCCCAACCGGTTATTCGTGCTCTGAATGAGCGAGGCGCGGCCACCAGCCCAGAGCTCAGTGAAAGCCGAGCAGTCAGTTTCAGGAGAAAGAAAAACAAGCAGTAACTTAAATTACTTGCAAGACGAGAGCTACTTGACTTCTTCTGCCGCAAATATATAATTTCTGTAAACGTCTGCCGGTGAGTGGGTGCCGCAGCGCATGTTTGACTCTCGAGTTGGCCAGCTGGGAACCGATAAAAAAAGTGGGTGGAGTTACTCGGGCTCGAAAATTAATCGCAGACAATCTGTCCATATTAAGTTATGTGAAAGTTCCCAGGGAGGGGCCGTAGGCGAACCTTTCCTCGACATTGAAATGCTGGGCAATTCGCTGCGTCACGGCAGTCTTTCTTTAACCGCACGAAGCTGCCACACCAAGTTAGAGTGCAAGTCGTCGAGGCTGCATCAGACTAAAAGCTTTTGCCCCTAGACACCTGACAACTATAGTGGCGCCGGCCGCGGTGGCCGAGGTGACTGAGGCGCTCCAGTCACGGTCAGCACGGCCACTACGGTCGGGGGTTCGAATCCCCCCTCGGGCATGGATATTTGTGCCGTCCTAGTTCGTCAGTAGTTCATAAGTAGTTTGTAAGTTTAGGGACTGATGACCCCGTAGTTAAGTCCCATAAGCTTAATAAACATTTGAACATTTGAACTATAGTGGCCATTATTGCACATTTTGGATGAGGCATTAAAGGAAAAGCCAGGAATGACACAACACTGGCTGTATCAAGATAGGTGTCCAGAGGGGGGGGGGGGGAGTGTAAGATCTGTTTTTGTAGTCAGCGGGCGAGATACTAATTTCCGTCAGGTTGTCCTCATTTATATCGTATGTGGTTTGCACCGGCCGCGGTGGCCGAGGGGACTGCGGTGTTGGGGGTTCGAATCCGGGCATGAATGTTTGTGCCGTCTTCAGTATAAGGTAGTTGATAAGTAGTTTGTAAGTTTAGGGACTGATGACCCCCGTAGTTAAGTCCCATAAGCTTTACAAACATTTTTTTTAAGTGGGTTGCAAACCGCTTCGGGTGAAGGCCCGACAGAATCCTCCCTTGACATCCGTCTAGTATATGTATTGAGTAACCGCATCGTGAAATTTGATAAGAATGAAGAAAGGAAAAAAGCGTAGATTTAATGTCCCGTCGACAACACTGTTATTAGAGTCGGAGCTCACGTTTGGATTTTCGCGTAAGGATCGGGAAGCAAATCTGCCGTGCCTTCTCAAAGGAACCATTCCAGCATTTTCCTGGACTCATTTAGCAAAATTACGAAAAATCTGTTACCAGTGCGCCATCTCGTTCGATCAACCGTTGATAAGGCGTAGGTGTCCGTACCAAACTTTGTCTTTATATTCGATATTCCTCCCAGCAGCATAATATTTCAGAGTTTAATGCAATTCTATATTAGTATTAAGAAGGAATGCAAATTTCTGTGAGAATGGTAATACTAAATCAGTTTATGTATCGATGAAAATACATACATTGAACTTCCACTGCTATTATAGTCTTACAGATGTGAAATAAAAATATCATGTTTAATTTTTACTTTTTAATACATCTCGGGGGCCTCTGCGTAAAGAACGTAAACAATAACTGTTTACAACCTACTACAGTGCCCCGCTGTCCAAGTCAAGATGAATCTGTTGATATGACAGAAGAGTTGCAGTCTGTAAATCTGGACAACAACATTTGCCTAGAAAAGCGACCTAAGCTATAGCGAAAGTGCGCTGCACGAGTGTTTGGTTGAAATCACCCCTGAACATTAAAAACCTCTTCTTCTTGTACTCAGAAAAATTAAAATTGTCATTTGTGTAAGATACAACTAAATTTCTTGTAAAATTTTAACAGCATAAAATTAACAAGTAAATAATTTTTCTTGCTTCGATAACTTACTGTGCTTGTAAGAGTTTAGATCGAATTCTACAAGTATTTATTTTTTGCATAAGTATTGTTGGATTCATAATACTCACGGGGAAGTTCAAACAAATAATGTTAACGGAATAGTGAATTAAGTCGATCGTATAGGACGACGAGAGGGTGTTGAAAGGCTCACACAGCAAGCACATGCGTCATAGTCGTTACAATTTATATCATGTTAAGGCATGTTTGTTAAGCTTATGGGACTTAACTACGGGGTCATCAGTCCCTAAACTTACAAACTACTTACGAACTAGGACGGCACAAATATCCATGCCCGAGGGGGGATTCGAACCCCCGACCGTAGTGGCCGTGCTAACCGTGACTGGAGCGCCTCAGTCATCTCGGCCACCGCGGCCGGCAATTTATAGCCAGTATATATCATGTGACGTGTTCATTTACAATACCTACTACAATGAATGTTTTTCACAAATAACTGTTTATCGTTTTACATCAAAATTGCTTATTTGTACAGTCTAACAGTATAAGCGAGAAAATAAAGAATAAGGAAATAATACTGAGCTGCGCATCCATACATTTTTTTCTCTCTGAAAATGCAAAAATGAAATGATCGAATGGCATCTTTGGCGGGGATATCCCGTCTGGGGTTGTTCGGCCGCCTAGTGCAAGTATTTTTATTGGCGCCACTTCGGCGTCTTCCGTGTCGATCTCAAGATGCAGATGCGAGGAGATACAAGTCCAACAATATATGTACTGTGAACAGAGCTTAAGGTTAAGGTGTTAGCCTTTTAAACCGTTAGAAGTTGTTGTCTATAATCGTCACGAAAGATCAAACCTAAAACCTACAAAATAGCTATACTTGCTTTCCGCCATAAAACGTTACTGTAGCGAGCTGTGACCACCTAGTAGACATAACGGTTTCGTGCCCAGTCCATAAAACTGCGTCAACCCTGCAGGTACGAGTCACGGTTCTGGAAATTTTCCAGGGACGCGTGATAAGACGAGGGCAGGTGGTGTTTACGCCTATGACGGCTGGACCCCGTTCGCTTTACCTGTGTAGATTGGTATCCCGAAAAGCGCCAAGGGCGCGGCCGTAAAATTTAATCCCCTCGCGGGCAGCGGCGGCGGGCAGCGGGCGGTCGTGCGCATGCGCAGATAGCAGCGGCCTCGCCTGCCGCCTGCCGTGTTTCTGCTCCAGTTGCACGGACAGCCCCACTGACTTTTGGCCCGCCGATGCCGCGCCCCGATAAGGAGAGCGCCGCTGACCGCAAGAGCCGCCCTCCGACCGACGCGCTCCCGGAACCGCCCTCGCCCTTTCCCTTCTGCTTCCCTCACCGCCGCAAATATTTCCGACGCCACTGACCTCGCACGAGTGTCTTTCTTCAGGGCTTCAAAAAATAGGGGAAGCGCATGGGAAGAAATCGGGACTGTGTGGAGGATGTGTAACGGCTGTCTAGCCTTCGTAAAATGTAGGTGGGTTTTATCCTGGTACAGAAAGATGCAGTTTTTTTTTGTTAGCTCTCTCAACATTTCTGGAAGGATTTAAACCTCCAAAACCAACCACGCCCCCTCTCTGGCTGCGTAAACTGTTAACATCACTCAAGACAATTTTTTACCACTTATCCTCACAACCGCGAGGTTACGTGAGACGATGCGGGGTAACTCGTTGTGGGAGCAAACTGTGGCGCGACAGAACAATGGTCGTGGACGGGGCGTGGCTTGCCGACGCCGACGCCGACGCACACGCTGCCTCCAGCTGAGGCGGCGCCTCCCACGCCACTTCCCGCCTACCAGCCGACGAGCCTCTGGCATCACCTATTCTGTGCGCAACTGCTCTCCAACAGCTCCTTTTCGCAAACACTATGACAGTTTCTGATCAACCCTTTCCGCCTATGTGGTTTCGTAGAGAAACCAACATAACATTTTCGCTATGTGCCTTCTGGAAGGATTGGCACATTATTCTTTCGTTTCCTTAAACGACCGATGCAAACGCCAATAGCTGTGCCGCAGTTAGAGGTACTTCCCGGGTACAGAGCAGTTGCGGTGTGGCCTAGCATACCTTGTTGGGAAGTTCTGAACTCCCCTCCCCCTCCCCCCTACCGTCGCTGTGCACAATAGACAGCCCGCTACCGCGTTCTCTGAGGCTACGCACGGTCACTTGTCCCCACGAGTGCTGCGTAACGAACCGACGGCGGCAGACAGCTCGAACGTGGATGTTACACAGTGGGCAGTGCTACACATTTGTTATTTCTATATCTTCTGCTTATAAGTATCCTATTCATGCGTTAATGAGTTGTGCTATATATATATTCCCCCTTCCTGATGGTGAAACGACGATTTTGCTCACACGTGGGGTAAAACAGTCAGCCATAAAATAGAATGTAAAAAGTTTTCAAATGTTCAAATGTTTGTAGAGCTTATGGGACTCAACTACGGGGTCATCAGTCCCTAAACTTACAAACTACTTATGAACTAGCTACAACTAAGGACGGCACTAATATCCATGCCCGAGGGGGGATTCGAACCCCCGACCTAAACAGTTTTATTCAGCAATATACTGCACTAGCGCATTTTTAAGTAAACAGACATTTATAAACATGAAACCATTAATTAATATTACATCAAGTCACATTTATGTTCTAACAATCAAACTCGTGAACGAAATTCTCATTTTCTTCTTCATAATAGGGAACTCACTAGTTCTAACACTTTGGGTTTTGCCCCACCGTCATTTGACTGTTTTCTCCCGCACAATAAAAAAAAATTACGGCAATTTCAGGGTATCCATCAACAGTTGCTAGGTAAGGTTAGTATAAGAATGTAATTAACCTTTTTGGCAATGAAACAGCTTTTTCTTGTTCACAATTACTGCCTTTTCACTAGTTCATAATGTTGACCCCGATATCCGCACCTAACTGGAAATATTTTACGGATAGGTCTGATCCGCTAGTCGTTTTTCATCCACACCACCCCCCCCCCTACTCAAGGAGATGACTTTAATTAGCCAAGCGACATGGAGCGTAGTGGTCACTACTGAGACGCCACCGCTTCACTGTCCGGCCTGGGTCAAAGCCACTTAATCAAAAGACAAAGTACTCATTTCTCTTTCCCCCTCCCCCTCTGGTACGTCTTTGCAGTCAAAAATGGAATTTACAGAGAAAATAAAAAAAAATTATCTGCTACTATTATCTACACCTTCCAGCTACTTCTCTTACACAGCCAGTCACTGGTCCGACATGAGACAGCATGATACCAACATTCCAATACCCTCGAAAAGACAGCCACCTGAGATTTCAGAAATTCTCCACGTTCGTCTGCAGCTACTTGTCGGTAACAAAAAGACCGGCCTGATAACCAACGTGAGCAAAGAGATGAAACTCACTGTGGGCAAAGTCCGGACTGCCTGGCGGGTGATCAAAAGACTTACCATTGCCATTGTTGTGGTCGTTATGGCTACAATTTGCTGCCGCGCGCCCTAAGGCGCCACGTCACGGATTGAGCGGTCGCTACCGTCGGTGGTTCGAGTCGTCCCTCGGGCATGGGCGTGTGTTGTCGTTAGGATAAGTTTAAGAAGTTTGTAGTTCAGCCCCTTAGGATTACAAACATCTGAAGAGCTGGTGTCACTCACGACAGTTGCGGCATGTGGGCTGCATGGAGGTCAGGCGAAACCCCTCAGCCCGCTCTTCACTCCTGGCGGTAGACACAATTGTTCTAAGTAACTTTAGCTGCTCACTTGTGCGCTCAGTACAGAAAAGTACTAAGAGAAGCGATCGGCGGGCATATTAGGTACACCGCAGAACACATCTGTCGCATGAAGGCGACAACTAACAAAATAAGTACCCCCTTCCTCTTGAAATCGGAAGCTGCTCGATGCGACTACAATAGTGAACAGATTGGCATCGACACCCGTCCAAAAAATGATATGTTCCAGATTAAAAAAAAAAAAAAAAAAAAAAAAAAAAAAAAAAAAAAAAAAATCGCACTCACTACATTTGCCAGCCTGCTTGTAAGGATAATTACCTGCACACTTAAACCGATAAACTTCCATTGCCTGATTGTCAATCGATGAAACATCACCCCACGGTAATGCTCCGTTGCAGAGCGACAGCATTGACAGGAGCTGTAAATACGTAACTCCCTGCATGGAGTCCACTGGCTACTAACACATACGCCCAGCCAGACGCGGCAACGTCCTTGAATTGGTCACCGATGCAGAATCCCATTTTTCAGCCCACAATGTACTGTTGACAATGAATGCAAAGTGAGCTTCCTAACAAGTGCCTAATGATGCGAGGAGAACAAGTGTGGCCTGGGATACGTACAACGGTCCAGCGAGCACGAAGTATTCCAGGCAGCCCGACTTCGCGAAGCAAGAGTAATGCGGTATTTCATCAACGATGCGCCGTTTTATTTAACGAGTTATCTTTTCCAAAGAACTGTGACGCCATTTTCTGCTGCTACTAATTGTTCATGTTTGTAGTTATCTCTTGTTTGCTAATCAACCAAATATGTTGTTCAGTGTAAATTGTTTAAACTTCTAGGAGACGATATGAAATGAAATAGTGTTTGTGTAACACTGATTACGACATGATTACACCACATAATGGTCTGTTAATGACGGAAACCATGTATTACATTTACATAAATAAATAAATGATCACCTGTATGTGTTACAGTTTTAAGACCTGGATACAGGTTCGCCTACGAATGTAGTATGCGGAACTATGACACAGGCTACAATGTAGTGTATCACATTTGTGTATCTTCCCAAATTTACGTCAGCTGAAACAGAAAAGCCAATTATTCATTCCTTCAAAATAAAAGAGATCTTATACCCCGCAAAAGCCACTATTCTAAAATTAAGCCGCGGTGGAGTAGCCGCGCAGTCTAAAGCACTTCGCTGCGGAGCGCGCGGTTGCTCGCCGTTGAGGTTCGAGTCCTCCCTGGGGCATGGGTGTGTGTGTTTATCCGTAGGTTAGTTTACCTAGGTTTAAGTAGTTTGTAAGCTACGGACAGATGACCACGCAGTTTTGGTCCGATAGATTTACAAACATTTGAACATTTGAATTTGGTGATAGCTGTAGTGACTGTTCACCTGCGTGCGTCTGCCTGCTTCGGGGGTGGTGATGGCTGTTTTCATTGTATACCTCTGTGCATATACCGTAAGAAACACTTTTTCCAACATCGGACAATTACTTGAATGTCGGTCATTGACAAACAAATACTAACAATCATTGTTTTAGCATGTTATTCTATATAAGTCACCTTTGAAGATAGGGATTCAGAAGCAACATATCAGTTTACTCATGATTTTGGGTGTGTGAGTACATACACATTCAATTTTATTTTTATTATTCAGAAACATTTGGATGGAATTACAAATAAAATGTGATATTTAACATGTAATATGAGTGTTTTAATTATTACTTCGTTGTACAAGGACGGCTTATTATGCCGAGACTATGGGTGCAATTCGGTAAAATCAGTGTTGAACGATCTATTAATGATGTTATAAACTGTCTTTTAAACTAGAAGTAACCGAAAAAAACAAGGAACATGTTGATGAACCACATGTTACAACTGAAACTTCCTGGCAGATTAAAACATGTGATAGACTAGGATTCGAACCCGTGGCCTTTGCCTTTGGCGGGCAAGCTCTCTACCAATAGAATTATACGTGCACGCCTGACGACCTGCAGTTCCAATAGTACCTTGTCTCCTACCTTCCAAAGTTCACAGAAGTTCTCCTGCGAAATTTGCAGGACAAGTGGTACTGCAACATCCCGTTTGCTGGGGCTAGCCACGACTCCAGAATGTCGTTTGTTACAGGATTGCTAGTGCGGTAAAGCTAGAGATAGACCACATGGCGAGCTCGTTTGATTCAGACCAGGTGACACTTTGTGCCATTTCCATTTACCCGTCTGCCGATGAAACCTTTTGGGTGGCCGAGAATCATGGCCAGCAGATTCTGTACCCGCATGAGCCAAAGGTCAAGGATACCAATTTCTCATTCATCGTGCAGTGTTGAAGCGTTAGGCACTTTGTATGGGACGTAGTTCCTTATAGTGAATGAGTGATGTAATATTGATTCTATGTTACGGTGAGTTTTTGATCGTTTCATATCAGTCTCTCTTCGTCCTGTTTTTTTTTTTTTTTTTTTTTTTTTTTTTTTTTTTTTTTTTTTTTTTTCTTTGAAAAAAAACATCGAAACCTTAGGGTACAACGATTTTTCTTGCGAGAACCTACCGTAGCTTACCGTCACATTGTTTAGAAAATACAGATTAAGGACTGGATCGACAGAAGAGGAATGCCGATTCCATCGAGTACCGCACTCGTGCGGCAGTGGCTATCTCGGCACGTTAGATAAATTGGTGCTCCACATTTCTGGGCTCGGCGGTCGTATTTACGGGCGGACGTGTGCCGGCGTGTTAACAAGCCTCTTGCGGGGCTTAATAGTTTTGTCGCGACACCGCCGCGCCGCCCGCCGCCCGTTACTCAGGCTTTTGTTTACTCCTGCTGTGATGCGGCCGCTTACCGAATTCCTCGCGACCCGCGCCGTACCTCTCGCTGGCTTCGGCTCCATGCGACGCCACAAAGAATCCTCCGAAAATCAAATGTTTGTGAATATATCGGACCAAACTGAGAGGTCATCAGTCCGTAGCTTACAAACTACTTAAGCTAAGGTTAACTAACCTACGGACAACACAAACACCCATGCCCCAGGGAGGACTCGAACCTCCGACAATTAGCAACCGCGCGCTCCGCTCGAATCCCCCGTACGAAAGGCACAACTCAGCGTAAACATTTTCTTCAGTTAATCTACATTCGTTACACCACATTCGATACAGAATTGTAGCCGCGGTGGAGTAGCTGAGCGGTCTAAGGCACCTCGCTGCGGAGCGCGCGGTTGCTTGCTGTCGGAGGTTCGAGTCCTCTCTGGGGCATGGGTGTGTGTAATTGTCCTTAGGTTAGTTACCTTAGTTTAAGTAATTTTTAAGCTACGGACTGATGACCACGCAGTTTGGTCCGATAGATTTACAAACATTTGAACATTTTTGAAAAGAATTGTATTTTGTGTTCACTACATACGATTTTAGTTTTTAGAACATCTAACTCAATAGATTGGGCGGTCGCTCCCGTCGGAGGTTCGAGACCTCTCCCGGGCATGTGTATGTATATGTGAGTGTGTGTGTGTGTGTGTGTGTGTGTGTGTGTGTGTGTGTGCGTGTGTTTATGCGGGTGCGTGTGTTTAGTGTTTAGTATAAGTTAAAGTAGTTTGTAAGTCTAGAGACTGATGACGACAGTAGTTTGCTCCAACAGGTTTACAAACCTTCTTTTGCGGACGAGTACAAGTAGTACCTTGATTTTCGTATCTGTTATCGAACGAACAACCCGCTTTTCAATATCCTTCTGATGTATTCTCATCCCCAGGAAGGTAATCAGCGTCAGTGTCATTTGAATTTATTTCCAATACATGTTCGACTTCGTCATCAACGGCATCTTCATTATAAACTCTGCTGAGTTCTTCAATGCTGGTAACTCAGTCCTCCGCCATTATGAGAAAATAAACGGTCTGAAGAAAAAAATATATTACCGAGTAATTTCACCAGTATTGTTGGATGCATTTCTACATATCATTTGTGTTTATTCGTAACTATGTGTAAATTATACGTACGTAATATTCTCTTATTACTAACTAGGCGTAAATTTTAGTCAACTGCAGTAGTTTGATAACATACTGCTCCGAACTGGTCTGATAAATACATTCGACCTCAGCAGCGTCTCGAGTACCTGTAAGCGGAGGTAGGATACCTGGTTGCAGGTGGCGCCAGCATCAAATTAGCGGCATGCGTTTCTATTTACTGCATGCCTCAAATTTACGTAGGCTGGTATTCTAGGATTAATGAACTATTAGTGCCCATTTTAAAAGACAGCTTTTAATTTCTATGCTTCGACTTATCATCAATCAGGTCAACAAAATCATCAAAGAAATCATGAGCCAAAGCAGCATCCAACGGTTTTTACTTTACTAATCCGTACTAGACGATTTTTAGATACACGGTTCCACGTTCAACGGTTAATATTTTTTTAACCTCTTGGAATGTCGATTCTGGCTGTTTAGCGGTGTCCGCGCGGTGGCTTAGCAATTTCGGTGACAAGGCTGTATATCCTCTATCATAATAAAAAATCACTTGCAATTTTGTACCCTGTCACCACACCTTTGGCTTGTAGCAACAAAATGTCTGTCTAAAGGACTGCATGAATTCTTCGCTTGCATCGCCAGAAAATCTACGTAACATATTATTGCTAAAGATCTGTCCCTGTTCCAGCGCCTTTCCCTGTCAACATGGACCAATACATTTGTTTTACTTCATTTATTTTAATTTTCTCCTTGATTGTTTGATTCAATGTTGTGTCAACAGCAGCGTTGTACAGACGTGTTAAGAAAACTGAAGACGTTGGGTGGGGTCGTTAAGAAGCGCCGCTGGGATATGGCTGCTGTTCCCGCGGCTTAGGCACGGCTGTCTGGCTGCAGCAGTTATCCTGTGAGAGGCCTATGGCCACCACGGCCGCCTCTAATTGGGATCTCAAACGCGGACCGGCGTTATAACGCGCTCCAGCAGCTCTTTCGCCCTCGCTACGGCCGAAAAAGGAGACGTCTTCACCGCGAAGCGAGCCACGCAGCTAATCCGCTGTCAGCATGCAGGTCCTGAGGAGGCGAGGAATTTGCTTAGCTGGGCGACGATGTGGCTCTCTCAAACCACGTGTACCAGAATTCGCCTGAAATTGTGTGTGGAAACCGGAAACAACATGAGATGCCGGGTTTGTGTCTGAAATTTGATCGCATCGAGTAACGTGAAAGTCTTCAATTGTTCAAACATGAACTGTGTGGCTCTGTAGCATAACGGTAGTGCCAGCACGTAATTCCAAAGGCTGCATTATCTGTATGTATGTCACATACTTGCAGGTGATCTTCTCTGACTTTACCGAGTCATTCAACATTTACTGGTAAAACAGCGGACATGCAATGCATGAAATGAATACATTTACTGATCAATAGTCGAAGCGGCAATGAGGTACCAGGTGTCGACCCATGCTGAAGCATATATATATTACTTAACAAGCACACCTCATGGGTATCGAATTTAGAATTTTTTGATATTTACATATGTGAACTTCAGAAGTTAAATAACAATCAGCGAAAGCCATTCGTCACAACTCTCAAAAATTGTCGAGAAAATTGAAATTTTGCAGTTACACGTAAGCGGCGATAATTAAATCGGGTACAGTATCTGTCTATGTAGCTTAGGTGCTAACGTTCTGGCCTTACAACTGTGGTCCAGATCCCGCTACAGTTTCTTTTCTTTTTTTTTTCCTTGTTTTCGAACACTTACAGAGTTTCAAAATTAAAGCTAATTTTTAGGAAAAAAGCATTTACTTTTGTCTATTAGTAATTTTCTATGTTTTATAAAAAGTTATTAACAATTACGGTTTCAATCAAAAAACGTAAGTTACATTTTTTTTTTTTTTTTTTTTTTTTTTTTTTACCTTACTGCTTTCACTATTAGTTGACGACCGTAGTCTTTGATTGTTCAGTTTGTAAATAGCTACGATACTGTATTTGGAAAGTCATCTCCATAGCTACTAATGGCTTCCCAAGCAGCTAAGCTACTCAACCATCGTTGTAGTTGACGACAAGGTATTCAGCACGTCTACACACTCACTTTAACAAGAAATGTGACAACACGTTGAAGCCGGCCGCGGTGGCCGAGGTGACTACGGCCCGCCAGTCACGTTCTGCACGGCTACTACGGTCTAGGGTTCGAATCCCCCCTCGGGCATGGATATTTGTGCCGTCCTTAGTATTATCTAGTCTGTCCCATAAGCTATACAAACATTTTGAACACGTTAAATTAGAGATCCCAAAACTGAGTTCGAAAAAGATATGTGTCTCAGCGTGTATTGAACCACCGACCTTACGGTTATGACGCCAGAACGCCTTCGCCTGAGCTACACCGACGGATACTACACTATTTTAATTATTGGTACTTTCGTGTGATTGCAGAACATCGAAGTCGATTTTCCCGAGAATTTGAGTTGCATCCAATGGCTTTGGCTGATTTGTTATTTGAATTCTGAACTTCACGTATCATAGATATAAAAAGAAGTCTAAAATCCGATACCCATGTGCTCTCCTTGTCAGTAGCTATACAGGTGGTCGTTTCAGCGTCATCTGCCGTGAGGTGCAGAGTGGAATGCGCTACGTGCTCGTTCCCCGTGTCGTTAATCAGGAGCTGCGATGCACGTGCGCGCCTGCCTACTGCAGCTGAGACTTCCTGACGCCCTCGGCCGCCAAGTTCAAGGCGCCAGCGCGGCCGGTTTCGGCGCCCTTGCCCGCCACCTGTCGTCCGGACACAACCTGTCACCCAACACCGGCTCCTAAGTTACCGCTGTCGGCCCGGCGCCTCGAGTCCCCGGCAGAGCGGTCGCGTCTGCTTCCACCGGTACCCGGGAACAGCCACCGGCGATAAAGCCTGTTTCTGACAGAGTCCGCTGAACCTGCAGGCGCCGCCGTCGCGTGGGATACATCCAAGTGAAGCGGCGATTTAGTGCCGCCTTAGTAGATAGAGCAGACACTCCAGCATCAGAAGCGTTTTAGCCACGCTTGTCCTAGAGCTCCGATTTCTCGTTGCTCCCGTTTGTGATTAACTGCGTACAGCCGCCTCTTTTTTTGACAGTCGAGCAAAGGGGCAAGACGTGCTTGCTAAGTCTCTCATGTACCGCTAAGCAGATTCTTCTAATGGGTCAGAAAAAAAAGGAAGCAGCTGGCACTCAATTAAGGATGCGAAACATAAGCCGCGTCAGAGCGGCCGAGCGCATTGAGGCGTCTGCTACGATGCGCGAGGCCGTTTCCCGTCGGGGAATCCCCCCTTGGGCATGGATGTTTGTGCCATCTTTAGTATAAGCTAGTTGATAAGTAGTTTGTAACTTTAGGAACTGATGACCCCGCAGTTAAATCCGATAAGGTTTACAAACATTTGAACATTTTTTTGAAACTCATAAATAGAACAATTTTATTTATTGAACAAAACCCAAAAAACTTAACTTCGTGAGACTTGAAGAGGAACAAACGCCTGGCCGCCCGTGTTTGGTTTGGACACCACACTGCTTTACTAGGCATGGTCCTCTTTGGAGGTGGTATGCCGTTGCCTTTCTCCGATTTTCGAACTGACTTATCGAGCCAGTTTAACGTGGGTTCCGTACCATGGTACTACTCGGCATTTTTCACACCAGCAACACTGCCAAAGGTGAAAGAAGTAGAAAGTGACAGATAAAAATCCTAGGAAATGGCGGGAATCAAACCCGCGAACTTTGGATTCGTAGTGTGGCACTGTACCACTGTGCTATGCCACCGAGCGGGTCGGTAACGTCTTGGTAGTGTACTAACCTACAAATAAAAAAGGTCACGTTCTTCTTTTTTTCCTTTTTAATAGATGAATGGGGTTTCATTGTTTCAAATGAGACAGCCACCTCAATTATTGCATTCGTAGTTAGAAACTGTAATTTTCGAAAAACTTGTTAACCTAAACACTGTTTCGGCTGGGACTATCCTGCATATCGGACTGATATGCGCGCGGGTGTTCACCAAAAAAATGTTCAAATGTTTGTTAAGCTTATGGGACTTAACTACGGGGTCATCAAACTACTTATGAACTACCTACGAACTAGGACGGCACAAATATCCATGCCCGAGGGGGGATTCGGACCCCCGACCGTAGTGGCCGTGCTGACCGTGACTGGCGCGCCTCAGTCACCTCGGCCACCGCGGCCGGCGGTGTTCAGCGTCGGGTGTCCGAGCCCTCCCCCGCCCCTCGGACATGGGTGTGTGTTGTTCTTAGGTTAGTTTACCTTAGTTTAAATGGTTTGTAAGCTACGGACTGATGACTACGCAGTTTGGTTCGGTAAATTTACAAACATTTGATCTAGTAACGCATAGTTGAGTCCGATGGAATTACAAACATTTGAACATTTTTTTCGGACTAATGCCTGCCACTCGACCTCACTAAATGAGCTGTACTCTCGGCTAAGACCCGTGTAATTGCTGTTTGTACGAGTCTCAGCCGGACAGCCACCAGGTTCTGGGAACCTTCCGCACTGCCGCTCTACTGTAAACTCATCGCAGCAGCGGCGCATTAGCCGGCAGCGCTGGTGGAACAGATGCGGCCACTCCGCGCCCCGCGCCCCGCCCACCCCGGCTGTGGGTGGGCTTGGCTGGTGGCGCGTGGGAGGGGCGCGTCCCGTGGCAGGCGCCGCCTGGCGCGGCCCCGTTCCCCTCAGCCGCAGACGCGAACGCAGGCGCGGGCCCAGCACCAGCCAGCCACAGGAGAGGCTGCGAGAGTTTTACGGGGAGAAACTCGCCGACGCCGACACCGACACCGCCGCCGGCCATCCGCCCGCTGTTTTCGCCTGACTAGTGTCCACACGGACACCTGGCGGTGGCCGGCACCCAGAAACCTGAACAAACACCGCACTCTTGTAGCTGCTTCCACTTTGGTTACTCGTCGAAGCACCAAAAAGACGAAATACTGTCTGCAATTAAAACGCAGTCTGCTGTGACCGTTGTTAGCATCGCAAACCCCCATCTTCTAGCGAGAGTTTCTCTTCGTTTTCCAACAGGTGCCTACTCAACGCAATTTTTTTTTTCGGTCAACGTGACATTCAACGCTGACGAAAATCAAAATTCGTATCGCAAATTTGACAACAAGTCACCAATCAGGTATGCGCCCATTTATTAGATTTCGTTATTTAACAATGCCATAAGGGACGCTTTAAAAAATACAAGGCCGCAAGTGGTGATGCGGCTGTTATTCATTTGCGTGTTTTCACCTCGTTATCGTTCAACAGGCCCATGACGTGGTACAATTGTACGAATGTTTACCCCAAGTTTTAGATTCTGAGCCGCGTGGGAGTAGCCGAGCGGTCTGGAGCGTCACATTACGGATCGCGTGACCTCCCGCGTCGGAGGTTCGAATCCTCCCTCGGGCATGGATGTGTCTGTTGTAGCAGAATGTTCAAATGTTTGCCGGCCACGGTGGCCGAGAGGACTGATACGCTTCAGTCACGGTCTGCACGGCCACTACGGTCGGGGGTTCGAATCCCCCCTCGGGCATGGATATTTGTGCCGTCCTTAGTTGTAAGTAGTTTGTAAGTTTAGGGACTGATGACCCCGTAGTTAAGTCCCATAGACTCTACAAACATTTGAACATTTTTCAAATGTTCGTTAAGCTTAAGGGCCTTAACTGCGGGGTCATCAGACCCCAAACTTACAAACTACTTATGAACTACCTTATACTAAAGACAGCACAAACATCCATGCCCGAGGGGAGATTCGAATCTACGACCACAGCTACCTGGCACGCCGCAGACCGCTCGGCAACTGCGGCCGACGAACTCAGTTTAAATACTTCATAAGTCTAGAGACTGATGACCAGCGTAGTTTTGTCCCATAGAATTTCAAATATTTGAATATTTATTTATTTATTTATTTATTTATTTATTTATTTATTTATTTTTTTTTTTTTTTTTTTTTTTTTTTTTTTTTTTTTTTTTTTTTAAGATTTTGACGATGACGAGGTCGAAACACATCAATAAATAACAGTCGCATCACCTCTTGTGGCCTTGTATTTCTTAAAGCGTTTAATATCGAAATCAAAATTTCAAGATAAATATGTTCGTTAGTAAGACAATATTTGCAGACGAGATATCTAGCAATATGCAGTAACTTTATGTTTCAATAGATTTATCTTTGCTGACTTAAACATCTTCGAAAATCGGGTGACAACAAGCGAAATATTCCTACATTAGGTGCAAAGTGTTTGGCAGTAATTTCCAAGATAACTCGACTTTTGTAATAAATCGACCGTGAAAACTTGCTTAGCGAAAATATCGGACAATATTAATCAAAACTAGAGGACCCGTGCGAATACTTCGCACCGTGCAATGACAATAAAGTTGGGGAAAAATGGAACTAAAGTTGAATGTTCACGCATAGCTTTCTCCAGAATCAATCACGCAAGTGTTTAAAAGCGCAAATGAGACAGCATGATCTGCTGAGTGTTTTAGGTCAGAAAGAACTGCGTACCTTAATTAGAACCGAAGATATCAAAAATGTTTAAATGTTTGTAAATCTATGGGACTTAACTGCTGAGTTATTAGTCCCTAGGTTACAAACTACTGAAACTAACTTAAACTAAGCTAAGGACAACACATAGACATCCATGCCCGCGGGAGGATTCGAACCTCCGACGCGGGAGGCAGCGCGATCCGTAACATGGCGCTCCAGAACGCTCGGGTACTTCCGCGCCGCCAAAGGTATCATAAAACAAACCGATTAAAATATTCAATGCAAGGACAGAAGGATACCGCGTTTGTATCAAAATAAATGATGAAGAGACTTAAATTAATTCTGATACTTGATGACAAACCTGCGAATGATTACCTTTCGTTTAAAGCAAACATGAAGGAAATTGGTCGGACAGAACGGCCTGACCGATGATAGCAACAAGAGAGGACTACAAGCTCTAAAGTTCTGTTAAAATAAATGGCCAACATATTATTGATCATTGGCTAAAACACCAAATATAAAACACAACCTGACACTGAAAACGTCTTGCTGCAGTACCACACATAACGAGAACAAATATGTAACTAAATGAGGATTCTATTAATTCGTACAACGCTTAATGACAGAAAGAACACTGAAGTTATGTTTCAGTGCCAGCTGGGGCGACACAAGAACTACAACTAAAGTATGTTCAATATGATAGCGCCTCCCGTTCTATATGCAAACCACTGCAATTATATGAACTCGCGGCCGTTCGCGAACACGATAGCTGCTGCAGTAAGTCAGCACCGAGATCTACTACAATGGCCGCTACTCCCGCACAAGAGTAATTCGTCGGCAGATTACTTCCAAAATTAGCTACAAACTGAGCAAGAGAAGGCTGCTCTCATTGGTTTTGTTACCTCGTACATCATTAGGGACTTAGTGGGGACCTCTCTCAAGGAACCGATGGCATCGGTTCCGGCCTGTGCAGTCTGTTTCGCGCTTCTTAGTTGCCTGTCCTGTGGTGGTCGCAAACGGCCAAAGTAGCAGCGGACAAGTGGTGCTACTCCGCCGGGAAGACGCCGTGTCCGAGGATTCAAAATAGGCTGTTCCCATTTTATAAAGATAATTCACCTAGGAACCGAAAATATACTCCGCCCACACGGGACAAAGGTCCTGTGGTTGGGCAGACATAATGCGACATTAGGTTGCCGTCGAAAATTAGTTTCATTAACTGTATCGACGTTCTCAATTTTAATCGAACTGGACCTTGTGACATACCGATCGAGTCGTATTTCTGCGTAGTTAGAATCCATAATCAGAAATTTAATAATTATTAATTGATTCACACTCTCTTTGTCATAAAGAAGAGACCACGTGGCACAGTGGCACCGTCGTGTTCGGCTGGGGAGAAGTCTTAGTTCTACACTCTGTTTGTGTGTTTGTTCAAAAATGTTCAAATGTCTGTGAAGCTTATGGGACTTAACTGCGGGGCATCAGTCCCTAAACTTACAAACTACTTGTGAACTACCTTATACTAAAGAAAGCACAAACATCCATGCCCGAGGGGGGATTCGAACCCCCGACGGGGAACGGCCTCGTGCATCGCAGCATAATGCTTAAATGCGCTTGGACGGTCCGCCACGGTTAGTGTGTTTGTGTCTGCCACAGAAGGCAGAAAAATGGATAGCGTAGTCATTAGAGACGGAGCACGAGGTCGGGTTTTGGTAACCATGGGGAACCATGTCGGCATTTCTCTCGAGCGATTTAGGAAAAGCACAGAGAACCTAAATCCGGATGTCGGAGGGCGGATTTTTTCAGTTCCACACTAGTGGAGTTTCAGCATTTCACACTATGCTCCATTTCAGACTATCCAGGGCACGGTCGAGTGTACATCTCTTAACTCCATTCATAGCATCAGGAATCGAAAACAATTTTTGTACCATTCTCTACTGCTAAATGCACTGTACTATTTATCATCTGACAGTTCAGCGTCTTTCTTAGCTGACCATTTGGAACTGAGGACAGAGGATGTGGCGACTGCATATTTTGTCATTTCCAGTTGCGGTATTTTTTCGTACAACTGAGACAAACCTCTGGAAGAGTGATATTAAGTTTGGAACAATTCTTCTCCGGTAAAAGTACGAAAGGCTAGAGTTCGTTCGGTGTCGCGTGCACAGAGTAAACAGCATAGCAGTGTCACAGGAATTGCGATAGAGAGCGTCCGAAATATCTTGAGCAACCAAGATAATTTTTACTCACGTTGCACAGCAACATTCATCCTACAAGAGAGCTAAACCAGGCACTTCACATCTCCAGCATTTGCCAGTTGTTCCTTTCCAGAACACCAATATTGTTTCTTAACTCGCTGTTCTAAAGTCTGCTCCTTTACAGTTCGACGGACAAACGTAGGTAAAAGACTAAAGTAAATCAGTAGAACGGAGCCTGTATATAAAATGTTTTTAAAGATAAGAATCACTTACAAAGATCTATGGTATCACCTTTTTCGTACCTTGCCATTCTATGCGTTTTTACACGGCGGTTAAATTGTATGAAATAGCAGCTTCAGTTGCATAAAAATATTTATTATTCCGACCTGTTTCCGTTTCCGCTTTCTACGGCTCATCTCGTCATAAATGAATAATCACTTAGTGATGTGCGAGTGGCCGTCATCGCCCGGGAAAATAAATACCTTTATATGCGACGGGAACAGTTGCGGACGTCTGCGATCGATTGGAAACGTGTTGGAAAATTCAAAAACGTTCAAATATTTGTATAGCTTATGGGACTTAACTACGGGGTCATCAGTCCCTAAACTTACAAACTACTTATGAACTAGCTAACGCTAAGGACGGCACAAATATCCATGCCCGAGGGGGGATTCGAACCCCCGACCGTAGTGGCCGTGCAGACCGTGACTGGCGCGCCTCAATCTCTCGGCCACCGCAGCCGGCAAACGTGTTGGACAGAATGCTAGTAGTGGTGGAAAAAGTACGTCCTTTTCAGAACGTCGTGTCCCCGTTATCCACCTCATTTCTCAGAATTCATTCTTGTAGAGAACTGCTGAATTATCTCGAGGAATAGGTTAAGTAGACAGAAGCTGTCAGGTACTTAGACCCAGAAGTGTCAGGAACTGGTTTAAGAAGACAAGCATACACGGGAGTACCACGTCTAGACTGGTCAGCTGCAGCCTTGGCCTGCATACTTTGGGACTATGTGGGAGACTGGTTTGAGCTGCAAGTGGCGGTCACGAGGCACTACTAGCTGGCACCTGCCCTAGCACCCATTACACTGCTGCTGTAATCTGCTCGCCCTCTTACGGAGCCTCGTCGCCTGGACCGTCGGCCCCTGATGGAGCGGCCCGCTCGGCTGGTCCGCAGTTGGCCACCTCACCTGTCCCCGTTAGCCGCAGCCGCCGGCGCGGGAGGAGGGAGTCACTCTCGATGCACGCCGCGAGGATCCGTCCATTTTTCCACGCTTTCTCTGACGGCGCGAAGAAAGCCGCCGCCATTCGTGCGACGTCCGGGGCGGACCGAATGAGGAGGCGGGAGGAACAGGACTGGGCGGTCCCACACACACACACGAGGCCGCGGCGGCTTCACGGGGCCCAGTTTCTCCCTGACTGCTCTGAAAAGCGACACTGCTCCACATCTCTAGACCAGCGGGCTGTAGAAAGTCAATCTCGGGTTTCCCTTTCGGTCCTCTAAAATGAGCGCGAGAGTGGACGGTGATGGAGGACATATTCAAGTTAAGGCAGGACTGAAGCAAGCGCCTGCTGTCGCTTTAATTTCTGTTGTAGAGAATGCAACGTTTCAAGGCCGCAGACGTCCGATCCAGAAGGGCACCTACATCTACATCTACACGGGATACTCTGCAAATCACATTTAAGTGCCTGGCAGAGGGTTCATCGAAACACCTTTATACTATTTATCTCCCATTCCATTCTCGAATAGCACGCGGGAAGAAAGAACACCTGAATCTTTCCGTTCGAGCTCTGATTCCTCGTATTTCATTCTGATGATCTTATCTACCTATGCAAGTGGCAGTCAACAATATATTTTCGCATCGGAGGAGAATGTTGGCAATCGGAGTTTCGTGAGTAGCCCACGCCGCAGCGATAAGCGCCGTTGTTATAATGATTTCCATCCCAGATCCTGTATCATTTCCGTAACGCTGCCTCCCCTGTATCGTGATAATACTAAACGAGCTGCCCTTCCTTGGACTCTTTCGATGTCCTCCGTCAAACCCACCTGATAAGGATCCGACACTGGGCAGCAATATTCCAAAAATGAACGGACAAGCGTAGTGTATGCGTAGTGTATGGACAAGGGTAGTGGATACACACGGGCATGTGCATCAACTGCATTAATCTGGTAGTAATAAATAATTTTAATATGGCTTGAAAACTCGTTCGACGTATTTTCTGAGACTTGCCCATCTGGTGTGTTTCGTGAGTAATTTCTTCGCATTCGACCGCTCAGTTTTATCGGATGTCGTATGTGCCGCCAAAGCTGCGCTGACATGCGGTAACTTTCCGCTTTCGAATGCGATCGTGCACCTTACGAATACTTACCTCAAGTTTTGAATTTTACTTTGTAGCTATTCATATACGTTACAAGCATTCCTCTTTCTCATTCGTCTTTAAATGTTAACTATGGTGGACGATTAGGAGCACTAAAAATGGTTGTATAGCTGTCACCTTCAGTCGTTTCCAACTATCTGCTCTATTTTGCTCGTATTGACTGTCTTTAAAATGAATCTAAAATTGGTTTAGCAATAAATCAATAACAAACAACGTAGACATTTAAGAGGTTTTGAGTTACTATATCAACATATAGAACCAGATTTACGACAAAAAGAACCTAATTAAGTAATGAAAACTGATTCTCTTCAATAGGCAAATAAAAAAGGTTTAATAGGGAGGCAAGACACTGCCAATAAACTACAAGAGAGCTATGTCGTAGGCTTGCATGTGCAACTAAGCAGTGCTATTCGTCATAAATTTCGGGGCTATCTTCAGGTTCACCGGGTTTGAGAATGGCTATAACGTGTGATAATTTGAATTGCCTGGGCAGTCTGTTCTCTTGGAGTACGTAAGTAAAGAGAGAAGCGAGCCAGAATGTGCAGTACTGGCCCACAGCAGGCCGAAACGAAATGAAAGAACTTATATGTTCTCCTGTCCAACAAGCAAGCGAGAATTAATTCAAGAAAGCAAAATTACCTCAGTTCACGAGATTGTGCCTTAACAAATATTCCAAGAGCTATGAGGACGGGACTAAATTTCTCCGACAGACTCATAAAGCAAAATCACGGTTTTCTCTTGCAGACCAGGGCGCTTTCGTGAGTCCGGCGTCTCCCGCGAGAGGGTCGTGACGAACCAGAAACCGCGCCGAAAGCGAGCACGCCACGGCGGCTGTGACCGACCGCACGCGCATGCGCAGTGGCGCTAACCGACCGCGCAGGCGCGCACCACCGCGGGCGCCGACGCTTCTCGCTGCTTCGTCCTCAGCAGCAGAGGCGCCTGAGCCAACAGTTTCACTCCGTGCCCAGTGCCGTCTGCACGAAACGTCGGAGCAGCAAGAAATCGAATCTGTACTGCTAGTGTCATGTCAGGGTTTCCCCTTTGTAACAGGCTGTCGGTGGTTTCGCACTCAAAAACGACTGTTTTCACCGCAGTTGAAATCGAGAGCTAGCAGAGCTCCATCTGCAGGATGGCGTTGCGCAATGAGCCAGAAAAACCAAACGTCACTGCTAACCGCAGATTGAGACTGGAACACCGTCGATGCAAACGCACGTACGATTATTACGATTTCTGCGTTCCTCTTAGTTACCACAAACTCAATTCGTTTAGAAGAATATATTATTGCTATAGAAAACAATGGATAATAAATCAAATGAATATACCAGTGGGCATTCAGAGTTTCTCAAGATACAGGCGAAGATGTCCGCTTACAACTCCGACAAAAACGACAAAAATTATTAAAAATATTCGGACAAAAAGTTGACATTACCTATCAACAGCTGTCCAATATTTCTAGTACAGGTTACTCTCAATTACTACACTTTCGATGTAGTCACACAGTGAATCATACCGTCTAACACCAGTAGTACCGTCTACGAAAAACTTTCAACTCTTATACGTTGCAGATAGGAATGTAGCGGTGTCGCAACACACTTTTTTTTCTTTTCGTTAATAATTTCATGGTTCTGTTTCTCTAATTCTCTGTTACAGCACAAATTAATATTTGTGTAGCCAGAGCGTCACAGTGTCTGGTGATTCGCTGATGTGGAGATTTACGGACACCAGAATAAATGTACACGTAACGCAACTTAACATTATGCAGTACGGTAGCTACAGACAACAGCTTCTTTCCGCGCGATTAACAGAAATACTTAAGTGTGAGTTAGTCAAATGTCGCACGGTTGCACATAAAATAGTATGTAATGGCATTGTAATCGAGTATGAGGATGGACCCAAGTCACTTACCACTGACATCAACTGATGTCTTTTTTATTAAACTATTTTTTATTTAATCTTCACAATTTGTGAGAAAATTCCACAGTTTCTGAAAACAAACAAAACTTTTGTCCACTTAATAATGTGTGTTAACGATTGATGCAATGGCCTCTTCCATTTATCTCATTTCTTAACATGACCGCCGCACTTCATCAGCGCAGACTACGTAGGTATATTAATCAAGCAGGAAGGAGCTCAAAAGTGAGCCCTCAATTTATCTTACACAATAGCAATTGGGCAATTTTTTGGAGCTGCGATCTCATTTGCCACGTTAGGCAGATAAATTGCTACTAAAATGAGAAAGGGGACCTCTTCAAACATAATGGTCCACATTTTCTACTGTACGAAGAAGCAAAAGGCGTTGACCTAGTAATTATCATTCTTACCTGCCTTCGACGTAGCAAAGAAAGACGGTAGTTCCCCTGATTTGTTTTGATAGTACTTTAATACAAAATTCTTAGATAGCTTCAGTCTATGCAATAACAAAACTCTACAATGCAGTTAATTAATGGTTTTCTGACACACTGCTTTCATTTTACGTATCAAAACACAGTTTTAGGTTTTTCAGATTAAATCACAGCAGTATTCCAAGTTGCAGTTGCAGAAAATTGCTTGCACTTATACCCCCAGTTCTGCTACAAGACCTGCAGGCCCGTAAAATACACGTCATTCTCACGAAATTATATCAAATGATTAAGAAATCTGGACTTCCATTACCAGTCATAGTTCGTGCTGATAAAAATCTCTATTTGTTTGCACAGTGTGGGCAGAAATGATGAGCTGCTTTAAACTGCAGGGCGTTGTTGAGTACGGCCAACACCTGATGAGAATAGTGTCCTAATCCTCCGGCAAACCATCACCGGCCTGCGTCACCCAGGCGAGCTCAGGATCGGCAGTGCCTCATTGCTCCCCCCCCCCCCCCCCCACACTAGAGGTCTCTCGGGCCACGGCCTTGCCTCTCCCCTGCTGATGACGTACTCGATCCTAGCAGGGCGTGGGCATGAGGTTAAGAGTCCAGATTACTGCTTTGACAAGCTCCAGAGAAACAGCGAACGGCTGCTTGCATCGTTACGAAACTCAACATTTTACAGTCTTCGCACTGGCGCGTGATGAACGAGCGATTACATTAGAAACAGAGAGGTGTCTCTCGTCGGCAAACGCAATTTACAATCGATCGATCTGCTTGACAGATGCTAAGGAACAAAGACATGCCAGATCGATATTTTCACTCTGCAACGGAGTGTGAGCTCGTATTAAACTACCTGGTACAGGCTATTCGAGCTCGCGCGCTCGCCCCTGAATTAGGGAGCGCTCACTTGCACACACTGCTGCGGCCAGCTCAGCTTACAGAATGTCGAACGAAGCGGTCCATTGAGCTGTGACGTAACGAGAAGCTGAAGCCACACTCCAATACCCGCCATTGGTACATTGCTTCTGAAATAGCTATTAACTGGAACGGCCATTTTTTCCCATGATAATACGGAACACGTGACACCAGTTCACTCCTCGGTGATAATATTCATTCGTTATTATAATGAATGTAAAAGCTCTGTGATGCTGAATACCAACGATTTGATTTCATTACTCGAAATTAATGAACCGTGTTTATGGTGGCGTTATTTTACATTTTTAAATGCTTCTTTCGTGGAATGAACGTAAGGAGTATTTCTGACGAAGTGTGTAATGAATTTCCTCATTATTTTTAATGAAGTAGTCGCTGATTTTAGTAGTTATTGCTCAGTATCAAAACATTATTATGAATGATTTACCACGCTGAAACGCGTCCCAGTTTTTAGCTATATATGTCATAAATACGACGAGACATTGTTTGCTTTGACAGACAAACTCCGGTAAAAGCCGCTAATTCATCTAGAACAGAGGTTCCCAAACTTTTTGTCTCGTACACCCCTTACCAAATTTTTCTGTCCTGTGTAGACCCCCTGCCTTTTGTGTAATTAATTTTTTTTCTTTTCTTTTTACGAATTCCTAACTTAAAATAACTTTAAGGGTAGAGCGGAAAACATGCTTTACAAATTAGAATATATATATATATATATATATATATATATATATATATATATATATATATATATATCATAACCATATGATTCCCCCACCCCTCAAAAAAATAAAAAAGAACCCTCATTACGGGCCTGCATCGGGAGACTGAAAAATGCATAAATCGTCCAATCTCTCCCTTAGTCAATGAAGTGAACAGGATCAAGCATCAGCTTTGTGAGAATAATTCTGAATTTTGGTTGCGACCTTCCAATATGTGAACCACTAATCGTAGATCTCCATTTATAACAAATAGACCCGCTGACGTGTACCCCTTGCAGATTGGAATCGAACCCTGTGGGTCTATATAGACCGCTTTGGGAATCACTGATCTAGAACTATGTATTCTGCTACCGTTACTAAACGAACGCGTCTGTTTACTTACAGCAGCCCAGTACTAACATGTGTAACGTCAGTTTGCCCTACCACCGCAGCTCCGAGCTGCGGTAGTGAACGCCTATTGGGCGCTCCTGCTCGCGGAGCAGCCTGTTGGGACAGTTTGCCCTGACAGATTAAAATTCACAGTGCAGCACACACTTTTAATCTGCCAGGAAGTTTCATATCAGCGCACACTCCGATGCAGAGTGAAAATATCTTTCAGAAACATCCCTTAGACTGGGGTTAAGCCATGTCTTCATAACTCCAGAAGGTTATCAGGTGGAAATTCTGCGAAGTTGCAAGGTAAGAGGCGAGGTCCTGGCGGAAGTAAAGCTGTGACGACGGGCCGTGAGGCATGCCAGGGTAGCCCCGGCGGTAGAGCCCCTGTCCGATGCACTCCTTCTTCACCTCCAGGCACCATCCCATCACTAGCGCTACTTACAAACAGTGATTTGCGAGCACAGTGTACACCGTCCACGGGAAACAGCTTGGACCGCTGGTGTACATCAGATGACTTGCTACCGCCTGCCAGAACACCTGCGCCCCGCCGGGTTCAGCTGGGCTTGCTTGACCTCAGACCTCGCTGCCGCGCTGCGCAGTTTCACCTGCCCGCCGGAGGCCCATTAAAGCAGCAGGAGCCGGGAGCGCCAATTGTCTTCACCAGAGGTCGTATCCGCCAGCTGCTCACTTTCTTCCGGATATCCCTCCGATGCCAAGGATGATATCGGGCCAGAAAAGTGGTAGAGAGCTCCGTAGAACATGTTCAGAGCCACAGTATCGCTTGGCCCAAGTCCTCTACGGACTGAATTAGTACAGGTGGCATAGGGGCCTACTCATAAATCTAAAATCCGACGCACATTATCTCCTCGAAAGGCATTCAGCCATACATAATTTCGAATTCGAAATATTTAAACATTTCGACCGTTTCAGGGAATAGAAATTAATCCAATGGCGAAGATGAAAATTTGTGGTGAACCGGGATTCGAACCCTGATTTTTAGCTTCGGGCCAGCGATCGCCTTAACCAATTAGGCTATCCAGGCACACTTCTCTTCCAACACAAGTTCTCATCTCGTAGCACACTGTGATTCCATTGCTCGCATCCTAAACTGGAGTCTCGAAGGGATCGAGCGTATTAATGCGAAAAGAACAGACACCACATAAATAATTGTATATATGCACACAACAGGCTGTTGACAATTTGAATGCGGGCGCATTAATACGCTCGATCCCTTGCGGGAATACAATATAGGCTGCGAGCAAGTGGAA
The DNA here is from genome assembly GCA_026315105.1 of Locusta migratoria. Classification (NCBI taxonomy): domain Eukaryota; kingdom Metazoa; phylum Arthropoda; class Insecta; order Orthoptera; family Acrididae; genus Locusta; species Locusta migratoria. The sequence goes on along the minus strand of CM048746.1, from coordinate 50,371,083 downwards.
TCAAATGGGCAGGGGGTACTGCAATCGTAGTGTAGTACATGGCGAGAATTTGGGTTGGAAGGGAAGCGTGCCTGGATAGCTTAAGTGGTTAAGGCGATCGTTGGCCCGAAGCGAGAAATTCGGGTTCGAATTCCGGTTCAGCACATATTTTCATCTTTGCCATTGGATTTATTTCAATGCCCTGAAACGGTTGAAATGTTTAAATAGTTTGAATTCGTAAAATTACAAGCGCTAATGTCAACAAATGGCGTCTGTCCCTTCGGACACGTCTGAAAAGAACAGACACCATATAAGTAACATTACATAACTGTTCGGTAGCTGCAACAGTAGGAAGAAAGAGGGTCACACTGCTGCTCCTTTGTTGGATCGTAATAATATTGGTATGTAAACACGAAAATTAAAGTACCGATTTTAACCTTATACTTCTTAAGAAATATCATAGCAGAAAAAGAGAAAGGAGCTCCATGCAATTGCGAACGGTTTTTGACTCAGTCTCACTTCAAAAACCGTGGCCCAGTGTAGAGAAATTTGTAATAAGTAAAAGATCATAAATTTAATATAAAGCCTGTATAGAAACAATAAAGCCTTAGTAAAAATCGTAAATTGTGCTTCTGGCCCATTTTAACAAGAAAGGGAGTGGAGCAAGAATGCTGTCCTTTATCCACTTTATTTAAAAAATATTACAGTGCGCCTCTGGAACACTGGATTAGAAAATGTAGACCGATGGGTGTACATCTCAGGGACAGGCAGCTACATACTGTTCTCTTTGCAGATGAGCAAATAGTAATAGCAGTAGATCCGTAAGATATGACTTGCATGATTGAGAAGCTCATCCTTTCGACGGAGGTCAGGTGGGCAGATGTTTGATAGCACTGGTAGCCAGTATGTACGAGGGGCGTTTGAAAAGTCTGTGAAAATATAAAATGTACTATCGTGTTTGGGGAAAACCATTTTTATTTTTCGAAATAGTCTCATTTTAGACATATACACTTCGTCCAACGCTGCTCTAATTTGTTGATCCCTTCCGAATACTAGGAATTGTCCAAGCCTGCAAAATAGCTATTAGTTTCTGCAATCACGTCCTCGTTTGAATGATATCTTCGTCCCGCCAGCCATTTCTAAAAAATGGGGAACAAATAGCAGTCCGAGGGAGCCAAGTCTGGAGAATAGGGGGGATCTAAAACGAGTTGGAGTGCTATTACCAATAATTTTGCGACTACAACTGCTGAGGGGTTTGCTGGTGCATAATCGTGATGGAACATGACCTTTTTGTGGGCCAATCGCCGGCATTTTTCTTGCTGTTCGGTTTTCAAAAGGTCCAATAACGACGAATAATATGCACCTGTAATAGTTTTACCTTGTTCGTGATGGTCGACGAGGATTATCCCTTGCAAATCCCAAAAGATCGCCGCCATAAACTTTCCGGTTTGAAGAACCGGTCTTCGCCTTTTTTGGTGCAGATTCTCCTTCGGCAATCCATTTTTAGATTGTTCTTTGGTATCAGGAGTATAGTAATGTATCCATGTTTCATCCAAAGTAACGAAATGACGCTTGAACATCTGTGGATTCTTCCTGAACAGCAAGCTGTCGATGGGACGTTAAACCCAAAACTACCTTCTTTCCTTCCTTCTTCCTGAAAAGCTGCAAACCTTCCTTGCAAGACTTCACACGATTCCGTTTTTTGTCAAGCGTGAGCAATCGCGGCATTCATCTGGATAGCATTCTCATGTCCAAACGTTTATTCCAAATATGTACCCATTCATTCGAGATGCCCACAACACTAGCGATCTCACGCACCTTAACTCTTCTGCCATCGAACAATATATCATGGATTTTATCAATGATTTCTGGAGTCGTAACCTCCACAGGGCGCCCAGTACCTTCAGCGTTACTTGTGCTCATATGACCAATCCGAAAATTTTGAAACCACTTATGAACTGTTGTAATCGAAGGTGCAGAGTCACCATAAAGTTTAGCAAGCTTCTCATTAGTCTCCTGAGGCGTTTTGCCTTTCATAATGTATAATAACCACACGAAATTCTTTGCGTCCATTCATTGACAATCGCTTGACTTCCTCGATTCATACGAATGCCATACACAAATAAATATACGAATATGGCTGAAACTTGGTGTGCGTTCTTTCCAAAGACGTTACTAACTAGACGTCGGCCGCGGTGGTCGAGCGTTCTGCGGCGCACCAGTCACGGTCTGCACGACCACTACGGTCGGGGGTTCGAATTCCCCACTCGGTCATGGATATTTGTGGCGTCCTTAGTATTAGCTAGTTCATAAGTAGTTTGTAAGTTTAGGGACTGATGACCCCGTAGTTAAGTCCCATAAGCTCTACAGACATTTGAACATTTGTACTAACTAGACATGATCTGGACACGTACCGGTAGAACCATCTCTCGGACTTTGCGCGAACTTTTCCAACGTAGGTGTTGATCGGACTGAGCGAACAATGAGTCTGATAGCAACGTCCAGATGGACGTCTATATTTACGTTCGCGCGTGGGCGTTGAGACTGATATGTAAGAGTTTACACAAATAAGAGGAGGAGGAGATTAAGAGACGGGGTGGAGAGAGAGAGGACGAGGAGGTGGAAAAGGAGGTGGGCGGGAAGGATGTTTTTCAAATGTTTGTAGAGCTTATGGGACTTAACTACGGGGTCATCAGTCCCTAAACTTATAAACTACTTATGAACTAGCTACTACTAAGGACGGCACAAATATCCATGTCCGAGGGAGGATTCGAACCCCCGACCGTAGTGGCCGTGCAGACTGTGACTGACGCGCCGCAGTACGCTCGGCCACCGCGGCCGGCGCGGAAGGGATGGCGCGAAGGAGAGGAAGGAGGAGGCGAGCAGGGGGACGGGAGAGGAGAAGATGCAGAGAGATTGTTGGAGGGGAGGTGGATGTCAGAGCGTGGACCGCCAGCTGGACACAGGTATGCAGGGCAGCAGCCGCCTGGAGGCCGGCCGCTCTCGTTTTCGCCGGCGCGGCAGAGCAGCGCGCCTTCCGCCGCTGTCGCAACGCGCGCGCGCCTGTCACCGCGCGCCCGGGAAAAACGCGTCCTTCCCCGCGGTCCTTTGTGCCGGCAGATTTTGAGCATTTCGCAAGGTTCCGGCCGCTTTCACCCCCGGGCGCGGCGCGGCGCAGCGCCTCTAGCCCGAGCCCCAGGGCGCCGCCCGCACCGCCAGCCCGCTTCCTGCCGACGCGATAAGCGCCGCCTTCCTGCGCGCGTCCCTCAAACAGCCGCGGTGTGTACCAGTGGCACAGACAAATATATACAGACGGGAAACCTCCGTAAGGGCCCGGTTCCACGCTCAGGGGTGCGGGGCGGGGGGTGCTGAAGCAGTTCCGTAAGATGTCCCATGATGGCGCTGCGGTCAGAAGCAGCCCTTTAAAACTACCCAGAGCAGGTGGCAGGTAGCGGCTGTCCCCACCACCACCTCCCCTCAAACGCCAGCAAGCCGGACACATCCGTGGCCTCGTGGCAGGCGGCACGAGCTCTCTCCTCAGCCTCTGAGGTGCGAGAGGCACCCTCAGAAGTGCCCCCAGTGTGCTCTGCCGGTACTAGGCCAGGGAACCGCCTGACACCTGCTAGCATCTTACGGAACTACGAGGGGAGCTTAGGACAATGGTTTAGGGACAGCTTCTCCTCTGAATATATGTTACTCTGTGGCACAGCGCAACCAGCTTAGAGTGCTATCCTAGTACACAGGGTGGTGCTAAACTACTCGGGGAGGAGTCAGCAGGAAAGCTCAAGTGATTTGTTGAACCAAGGTCGGATGCTAAACCTAACACTAGGCCCGGTGAGCAATAACAGCAGGCAAGGAAGGAGGGGGAAGGGATCAGTAGGCTACGACACACGAAATGAACAGGAAATTTTTACTGTCAAACTACAGCAGCGGTACTGTCAGTACGTACTCCCGACCAGAAAAATACACAGCCTACTGTACAACCGCCACCGGGCAGATACGGACTACGGAGGGGCACCGCCGGCCGCGGCGGTCTGTGGCGTGCCAGTCACGGTCTGCACAGCCGCTGCGGTCGGGGGTTCGAATCCCCCCTCGAGCATGAATGTTTGTGCCGTCTTTAGTATAAGGTAGTCCATAAGTAGTTTGTAAGTTTAGGGACTGATGACCATGTAGTTAAGTCCCATAAGCTATACAAACATTTGAACTTTTTTTTTTGGGGGGGGGGGGCACCTAATCAGACAAACCACCACACTAACAAACCTGATACAATAAAATATTTTAAATCCTGACCTACCACTATTACGGCAGGACGCGCAATAATCAGAATTTAGTATTACTTTAAACAAACGTGCTCAGAACAAGAACGTTCATGAACTCACGCATGACAACTTAAATACTACACTGAAGACGACATCAGCAAGCCAACCACCGCTGGGGTTCAATGGTTCGACAATGCACCAATATAGACTGACACAATGAGCACAGGCAGTAACTAGATGGAGAAGCCGGGAGCACTAGGGCACAGAGGTAGCACTATTAGTAAGCAGGTAACGGCGCTCAGGCAATTCACAATGGCAATGAACGGCTCACTCCTCTCATCATCACGGACGGCACTAAACTGGAGTCGACTCGGGATACTTAACGTCGATGGAGCACGCTCCGGAGAAAATACTGCTTCAGATGTAGCGAGCAGTGGCAGCAAGATCGGGGATGAGTGCAACCTTCCAAGTCAGGTTCAGGAAGCAGTCGGCGACGAGTTTTACGTGATCTCTAAGTGAAAGACAGGAGTAAGTCTCCGTAATCCACGTACGCCGCCGAGAGCGCGGCGAAGACAGATAAACAGGAAGGGCTCCTCGCTGCCCAGCCAAGTCTCCAGTCACCCCATCACCGGTACCCGGTCGATTGCGAAACTCTCGGGAAAGATCATAACACGTACAGCGGCGTAGGGGGGGGGGGGGGGACCGGCATGACAGTTGTACACCTAGGTAAAGCGCCAGCTGACTTCTACATCTACATACATACTCCTCAATCCACCGTAAGGTGCGTGGCGGAGGGTACACTGTACCACTACTAGGCATTTCCTTTCCTATTCCACTCCCAAATTGAACGAGGAAAAAAAGAATGCCTATATGCCTCCGTACGAGCCCTAATTTCTCTTATCTTGTCTTTGTGATCACTTACTTTTGTAAGTAGGTGGCAGCAAGATCGTACTATATTCAGCTTCAAATTTCCTCAACAGAATTTCTCGAAAAGAACGTTGCCTTTCCTCCAGCTATCTCCATTTGAGTTCCCAGAGCATTTCCGTAACAGTCACGCTTTGGTCGAATCTACCAGTAACAAACCTAGGTGCTCGCCTCTGAAGTGCCTCTATGTCTTCCTTTAAACTGATCTGTTACAAGTCCCAAACACTTGAGCAATACTCAAGACGTGGTCGTACAAGCGTTTTATACGCGGTCTCCTTTACAGATGAAGTACATCTTCCCAAAATTCTCCCAATAAACCGACGTCGGCTGTCCGCCTTACTCACAACTGTCCTTACATGTTCGTTCCATTTCATATCGCTCTACAAAGTTACACGTAGATATTTGAACGACGCGACAGCATCGAGAATCTCACTACTAATGCTGTATTCGAACATTATAGGATTGTTTTTTCTACTCATGCGCATCAACTTACATTTTTCTGAATTGAAAGCTAGCTGCCATTCTTCGCACCAAGTGAAAATTTTATCTAAGTCATCCTGTATGCTATTACAGTCGGTTAAATACGACACCCTCCCATACACCGCTGCATCATCAGCAAACAGCCGTAAATTACAAGTTACTCTGTCCATCAGATCATTTATAAAGATAGAAAATAATAGCGGTCCTATCACACTCCCCTGGGGCACGCCTGACTATAAACTCGTCTCTGATGAACACTCGCCGTCGAGAACAACGTACTGCGTTCTATTACTTCTGTGAACCTATTCGATATGCTCGTATCTTCGTTAGCAGTCTGCAGTGTGGCACCGCGTGGAACGCCTTTTTGAAGGCACTTACAAGGCAAATTAAGAAACTGCAAGAAGAGGAATGAGGACAAGAACCAAGGAATCCCTCCGTTAATATAAATTAAGAGTAAATAAGAGCCGACACGGCTCATTAAAAGGTTTTTGGGGTGATAATACTGGCGATTTCACTCGTTAACACTCGACTGATATAGCCTAGTGCCGGAAAACGAAAATTTTGGGCAGTAATAAAAGGCAATTGTTGCAAACTTTTTTCAGTCATCTTCAGTAAGGTTTTATGTATCAAATGTAAAGCTGGCCGCGGTGGCCGAGGAGACTGAGGCGCTCCAGTCACGGTCTGCACGGCCACTACGGTCGGGGGTTCGAATCCCCCCCTCGGGCATGGATATTTGTGCCGTCCTTAGTCTTAGCTAGTTCATAAGTAGTTTGTAAGCTTAGGGACTGAGGATCCCGTAGTTAAGTCCCGTAAGTTCTACAAACATTTGAACATTTGAATTTCAAATGTAAATGAGGCCAAAACCAACCGTCGCCCTTGGTGCAAATTATTTCACCGACTTCTAATATTTTTTCAGGAGATTATAAGGGGGGAAGGAGGCGATGTGCGCGGCAAGGTTTCGTTGCGGTCTCGGGTGGGAACGTGTTGGTGCACGGTGAGCGTGGAACGGGTGGTACCACGGCGCGGGCTCCAGCAGCTCTCTCGAATTTCGCGTGGCCGTGCGGCTGCACGCTCCGCTAGCCAAATATCGCGCGGCGGGCAAAAAGCGGCACGCCGGGCTGCGCTGCCACTGTGCTGCCACTGCGCCGCCACCGCGGACTTGTTGCCGCCCGCCGCAGCCCGCCCCGCCCTCTGCCAGGCACCAGCGTCTCTGGCGACCTTCAGCCGCTCGCGACGCCCAGTCGTGGCCCTCGTTCCCCTGGCCCATTCTCCTCCCCACAGAAAAAACAAACACCGCCACTTACCGCATTCTCTCTCGCCTCACCATTTCACGGTCTCGCCGGTTCGCTTGTTTTGGGACATTCGACCTTAAAACCAGATCGCAAGCAGACAATGGGTACTTGTAGTTCACGTCCCGTTACGTGTTTCTGATTCCTGTCTGCATAGCTCGCTTCCGTAGCTCAGGTCGTTAGTGCGTACTTTTGGTACCAGCGCGTTCTAATTCCAGTAAAAAATCGAGATTGCGTAGTCTATGAGATACATGAGTATTGAATAAAATTGCCTTTGGCGAATCAAATTCATGTTTAGTTTGGTTGCCTAACTCTAGTAGATTGCGTAAAAACGTACTGTACTACAATGCTCGTCCTGTTGCCTCTACGCTGATCCATGAAAACTGTCTCGCTGTAGAGAAAGTGGCGCAAGAAACACTACTCGAGAAATTGTTCCTTAATGGAGCGATCAATCTCGAATCATTATCTCTTACGTATTTTATAAAGAAAAGAATCTGCGAGCTGGCACGAGACATTCTATAACAAATCGATTGCGGCCATCATCAGTCCATAATTCACCAACTACAGCCACACTGGAATTTCATAATTCCAATGTCACTGTACTTGTTTATACTCTGGAAGTGGGCAGTTCAAGCGAACTGTACGTAGTGTCTTACTCACTGAAGATGGCTATTCTCTAGTCCAGACACAATCTTAATAAATAAGAATGTTTGCTAATAATCGATTTTTCAGTTTCAACCACACATCCTTGACTCTTGTGCAGGAAAGTGTGTAGTATTCTGCTGCATACATTTTTAATAAGCTGCCACAAGAATTCAAAGATATTAGATTCGCGCACTTTGAAGGTTAAACTGAAAAGTTTCCCGACGACTCACTCATACTATTCTGTCGAGGAATTGGTGGAATAATTAATAAATTAAACTAATTTCTGTGTTACGTTGCTCATTCTTTTTATTTTTGCTTCGACCTGTCATGTGTTTATTATTGTTTTACGTTTGACTTTAGCAATTAATATTCCTTTGTTCCATGACGATGGAGTCTTGCTCCTTAATGTGGTCCTGAGGAAATTGTAAATACGAGGGGGTGATGGAAAATAAGTTTCCCCTGTCGACTGTGGTCAATGCACAAGGGTAACTTTTTTCTAAATCCTCCCTCATAATAATGAGTAAAATAAACAAAAAGGACCCTCTTCGCGGTCGCAAATTTAGCAGGCACGTTGCAATTGCAACAGCGATTTTCTAGTGGTCAAGGAAAACAAGTGTCCGCAGCGGACATGTAACCGTGGCGTCGTTTACAGCTTCAGGGAGATTTGCGTGTCATTGTTTGTGCGAAGAGAGGTCTGAGCAGTGTTTAGCTAAAAAATGAAACAATTTTGTAAAAATTCACAAATTAAAATTTATATCTGTGTAAAATCTGATAATTTTGTGCAAAATTCTTCAAGTAGAAAATTATGTAATCTAATCTATTGCTAAGGGCTTTAAAAAGGAAATATGTGTACTTCGACTGATGTCAAAAGTTTGTTAAGTCTTTCTACAGATAGGCGGTTTCTGATTTTTGTTTTTATATTGTTCGTGCAACTAGATCCTAGTTACCGACCCAGAAAATGACTGCACTGACTGATTAAGCGGCGTTTCGTTTGTATCAGTGGCAGAATTACTGCCTGCGACCTGGGAAGCGAGCGGGGCTCTTGTTGAGGCAATGGGCCTCTCCGGCATTTCGCACAGGTAGACATCTACATCTACATCTAAATGTTCAAATGTTTGTAGAGCTTATGGGACTTAACTACGGGGTCATCAGTCCCTAAACTTACAAACTACTTATGAACTAGGTAATACTACGGACGGCACAAATATCCATGCCCGAGAGGGGATTCGAACCCCCGACGGTAGTGGCCGTGCAGACCGTGACTGGCGCGCCGCAGTCCCCTCGGCCACCGCGGCCGGCCATCTACATCTACATGGGATACTCTGCAAATCACATTTACGTCCCTGGCAGAGGGTTCATCGAACCACCGTTATACTATTTATCTCCCATTCCATTCTCGAATAGCGCGCGTGAAGAAAGAACACCTGAATCTCTCGGTTCGAGCTCGTTAAGAATTCGCTTATTGTCCAGCAGCGCTTGAAAACCAACTTGTGGTACTGCCGGTTGGGAGGCATAATAACGTCCAACAATAGCACAAATGGGGATACTCCTGCACGCTCATGAAGTCGCAGACAGATTATAATGGGTCTCCCAGACAAAAATACGAGACGAGCTTTACTTTTTACGGCTTGTTGAAAGGCTTTCGGTTTACTTACGCACTCTATCGTGGCAAATTCATGTCGCATTTCTGCGAATGCTGTTTTACAGTTCGTCGCAGTCCACTACCACGAACATCAAAATGTGACAAATGCGACTCTAGCTTGAAACCCGGGGCCTTGAGCAGGCTGGTGAGGCTGGCCCACACCCCGGCAGGAGGCGGGTGCCCGCCGCTCGCCCCGCCCCACTCCTCTCCTGGCTCCTGGCTGCTATCTCGCAGCCCCAGCCCCCCGCAGACAGCCGTATATCACGAGGCGAAAGTCGCTCCCGCCTCCCCACGCCGCGGCACGCGACCGATCCCTTTCACGAGCGCTGCAGCTGTAATTACTGCAGCCGATACGCGGAAGATTGCACGCGCCGCGGACCAAACCACTTTTACACACTCCCAGTGATGCCGACACAAACTGTTTTACGTAAGAAAGTTGTGCAGTTTGTAAACTCCTAGTTTATTCTCCGACAAGTTGACGCAACATGCAAACTTGTACTCATCAGTCCGAAGCGTCGTAGATGTCCAGTCTTGTGAAAGTCTTTTTGTACTTCACACAACATCCACATGAACTTCCCCACTGTAACGCCCTTTCTACACGATCAACTTTCTTGTCTCGGTTGACGACTCGAGACGAGTGGATCTACAGCGGCGCGCCTGGGGTGTTATTCTCGAAATGAGTCTAGTCTGTCTCGAGTAACCTTTTCGTTTAGACGTCAGCAAAATAACTGCAGAAGTGTCTGTTGTGTTGTTTCGCATCTAAATGATGAACTGAGATTATGAGCGATTTTTTTATACGTAGGATCACGAAATGATAAGTGAGTTCATTAATAGCAAAAGGGTAATATATACTTAGTGTTCTTGTCAAATATCATATGGTTAATTCTGTACACTATTGAGAACCTAAAATGTATATAAATTGTCGTCCAAAACATTTCAGAATTTATACTTTTATTTGCTGAAGAACATTTACATTGGAACCACATCAAACAATACTGAAAATTCAATTAAAAGCGCCTTTTTACGTCAATTTTCAAATATAGGATGAATATCGTCGTGAATAATTTTCTCATCTAGTATTCCTGACTGTTTCACTGTTGAAAAAAAAATCGTTAAAACACGTTTGTATATTTACGTTCATATTGGTGCTTCTTCCCTGTAAATTATAAATATGTTTCTCCTTGTAGATATTTCGTCTCTTTTATTCAAATGTTCGTTAACCTTATGGGGGTCATCAGTCCCTAAACTTACAAACTACTTATACTAAACACAGCACAAACCTCAATTCCCGAGGGGGGATTCGAACCCCCGACGGGGAACGGCCTCGCGCATCGGAGCATAGTGCCTCAAAGCGCTCGACCACTCCGCCGCGGCTGTTATGTAAGAGTACGCTAATAGAAGGAAGACTGCTTTATACATATTTCGTCTATTTTGTGAGAGAACGTTTAGTAGAAGAAAGAATACAAGGCTATGTCTGAATCTTTTCGAGTTTATTTAGTTAATGAGAACACAAAGCAAACAACGGAATAGAGTTTAAGAACTGCGTAACCACTTCTGTAATGTGAATGGGCTCAAGCAGAAATGGTAAACTTCAGATGTTAGCAGACACAACTACTGTTACTTGTTTCTGCATATGCACATTCTGCAGCACACTCGGAACAATCTACGGATCACTGACGTCAAAGATGGGGTGGCTGCTGATTTACACGCAGGCACCAAAGGCACACGCACTTTGAGTAGTCAACTTTCAACACGAAGTCAATCGTGTAAAACAGGCTTAATCAAATTTTTGGCCTTGACGATTTTTCTCAGCCTTTTCCAATATGCTATCTCCTTCCAAGCAAAAGTATCCTGGCGCCTCACCCCCTCTCCATAACCGCAAGAAAGCTCTGTATGTGATATGAAAAGCAACGAATTCAATTCTCTTTCTGGTGATACAACTCGCCTGTAAAAGCTCTGTATAGTAGTACACATTCTTCTCCTTTCGTTTCACACGACTTTGAGGAACGTTAGATCAATCATTACGTAATGTTCTGTGCCTTTCTATTGGCCCTATATTGCTTCATTCTTTCTGATCTTGCTTTCCTTTCTTCCTCAGAGACTTAGATAGTTCGTTTGGTTTTGACTTTGGCGTCGAACCTCACTTTCTTGTCTTTGGTTATTTGTTCATTTTTATTAGTGAGAAGGATTTATGCTATTCGGAGGGCTAAACATGACCACTTGACTTCCTCAAGAACAACTGTCGTTCATGCGATGGGACAGAAGGCGCGGGATGTACACTATGTAAAGCCAGACACATATTGGACCTTACGGAATAACAGATTTCTTTCACCTGACGCCTCCCAAAGAGAATCTTCGAAACGACCCAACTGATCGCCTGTTCGCGTACCATCGTGACTTCTCCTTTTCCTTAATCAAGTTCTGTTTTCGGAACATGGGGCCAAGGATTTATCTTAGTATCTTCCTTTCTCTGATACCCATTCTTTCAATTGAGCCATGGTTGGTAATGGAAATTATTTCGGCTACATACAAGGCTTTTAGTTTGATTACTCAGTTACAATAGTTACAATGCTTTATTTTTCCATTCGATGTGAAGGACTTTTTGTTCTATGTTTTTTTTTTTTTTTTTTTTTTTTTTTTTTTTTTTTTTCACTCATTCACTGGGCTAGTTGCATCATGGTGCAGCCACCTCCTCCTGCGATGGCGACCTCCCGAGCAGAGGTTGAGAAACACTGGTCTAGACTCACAAATTACATGCCTCTCACCATCGCCATGGAATGTCGATTCCTTGACGCTCAGGATCGATCGATCCTTTCTTCAGGCATGCCAAAAAGTCATTTTATCCACTTTATTGGAACAGTACTTCTTCATTACCTATTTTATTCAACCATCTAATCAGTATTCTTCTGTAAAATTGCAGTTGAAAACTTTATATTCTCTTATTCTTTATTGTCCTCATTTTACTGTAATACAAGACCGCTCTCTAGAAACACACCTTCTCGAAAGGCTTCCCAACAAATTTACATGCACTCTTGGCAAATTCCTCTATTTAAGAGCAGTTTTCCTTACCATTGACCGTGTTCATTTAATATCCTCTTTACTTCTATCATTGATGTTACTCCCCGAGTAGGAAACGTTGTTCTCCTTTTGCCACTTTTCATTTACTAATCTAATTCGCTCTGCATAATCTGGCTCAATTGGACCATTTTGCAGGAACGTTCTTTTATTTTTATTGATCAACATCTCTTTTGCAACACTACCCATTCCGGTCAACTGACAATCCAAATCTTTGCTGTCTCTGACATTATTACGGTGTCCTTGTCAAACTTCAAAGTTTCAACTTGAAGGACAAAAAACAATCTTGATAACTCAGAATTGTATATAAAATCCCAAAGATAAATATATTCATTTAAGGCAAAGAAACATTTGGTGCTCTTATCAATCCAATTTCTTCAGGGATAATCCTCCGTGGAATAAGACGGTCTGTAGTCTAGTTTACGTGGCTATACACATGCATCACGATCATACGGATACGATGCTTCTTTTCATGTCATTTGAACACACTTGTTAGGCGTCGCAAGATTGTAAATATCCGGCCGAGAATGGACGAGCACGACTTAGTCCCCTGTTAAAACTCTGTATTTCATCCTGAGACTCTGAATATGCTCATTTGCTCATTTCGCCACCTGTCTTGTCATAAATGTACGACGCACTGGATGTAGAGCAACTCCAAATGCCTACGACTATAGCAGTACGTGTAGAGCCACTCCCAACCAAGCTGGAGTAATTTCACCCCACACCTGGTGATAGTTCTAGTTATTTTGTGGTTGTCACAGCGTTATGGTCACACTGTGAATAACCAGACATAATTCTAGAAATCTTGAGCTAAATAGGTTTTGATATTCCACAAGGCAGTTGGACTGTAACCAGGTGAATCGGTCTGATGTGGAGACGTTGATTCGTGGCAGTGATTCGCAACTGGGTTGCCCATAATAACAAAAAATCATTGTAATTATAACATCTTGCAGTACATATTTAGTCTTTATGCTATCTTATAGACTCCAAGCGACTGTGTTCCGTTACCAAAAAGTTAAATCAGCGATGGATCCTCCGTGTCGATGGCACTTGAGGCGACTTGTGAATCGGGCTACTGTCGGCTATCGGCCGCCTCCCGTTACCACTTAATCCAATTTATGGACCTGGTTTTTCCCTCTCAAACGGCCGGCGGCTCTACAATTGCTTGCACGACACCGCGTCGACGCTTTCTAGACAAGGTCCTGCTGGAACAGGTTTGCCGCTCCCTTTCATGGACGCGTTATCCAGCCCCTCAGCCGGCACGGGCGGCTCAACATTCTTCACCAGAGGTGAAGGCTACGTCAAGGTTGTCTAAAAATTAGAGTAGCTCCTGTGTTTTAGCTCTAAATCAAATGTTCAAATGTTTGTATAGCTTATGGGACTTAACTACGGGGTCATCAGTCCCCAAACTTCCAAACTACTTATCAACTAGCTTATCCTAAGGACGGCACAAATATCCATGCCCGAGGGGGGGATTCGAACCCCCGACCGTAGTGGCCGTGCAGAACGTGACTGGAGCGCCTCAGTTCCCTCGGCCACCGCGACCGGCTGTTTTAGCTCTATCTGTAACAAAAGTTTTCGTCATTTAACACGTAAGCCAGTCATTACTAGTAAAGATTTTCAACATTAATGGATACTTCCTTCTAAAAAATCAAATTTTCCAATGTTTGTTAAGCTTATGGGACTTAACTACGGGGTTATCAGCCCCTAACTTACAAACTACTTATCAACTAGCTTATCATAAGGACGGCACAAATATCCATGCCCAAGGGGGGATTCGAACCCCCGACCGTTGTGGCCGTGCAGACCGTGACTGAAGCGCCTCAGTCCCCTTTTTTTTTTTTTTTTTTTTTTTTTTTTTTTTTTTTTTTTTTTTTCTTGTTCTATGGGTTGATCAGTTTATTGCGGTCGTTGTTCCTTTTTGTTCGTTGTCGTTCGATGAGTTCTTGGCTCAGCTTTTTTATTACAGAGAGGCGTTCAGCCCTCTGACCGGGCGCGCTGAGCCACGGCGCCCGGCTCCCCTCGGCCACCGCGGCCGGCACTTCCTTCTATATCAGGATGAATGGCCAGAGCAAGATCCCCCGTCATCCCGAATATAATACCCACGTGTAAACAAATTCACTGCCTCAAACCGTTAAACCTAGCAAACAGTTCTCTTATATTTATTAGTGGGACACAATACAGATCGTATTTCCACAAAGCTACAGAAATTTGTATAGAGCTGTTATTAACACTCACTTGAAGATTAGTAATTGAAGCCTTTTCCACATTAGTGACTTTATTTATAAACGGAATAGAAAATTCATGAAGTATTAAATCTAAATTAAAATGACCCACAGCTCTTAGACGATGATACTACATTTGTTAACCATATGCACTACCGTCGTGGCAGCCACGCTGGGTAACATCAGTGTCAAGCGAGAGACATTCCTCACGAAGCTCCTTAATACAAGACGCAAGCTAACATTACTTATTTCTATGTGAGTGATTTCTCGACTCCGTTCTTTTAGTGAAAGTATGTCAAAAATTCCTTTGCTTCCAAATTCTATTCAGTACCTCCTCATTATTTACGCGATCTACCCAACTAATCTGCAGCATTCTTCCGTAGCACCACATTTCAAAAGCCTCTATTATCTTCCTGTGTAAACTTTTTATCGTCCAAGTTTCACTTCCGTACAAGGCAACACTCCATACAAACGCGTCCAGAAAGGATTTCCTTACACTTAATATCCGATATTAACAAAATTCTCTTTTCAAAAACGCTTTTCTTCCCATTGTCATTCTGCATTTTATATCCTCTGCACTGGGACCGTCATATGTTATTTTACTGCCCACGTAAAAAACTCATGTACCACCTTTATCGTTTCGTTACCTTCCTTCAGCATCGCCTGGTTTTCTTAGACTGCATTCCATTACCCTTGTTTTTGTCTTGTTAATGTTCATTTTATATGCACCTTTCAACACACTGTCCATTACGTTCAATTGCTCCTCCATCTCCTTTGCTGTCTCTGACAGAATTACAGAGTTATAAGCAAAACGCAGTTTTTTTATTTCTTTACCCTGAATTTTAATTCCTTCTCCAAATTTCTCCTTGCTTTCCTTGGCTACAACCTTGGAGAAAGGCTACAATCTTGTGTTCCTCTCTTCCCAGCGACTGCATCCCTTTCATGCCCTTCAATTCTAATGGAAGGAAGGAAGCTTACGGTTTAAAGTCCCGTCGGCAGCTTGGTCATTAGAGACGGAGCTTAAGCTCGGATTTTTGGGGAAGAATGTGGGAGGAATTCAGCCGTGCCCTTTGAAAGGAACCATCCCGGCATTTGCCTGGAGTGATTTAGAGAAATCACGGAAAACCTAAATCTGGATGGCCGGAGGTGGATTTGAACCACCATCCTCCAGAATGCGAGTACAGTGTCTTAAGCACTGCGCCACCTCAGTCGGTCTTTCAACTCTAATAACAGCTGTTTGGTTAAAGTACAGGTTGTAAATAACTTTCCGTTCCCTATATTTACACCTGCAGACTTCAGAATTTGAAACAGTGTATTCCAATCAACAGCTTTCTCCAGATCTAGAAAAGTTTTTAGAAATGTAGGTTTGCCTTTCCTTAACCTATCTCCTGAGATAAGCCATAAAGTATGGACTGCCTCCCGTCTTCCTACATTTCTCCTGAATCCAAACCGGTCTTCACCAAGGTCGGCTTCTCCATCCTTCTGTAAATAATTCGTATCCAAATTTAGCAACCATGACTTCTTCTGGTAACACTGCAAATCAACTACGAGACAATTTGTGTGCATTTGCCGTCTGT
Organism: Locusta migratoria; assembly: GCA_026315105.1. Classification (NCBI taxonomy): domain Eukaryota; kingdom Metazoa; phylum Arthropoda; class Insecta; order Orthoptera; family Acrididae; genus Locusta; species Locusta migratoria. Next base: position 50,354,988 of record CM048746.1, on the reverse strand, counting down.
TTTGCCTCGCATCACGTCCCTTTCCTCAATGTTCGTCATACGTACACAAAAGTACGTCCAACGATGTGACAAGTGCCTAAATATTTTCCGCGGATGCTGGGCGGGGATGGTGTCTCGGTCTGAGGCGCCTTGTTACAGTCTGTGTGACCGCTCCCGCTGTAGGTTCGAGTCCATCCTCTGCCATGGAGTATTGCATCTGACGTAATTTAAGTAGTGTGTAAGTCTAGGGACCGATAACCGTAGTGAAACAAAAAAATAGAGAAATTGAGTGCCGACTGGCAGATAATGTCTTACGCACTAGGTATAAGATTCTTTTTGTATAAATAACTAGCTGATGACCCGGGGTTGCCCAGGTATTTATTTATTTATTCCTACCATTTTCAGGTATATATGCATTTGTATAAGGGCTGTGTGTCTGTAAAATCTCTTGGGAACACAATTAGTAGTAAAGAAGCAATAGAATATAACTTGGTGTGTGATGGGACGGTTTTCCATGAATGTTACTGATTATGTGCTTATATCTCATGAACTATGTGTTGTACTGTGATATAATTTAGAAGGTACACTCAACTATATTCGTGTATACTGTTTGTAAAATTCCCTGTGGCTGCAATTTGTAGTGTAGAAATTATAAATTGCAACGCCATGCCGAATGCCGTAGTGTTATACCATGAATAGCGGAGCATTACTGTTTATGTGCTCATATCTCTTGAACTACGCATCGGAATGTGATACAATTTAGAAGGTACATTCAACTATATATGTGTATACTGTCTGTAAAATTTCCTGCGGTTGCAACTTATAGTGTAGAAATTACAAATTGTAACGTCATAACGAGAGCCGTAGTTTTACTCCATAAACAGCGGAAAAAGCGAGAACCTTTTTTCCTTTCATCATTTTACTATGGTTGCCAGCGAGAAAAGGTTTAATAAAGGTTTGAAATTATGTTTAAAGTTTGTTGCAAGTCACTAAGTACTGTCATTCTCATACAGTGTATTTCGAAATCTCGCCGCATTATATGGCATTTTTTGCGATTTCTATTGGTTATGACGTAATAGCTTTTCAACCATGTGCCGTAAGTAATTTTTAACCATGCAGCAATTGTTACCTCACGGTAGGGAAGGTGTGTATCAAATTTGGTTGAAATCGGTCCAGTGGTTTAGGAGAAAATGTGCAGCACTGTTGTTTGACGCAGCAGTTTTTCGCTCATCTCATTGTATATTACGTCATATCTCGTGAACTATATATCGTATGTGATTCTTACACTCACGGCGACCGTCCTCATGGACTGAAGCTTACGTGTAGAAAATTTCATAAAGATTGGAACAAAATTGTAGATTTGTATGCAACACGTACAAATATACGGACACTCTGCTTTATATATTAGCTATCTGAGAGAGTGTGGAAGAGGTCCCCTGGCAGGTGACTGACGGCGTTGCCTTCGTGTTTGCAGAGCCGCGCGCGGCGGTGGTGGTGGACCAGACGGCGGAGCCGTCGTGGCGGCTGCCGGACACGGTGTTCGAGACGGCGGGCAGCAACTACTTCACGGCGAGCCACGGGCTGGTGCAGACGCACCCGGCGCGCGGCCCGGGCGCCGCCGCGGCCGCGGCCCCCGGCCTGCGCACCATCGACTTCGGCAGCCGCGCGCTCTCCGAGCTGCGGCGCAACCCGTCGCTGTCCGCGCCCGACGAGTGCGCGCGCGCCTGCCGCGAGGACGAGCCGCCGCGCATCTGCTACTACCACTTCACCCTGGAGCTGTACAACGTGCTGGGCGCGTGAGTGCTCTGCCGCCGCTGGCCGGCCCTCTTCTAACTCCGTAACAAAAGCTTTATTACAGATCGAGTTCTGTGTACCATTATACACGCTGACCAGACGTTCCGGTTTTTCAATATGGCAAATACACTACTGGCCATTAAAATTGCTACACCAAGAAGACCTGCAGTTGATTAACGGGTAGTCATTGCACAAATATACTAGAACTGGCATGTCATTACATTTTCGCGCAATTTGGGTGCATAGATCCTGAGAAATCAGTACCCAGAACAACCACCTCTGGCCGTAATAACGGCCTTGATACGCCTGGGCATTGAGTCAAACAGAGCTTGGATGGTTTGTACAGGTACAGATGCCCATGCAGCTTCAACACGATACCACAGTTCATCAAGAGTAGTGACTGGCGTATTGTGACGAGCCAGTTGCTCGGCCACTATTGACCAGACGTTTTCAGTTGTTGAGATCTGGTGAATGTGTTGGCCAGGGCACCAGCCGAACAAAAATGTTCAAACGTTTGTAAATCCATCGGACCAAACTGCGTGGTCATCAGTCCGTAGCTTACAAACTACTTAAACCTAGGTAAACTAACCCAACGACAACAGACACACACACATGCCCCAGGGAGGACTCGAACCTCCACGGCGAGCAACCGCGCGCTCCGCAGCGAGACGCTTTAGACCGCTCGGTTACTCCACCGCGGCCCAGCCGATCATTTTCTGTCTCCAGAAAGGCCCCTGCAACATGCGTTCGTGCATTATCCTGCCGAAATGTAAGGTTTCGCAGGGATCGAATGAAGGGTAGAGCCACTAGTCGTAACATATCTGAAATGTAACGGCCACTGTTCAAAGTGCCGTCGATGCGAACAAGAGGTGACCGAGACACGTAACCAATGGCACCCTATACCAGCACTCCGGGTGATACGCCAGTATGGCGATGACGAATACACGCTTCCAATGTGCGTTCACCGCAATGTCGCCAAACACAGATGCGACCATCATGATGCTGTCAACAGAACCTGGATTCATCCGAAAAAAATGAGGTTTTGCCTTTCGTTCACACAGGTTCGTCGTTGCGCATACCATCGCAGGTGCTCCTGTCTGTGATGCAGCGTCATGGGTTACCGCAGCCATGGTCTCCGAGCTGATGATAATCCATGCTGCTGCAAACGTCGTCGAACTGTTCGTGCTGATGGTTGTTGTCTTGCAAACTTCCCCATCTGTTGACTCAGGGATCGAGACGTGGCTGCACGATCCGCTATAGCCATGCCTGTCATCTCTACTGCTAGTGTTACGAGGCCGTTGGCATCGAGCACGGCGTTCCGTATTGCCCTCCTGAACCAAACGATTCCATATTCTGCTAACAGTCATTGGATCGCGACCAACGCGAGCAGCAATGTCGCGATATCATAAACCGCATTCGCGATAGGCTACAATCCGACCTTTATCTATGTCGGCAACGGTACGCATTTCTCCTCCTTACACGAGGCATCACAACAACGTTTCACCAGGCAAAGCCGGTGAACTGCTGTTTGTGTTATGTCAGCATGTTGTAGGTGTCACCACCGACGCCAACCTTGTGTGAATGCTCTGAAAAGCTAACCATTTTTATATCACAGCATCTTCTTCCTGTCGATTAAATTTCGCGTCTCTAGCACGTCATCTTCGTGGTGTAGCTATTTTAATGGCAAGGAGTGTAGTAATGTGACCTAATATGTACGAGCGGAAAAAGGGAGTCCGAGAGGGAATAAGTGAATAAGGAATCACCAAAATTGCGAAAACAGTATCTGTAAGGTTAAATATACGATCAACGTTTAAAAATGCAGCTAATCGGTCGCAAAGCCAGTAGTTGCTTACTTGACCGAGGATTCAAATGTTCAAATGTTTGTAAATATTATGGGAGTTAACTACAGGGTCATCAGTCCCTAAACTTACAAACTACTTATGAACTACTTACGAACTAGGACGGCACAAATGTCCATGCCTGAGGGGGGATTCGAACCCCCGACCGTAGTGGCCGTGCAGACCGTGACTGAAGCGCCTCAGTCCCCTCGGCCACCGCGGCCGGCGATCGAGGTTTCGGCTATGATTAGGATAGCCTTCATCAGAAGTAAAAATTTACATTAACGAACAGTCAGAAAATGGTTCTTGAGCTACAGAGCTCTCGTTAAAGTTACAAATGTAGTTTACACATAACAAAATCTAAAAACCGGACTTATTGCAGGCCGCACACGCGACCCGTAGCGGCGAACAGAAGTTCTGTTTTTAGATTTTTAACGTGAGCTCTGTTGCCCAAGAACCATTTGCTAACTGTTTATTAATGTAACTCAATTTTTACGTCTGACGAAGGCTTCCCTAGTCGTAGCTGAAACCATGGTCAAGTAAGCAGTTACCGGCTTTGCAACTGACGAGCTGTGTTTTTTAAGTGTTAAATTAATATTTATTTCGCAGAAGCCCTCAAACAATGATATTTTTGCTTGGTACCAATGTTTTTCTCAATGATTCACGATCATCAATTTCACGGTGATTTGATTTTTCTTGCAACAAAAACTTGTTCATTTTACGAAAAAATTATGAAAGGAGAACATTTATTGGTTACTTTTTCGTAGAACTATATTTTACAAATGAGAAATGTTCATCACACACTTCGGCACAGTACATCACACTCACTAAATCGCTATAGATTACAAAACCAACAGAACTTCCACTTCTGAACACAGATTAACGATGTGGGATATCTGATGAACCTTGTTTATCACGATTTTTCCTGTGTTTTGATTGTTACAGATTTGATAATGACTCTTTAACGAGTCGAAACTAGCAATCAGTGTAAAATCAGTGTATAGGAGCGATCAATGGGAAATAAAGATCTCATAAGAGATTCATAAGGAGGATTGAATAAAGTAATCAGCAAAAATAAGCAAAGAAATGGATAACAATGAAATGTAATTGAAATACATTTCATTAATTTAACTAACATTATGATGTAAGCAAATGTTATTTTCCGTAGTAATGCTTCTTATTTGTTATGCGTAATGTAGCAAGTACAGTAATAAAAAAAAAGTTTAAATGTTTGTAATTCTATCGGACCAAACTGCGTGGTCATCAGTCCGTAGCTTACAAACTACTTAAACTAAACTAACCTAAGGACAACACACACAACCATGCCCCAGGGAGGATTCGAACCTCCACGGCGAGCAACCGCGCGCTCCGCAGCGGGACGCTTTAGACCGCTCGGCTACTCCACCGCGGCGTACAGTAATAGATACTGTTTGTAAATAACAGGTTATTTGGAAATGAATTCTTAATTTAAAACAATGCGAACACTACTAGTTAAATCCGCCAGCTAGATCTAAACACTGATTTTTGCATACATTTAGTCTGAAATTGTTAGTATGCCGACACCTTCGGAGCCTTTTAGAGTACTGGCATGTAATACGCATATGATGTGATACAAACAAGCGCCGACAGTGAGCGCTCTCGCTGAGTGTGTTGGAAGCGCGCAGCGTCGAAAGTTCCCAAGAGCGAGCACGCCGGCAGCGGACAGTCCAAATATGTACGCGCTAATTAGGCGACAGCTGTAGTCCGCCTGCGGCCGCCGCTACAACTCACTTATGTCCTTATCCCGCGCTCTTACCAACAGCGACAAAAAACGATTGTATTTCACCTGCGAGACCTCCGTTTCTTTCGTCCGGTCGTCGCAGCCCTTACGGAACAGGTACGTGGAGCGCAGTCAAATGGCCTCGCGATTCTGCTTGAAGTATGGCCGGGGGAAGTTAGGATTGAGGCTTTTTGCGAGTAGAGCGGTGTCTTGCCTTCTGTAGGAAGCGGAGTTGCGTCTTCACCTGTCTGTCTCGCGCTCAGTAACAAACTTTTTGCTGTTGAACAGATGGTCTCGAACCTCACAAGACTTCTTCGTCGATCTCATCCACCACCACTTATTGTACTACCGCTTTTGGTATTCGTTTTGACCGTGAGATATTTACAAATAAGCAATACCCACCTACAATTGTTCGAAGAATTGTGATGTACGGTTTAACTTCATTATAAAACTCTGCGGGTATCTTTATAACCCCCCGGTTTCTTTTTAAATGTCGATCAATAACTAAGTCAAGAACAATAACGCCGGAAAAGTTATACCCTCATATATGATTATGTCTACACCCATACTCCGGATACCTCCTAACGGTGTGTGGCGGAGCGAAATTCCTCGTTTTCCTGTTCCACTCTCATATGGTTTGCAGGAAAAATACGAAAGGAAAGCCTCGGTTTAGGGTCTACTCTCTCTCTGAATTCATCATCATGATGTTTTCAAGAGATTTACCAAAGAGAAAACAATATTTTTGCCGACTGTTCGTGAAATGTGCGGTATACGAACTTTTGAAAGAAGGCCACATCACTGAGGCCTTATCGTGAAGCAGAACTTGTTTCCTGCATGATCTACTAGAGCATTGAGGCGCCATGCTACGATGCGCGAGGTCGTTCCCCCTCGGGCCTGGATGTTTGTGCTGTCTTTCGTATAAGGTAGTTCATAAGTTTAGGGACTGATGACCCCACAGTTATGTCCCACAAGCTTTACAAACATTTGAACATTTTGATCACAGCTGCCTGACTCTTGTGGAGAAACGTATGCAATATTCTGCCGCATCTATTTTTAATAATCTTTAATGATTAGATCCGCAACAGTTGTTAATTTTAAACTTGTTTTATTTGTATGCAATGACCTAGTTTCGAGACCTACATCTCGTCATTACGTGCATCTGCAAATTACAGTCAAATAAAATAGTTACGTCTGTAATCATAGACTTCACTATTTTATTTGATTGTAATTTACAGATTCACCTGATGATGAGATATAGGTCTCGAAACTCGGGTAGTGAGTGCAAATAAAAAAGTTAAAAATTAACATCTGTTGCGGATTCATTAAAGATGAAGACGGACGGTTTTGGATGTCCCGAAGGAAGAAAATTGTGTCATCTTTAATAAGCTGCCAAAAGAATTGAAAAAGCTTGTTAGTGATGCACGCACTTTCAAGGCTGAACTGAAGACTTTCCTCATGGCTTAGTCTTTCTATTCTGTCGAGTAATTAGGGGAAAAATCAAAAGATTAAGCCAATTTGTCAGTTTCGTTGTTCGTTCTTTTCACATGTGCTTACGTCTGTTACGTGAATAGGACTCCTATACTTTATCATGTACTACTCGTTTAATATTCGTAGAATATATGACATCAACTGCGATTGGGCAAAGCTGAAAATGTGTACCCAGCCGGGATTCGAACCCGGGTCTCCCCCTTTCTAGGCAGTTGCGCTGACCCCTACACCACTGGGGACACAGTGATCACCGCACCTGCAAGGACTACCCATGCACTCCTCCCGTCAGATACAAATTCACAGCTTCGCCCTGCCCATAGTACTCAGACTCGTAGTTTAACTAATTCCCGTAAGAGTAAGGGCATCAAACTTGCCCACCCCTCCCCACTAACGATAGGATCATTGCCCGTCACCGGCATTTATATATATATACATGTGGCGTCTGTTCCGAAAGAACAGCTGCAGCTGTTATTACTTAATATTCGCAGAATATATGACATCAACTGCGATTGGCCAAAGCTGAAAATGTGTACCCAGCCAGGATTCGAACCCGTTAGTGGGGTGGGGTGGGCAGGTTTGAAGCCCTTACTCTTACGGGAATTAGTTAAACTACGAGTTTGAGTACTGTGGGCAGGGCAAAGCTGTGAATTTTTATCTGACGGGCAGGTGCGGTGATCACTGGTCCCCAGTGGTGTAGGGGTCAGCGCAACTGCCTAGAAAGCGGGAGACCCGGGTTCGAATCCCGGCTGGGTACACATTTTCAGCTTTGCCCAATCGCAGTTGATGTCATATAGTCTACGAATATTAAATAATAACAGCTGCAGGATCAGAAGTGATGTCTGTTCTTTCGGAACAGACGCCACATGTATATACTACTCGTTTGTTAAAGTCTGATGTTCCATGGCCCTGAAGACTCGCCCGTAAATTCGTTAGCTTTTAGGATATGTACTTGTTTAGTGGTTGGCCTCATGGGCCCCCCCATGTCCTGTTGCAGCGCCTGCCAGGTGTGCACGCCCAACGCGACCAACACGGTGTGGTCGCACTGCCAGTGCGTGCTCGCCGACGGCGTCGAGCGCGGCATCCTCACCGTCAACCGGATGCTGCCCGGGCCCAGCATACAGGTGCGTAATCACGCCTCTCAAGCGGCGCGGCCGCGATACAGTAATTGCACATTTCCCGTGCCCGGGGAAAATCGTGCCAGAGACTGGTGACTTTTTTTGGTCGAAAAGGTCACAGAAATGGAGCCTAATTGCTTGTTTACAGTGAGGTTATGAAACAGTAATTATTATGAATCTGACCGCTTTGAGAGCTAATGTTTGTATGCGCCTTGCTGCAACAAGCGGTAGGATAACTGTAAGTAGAACAACAGCGATTGAGTTCACTCCTAATTCGGTACTCTGCAAGAAATGGAACCAGTCAATAACAATACCAATACACATAAGGAGAGGCATTGAATTAAAATTCATGCTGTGGCCGGAATATGAACCCGGGATCTCCTACTTACTGGGCTGGTGCTTTAGATCACTCAGCTAACAGCGTTGTAGCCAAAACATAAATTTTAATTCAATGTCTCTCCTTATGTTTAATACCTTTGGTATAACGAGACAATGTTGTCTCAAGGAATTGTATTATTTGTTGATATTTATACCAATAAATGTTTTAAACATACACTTTTTTGTTATTCTTCCGAATGTGGTCTTTTCCCCCAACACGTGACTTCTGACTCTCCAGTCTGTATGAGGGTACACCACATTTTAAAGGAGTGCATTTCACTTTGTCTTGAGGAGCTAGAAGAAAATTAAAGTGGCGACCTGCACTACGTTTCAGCTCATGACAACTGTGATAAGTCTTATTTCAGAAGGGCTCTATGTCCATTTGACGTACTTTCGAGAAAATTGGAAAAAAACTGTTTTCGTTATTTACAGAGCATTTTCTTAACCGTTTGCAGTGACCAGTGCAAGTACCACTATTAACAAGTATTCTGACTGATTATATACTCAAATATTCTGCAGATTTATTGACCAGAGCTGAATAGTTCTCTTGGACATATGGCCTTTCTAAAATAAGTGAGAAATAAAAGTGTTAAAACCTTTACATCACACAAACTAACTGTTTAATGAACGTATTAGTAAAAGTTAGAGCCAATTTTTAAGAATTCACGATATCTGTTCATGAAAACAAACTGTTTACTAATATTGGAATTCACAGATCATCACACATCCTTACCATTGGTCGTTTTCATTCCTGTTTGTACGTTTTTTCTGCCTGTATTAGACTCTGAAGGTAAAGATCTTTTTCATCTTTACGATTAAGATCCATAAAATATGCTAGAATTGATGACTGATCATCCTGACTAATGGATTCAAAACACTTAGAAGTGCATGTACGTGGTTTTCCGACAGATTTTGCAAGTATTAACTTACTTCGGTAATAGTTAAAAGGCATTTTACGCCACTGGAGAGCGATCAACAGTTTATATAAAACACTTCATTCAGCCAAGATCGCTAAAAATTTATTTTCGTCCCTTAACCGGTTTCGGTGAGCTCAGTCACCATCTTCAGAAATTCCAGTACAATCACTGCAAAAAGTTATACAATGTCTACAAACTGCAAAGTTATTGTGGTATACAAATTAAATGACAGTTAACAAAACATGTACATTACCTTAGCGTCATATCTAAAAATAGAGACATAACCTTCTAACGCACGTAAACATGTTGTTAAAGTTTTTCATCACAGGGTGGTTCGTCATAATGAATAAAATGTGGTCTTGGCCCAAGCAAACAGGAGACTGAACAGGAAAACATTGCACAACAGAGTTGCTACAGGTTGCCACTAGGTGGCAGTGGTGTCAAAACAAAACAATAGGATGCAAATTCAACTTAAAAGAAACATAGTACATATATATTAACTGGATTCCCCAAGCCTTTTAATTTAGTAGGTTTGATTGCATTCAGTTTGTACTGCTCGGGATGACATATACCTCTCCTCCTCGTTTTCTTATGCACAGGTTTAATTTAACAATCAGATTCACTAAAATTAAGATACTGTGAGGATCCAATATCACATATCACGTCTTCCTCTATAACCACGACTTTGAAACAAACCACAGATGCATTATTTATATCGTTCTCCGTCCCTTTCTGACAGTCAAACAATCTCAACAAGCCGGCCGCGGTGGCCTAAGAGACTGAGGCGATCCAGTCACGATCTGCACGGCCACTACGGTCGGGGGTTCGAATCCCCCCTCAGGCATGGATATTTGTGCCGTCCTAGTTCGTAAGTAGTTCATAAGTAGTTTGTAAGTTTAGGGACTGATGACTCCGTAGTTAAGTCCCATAAGCTTAACAAACATTTGAATCTCAACAAAGTACATGGAGTTATTGTTCAGAATTGATGAGAGAAAAAGTGCCCTATGTCCTGGACATGGGGCTCTTTTGAAATCAACGAGGATTTCTCCACCGTGTATTTTGGCCATTTCATAAAACGCGAACGTCCTTTCCATACCCAACAATGGGTCGATCCCTGAAATATACAGAAATGTGCATAGCACAAAATTCCAGAAAAGTGGGCTTAGGGTCCTTTTGAAATAAGCGATTCAATTATTCGTCTGATAATTACTGTACCCCATTATAAAACCACACCTTGTTAACAGTAAACAAATAAAACTCTTGCAGACAATCAGTAGTACAAATGAATTTGTTATGAATGACCACAAGTGTTATGTAGCCTTATGTCTTCCAGTAACGGAAGATGAAACAGTAGAGAGTGGTGAGGTGATGCGCCTTGTTGCTGCCGCAGGTGTGTGAGAACGACAAGGTGGTGATCGACGTGGAGAACGCGATGGACGGCCAGGAGGTGACGATCCACTGGCACGGCGTGTGGCAGCGTGGCTCCCAGTACTCGGACGGCGTGCCCTTCGTCACGCAGTGCCCCATCCAGCAGGGCAACACCTTCCGCTACCAGTTCAGCGCCAGCAACGCGGGCACGCACTTCTGGCACGCGCACACAGGTATACCGTCACCGCAGCTATCGCCTACAGGAAGGCAGGCGCTTACTTCTGCCGCGTATACAGTCACCTCAGCTATCATTGACAGCAACGAGGGCACATACTTGTTTCGTGCTATCACTGCCACTATTGTGGGTGTGAACGTTTAGCACGTATGCACATGTGTACAATCACCACAGCTATCACTGACAGCAACATGGGCGCGCACTTCTGGTGCACAGTTACACAGTCACCACAGCTATCACCAACAGCGAAGAGGGCACACACCTCTTACATGCAAAGAGTAAAGCTATCAATATTAATGTGAGCTCACACTTACGGCATATACCATGATAACAGCTATCACCAACTCCAAAGCAGGCAGATGCACACGGGTCAACAGTCACTACAGCTGTCACCAACAGCAACGGCGGCTCACACTTATGGCGTGTGTGCACAGGTATGCAACGACCACAGTTATCAGTGACAGTAATGTGGACACATTAACACAGATATACAATCTCCATAATTATCAGTGACAGCGACGTGGGAACATAGTTTGGCATGAACACACACGAATACAATCACCGTAGTTATCATCAAAAACAATATGCACACACATTTCTGCCACATTCATGCAGGCATACAATCACCACACCTATCACCGACAGCAATGTGGACACACACTTCTGGCCCATACAGACAAGTATAAAATGACCACAGCTATCGCGGACAGGAAAGTGTGCTCAATTTTCTGGGACAAAGAGACAGATGTAGATACCACACTTATGACTTACAGCAAAGCAGGACCACACCTCTGGCACCCACACACAGGTGCGCATATACCACAGCACGTGCACATAGGAATATATTCACCACAGCTATCACAACACCAACGCAGGCGCATACAACTGGGGATTGAGGCGCTTCACTCACGATCTGCACGGCCACTACGGTCGGGGGTTCGAATCCCCCCCTCGGGCATGGATATTTGCGCCGTCCTTAGTGTTAGCTGGTTCATAAGTAGTTTGTAAGTTTAGGGACTGATGACCCCGTAGTTAAGTCCCATAAGCTTTACAAACATTTGAACATTTGATTTTCATACAACTGCAGCACGACCATATGCACACACACACACACACACACACACACACACACACACACACACATGCATCACCACATATTCCAGTGCCAACAAAGCGTGCACACAAGTAAGCAACAGTGAAATATTTCATAGCACACAATGTGAGGTAACACTTCTCCTAGGAGCGTACATATACATTCATCGCTGCAGCCCTTTACCACTAGCAACGAGTGCTCCACATCCGCTACATGAACATAGGTATGCCGCTACCACAGATCTCACTGTCAGCATAATGTTTTAAACTGCATACAATTTCCACTTATTGGATGTCTCATTGCCAATGTAACTTCCTCTCGATCTTCCCCCTTTTCTGTAAACTTCTCTACACATTTTTCCTACCTGTCAAAGGTACTAATACGAGTCACAACAAAATGGTCATTGGAAACATCCATTATAAGTCGATTACGATTTTGCATGGAATTGTCTACTTACTGAGGCCAGTGTTGTGGACTGAGTGAAAGGAAGCAATGGAAATCTTATATCTCCCTAACCACATTAATTACAGCATACGGGTTTCTGATATTACCAAACCTGTTTTATGTTTGTTAATTTGAATTTCATTCATATATTCTCCTAGACATAAACATTTTCTCCTCTTTCAGGAACATTATCACTTTTTGCATTCTTTTTGTTTAAGATTTGTGTAAGTGTTGATATTTCTACACACTCATACGTGTCATTCCCGCCCGCAGGCCTGCAGAAGCTGGACGGCCTGTACGGCAGCATCGTGGTGCGGCAGCCGCCGTCGCAGGACCCCAACAGCCACCTGTACGACTTCGACCTGACGACGCACGTGGTGCTGCTCAGCGACTGGATGCACGAGTCCGCCAACGAGCGCTTCCCCGGCCGCCTCGCCGTCAACCCCGGCCAGGAGCCGGACAACGTCCTCATCAACGGCAAGGGCCAGTTCCAGGTACCGGACCCACTCGCTCTTCCTTCGCTTACTCGGTGCGACACCTCCCTCAAGTTATAATGCGTTGTTGTTTCCCTTCAACACTACACCTAAGACCCATCGACCAGTTCCACAAGAACAAAATCACATGACATGTCACACACAGGGCAGTTCTGGCACGCGATGGTAAGTAACTATACTTTCGTACCAGACCACAGCCAGAAACTTTCATGAAGTGAAATACTGTATGTTTCATTAATGACCATAAATTCACAAAATATACATTCTTACGCTGTCTCATTTCATGTTGAGCATACAAAAATATATTGGTACTAATGGGGGGAGGGGGAGTACGCAGTTATAAGACTCTAAACGGGCATTAAAAAGTAACGACAATAGTTTGTTCGATATCTCGATTTTAGCCTAGACAAATCTATAGTAGCTCAAGGGGAAAGCACCTCTTCGTGTAATAATTTCTACAACATACCGTTTGCAGTCCCTGACGATGAGCGTTATGTGATTTTATTTCAGTGACTCAAAAATCAAGTTAAAATTATGAGGAGAGATTAAATAATTGACAGTGAGGACGAACGAGGAAATGTATATTTTGAACAGGCTGTAATTCAGCTCGGGTGTGGGGCATCATTCATTGCGAAAAATCATATCCCCTTCATAAGGGCAGCTCGGTTACTACTTTCGTGGTGATCGGTGAAACGCCGGACAAGTCCAGGGTAATGCACCTTCTGCCATGCACCATTTTACGATGTGTCTAAGACAGTCCCGGATTTAAGGGGAGGGGGGCGGTGCAAACCGGGATGTATGTCTCGGACGGCACTTGTAGAGGGGCGCCGAAGATTCGAGAACAAGGGTACGTACACCTGACTAGCAAGTGGCGGGGTGGGAGAACTGCAGGGAGTGGGGGGAGGAGGAGAGCACCAGAAAGGGAGGGGAGTGTCGCCACTATCACGTTCGCGCCCCGATTTTAAAATGCCGGCTATGGTCGAAGATAACTGGGAGGTAAGATTTTCTTTGGAGATTTTCTTTCGGGATACCATAGACTCTAATTCTGCCAGGCGATATGATGCAAATTATGTCAGTAGGACGAGCTGTTATGCCGAACGAAGTATCTTTCCCGCATTTATCATTTTAGTTGCGATATAGATGTCGAAAATATAGATGCTGAAGTGAAATTACTGTTTCATTAGAGCTCACTTATAAAACCTATTTGAAGCTGACTACTTCTTTTACACATTAAAGAAGACAGTTTACTTAACACGTATCACAACCATTCTAAAGTCCCTTCTCTAGAGTTGTTATGATGTCAGAGTAGCCTGCCGCCATCTGTTCATCGCAGACAGAGTAGCTGATGCCCAATACAGCGCTCCATCGCACACGTCAGGACTACGACTTCTTACTGGGAGTGAGAAGATTGGATAGATTAATACTTGTTCCATAGATCATATATACGACATTTCGTAATGATGTGGAACGTGACAGTTTATAACATGTTGTCTATATATGACAATCAATATTTTAAGGATCTTTTAATTACTTTTTTTAAAGTTTTATCTAAAAATTTATCTACAGTGTAGAAGGAGTAAGTTATGCTACCACAAAAGTCTTCGGTGACTTACCAAATAACATTAATGTCTGACAATTTGCCAACCAACAATTAAAAACAAATAGAAAGAATTTCAGAATGACAACTCCTTGGATTCAGTTGATCGACTTTTACGTAGAAATTAGTAATGCTACAAAAAAATTAACTAAATAAAAAGTTGTTGTTATCGTCTTCAGTCCGGAGACTGGTTTGATGCAGCTCTCCACCTTACTCTATCCTGAGCAAGCCTTTTCTTCTCCTCATAAGAACAGCAACCCACATCCCCTTGAATCTGCTTACTATACGCGTCTCTTCATCTCCGTCTGCCATTTTTACCCCACACACTTCCCTCCAATGATAAATTTACGATTCCTCGATGTCTAAGAATGTGTCCGCCCAAGCGATCCCATCTTTTAGTCAGGGTATGCCAAAAATTCCTTTTCTCGCCAATTCTGTTCAGTACCTCTTCATTAGTTATACGATCTACCCACCTAATCTTCATCATTCTTCTGTAGCACCACATTTCAAAGGCCTCTATTCTCTTCCTGTCCGCACTGCTTATCGTCCATGTTTCACTCCCTTACAAGGCAACACTCCACACAAATGCCTTCAGAAAAGACTTCCTTACACTTAAATTAATATTCGATGTTAGCAAATTTCTCTTTTTCAAAATAGCTTTTCTTCCCATTGCCATTCTGCATTTTATATCCTCTGTACTGCGACCATCGCATATTATTTTACTACCCAAGTAACAAAATTCATGGTATTGTATGTAATGTTATCTGTTACTAAAATGACACGTTCCATATAATTACTAAATCCCGTATTCATGGCCTGTGGAACAAGTATTTATCTATTATTTGAACTAAAGATGTAATATTATTATGTGCGTTGTTCCACATGACATGAAGGTCTAACCCCCTTGTGTATAAAGGATTATCAGCCACCCTTGTCAAGTGAAATTTGATGTTTCTTAAAGACTAGCATAAAAAACGTTGACAGTTCAAAACCTCAATGTTACGAGTGCAACACACAAAATCTAATTTACTTTTAGGTTACAGACTCGTCAGTTGTGTATTAGACTAGTCATCCAACAGTATCTCTTCATCAAGGAAAATTGAAATATTTTGTTGTCGGGTGTCGCATTTATCATCTCGAACTGCTTTTTTCCATGCTATGGTTCTCGATTATGCCTAGACCGTGGTTGTCTTACCTTTCAATTACCTGCTCGCCCGCAGGACCCCAACACGGGCTTCGTGACGAACACGCCGCTGGAGATCTTCACGATGACGCCCGGCCGGCGCTACCGCTTCCGCCTCATCAACTCGTTCGCCACCGTCTGCCCGGCGCAGTTCACCATCGAGGGCCACCCGCTAGTCATCATCGCCACCGACGGAGAGCCCGTGCAGCCCGTCGCTGTCAACACCATCATCTCCTTCTCAGGTACGTCAGCAGGAATACTGTGCGTTGTTGTAAGCAGGTAGTTGTATAACCCAACGCTAGAGAAAAAGTAGTTCCAGGGACAAACTCTACGAGTTGTCCTATTTACTTAAGCGGAAGCATTTGTAAACTAAGAGAAAACTTTTTCACGATTTAGGTTGGACTATACTCTGATTTCCTGACGGAGGCAAGAATAAACTACAGGGATCGAAACGTTATCTACAGCTCGCATACAAAGGAGATTACATTTATAAATCAAGGAGCATGAAAACAAATCAGTAGTTGCGAAGAGAATGAAACAGGCTTGTAGCCCATTCCCAATGTTATACAATCTATACACTGAGAAAGCTATCAGCAAAAGAAACCAAAGAGAATTTTGGGAAAAGAAATTCGGTAAAAAGAAAAAGAATTTGAGGTTTGGCACCAATACTGTACTTACGGCGAAGACGGATATGGGTCACCCCCAAGAAATTGGAAAATCCGTTGAACGGAATGGACAGTATCTTGAAAGGAAACTAGAAACACCAGAAAAAATAAAACGGCGGTGATATGTCGTCAAAATAACCAGGTGATGGTGAGAGAATTACAATTGGATAGTCACGCTGGGCAGCAAAGTAACTGACCATGTCCAGAATAAAGAGGGTTTAAGATACAGACTGTTGCCGCGCGGGGATCGACGTATAATCTGGAAGGCCACGTTACGTATCGGTGGTTCGAATCCTGCCTGTGTTTGTGTATGTGTTTCTTGCGATAGTTTAACTTAGTTGATGTAGTTTGTAGGTCTAGGGACTGGTCCCATAGAGTTACAAACATTTTGATTTTTGCAGACTGGCAATATCAAGAAAAGATCTCTCAAAGGTAGAAATGTTCTTAACACTCAATACTTAAGCTACGAATTGAATTTCTCGAAGTATTTGATAAAGTGTAATCTTGCACGGAAGTGAAACGTGGACTGCACAGTGCATACAAAAGAGAAATAGCTTTCAAAACATGGTGATACTCAAGAATGCTGAAGATAAAGTGAATCGTGGGCAAAGAAATTTACAGCACTACTTGGCCTGGATAATATATCCAGAGTCATCAACGAACTGTCGATTTGATAATGGAGAAAATTATAAGGGATAAAATTGTGAATGAAAATCATGGTTGGATTACTATAAGCAGCTTGAAATGGATAAATATTGCATAGATTATAGAGAGATGAAGTAGTTTGCACAGGGTAATTAAGTTTGAACAGCAGCATCAAATCAAAACCAGTCTTCGAATTACATATCATAACAAATAGTTTTAAATTCAAATTAAGCAATTCTTAGTTCTGGTACTCGGTTAATTCAAGAAATTTGATCACGTTATTTTAGGTATTCGATACGTCAACTCCCCCAAATTTACGCATGGAAAGCACCACAACACAGAGATAAACGGAAAATGTTCAAATGCCTTTCAAGGCAATTATTGCTTCTTCCAAAAAGCTTACAAAAGCGTCGTGAAAATGGCAAAAGTTCTTGTTGAAAGTTGGTCATTTTGTTGAGAGCTTCAGTAATAAAGCAGCATTCTAAGACTCGCAGTAAAGAAAGAAACAAGAATTCGTTTTCCCATATCGTCTTCCACCTACACACAAATTAAGATAGTATATCAGTACTCAGTAGCTTCATGACGAAATGACTTTGAATATAAACTGATATGCCGAGAATTTATTTTAAAAATCATATTATTATGTAACATTTTAAGATAATACATGTAGTTGCTGTGTCTCTAGGGCAGAGGTGTATTACTTTAATTACTTACAAAACTTTGTCGCTTTATTGTTACTTTACTGTGCAGGTTATGTCTGTGGGTTTATGTGAGAAAGAGTGAGGGGAAAGAGGGTGGTTCTGTGTGAGTGTCTGGCCTTTGTGAAAATAGAGGTTGGAAACAACACGAGTCTTCGGTCAACTCTACTCTCCTGCTACTGGAGGTCATTTGCATTAAAAAAATCCAGTTTAGATTAAACTTTCTGTTTTGACTTGGACACGTCTTTGTACATAATCCAGCACATCCTCTAATGTGGCTCGCAAAACACAGTAAAGTTTATCCAATAATTAGATTTCAGCAAGGTGTGGTAAGTTCTAGTTTACTCGTAATTTGTATGCGCGTAAAAGTATTATTTCCTCCTGTCATTGTGGCAAAGTTCAGAGCCAACTGTTTGCTGCCTTAGTACAAAAGGCAAGCCCCTGTAACCTATACCCGCTATTGTTTTCATAAAACGCTACAAGCGGTTGTGAGACAGTTATTTGCTCAAGGTAACGACTGGTCTTTCTGTGTATCTCCTTAACTGCCTGTTATAGCTCCTCCATAACGGTGCGATAATTATCTACGTAGCACAAGAACGGCTGTTTTTAATTATTATTGTAAAACGAACAGCGAGAATGTGACCTTTAACTTTAATTCATTATGTGTGAGCCACTTCATAACGATGAAGGTCTGTAGGAAGCCTTGTCGAAATAACGACCAAAGAATGAAGCTACTCAGGTTAGGAGTCGTTGAATTAAGAGTATTGAAGTTATCCGGAACAACAACGTAAATTTCCTTAACTGGGAAGTAAGCCTTGAACAACAGTAAACTCTCGCTTGGGCTCTAAAATAGTTTTAAAGTCCTCCCAGAGTGTGAGAACAAGCTAAATATGCATTTACAGAGAAACTTTTTTCCTTGTACGCGAATTCGTAGCATGGCGATCACTTCATAATGGAAAGAGCATTCTTCTGTTAAACGTAGTGTCTTTGAAACACTCAGAAATAACAATTTTGTTTGTGGGGAAGAAAAGTACTCTTTAACCATGCCAGGTATCAAAAACAATGCTTGTATACATTTGACATAAAGTTTCCAAAAACAATCTGTTCGTCTTCTTTCGTTTTACTGATTTTCTAGTTAAATGTGAAGAATAGTATGAGTCAATATCTGGTGACTGTGAATGTGCAATTTGAATTGTAAAATTTGCGTTGTCAGTTAACTGCATTTGGTTGGACGAAAGACCAAGGCGTTTTACATTACAGTATTCGAGACTGTGAATAATGTAGTTTTCATGTGAGGTATAGTTTTATTATTCTATTTTAATTATGTGATTTTCTTGGTAATTTACATTATAAGTAAACTGAATTCACCACATTCAAACTAAATGATATTATAAATAAAACCAACTAAGATACTAAGCATGAAACGATGCCCGAGAGATTCAGTTATAAATGTTGGATCTGCAGTATATATGGAAATAAGTGGAGGATGGAAGCACTAATTTCGTCATGCATTACGCTGGAAGAAACCAATTCTCGCGAGCAGTTTCCTTCACGACAAGGATGGCTATCTGAGCATGTCCCCAAAGAGTAATCCAACATTTTCACAGCAGTTTCCACCTACGATTTCCGAACATCACTAATGGAGGTTCTCCCAAACGGTATGTTCGAGTGTTGCACCAGCTGTAAATATTAAATCGGCAATTCAGTCGATATATGCCGTTTGTACCAGAGTAATCGCTGGTCTCCCACTGCCATTCGGGACATATTTTCACTAATGGAACTTAATTATCTTAAAAAATTTCGGTATTTTTATATGTTTCATTAGTGTATAAGACGATTGGTCGCTGGTGGCATGGGTGATCGCTGATTACAATATTACTCGTTGGTGACGTAATTTTGTACCTGAGAGTGGAAGTATTAGGAGAAAAGGAACAGGGAAGAAGCACTTTATTAAGTCAGGGTATGCAATGGGAAGAGAATCGAAGCATTTTAGAAGGTGTGCTAAAGAAGAATTTTGTATATTATGTGGACTGATAAGACACCGAAAGAAGAAGTTCTCAGCAGAATCCTTGAAGAAAATGGGAAACACTGAGAGGAAGAAGGGATACAAGGATAATACATGTGTTAAGACATCACGGAATAACCTGTAAGGGAAGAGAAAGTTTGGAATACATCCAGGAATTATTGAGGACGTATGGGTCAAGTGCTATTCTGAGATGAAGAGGCTGGCGGAGGATCGTGATTCAACTCATCAAACCAGTCACGAGCCTGATCAACTAATGAAAGAACGAGAAGTGGAATGGTTATGCTGACTGCTTTCTAGAACGTATGGATGGTACAGGAAGGGCTGTCATGAAATTTGGGTTATGACTGATAGAGTGTATATAGTAAGGGGACCAATTAGGAAATAATACTGCAAAATCCATCAAAACATGCAAATGGGTGGCACCAAATGTTTTTTGTTTATAATACTTGGTTTTTCCAGAGATTTAGCGGCTTTCATTCATTTAATACTAGAGAGAAACCGAATTTGCATTTGTATTACACCTATTTGGTCCTTGTGCAGAAAGGTTGTACAGTATTCTGCCACATCCATGTTTAATAAGCTGCCACAATAACTCAAAATACTTAGTAGTAACCCTCGGACTTTCAAGGCTGAACTGAAAAGTTTTCTCATGGGTACTATTATCTATTCTGTCGTGGAATTCCTGGGAAAATATTAGAATAATAAAAATTAAGCTAATTTCTGTGTTACGTTGCAGGTTAGTTTTACTTATGCTCAGGCCTGCCATATGGATAGGATTGCTGACATTTTCGTTTATCTATTACCACTGTTTTGTTACAATTCGGTATACTGCCTCGTTGCATGATCATGGAGACTTGCTCCTCAATTTAGTGCTGCGGAACATGCTAAATACACATCTTACAAAATAGGCTGTATGAGTGTATGTATGTTCCACATTTCCTCCTAAAGTACTGGGCCATTTCAACGAAACTTGGTACACATGTTCCTTACTATCAGGAAACACTCTCTGTCGAGGTAAGAATCACCTGTGAGATATACGTAAGGATATATGACGTCATGAACAATGACAGTAGGGGACTGATGACCACGCAGTCTAGTCCCCTCTAAACAACAATGACAGTCGTGATTTTATTCGTCAACGATTTGACAATGATATCACTAAACGACTTGTAATAAACTTTGAACATAATTTGAAATCTTTATGAAACATTTTCTCGCTGACAACCCTATGAAAATGTTGAAAGGAAAAAAGTTTATGGCTTACTACTCTTTCGATGTTGATGATGTGTATCTATAGCTTTTGGCATGAAGTAGCATTTTATTACTTCTAAATTGTAAATTGTATTCGCGAGACAAGTCGCAGATAGTACACACACATAGCATTAAATGTTCCTTTGAAATTATATCACAGTTCGATACATATTTCATGAGATTTGAGGTCATAAACAATGTAGGTCATGAAAAACCGCATCATCACGCCTGAGGTTTACATTTATTACGTCTTTACTAACACCATTCATGACGTATTTTGCAGACATTAGGCATATATACCACTGAATGTACCTTCGGATTTACATCATGGTACGACATATATTTCAAGAAGTATGCCGTCATAGACAATGAAAATTCAGAATAACTGTTACATCATGCGCCGCTATTTGTCCACATCTCGACACATAGTTCAGGAGATATGACGTCGAAAACAATGAGTCACAAAAAGTTGCCCATCACATGTATCAATAAGTATTGTTTATAGTCAATTTTGTGTCCCGACTTCGTCGCCGCTTTTGTGTCCCAGCCTCGTCGTAGGTGTCGGTAGCCGAGTGAAACGAGACCGACACGCTGGTGCAGGTACGGAGGGGAGCAGCCAGAAACTATAAACACTCGAGTAAATTAGAAAGATATATATTGCACAGAATGTAACAATACTTAACTTTTACATAGTACTGCAGAATGTTGATACATAGTTGTTGTACAATAGCTGTACAATAGCGAAGTCTTCAATCGTGCCTATCTGATTACGAAGGTCGTAACTGTTTGCTAGCTCAGTCCGAAGTCCGAAGTGCGAAGTGGCCGATGTCCTTCAGTCGTGGCCACGAGAGGCGTTGTCCCAGAGGGCGCTCGTGGCTGTCGTCGGAAGAACGCCGCGCCGTGCATGCATGGCGGCGCGCGGCGAAAGTAGGTGGCGCGCACTTTGTACTTGTGCGACACCACACCCCTCCCCCCCAAACCGCCGCGCCGTCGTGGCGTAGGGCTGAGGGCCACGGCGACGGCACTGGGAGGAGGGCCTGAGCGGGGGCGTTACTGGTGGGACGGGCGTCGTAGCTGAGGCCGGGATCGAGACGCCGTCCGCGCCCCGGCATCCGCCTTGCGATCCTCCAGGGAACCCGCCGAAACCTGGGGAAGAGCGCCCGCCCCCGCCCAGAGGGAGCAGGTCATCTTCTGAGGTGCGTGGCCCAAGCTGGGGGGCCCGCACGGTCCCGGAGTCCCTCTCGGTGACGCTGTCATCTGCGGCGGCGACAGCGGCGGCGACGACTGCGTCGGATGTACGTCGACGTCCATAGGGATCTCGTAGTCCGGGGACGAACGATGTGGTTGTGCTCCCTGGCGCAGAACTGGGTCTGGAATCAAGAAACCGGAGACAGGATCGCGCGGTCTGTGCAGGCGCAATTGGTTTGCGTGGCGCCGCAGCTCCGACCCTGTGGAAGAACGTACAATAAACATATTGCGGCCAAGCACGCGTTGAATGGTGCCCGGCAACCATGTCTTCTTGTTTCCAGCAAACACCCTGTACAGCACCGGCGTAGAAACCTGAAAACGCGTAGCGCCATACGAACCGACTCGGTGTGTGGGAGGCTGCAGCAGGTGAAGGAGAGTGCGGTGACGGCGGCCGTGTAGCAGCTCGGCAGGAGACGGGCCGTCACGTGGCATGCACCGATACGTAGACAGGAAAATTTGAAGAGCTTGCTGCCTGGAGTGCTGACCTTTCATCTTCTCCATGTGAGACTTGAATGTTCGAACGAAACGTTCTGCTTCACCATTGGACTGAGGGTGAAAAGGTGCAGTGGTAATATGCTGAATGCCATTCACACGACAAAACTGTTGAAATTCCGCACTAACAAACTGAGGTCCATTGTCACTGACGATAGTTTCAGGCAAGCCTTCGATGCAAAACACTGATGTTAAGGCACTGATTGTACTAGAAGCTGTCGTTGAGTTCATGGCAATCACAAAAGGAAACTTGCTGAAAGCGTCGACAACAATTAACCATCGCGTATTCCAGAAAGGTCCGGCAAAGTCAATGTGTAAACGTTGCCATGGTCCCTTGGGGCGTGGCCAGTCTGAAAAACGTTGCGGAGGAGCCGCCTGATGCTCCGCACAAACAGTACACTGTGACGTCATGTTCTCTATCTGAGCGTCCATACCAACCCAGGTACAATGACGTCTGGCCAGTTGCTTTGTCCTAACAATACCCCAATGTCCTTGATGCAGGAGGCTTAACACTTCTCGTTGCAGGGAACGAGGAACAATCACTCTTGCTTGGTCGTTGTCGGTATGCAACAACAGTACACCCTGACTTAAAGATAATGCATGACGTTGTGCAAAATAACGTCGAACCAGAGGCCGATCAATGTCTTTGGCTCTGGCAGGCCAACCAAAGCGAACAAAACGTGCTACCACACTTAAGTCTGCATCCGCAGCTGTTTCCTGTGCGACCCGACGAGAGTTCAAAGGGAAATCTGCGACAGCGGTAGCATCTCTGGAGTCTATCTGACAACATGCCATTTCCGAAGAATCAAAAGACACATCCTGGCCAACCGGAAGTCGGGAAAGTGTGTCCGCGTTGGCGTGTTTAGTGGTAGGTCGGTACAAAATCTCATACTGATAATTAGACAATATCAAGGACCATCTCTGAAGCTTTTGTGCCGTACGTGGCGGAATTGGCTTTGTGGGTGAGAACAACGACGTGAGAGGCTTGTGGTCCGTCAACAAATAGAATTTTCTGCCATAGAGATAATGATGAAACTTTGTGACGCCGTAAATGATTGCTAAGGCCTCCTTTTCTATCTGACTGTAATTCTGTTGCGTCGGCGTCAGTAGCTTGGATGCAAAGGCAATAGGACGATCGTGACATCCAATACGATGTGAGATTACAGCGCCTAGGCCGTACGATGAGGCGTCAACTGCTAACACTACAGGCTTCTGGGGGTCAAAGGGAATCAAACATGCATCACTCAGTAGTGCAGACTTTAAGTTGTCAAAGGCAACCTGGCAATCTTTGGACCAAACAAAAGGAACATTCTTCCTACGTAAGTGATGCAGTGGAGCTGCAATCTGAGAGGCATTGGGAATAAACCTGAAATAATAGTTAAGCTTTCCCATCACTGCTTGCAATTCCTGCACATTCTTAGGAGGAGGCAAGTCTTTGATTGCTCTAAGATGTGACTGTAAGGGATGAATTCCTTGGGCATTAATCACATGGCCTAGGTACTCTATTTCAGTTTGAAAAAACGAACACTTTGCTTTATTGCAACGTAGACCTGCTGCAGTCAACACTTTGAAAAGGCACTCCAGGTTTGCTAAATGTTCTTCAACTGTACGTCCGGATACCACAATGTCATCTAAATAGTTCGAACAACACGGTACAGAAACTGTCAGCTGTTCCAAAAAACGCTGAAAAATAGCGGGAGCGGAAGAACTGCCAAAGGGTAGGCGTTGAAATTGAAAAAGGCCCATGTGAGTATTAATGACGAAAAATTTTTTTGACTCGTCATCAAGTGGAATCTGTAAGTATGCCTCTGCTAAATCAATCTTAGAAAAGAAGCGGGACTGTCCTAATTTGTCCATCAGTTCCTCAGGTCTGGGCAGGGGATAAGTGTCGACAATTGTTTGACTGTTCACTGTTGATTTGAAGTCCGCACAGAGACGAAGTTTTCCTGACGGCTTGGGTATAATTACTATAGGCGAGGCCCACTGACTCGCAGAAACAGGAGAAATCACCCCACTATCTTGCCAACGTTTAAGTTCTTCGGCAACTGTATCCCGCAAGGCGATAGGCACTGGTCTAGCTTTACGAAATTTTGGAACTGCAGATTCTTTTAAAGTTACATGTGCCACGAAGTCTTTTGCACAACCGAGTTCCGGCGAAAACAGGTCACTATATTTGTCACACAATGCATTGATTTTATCCTGAGGCACTATTGACGAAATCTGAAGCACATCTCTTTGAATTGATAAACCAAACAAGTCAAAAGCATCTAGTCCAAAAATGTTCTGCGTAGATTTGGCCTGAAGAACAACAAAAGCAACTGTTTTCGTAACACCTTGAAAAGAGGCAGGCATGCTACACGTTCCTAGCACGGGAATATTTTCACCTGTATAAGCTGTTAACACTTGCTGTGACGGCGACAATTTTGGCGAACCCAGAAGTTCATACGTCTCTTTATTCATTAATGTGACAGAGGAACCAGTATCGAGCTGAAATTGCACAGTCTTATTGTCAATGGAAAGATTCACAAAAAGTTTTTGCTTGCGGCGCTCGACAGGTGCGCGAATGTGGGCAACGTCTGCTACGGTTTGTCTGCTGCGTATGCGCGGGCCGCGTAGTGCAGGAAGCGGCGCAGACTCGGCACGCAGGGGATTAACCACACTGTCACTAGATGACACTACCGCCGGATCGGCGTCCGCGCAATGCGAAGCTACTCCAGATGTACTAACTACTGCACTACACTTTTGAGTAGCTACTTGGTGTCTACTGTCACTAGCTACACAGTACTGGGCACTAATACAAGGAGCAGTTGCAGAAGGCACTATTTTCACTACAGGAATGCACTGTTCATAGTCATGTTGCTTGTCCCGAACCCGTTTCCGTTGCACTGTTTTACGCGCTCGTTGGCGCTTGCTATGTGGTGCACTATATAGTTTTGCCATAGTCGCCGAACTACTTTCTTGAAATTGAGATCCAAGGAAAGCACTGTTCAATTCCACAGCCCGTATAACATTTACAGAATGAACTGTTCTCGCACTTTGCGAAGCACCGTTTCTAACGTTACTGTTCTTTGAGCTTTTAATTTGCATACACACAGACTGCACATGTCCCAATTTGCCACATTGATAACAGGTTGCGTTGCGACTAGGGCAATGAGCACGCTTGTGGCGAGACACACACTGGGGGCAAGATTTACGTACATTTTTCTGAAATGAACGTTGGCGCCCGTTATTCAAATTACTGTATCTAACACTGCGGGGCGACCTTTGCGTCGCACTTTTACACTGGCTACTGTTCACTGTCTGTTCAGCACGGCCTGTAGAATTTAAAGAATCACAAGTGCTATACTGAGAACTACGGCTAGGAAAGCGTCCGTTACGGCGCACTGAATTTACACTATGGCTTTGCATTTCTACATCAGCTAAGTCAAAAGTATCATGCGCTTCTATAAGCTGCAGTACACTGTCTAAGGAGGGGTCAGACTGTTTCAGAATTGCTGCTCTAATTCTGGGGTCCTGAATGTTCTGCGTAATTGCGTCCCTCAACATCACATCACTATACGAAAGTCCACAAGAACAAGTAAATTTACATTTGCGGGTTAAGCCCTTCAACTCGGTGATCCACTCTTGGTGTGACTGTTCAGGTAATTTTTTCAGTCTGAAAAATCGGTATCGTGCAGCGGCTACAAGAACTTTTCTCTCATAATGAGCATTCAGTGCATCTACAATTTGTTCAAAGTCTACATCACGAGGAGATGCGTGCGGGAATAGTTTTTGCAACAATACGAAGGTCTGGGGGCCCACTACAGATAATAACAGATGCTTCACTTTCTGACCTGTAATTTGATGAGCCGCGACGAGTTCTTGAAACTGTGCCAGATAATCACTCCATTCTTCCTCACGTTCGTTGTATTGGCGAAACGTAGGAAGTGTTGCGGCGGCAGGTGTGGGCTGCTGAAGCGGCGGCTGTTGTTGTTGGTTAGCTGCCTGCGCTGTGAGCTGGGCCACAGCGTTGAGAAGTTGTGAGATTTGCGCCGTCTGTAACTGAATAATTTCCATTAAGTTTGGGTTCGGGGTAGTGGCCATGCTGACCGATTAGGCGCCGCGCATACAAGTAACTTATAACAAAACACAAATGCAATATGAATGAGGACGCTCTGCAACAAAAAAAATCCACAAACACGTAACTGAAAATGTTCCCCCAAAAATCTTATAATAAGGGTGGGTGGGCGGGAGCAATTTCTGCGTGCTCCAACTACTGCTGTCTGGCTGCTGCAAGCGGGCTGGTCCAAGGTTCTATCCCATCCTCGTCGCCACTTTTGTGTCCCGACTTCGTCGCCGCTTTTGTGTCCCAGCCTCGTCGTAGGTGTCGGTAGCCGAGTGAAACGAGACCGACACGCTGGTGCAGGTACGGAGGGGAGCAGCCAGAAACTATAAACACTCGAGTAAATTAGAAAGATATATATTGCACAGAATGTAACAATACTTAACTTTTACATAGTACTGCAGAATGTTGATACATAGTTGTTGTACAATAGCTGTACAATAGCGAAGTCTTCAATCGTGCCTATCTGATTACGAAGGTCGTAACTGTTTGCTAGCTCAGTCCGAAGTCCGAAGTGCGAAGTGGCCGATGTCCTTCAGTCGTGGCCACGAGAGGCGTTGTCCCAGAGGGCGCTCGTGGCTGTCGTCGGAAGAACGCCGCGCCGTGCATGCATGGCGGCGCGCGGCGAAAGTAGGTGGCGCGCACTTTGTACTTGTGCGACACCACAGTCAAGTTTTGAATTAAATTAATAACATACATCATTTGTATTTTATTACTATTTTTCTTTCTTTCGATGCTGCATTTAAAATTTTGTACCTTGTTTTACTGATTCATAATTTCTAAGCTGTTTTCATGGATACATGAAAATGAAATCCTTTTGGAGTTTTTATTTTTGTTTCTAATATAAGATTGGAAAAATGCATATACAGGGTGTTACAAAAAGGTACGGCCAAACTTTCAGGAAACATTCCTCACATACAAAGAAAGAAAATATGTTATGTGGACATGTGTCAGGAAACGCTTAAATCCATGTTAGATCTCATTTTATTACTTCTCTTCAAATCACATTAATCATGGAATGGAAACACAGAGCAACAAAACGTACCAGAGTGACTTCAAACACTTTGTTACAGGAATGTTCAAAATGTCCTCCGTTAGCGAGGATACATGCATCCACCCTCCGTCGCATGGAATCCCTGATGCGCTGATGCAGCCCTGGTGAATGGCGTATTGTATCACAGCCGTCCACAAAACGAGCACGAAGAGTCTCTACATTTTGTACCGGGGATGCGTAGACAAGAGCTTTCAAATGCCCCCATAAACGTCTTCCTGTCGGGACACCTTCGTTCTGGAAATCTATCTCGATACAAACGTATCGAGCCAAGGCTATTGCCCCGTGCTAATTCATACATCAAATGGGCATCTGCCAACTCCGCATTTGTAAACATTGCACTGACTGCAAAACAAAATGTTCAAATTTTTGTTAAGCTTAAGGGACTTAACTACGGGATCATCAGTCCCTAAACTTACAAACAACTTATGAACTACCTACAACTAAGGACGGCACAAATATCCATGCCCGAGGGGGGATTCGAACCCCCGACCGTAGTGGCCGTGCAGACCATGACTGAAGCGCGTCAGTCCCCTCGGCCACCGCGGCCGGCGACTGCAAAACCACGTTCGTGATGAACACTAACCAGTTGAAGTTACGTACTGATGTGCTTGATGCTAGTACTGTAGAGCAATGAGTCACATGTCAACACAGGCATTGAAGTCAACTTTACGTTCCTTCAAATGGGCCAACTGGCGGTGAATCGAGGAAGTACAGTACATACAAACGAAACAATTGGATATTTTGACAATTGTCTGCACGAATTATTTCAGTTTTCATTTAAAGAGAAATACTAAAATGAGGTCTAACGTGGAAATTAAGAGTTTCCGGACACATGTCTACATAACATATTTTCTTTCTTTGTGTGTGAGGAATGTTTCCTGAATGTTTGGCCGTACCTTTTTGTAACACCCTGTATACCCGGGCAATGCCGGGTTTAGTAGCTTAGTAAGTAAATGAAAAGTGCGACAAGTGTTGAGGTGCGGTGGTGTGTGCGACAGGTGAGCGGTACGACTTCGTGATCACGGCGGACCAGCCGGTGGGCGCGTACTGGATCCAGGTGCGCGGGCTGGGCGAGTGCGGCAACCGGCGCGTGCAGCAGCTGGGCGTGCTGCGCTACGCGCGCGGGCCCTACGAGCCGCTCACGCAGAGGCCCACCTACGACGTGGGGCTGCCGCAGGGCGTGGTGAGTGCCCACTGCTTCCTGCACCACTCCACCACACACCCGTAACTCCTAACAGTAGTTGAAAGAGTGGAAGGTCATGAATGGGGCACAGTGGTTCCGATGGGGTACATTAGGTTGTAGTCTTACCCAATGTTGTTCAATCTGCACATCGAGCAAGCTGTGAAGGAAAGCAGAAATTTGCATAAGGAATTAAAGTTCAGAAAGAAGAAATAAAAACATTACGTTTTGCTGACAATGTCATTCTATCAGAAGCAGCAAAGATCGTGCCAGAGTAAGTGAGCGGAATCCGTATTTTCTTGATGGAAGAGTTTAAGATTAACATTGACAAGAGAAAAACAAGAGTAATGAAATTCAGTCGATTAAATCAGGCGATTCCCAGGGAATTATATAACGAGTCAATAAATGTGACACATGAATTTTATTATTACGAAAGCAAAATAAGTTACGATCCTCGCAGTAGACATGATATAAAATCACTATGGGAATGGAAAGAAAAGTGTTTCTGCAGAAGAAAATTTATTAACAATCGAATATTAATTTAAGTTTTAGGGGTGTGCCGTTGCACGGTAGTGGAGCAAGGTTGGTCAATAGTTAAAACAAGAAGAGAATACGTGCTTTTTAAATGTGTTGCTACAGACGAATGCTTAAGATCATATGAGTAGATCGCGTAACTAATCAGGAGGTACTGAGCAGAATTACCAAAGAAATTCTTTAAATGCACTGACTAAAGCACTGATTAGTACGACACGTTCTGAGACATCATGTACAGTATAGCATTGGAATGAAGTGGGTGGTGTCAAAATCGGAGAGCGAAACGAATACAGTAAGCAAGTTGAATTAGATGTGATTTCCCATTAATTTGAGGAGAGGTTAGAAGCTTGTTCAGGATAGAGTAGGGTGGAAACGATGCATCAAATCAGTATCCGGACGGAAGACCACCAATTATTTTTATTCTAGTTCGTCTGACAGGCAACAGAAGACAATATTCTCGTTTGTCACGGATAGTATCTCTCTCTCTCCGACGTATGATAAGCATAGTTTTGCAAATGTTCACTAAAAAGTGTTATCTGATATTATCACAATAAAAATGCATTTTTTTACGGTATATATTTTCTTCTCTGGTTTGGCACAAAAGGATGACACTGTGAAGCAAGTACAAATGTACATTAATTTTTACATGGCATTTTTAGAAGCCTCTGCACACGTAAATTGTTATTTAACGACGGTGCGGTGGTGGCAGGGAATGACTGACAAGAAACGCTCCGTGTGTCCCGCCTGCTTTCAGAATTTCGTGGAACACGAATGCAGCTTAAATATCAGAGCTGAGCAGCTGGTTATCTGCGGCCGGAATCGGGCTTGCATTATCATATTTTGCGAGTCGCTGTTCTGGGCGGAGTCGCATGTCTGTGCGGAACGCGGTCGTAGACTTTCACGGCGCTGACGTGAGGCCGTCGAGGCTTCGCGGTCGAGCGGTGGCGACAGGACGCGCGTCTCACTGGGGGCTAAACTTGTGCCTGGCGCCCGCTGGTCGTGGGCTCACACACTGGCGTGGAAGACGTGCCAACATATAGTACTTACCCTCGGCATCTGCATCGTGATTATAGTAGCTAGGAGGCCAGACAAATAATATAGTGCACTTGACAGCACAAACACTGGCCGTCGGAAATCGAATACAACGTTTAACCCTAGCAATACTAAGTAGGGGAAGGATTACTTTTTGCCCACTCTCTGAAAATATAGTAATAGAGCCCGGTAACTGTTGTTATTGTTGTTGTTGTGGTCTTTAGTCCAGAGACTGGTTTGATGCAGCACTCCACTCTATTCTTAACAAGCCTCTTCATCTCCTTAAAAGATCGTTAACCCCAAACACTTTCCTCCAATGCTAAATTCACAATTCCTTGATGTCTAAGAATGTGTCCTAGCATTCGATCCCTTCTTGTAGTGAAGGTATGCCAAAAATTCCTTTTCTCTCCAGTTCTGTTCACTACCTCTTCATTAGTAACACGATCTATCCATCTAATCTTCAGCATTCTTCTGTAGCACCACATTTCAAAAGCCTCTATCCTCTCCCTGTCCCCACTGTTTATCGTTCATGTTTCACTACCATACAAGTCAACACTCCACACAAATGCCTTCAGAAAGGAATTTCTTACGCTTAAATTAATACTCGAAAAACGCTTTTCTTTCCATTGCCATTCTGCATTTTATATCCTTATACTGCGCCTATCAAATTTTATGTTACTGCACAAGTAAGAAACTCATCTACCACCTTTATTGTTTTGTTAACTAATCTAATTGCTTCAGCATCGCCTGATTTCCTCAGACTGCACTCCATTACCCTTGTTTTGCTCTTGTTAATGTTTATCTTATACGCACCTTTAAACACACTATCCACTCTGTTCAATTGCTCCTCCAGGTCCTTTGCTGTCTCTGACAGAATTGCAATTCCATCAGCAAAACGCAATGTTTTTAATTCTTCACCCTGAACTTTAATTCCTTCTCCAAATTTCTCCTTGCTTTCCTTTATAGCTTTCTCAATGTATAAATTGAATGACATTGGAAAAAAGATACAACCCTGTCTTACTCCGTTCCCAACTTCTGCATCCCTTTCATGCCCTTCAACTCTGGTAACTGCTGTCTGATTTTTTTACAAGTTGTAAACAACCTTTCGTCCCATATATTTTACTCCTGCTGATTTGAAAGAGTGTACTCCAATCAACATTGTCAGAAGCTATCTCCAAATCTATAAAACTACTACCTTTCCTTGATCTATCTTCTAAGATAAGTAGTAAGGTAAGTATCGCCCTCTGTGTTCCTACATTTCTCCTGAATCCAAACTGTTCTTCCCCGAGGTGGGCTTCTACCACCACTGTTTTTTCTTCTTTATTGTAATTTTGAAGCCGCCGGCAGGTGGCAAGCTGACAGCAGCTTCATTGCTACACTTCAGCCGATAGTAGAATAAATTTTTATATCAATTATTAAACATAAATGGAGAAAAACAAAGCAAAATTTAAAAATTGCAAATATGATAAAACAGTCAATATTATATAGAAAACAGTAAAACACATTCTGAATTTTTAAAATGGCCACGGTGGTTAAATTTACATATATACAGCGTTAAAACTTTCGGAGAATAAAATACACTCAACGGAGGACAGAAGACGATAAGGAGCACGCACTTAAAAGCACATGGCAACAGGAATGTTCGGCCTATTTGGTGGTTGCTGAATTTTTGAAACTGGAACACTGAACACAAACACTGGCACTGACACTGTAACACCGACGAAGCACTAATAAAATCTGGTGGTACAGGTCCCCGGCAGAGGATGAGGACCGGATGGGTGGCGCAGAGGGGGCAAGGGGGGAGGATAGCGCAAGGACTCCCGGGGAAGGGGAGGGAGAGGAAAGGCGACGTTGAGAAGGAGAGGGAAGGATTAAGTTTGGTAGGATGGGTAAATGTCAAGATGGGGGGCGTAATCCAGGAGGGGGAGATGACAAAGGTTACCCTCGAAGAGGATGTGGAGAGTGTGGAGGTGAAGCGAGGGAGGGATAACAAGGTGTCGGCATGGCAGGGGCCCGGGATGCAACAAGAGTTGGGATACAATTGCGTGCTGGGAGTCAATTTTGCGGGTTACATATTAGAGGCAGAGGTCTTCGAGGAACTTGAGCAGGTATGGGAAAGGTTGTTGTTGTTGTAGTCTTCAGTCCTCAGACTAGTTTGATGCATGTCTCCATGCTACCCTGTCCTGTGCAAGTCTCTTCATCTGAGAATACGTTCGGCAACCTACATCCTTTTGAATCTGCTAACTACATTCGACCCTCGGTCCTTGGGAAAGGAATAAGGTTATAAAGGATCCGTGTGGAGGATCTACCAGCTTTTCCAACCTACTGTAAATAAGTATACCAAATGCAATGTGGTGTCGAAACCAATGTTCGCACTATTGACTGCTTTATCTTTTACCTGCGATCTAGACTGATTTACGATTAATTTCAATTAAAGCTAAAGATAGCTTCACCTGCATAATGTTTTCAAAAGTAATCAAGCCTCTTACGTAGTTGGTCTCGGGACAAAGTTTCCCGCGAGTGCCCTGTTGACTGGTCGTGTGGCGTGCCGCAGGTGCTGAACCCGCTGGACGCCATCTGCAACACGGACCGGCAGGACGCGGTGTGCATCAACCAGCTGCGCAACGCGCGCCACGTGGACCGCGGCATCCTGCAGGAGCGGCCCGACGTCAAGATCTTCCTGCCCTTCCGCTTCCTCTTCTACAGGCCCGAGGAGCTCTTCGTGCCGCACGTCTATAACCGGTACCTCGGTACGTATGCTCACGCTCTTCTCATTTATAATTTTTCCTCTTGTACATCAGATTCCAGATCAGGGTTGTTCTAATTTAATCCGACCCAGAAAAAAAAAGATATATATGAAGATTTAATGACACAAATTGAAACTTAGAGAAATCATATTTATTGTAGGAAACTATTAGGCACAAGAATATATTTTATTAACATTCTTCTAAATTTTGCTGAGCATATATTGAAATGTACTCTCGTCCACTGAAAAGTAATTTTATGAAAGACTAATTTAGGCCCTCAGTTTGAAGCACCTGTAACAAATGGTGTATGCTTTTATTAGCTCACCCTGAAACCCACTGCTTTACCCAAGTACATTTCTTTTCCTTTTCTTTCCTCCTCTTTCAAATGTGTAGCCATTGCAATTATAGTATATGCAACTGCAGAGCACAGTAATTAATCGTCGTCAGTAGTTTTCTAGGGGCCTTGACGTAATATCTGATGAAATTATAATGCCCCGTTTTGCGCCACATCAAAGATCTTTCTCAAAGAAAATTTTCTAGTGTAATATTGGGCTAAGGAATCCACTCTTTACCACCACAAATAGTTAACAGTGCTTTGCCTCCTTCTTCCGTTCTTAGAATTAACTTATCGAGTTTAAAATAGATCACGGTGCAAACTGGCTTTTTGCACCTGTAAAGAAAAAAAATGGAAAGAAAGATGTAAATGGCTTTGGACTCAGAACTTCTACATTTATGTTTCATGATTCTGACTGACTTATGACTCAATGACAAATGACTTGCTTTAACATAGTAAATTTGTTTAGAAAATTTGTTACTTTTCGTAATAGTCGTGAACGATGAGTATGAAGTTGCCAGTTTCTCACATTCAAAGAGAGAAAAGGCAACAATGACTTTCAGAACTGAAATGAATGCACCAATTGAACACAAAATGACACTGTCACACTGTAAGGACGATCCTAACTGTCCAATTTGCACGTTCACATATCCTCTATAAAGTGACCCGGCCTTTATCACAAGATTTTGACAGTACGAAAAGAAGCCATAAAAACCCAATAAAAGCCATGAACTGGAACTTTTTTAACGGATTTTTCTCAACCCTGTTCGAGATCACCAGTGCATACGGATATACTACGTAAAGTGGCTATTTCAGGAACAAAATTCATATATATAATTGCATCGTCGTGTAATGTGGGAGTTGAGACGGAGTCGCCATTCGAGGCAGTCAGTATATAGTATCACACATCGTACCCACCATTTGATATGTGATAAACAAAAAGTTCTCGTCTTCACAAACGTCCACAGCTGTCACGGTTTATGGCCGTCGTGAACCACATTACACATGATGTCCTTAACGCCCGCGATTATGTACAATTTCACGTTTCTTGTGAAGATGGTCCGGGTGACAGTTTTAGTGCGAAAGTCTTGTGTGCATCTTACAAAAACTGATGGAACTGTGAGAAGCTGTTTTTGTTATGTGTTAATGGAGTATTTCCGGGCGTTGTGAAAAGTTGTTTCTATTTTATGGGTAATTTTTCGATGACCAACACAGCCGTCATCTTCAAGTGCTACGATCTTTGCTGTTATGTGTACTAAGTACCTGGACTCCGACCGGGCTGAAGCAGGTGGCTGGAAAAGACGCCGGAATATAAGGCATAAAACAAAACCAACGACTGCACAGGACACCCAGAATTACGTCACCAATCCATCGCGCCAAGATAAAATGATCTCATATTTCTTCTCTGAAAGTGAGCTGAGTTCATTGAAAAAGGTACCCATGGAGAAATTATTACAAGCATCGTTTAAAACTGGGCAATTCCGCTCCTGTAATTGATAACCGTCAAGATTCCGTTAGGAGGTTAAGTCAACAAGACTGCGAAGGTTCGTCGCATTTGATAGCGCAATTCGACCCAATTGCGGGAAGTTGATGTCGGCATTTTACTCGCTATTCCAAAGTGTTCCACAAATTTTCTATGCAGTCCAAGTCGTTTCGCAGGCCAATCGAGGTGTAACAGTGTTAGGTATTGTTCAGTAAAACCAGTCACATATTCTTTAAACCACCCTCACTCCCCCTCCCCCATGTTGAACTTTGCTGTTTTGAAAAACATGGGTATCAATAGCACTATCCTTGTAAAAATGAATGACAGTTCCCGCAGTAAAATTCCCTCGTTAGTAGGTTAGGATGGATCTTCATTCGCTTCGTCCAGCAGTTCCTGTCGGGTTTAGAAGCGATTTTTATTCACAACCCATACGCGTCTCCTGTCCCTTTCCGTCAGGATCTTTTTCAAACCAAGTCGTCTTTTGTGGCGACTTATGTTACACCATTGCTTCTAGACAAGTTCAGCAGTCCGCCGAAAAACATGAAGAAATCCGGCAACTTGACACACCACAAGGCCAACACCTAGAGCCCCTAGAGATGAGATCCTCATGTCTGTACCTTTATGTTGCAAAAATTATCGTATAATTTCTAGTATATTGATGTTCATTTTACTGCCCCCCTTGGGAGTTTCAGTAGATTGCAATACGCTGTACGCCGCGAGACAATCTGAATGTTGATTTCTTCTGCAGTGGCACCCAACGGCGACCACGTGATCAGCTTGGTGGACGAGATCTCGTTCGAGTTCCCGCCGTCGCCGCCCCTGTCGCAGATCGACGACATCCCGCCCGAGCAGTTCTGTAACGGCGACAACAGGCCGGCGGACTGCGGCGCCAACTGCATGTGCACGCACAAGGTGGACGTGCCGCTCAACGCCATCGTCGAGGTGGTGCTCGTCGACGAAGGTGAGTGCCCCACAGCTGCCAGCAGCAGGCCCGCGGTGTCGACACACTTCAGCATACATTAGCTATTACTGTTGTTAAGACATGACTATAGTCCATTTCACGTAGGAAGGCGCCTCATTTTTCAGTCGTTCTGCCCATTCCCTTCCGTTACATACCCGGCAGCCAATAACATTCATTCTGTAGGTGTATGGCTAGCCGCGAGTTACTCGAATGTTTCCCCTGCAGGCTTCACTGTTGGCAGACGTGCCCACAGAGGGGGTCATGACACAAACTGCATCATTGAAATTTCTGAAGGAGAGGAGGGGGTGAAAATTTAGTACTTTTGACCAGCCTGGGGGGCTTTATAAAATAATTTACAAAATATGAAATAAAAAATATTTAATTTTAATATTAAATGGCAAAACCATTTTATTAGGTAATAAGCTTGGAATCCATGACCTAATATCTTGGGTGGTGGGGAGGTTTTTCGCAGCTTTGGGGGGGGGGGGAGTGATTGGCCAAGGAGACGGGGGGGGGGGGTACCTCTGACTGTTGGTGTAGTTGGCGCTTGGCCTTAGCCCCTCCCCCTCGCGCTTCTCCTATCGCTGCGCCTCCATGCGTGGAAGTACCTTCCTACAAGACGCTAACTACAGCTTTTATAAATACTGTATATGCTACACTCGTTATAAGTTCTTTACCCCCAATAACAGAAATAGTATGACTATGGTCAGTCGAATAACACGCCGCCCATACGTTATCTCATCCTCCGTCGATATTAGCGTAAAAATCACATAACGCTTCTCTCGGTGGAGGTAGTTACCGAGAAGTCATTGAGTGCAAACTAAAATTACAGTAGACAAGCTGATCAAATAGTGCAACTTAAGTACAACAGCTCCAATCTTTTGTGTATTTTTCCTCAGTAATTGCTTGATGTAACTACAAACGAATTATCATTCAAGTTGCTTCATACATATCTGCTATTCTGATAAATCATTACAGCTTAGTATTCCCAGTGTGTAATAGCGGCAGTCCAAACTACTCTTAGTCTTCGTGCTTTTCACGCAGCTGCCCAACATCAATTAAAAACGTCGCTTTCTCTTTACTGTTTTCTCTCAAAGCTGGCTGAAATTTGTATAGCGTCCCGGTTTACGTATAGACAACGACAGCAGAACGCGAAGGATAACGAGAACCGTACTTCAATAGCGACTTTGTATTGCTGCTGTCTGGCGTAGTAGACAGTACTCAAAGTGATCTGACATAACATTCACTCTGTCATAACTGTAACAGGCCAAACTACAATTGTGCCTTACTGTAGATCAATCAACAACAGACTTGCTACGTCTCAAGTATTTTCACCAAGCGCGGAGTCTCTTACCGCAATACTGTAAAGTGTAGCACGTCCTACTTGCTGATGAATACTGGCTATCATACGTGTTTTTCTATTCCTGCAAAAACATACCCTTAACAAAATATTAAGTAGACTAAGTGAATTTCTATCAGATACAAATATAAAATTCCACTTCAAAAGAAGGTTTTATATGTAATAAGATTTTCGAATAAATAGCGCGCTGAACAATATTACTTTGGGCAGGTACCACAACAAAAGCTAATTCGCAGATATATAACACCAAAGAAAATGCACCTACAGACTTTGATATACAATTTATTATCCCTTCCGTTTATAGGAGAGAAGCTTAGGTCTTTAACGGAACCATTCCTGGCGCAGTTTAGGGATTCGCGGAAAAGCTAAACCTGGACTGGCCGGATGCAGCCGTTAATCGCCGTATTCGGGAATGGCGAATCGAGGGTGCAAACCATTGCGTCACTTCGCTCGGGCCGTTCCGTTTAAGATCTGTCCAGAGGAGTCGGTGAGAGGATCAAAGCAAAAGTGGAGCAGCAGAGTAAATTGTATATTCTGATATTCGCGCAACATTTTTCTTAGAGCTTTAGGCAAGCAGCTCAACTTTCAAATTAATCTAAGATCTGCATAACACAGAACACTTTTAGTAGTACACAAAACATGAAAATACTTGAATTATCATAACCACGTGTGAAACGTTATTACCGAGAAATCATGATACCAAACTAAAACAAACAACTTGCTTCATCCGCACCATGGTCTGAAATTTCATAAAGTCTCCAGACTATGCCATATGTAGGGTGTCCAGGAGGGTATACGACATGACCTTTCGAAGAAAAATCGTATAATAGAAGTGGGCTCTGAAAGGAATACCTTACGACTTGTGGGCTGTTGTTCAACTTCGCTGCTTATCTACTCAACAATTCCTCATAACTCTTGAAGAATGCGTTGTAGAGCTCATGTTTACAAGTTTTTTTTCTAGTTTTGGTCCATACCAATGCCTCTTAAACTATCTAAAACGAAGTGCTTGCAGTAGACGCGATGTGTTTCGCAGTATCGAAATGAATATTTGATCATAGCTCTTAAGGTATGCATCTTAGGGCCCATATTTTCTAGATTTTTCTGCTTCGAACGATCATTCTTGCAACATCCCTGAATACTAACGATTCCTGGGACACGCTGTATGAGTAGAGATATAGTGGCATAATGTCAAGACACGGTGTCGACTTGACGTTGAACCCTAATCTTCCTTCCTTTTTAATTTAAAGAAGAGTTGAGAACCACGCCGAAGCTGTTGAAATGCTTAACACTATCAAAAAGTAACATAATTAACGCACATGTATATATATTTTTGAAGACTTCTATTGTAAAATCATGCAAGAGGTAAATTACCCACAATTTTTCCTAACACTGTGTCAGTAGTCATGTGTCACTTTTGCTAAAAGCAAAAGCTTAGACGGACAGGACATAATAGTGACGGCAAGCAAGTTTGCCGTCGAGGTGTGTGGACGAGAACGCGAGGCTAAATTGTCGCCTGCGTGCGTCTTGTTACAGTCCAGCAGCCCAACCTTAGCCACCCGTTCCACCTGCACGGCTACGCCTTCAACGTGATCGGAATGGGTCGGTCGCCGGACCGCAACGTCAAGAAGATCAACTTGAAGCACGCGCTCGACCTGGATCGGCGCGGTCTGCTGCACCGACAGTTCAACCACCCGCCCGCTAAGGACACCATCGCCGTGCCCAACAACGGATACGTCGTCTTCAGGTTCCGCGCCGATAACCCCGGTGAGTGAGGCCTTCCTTTACCCGCTATGTCCTTTTTTTCTTTCGTGTTCTTTTGTTTGACTTTCTTCACACTCTACAGAACACAAAGGCTAAAGTATCAAGCATCTGCAAATATTATATCAATCCTTCAACAGTCAAGCAGAGCATGGGATTGCAATGCTAAACCAGCACAGCTCAGTCGAGAGCATTTGTAACATATATTGTTTTATTCACATTTATAAAATGTAAAAAACCTAAGTCCTTCCCGGCATATGCAGCATCCAGATGACAGTTCTAAGGGTCGAAAGACATAAATGGGAAGCATTGGTTGAGAATGGAGTAAGCCTTTATCCAAAATACTAAATCTCGACACTAAGGAAGTAAAAGGGGAAAACAAGGGGAGATTTGGAAATGAGATTGAAGTTATTGGGAAAGAAATAAAAAAAAAAACTGAGGTTTTCTGATGATAATGTAAGTCTGCCACAGGCGTCGAGGGATTAAGGTGTGCAGAAGAGCAGCTGAAAATAAAACAGGCAATAAGATTTACATCAAGTGAAGTAATGATGCTAGAACATAGGAGAATTAAATCAGGTGGTGCTGAGAAAGTAAAATTTGGAAATGATACTCTACAACTAGTAGGTGTGTTTTGTTATCTGGGTAGCAGAATAACACGAGTGCCGCGGTACAGATGATATACAGACAGGATATATCAAGAAAAGCGTTTCTCAAAATATTAGTTGTAGGAAAGCTTTTCTACAGGTATTTGTCTGAGTGTATAGCCTTGTGAGTAGTGGATGATAAACAGTTTGGATGTAAAGACACTATACTCTTCTGAAATATAGTGCTACATAATAGAGCTGAAAATTAGAGTCGGACATCGGATTACTAACCAGTCTTCAGACTGAAAATCACAACAATAACAAATTCGCTTACTTTCGGATACATTCCTCAAAAGCCTTTGTTAGCTAAAACGATTTTCACGCCGGAACTCCTGCACGCCCAATTAAAACATCTGAAGGCTAGTCGATGAAAAAAGTAAACAGAAGTCCAGGACCAAATGACGGAAGAATGAAGGACAAACCTGAAAAACAACTATGAAAGAAAACAGTTTCTTTGCCTTTAGTTTTAAAACAAAAAAAAACAAAAACAAAAAACAAAAAACAAAAAAAAGTGAGGTATCATATGGAAAAGATTTTACAGCAACAGGACGTCAGAACGGTTTTAGACCAACACGGAAAAATTAAAAAGTGACTCCTGCAGTATAATTTATTTCAAAAAGTTTATAATACAGTCGCAGACTTACACCAATCCACATAACATGGATAAATTTATGTTATACAGTAAATATGGCCAGCACTCGAATAGTAAAGGATAAACGACCTCCTCTGTCTGCATGAGGTGTATATAAAACTAGTATTCCCTGTTCACAAAGCAATTTCTACTTCCTTTAACCACCCTTAACTAAAAGTTGATATTAGAACAACCAAGATAAATGTTAATACACGGCTATAGGAATAAAACAAAATTAAAAAAAGAATTTGCCAACTACAGAAAATAGAAAAATCAGCTGTAACACAGTATGCTGCTTTCTGGAAGAAAAATTACCTATTATCCAAAACTATACAAAGAAGCTATCGAAATATAGGGATAATTTTAATAGGAGAGAACAGGCCATAAAACTCCGCGACATATTGACAGTAGCTCTCCAGAATCGCTACACTGTTTTATGCTAGAAGACAATCGATAGTCAACATTTTATCTTTGACAAGGATGATCTCCGCTTATCACGTGTAACTTCGCCCCTTCCTTTTCTACAATATGCAGGGTGTAAAGGGCCAATAACCGTGCCGTAGTGGATACACTAGTTCCCGTTAGATCACCGAAGTTAACCACTGTCTGGTTTGGTTAGCACTTAGATGGGTAACCGTCCAGATCTGCCAAGCGCTGTTGGCAAGTGGGGTGCACTCAGCCCTTGTGAGGCCAATTGACGATCTACTTGATTGAGAAGTAGCGACTCCGGTCTGGAAAACCGACATAATGGCCAGGAGCGCGGCCTCCTCCTCCATACCGCATCCGGTGACTCCTTCGGGCGGAAGAGGACACGGCAGCCTTTGTGAGACGGGAGTTTAGTAGTTTGTTACACGATGTAACAAAAATGTACGCCACAAATTACAGCTTTTGTAACCATGCCCAGCGAACACAGTTAATATCTTTTCATAGAGAATGTCCTACGTTCTATAAGAATATGTGCCTTTAGCTGTGTGTTTCCATGCACAATGGATCACCCCCTCATTTGTCTTAATATCCCTCGCCTTCTCAATAATAAATTCGCTGACAGATGGATAGATAGCAGTGGAGCAATTGCCTAGCATCCACGCTTCCTGACATAAACCCACTGGACTTTTATTTTGGGGCATTTGATAGATCCTGTGTATCAAACCGCACTACTAGTTGTTCAGGTTCTCCGTGGCTGTACTATGAAA
This sequence comes from Locusta migratoria, assembly GCA_026315105.1. NCBI lineage: Eukaryota > Metazoa > Arthropoda > Insecta > Orthoptera > Acrididae > Locusta > Locusta migratoria. The sequence goes on along the minus strand of CM048746.1, from coordinate 50,313,268 downwards.
GGCTGTGAATCCATAAACAATACTGGAGGAATACATCAGCACATCCGAGAGTCACTACCACGCCATGTTGATGCATGTGTCAATACTCACGGAGGGCACACAGAACATCTCCTTTGAGAAAGAGTTTCTTGTGGTATGCTGGTTCGTTCTGTGCTTCCCCCTGATTACTATATTTCAGACAATCAACTGTAACATAGAAACAAAGATTGACATTATTTCTTCGTCTACGTGTGTGGAATGTGTCCTATAATTTCTGTTACTCTGACGTCCGACCCGTCAGTAGGCAAGACTTAGCGGAACAGCGCCTCTGAAAATATCCAGCGCATTTCTGGATGAAACATTAGAACGAGAAATTTCTTGGACCAGAACCTTACATCCTGAAAGATTTACCAGCAGTTATATGAAACATAACAAATATTCTCGTGTACAATGTACTTGCGATCGAAATCAGTGCACTTTTATTCACAGTAGGACGTTATACTATTGATGCAAATGTGTAACACGCTTTGTACCCTATTTCTGGTGCTAGGTTATCTATAGACGGATTACTAAGACGTGAAATGTGGTGGTAGTAATTTTATTTTCTTTGTGTGTACCTAGAAAGGAAGTTACTAGTCAGCATGATAGCATGAAACATCACAGAAAAGTTTTATTAACAGTTTAGCTGAAAGTTGTTTCTAGTGAAAATGAAGGCAGTTAGAGCCCGTTTGAGCTTCAGCGTTAGCTAGCTCAATGATACTTCCGCGTCGACGGTACCCACGGCGTCATGGCAAATAGACTGGGGATCGTGAGAACTTTCTTACTCATCAAGCAGTCTGTAGTACGCAGAACAAGAGATAAGCGGCGAGAATAGTCATTAAGGTTTCCGCGTAAACCTGAGAAACGAGATAGGTAGGTAAACTGAAAATTCGTGTTTTCTTTGCCAGACGTTGCAGAGATTACAGACTGGTTGGTAACTGGACTGGGCGAGGTCAGTAAATGGCTCTAGATCCGAGGTCAGTCAGTTCGTCTCCCAGCGATGAAAACAGTTTCATTCCTCGATATTTGAACAACAAGTAGAAGGTGACAGAGCATCAATTTAGAATTACACACATCCGATCTTGATTAAAACTACACTATATATTGCCCTACGTAATCTTTCCATTCCAGATATATCTGGAATAACAATAGATATTGAGATATTTGACGGGCATTCACGTACGGTAGGGGTTATGGAAGAGCCGCGGTGGAGTAGCCGAGCGGTCTAAGGCGCCTAGCTCCAGAGCGTGCGGTTGCTCGCCGTCGGAGGTTCGAGTCCTCCCTGGGGTATGGGTGTATGGGTGTTTACCTTAGTTTAAGTAGTTTGTAAGCTACGGACTGATGACCACGCATTTTGGTCCAATAGATTTACAAACATTTGAACATTTGGTTATGAAAGCAAATAATGAGACATCCCAAACCGTAAACAAATATTATTTTCTACACAAACTTTTGTTTTTTAATGAATGCCACATATTATTTCTTAGGTAATCAATAACCTGAAAAATCGCAAAAGAAATGGCGTTTGTTAAACTGCAATACGACAATTACGTCCCGAGATATTGAGAAGCTGCTTGAAAGACAAGCGTGAACCTCACGCTGCCCATAAACGAGGGCTAGCTGCGCGCTTCATTTATTCCAAGCGTCTTCTCAATGTCTCGGGATGTAATTCTCGTATTGCGTTGGAAGCAACTCCATTCTTTTTCAGTTTTCTCATGCTATTTATTGCATTAGAAATAGTATGGGGTACCCATTTAAAACATCATTTGTGTTGAAAATAGTATTTGTTTACGTTTTGGAATGTCTCACAGTATTTTCTTTGATAAGCCCCTGCTATTCGTCCCCGCTTGTGAAAGCAGTATTTCAGTATCTAGTGTTCTACCAGAAATATCAGCGGTGAAAGTTTAAGTGGGACACAATTCTACTGTCCTCAAAGTTTGTAGCGAGAATTACAAAACAGCTATAGAGATGCGGCGGGCAGAGCTATAGCTTTTTTTATGTCTATATGGCAGAAGGAAGAGGTAAACGGTTACTATTTTTTGACCAATGCTGTGGACTAGTGTTATATGTAATGAAGGAGCAGGGAGAGATGAGATGGATGACCCACAACAGTCAGAGAAGAGATACTACGATCTGCAGGAAGAGTTTCACCGGTAGTTAGAAGAAGTATCTCTAAAGAAAGATAATCATTGTCTCGTGCTCCAGTACATTTCGGAACCTCTGTTTCTACATGGGGAAACGTTTATGAAACCGTGAGGTCATCTGCACCACAGAATACGTGGCATAGCAGGTGCTCTGCTGACTGTATTATTTATTTTTATGCATCACTCCACATGACCCGATTGAGGAACAAGTCTCCGTGGTCATAGAACGAGTCCCTACATGAAATTGTAACAGCAGAATAGTAACAGGTGAATGAAACGCATAGGATTGCTGTCAGTCAACAAGTTGTAAGTTGAAGTTAACATTGTCAGCAATGCAACACAGGAAAAGGTTAATTTTACGGAGAGTTCCTCGGTAGAATAGAAAGAGTTGGCCATGATGAAACACAGTAGTTTAGACTTGAAAGGAGACAGATCACTGCAGGGCTGGCGGTCTCGGGGTAAAGCACTCGACTTGAAATTGAGAGGTTGCGAGTTCTCAAGCCGGTTGCATTACCGATTTTTCAGCCTGCGTTTCAACCCAGCCTTCACCTTTGAACCATGTGAGGAGACGCCAGAAACAACACTATCGCATTCCACGTTAATTTGTGGGTCCTATTTACTCGGTTGGACGTGCAAGTTTCCAAAGTGGTTTCCAGTTTAAGTATTTGCTGAAGGCCAATGAGTCACACGAAATAAATGTTTGTAAATCTAAGGGACTTAACTGCTGCGGTTATCGGTCCCTAGGCTTACAAACTACTTAAACTAACTTATGCTAAGGAGAACACTCACACACTCACCCATGCCCGAGGGAGGACTCGAAGCTCCGACAGCGACGAACCACGCGCTCCGCAGCAAGGCAGATCTGTCACCTTACACAACAAATTGCTCGAACCGCCCTGTTCTAAGGCAAAAATACACGTTATGAATAAAGAGAAATAGGGAAAAGATGAATGCACCGCCATTTTCTAAGGCAAAAATACACGTTATGAATCAAGAGAAATAGGTAAAAGACTAATGCTATACTTTCTTTTTTTAATTGAATGCAAGGGTTGTTTAGGAGAAAATGGGACAACGCAAAGTAACATCTGATAAATCGAAAAATTCGAAACTGGAATACTGTGCAGGCATGGTCACTTCGGATTAGATTTTTTTGCGCTTCCAAATAAAGAGAAAAATCTGTGTGTATATGAGATTTCCTACGGTGCATGTTGGAGAAACCTTACTCCAAACTTGGACACCGTTTCACGGATCACCATGAAATTCGGCTAACATTCGTAATTTTTCAGATACAGGGGTGGGAGAAGATGAACAGAGGGAGGGACAGAAGGAGACGGGCAGAGGTAATGGCAGAGGCAAGGGGATGGATGGATAGAGAGGGGGGGGGGGAGGTTCAAGAGGATGCAGCGGAGGAAAAGGTGGAGAAGGCGTGTAGACAAAGACAGAGAGAGGAGGGAGACATGACTAGGTGAATAGTGGAATAAATAAATAACTCAGCAACACCAGATGTACAGGTAGCTAATATAGAGATAAGAGTAAGGGGTCCAAGAAGTAGGTAAGAAATAGAACAGGGGCGCGCAGATAGATGAAGAGAAGACGTGTGTGTTGTATATCCAGTTTCAATGTATACAGAGGCGCAGCCACAGGGGGAGTGGGCGGGGGGCGGGGCTGATGGAGCTAAAGCAACCCCCCCCCCACCCCGGCTCCTCCCAAAGATTTAAAAAAAAAAAAAAGCCGGAACCGAAAATTGAAGTAGTACACTTGTAATAAATCACAACTTAACTATAATTTGACAAGTACGAATTAACGTAACAGTGGGCCGCCAACGTGATGCTGCCACTGAAAACGTGTGCTGTTGTTACTGTGAGCGGTTTTAATGCCGCCCTGTCCAGCTTTGATGCTGCCGCTATTGTTAACTGCTATGCTGAAGTTTCGAGCCGATTGGTCATATGCGGCGACCCGTCGCTTAGCAGGTCAGCGGTGCCACCGAATGGAAACTTATGAAGGCCGCCAAAAACTATAAACAACAATAGTGTTATTTCACTTGAATTTTTACGCATAGAGTCTCATGTTAATTAAACAGTTATAACATCAGCGAGCTTCTTATACAGAATGTTACAAAAAGGTACGGCCAAACTTTCAGGAAGCATTCCTCACATACAAAGAAAGAAAATGTGTTATGTGGACATGTATCCGGAAACGCTTAATTTCCATGTTAGAGCTCATTTTAGTATTTCTCCTTAAACGTAAATTGAAATAACTGATGCAGGCAATTGTCAAAATACCCAATTGATCGTTAGTATGTACTGTACTTCCTCGATTCACCGCCAGTTGGCCCAGTTGAAGGAAGGTAATGTTGACTTCAGTGGTTGTGTTGACATGTTCTTCCACCAACGCTCACTGGAGCACATTATCATGATTTCATATGGGATACTCTACCTGTGCTGCTAGAACATGTGCCTTTACAAGTACGACACAACATGTGGTTCATGCACGATGGAGCTCCTGCACATTTCAGTCGACGTGTTCGTTCGCTTCTCAACAACAGATTCGGTGACAGATGGATTGCTAGAGGCAGACCAATTTCATGGCCTCCACGCTCTCCTGACCTCAATCCTCTTGACTTTCATTTATGGTGGCATTTGAAAGCTCCTGTCTACGCAACCTCGGTACCAAATGTAGAGACTGTTCATGCTCGTATTGTTGACGCCTGTGATAGAATACGCCATTCTCCAGGGCTGCATGCGACGGAGGGATGATACATGTATCCTCGCTAACAGAGGACATTTTGAACATTTCCTGTAACAAAGTGTTTGAAGTCACGATGGTACGTTCTGTTGCTGTGTGTTTCCATTCCATGATTAATGTGATTTGAAGAGAAGTAATAAAATGAGCTCTAACATGGAAATTAAACGTTTCTGGACACATGTCCACATGACATGTATTCTTTCTTTGTGTGTGAGGAATGTTTCCTGAATGTTTGGCCGTACCTTTTTGTAACACCCTGTATTTCTAATATCGAATGATAGGAGAATCCATTACGATTAATAAATTCAGTAGGCCAGAGGCGCCCACAGGGGGGGGACTATTTTTATTAGCTAATAAACTAAGAATCCAGGACGTAATATCTCGGTTGTCGGGGGGTCACAGTTTGGGGGGGAGGGGGGAGGTGAGTCATTGGCTAAGGGGGAGGGGAGTGGGAACCTCTAAAAGTAGGCATTATTTTTAAAAAAGGGTCCCTCACCCTCCATCCCAAATCCTGGCTGCGCCACTAAATGCACACGTAGCAATTGCGAAGCACTGCCGGGTTCGCTAGTGGTAATTACACAATACCCACGCTGTTGACGGAACGTTAAACTCCAAGCTTCCTTCTTTTCTTACACAATATCCTGCATGTGCGTAATCCACGTCCAGTCTCACTAATCACGTGCCCTCGTGTTGCAGGCTACTGGCTGTTCCACTGCCACTTCCTGTTCCACATCGTGATCGGCATGAACCTGATCGTGCACGTGGGCACGCACGCCGACCTGCCGCCGGTGCCGGCGGGCTTCCCGCGCTGCGGCGACTTCCTGCCGCCCATCGAGCTGCACTGAGCCGCCGCCGCCGCGCCGGCCGTCGGCCAGCGGCCTCCTCCATCACCCCGCATCTCCGTAAGGCGCCCAAAAAAGTTACCCACCACCACCTGACGCCAAGTTCACGACCGACTTGCCTCCAACAGTGACCAGTTCCAAAGAAGATGAACCTGGGGAGACGTTCAGCAGCAAATCTCAGACATTGCCCATTCAGCTAGCTATCCAGCGAATCAGACATAGCTAGCTCAATAGGGCAATGTCGTGTGATGTTTACCGTACTATATCGTCATAAAATGGACATTTTCATTTAGACCTACAAAAATTCACGCGCTAAGAGGTGCGAATACCTAGTCGAACCGGTCGATTGGTCACTATTCATCACAATGCCCAGTATTCAGAGTAGCGCTCGAAACACATCTGTGGAACGTACTGTTGCAGTGGCGTCGTTTGAGATAGCAAGTGTCTTTATTTAGTTCCAACCAGTGGTCAAGGCACTGAGAAATATTACGAAAAGCTATTTTCGAGAGAAAGTCGGTCCCGTGCCTACTTCGAAATACCGAAACACCACGATCCACCATCCCTGTTAAGGCACGTTTTCGAGCTGGAGGAAATGTAAATTATTCTTTTCATGGTGACTCTGTAACCCTGCCCCTTTCCTTATACTCCTATAGCTAGAGATGTAAATTTTTTTAGGCACCTTACTGGAAACGTGTTCTTCCCTAGCCCCCCCCCCCCCCCCCCCAATTCATTTTCTAAGAGGATGCGACACGAAAGTTCCTGTTTTCCAGCGACCAGAAAGCACCGCTGTGTGAAGCTTTCCTGCCACTGGAATCTGAGCGATTCACCCCTTCCCCGCCGCGATCATCCCCCCCACCCCCGCATCGCCCGCGCTTCCTCCCGCCCCCTCCTGCTAGGCCCGCCGACTGCCGCCGGCTGTGACCGACGTCCAAAGATTCACCTGCCATCGCGACCCCACCCTTCTCGTTTTCAGAACACGACCCTTCCTATCTCGACGTCTGACCTAGACGCGGTATTTGGCGCAGACAGCACCGGCGTCGCCCCGCGCAGGCTTCTGTACCTCTCCTCGCAGAGCCTCCGCTGTCAGCGCCAGATACTCGCGTCCTGTGCGTTGCTTAGAGCACACATTCTTCATTGTCAACTACGAAACAAAGTTTCATGTCGTAACAGTAATATCGCGCCAGCTTTTCGAAACAGACCGCGATTGTTTCGCGGTTAAAAAATCTCGAGGGCGTCATACACTGCGCATTCGAAACACTACTACTGTACCATTTTAATGACCATGGAATAAATGTACATAAAAGGCTGGTGCGAAAATAAGCGACTTATGACACCAGTACCATATTTTTTTAACTGTATTTATTGAGCTTTAGTATTTATGTGAATTTAAATATGTTAACACCGTTCATTTAGTACCAGTAATGACAGAGAAATTAAATTCTCATTAATGTAAAGAAAACTAGAATGGTACGTGCATAAGACAATATTCACGGTTGTACATATCATAAATACTACGTGTTATTTTCTGTTTGTTGTTAATGATTGATTTTATAGCTAAATGTGATGCACCAACTTCCTCAATATGAAAAGTTACCGTGAAGCACATATGAAGATATCGCAACGGTCATCCAGTTTTCAGATGTATATGAAATTTGTTAATGTCATGTACTAATTCTGTTAATAACATTCATAATATTTCACTTTTTGGGTTCCTGCAGACGCGCCGTTGCGAGGAATACAGTAACTTGGTTCATCTTACGTTTTACTTGTTACTTGTTCGCGGCACCAATCTTACAATTGTTAAAACGTAAGATATACTCAAGTTATTCCATTTTTTTAGTTAGTAAAAACTGTATCAGTATTTGAAGTGCTTGCCCTGTGCATATATGTAAGTACACGATAATTTTTTCAGTTAATAAAGTTGTTGAAATGTTTGCAATTTAGTAGCTGTTTATTCTGTACCTTCCATGTCATTCCCAGTTCCCACATACTTCTTTTGTAGAATGGAATCGTTCCTGGTGGTACATTTCACTATTATACTTCTTGTCATCGAAGTTCGATTTCTTCCCTCACATAACTGAAAATTTAGCTTGTTCTGTTTCATTTTTGACTGTGCATGACATCAGTAAGTGACGACACAAAAGGGCTTATTGAATGGGAATCTGATACATAATAAAACGAAATAAAATTGTGGTGATAGCATGAGGGGTGAGATAAAGCTCAAATTTTTCAGAATAGATTTTAAAAACGTCTTAGGTTCAATTATTTGGTTGAAAAGACTGGAGAACCAAGTCAAATCATTCAAATTTACGTTGTTAAACTTTCGTTAGATAATAGTTCATTGATCATGGAGATACCAAATCCTCCTTGGTTGTTTCTGAGTAAAGCCTTAAGGGTATATTACACGGAGCGTATTTGGTAGCTAGACGCTGGCGTCTGTTGTCGCTCTGGCGTCTGTTGTCGCTCAGCGTATACGCGAATAGCGAGTGAATACCCTGACGCAATGACACGTAGAGACTTGAGACACTAGCGTCTTCGTAAAAACGACTGAAATACGACGTAGCAGATTACATATTGTTTTGGAGGTTAGGTAATAAGATACAGTTCTGTTTCCCACCAAACAAAATATGAAGTGGAATTGTATTAACATTTCCAAATTTATGGAAATTTCCAGTATTGTGGGGCATTAGAAATAAGGATTATTTAAATACTAAACTTAAAGACACTCAATTTAACCAACTGTTTGGCGAATTGAATTCCAGGACTTGTGTGGAATAAACTTGGACATAGAAGATTGGGGTATTCGAAACAGGCATTCAAGTGTTTTGAAGCTATCACCTGTTGCCAAATAACGCCGTATAACTTCCAGTTTTGTTCTTGGCGAGCTCGCCATCCTCTTGACGGTATTCTGTTTCTTATTTTAACCTATACCATTTCCAGTAATGTATCAAAATTTTCTGATGTCATCCTCATTATATTTCTGTAGGCAGAAGAATTTTCACACAAATAAAAATAAAATAAAAGACTGTTGCGAGAGACACAGCGCCAGCACTTATTACTTCCTTTGACATTTGGACTCGACTGGTATCTACTTTATACGCTCCTGTATATCACACGGGGCGACCAACACTTGAAAGCGATCAAAAACATCAGTGACCAGCGTTTAAAGCAGCCTGCCCATCAACTTTAACGCTCGCGTTTCGTAGCAGCGACTTTGTATCGTTGCGTCCAAATACGCAAGTGACTAGCGACCAAATACGCTCCGTGTAATATACCCTTAACGGATCTAATTACACTACCATTAACCTGGAACATGTTGGCAATATCCAAAACAGGGCATTAAAAAATCGCAGTTTTTTGTACACCTAGCTTTCATGTCTAGTTACTTTTTTAAAGATGCAGAGCATTTTTCCAAATTTCGTAACTGTTTTTTTCTGTACGCAATACCAAGGAAAAAAAATAGTTTTGCTGCAAAACGGCAAAACACTTAGTTTTGAGCACTTTAATTTCGAGTTTTGTTTTAAGAAGACTGTTTATATCGTTGAAAAATGTTATACATTGTGTTATATATTGGAATTTAACACGTGACTTGGGGGGTACTCAAATACTCCGTATACAATAGGGAGATTCTGGGATATCCAACTATTGTGATTCCTACATCATTGCTGATCTACTGATGGGCAACGTTTCTTGATGTCACCAGGAGTACAATGAGCAGAAAAATCAGGGTAAGTAGATCGAGTAGGTCGCAGATAGATCTGTCCTTCCAACAGAGAGTCAGCCTCTTGCATTTCGTTGATATCGACGTCTGTTTCCTCAATTCCCATAAAATCTAATTCTTCTTCACTTTTTCATATCTAAATTCTGCCCCTTTTCACGTCTTATTCGCAGGAACATTATTGTTTGTTAACCTAATGGACCAAACTGAAATAGTCATCAGTCCTTAGATTTACAAACTACTTAATGTGATTTACCCTAATAACACACACACCTATGCCCAATGGAGAACAGAAAACCTCCGACGAGAGCAGTGGCCCAATCCATAGCATGATGTCTTAGACCACTCGGTCATTCCCGCACGACAGAAACGTTATTAATTACTTTTATGAACCACTTGCAACTTATTCGTCAAGATGACGATAGATTATATCCTTGTTGTTGTTTGTTTTCGTATTCAGTCCGGAGACTAATTTGATGCAGTTCTCCATACCCCTCTGCTCATCTCCTCATAAGAAAGGCAACCCACATCTTTTTGAACGTTACTGTATCCGTCTCTTGGTCTCCATCTGAGATTTTTACCCCACACACTTACCTCCAATGCGAAATTCACGATTCCTCTATGCCTAATCAAATGTTCGAAAACGCGGTGTGCGAAATTGCTGTTCTTCAGAGGCTCTATTAATGAGGTTCTATTAATGAAAGAGGCAAAGTGTACTGGATAGTCCTTGGCCTCGAGATTATTTGTATATGTATTAGATGTATTGGTATGCTGTAGCTATCCTACAGTACAGTCTCAAAATTTAGATACTGCACAGTATGTGTGGTCTAGGGTGGTATTTATACGGCTTATATAAGCACGGTTCAGTCCTGAGAAAACTATGAAAAAACATTAATTTTGGCTACAAAAATTACAAATTGCGGGGTTGGTCACGTATACACCTTTTATCCTTCGGAAACCGTTGAATTTTTTTACCATTTGTTCTGGCAATTATAATATCAAACTACTTTTTAATTTTTCAAATATTCATTCTACACTTTTTATTCGTTGAAATTTTTACCATCAGTTCTTATGATTATATTAGCAACCCGTTTATATCCGTTACCGATATCAAAAGGTTCAAAGTTACCATACTTACAAACAAAATTACAAAAGTAGGTTTTCAGCCGTTTTTGCACCTAGGAACGTAAATACCTAAATAAATAACCATAGAAAATGGCTCAAATTTGATAATAGATTCTATAGACATTCACCTTGAACCTTTATCCGTTACAGAGATACACAAAAAAACCAAGATGCTAGATGCAAAAAGTGCCAATTGTCACTGTGAATCGACTTTCGGTCCGCTATGAAATTTGCCATCCTTATTCAAGAAATCTAGTCGGCAGTTTTTATCTAGCTATATATATTTTATGCCTTGCAATTTAGTATCTTCGTCCGATAAAGGATTGATTTTATTTTCGTTATTCAGTACAGTTACCGTGTCGCAACATATTTGAAAGAGTTTGCAGAGGTAAAAACACACTGTGTATGGTTGATTTTGGGCCATACATAGAAATGGATGAAATCCAAAAGATATCGGAATTTTATTTAAAATGAGAACACATCAATATCTCATTGCGTTCTCGAGATATTGGTTTGCTCACTTCCGTGCAAGTGGATTTGGCGACCACTAGGAAGTACTTATTCCATTTTAAGACGATTGTTCTGTGAAGACATTTTATTTTGGGTACCGTACAGCCTTATATCTTCTCTCGATAAATGAGGATTTATTTTCATTATTCGCCATACACTGTATATTAATATGTCGAACTATATAAGGAATCAAATATTTCCTCATCCGTAATTGACTGGCATTCGGGAGGACGACGGTTCAAATCTCTCTTCGCCCATCAATTTTTAGGTTTTTCCTGATTTCCCTAAATCGTACCAAGCAAATTCCATGATGGTTCCTTCCAAAGGACCCATCGATTTCGTTTCACATCTCTACCAAAACACTTCAAGCATGTGCTCCATCTCTAGTGACCACGTTGTTGATGGGACGTAAATATAATCTTCCTTCTTTCCTTTCCTTCGTTGCAGATCTATAGAATTTGTCTTTTAGAAGCATCACATCTTACTGTAGCAAGGAGTACAAGGTAAACAACTGAAAAATTCGCCTGTCGGAGCACAAAAGAGAAAATATGATCCTGTTTGAAAGACATTGACAGAAAAGTGGGGAAACAGCTGCCACATTCCTCATTCCATCTTCCTCGGCAAAGAATTTGGCATGCGAACATATTCGCTTTTTTGTACTGACAGAGAATAGCCGTACGCTGGCGGTAGAAGATAGAAGACAGTGCCGGTGAGAATAGAATAGAATCTTTATTACCCTTTCAATATGTTCTCCATACAATTGGCTTCGTCAGTGTGCTTAACACATAATACAAGATATGATTAAATAAAAAAGAGAGAGAGAGAAAGGAAGAGCATAAAGTAATGGAAGGAGAGAAACAGAATAAATGGGTGGAGACACAGGTGGGAGCAAAAGTGAGAGAAGACTGTGGATAGAGAGATGATTGGAAACCATACATTAGCTATGGATATCTGGATCCTTCGAAGAGTTTAAATTTTATAGTGGCGATAGGTCCGGCATGTTTGAGACAAACTGAACTGGCGTCTGCCTTGTTATTTGGGGCATCGGCTGACAGCTGGAATGCCACAACCACTAGAGAATTTTACTTATTTACCTGCGTTTAAAGATTTACTATTGAATATCAAGTTCTGTCATACTTCATTGAAGCTGCGATTGACTCGCCTGGTAGTATATTTCCTAAAAAAAAAATGCGGTAATGAAATAACACGAACCTGTCAATAATACAGTTCCAGTTCGAAGTTAACAGTTAGCTGAGGTTTGCAACAACAACGAAAGAACCGCTTTGACAATATTTGTGTTGATTATAATGCAAGTAAATTCTCTAAACGAGCTGCGAGACATACAGTGAATAGTACTTGTTATGATGAACAATCATGACCGTGGATTTGCATATGTTGTTAATGTGTTGTAACAACTACTTTCATAAAGTCTAGTACACATTTATCTGGGGTTAACTAACCGCATTAAATCTACAAACTTGTAAAATTTCTTTCAAAAGGTTTAATTGTGAACTTTGGTTTACGAAATTTGAGTACAAAGACAAAAGTGACAACAGAATATTGCAAATAAAAATGTGACCGAGTCAGCTGCCACAAAAGCATTCAACACCGAAGTAACGTATCATTAATAACTTACGTTTTATCACGCTGATATAAGTACATATTTGTTGCAAAGAACACAGATGTATACGATTGAAAAAGTGCTGGCTGTTTCTACTACTGCCACACTTTACACAGGTAAAATGTCATTCATGCTCGATCAAGTATTGTCAGCAACAAATGAAAATATTTTTAAAGAAGATTTAGACACTCAAAAGTGTGGTTTCATGAACGACAGGAGCAACACAAGAAGAAACATCACAAAAACACCACAATACTAGGTAGAAAACTGAGCATTTTTTATGGTGTGTACTTCAAGGGAACTGCAGAATAGGTTATCTGAAGCTTCAGTCTTGGCGCAGCCAAGTGTCATGAGGAATATTATTTGTGAATAGAAATACTGAGATCAGAAAAGGCAAACATTTGGTGTTCTTGTACGAAATATTTGCCTTTTTATCACACTTTTGTCATATTTCAGCAGCGCAAATTGTAAAGAAAATATACACTAAATACAGCACTCCACGTTCAACAAAAATAAACGTTAGACAGACTACTCTCAAGTGTACTGACCACCGTTAATATGGCAGCCTAGTTTACGTACGTTGCCGCAAAGAGCGCTGTAACTCGTGAGTTAACCATTCTATGAAATTTAAGCTTGTTGGGATCCTCCGAACCGGGGAACTTTAACAAGAAACATGTTGTCGACTTTTCTCTAATCCCTGTATCCACTTGTTATAGTTTCTTAGTCTAGGGTTTACAATCCCGACCAACCTAAGCACAAAGACATGCGTAGAGGAGAAAATAGTGACTGAATAGACAGACAGTACACCGTGAGGCAGAAAAGAGACAGTGGCAGTGTGAGGGGAAAAGAATGGCATATAGGCAATGACAGGCAAACAAAAGTGGCAAATACTGTGACAAGAAAGAGCGAGAGATAGGAATGCAGAGAGTGTCAGTGTAAGCGCTATGGGAATGCGCGTATGTAACTGTACCTCTTTGCCGCCGACTAGAGTTTGTGACCCACTCGCACAACGCCATCGTGGAGGGACATAAAAGGTCGCGTTTCGTCGCTGCTGCTGCTGCACTCACTAACTACAAGTGTTGAAACAACTTGTGTCAGCTTTATTGGCAGGTTACTGCGAGAGAACAAATCCTCGTCAAAATAGACGACCAACTCTTCTGCCTGTACATTTCAAAGAATGCTTACCACAGGGTTCAATCTTTTCTCCAATATTATTTGTAATTCATGCCAATGACTTGCCGGTGCAGCCCAATTCGAGGACGACATTGCACTGTTGACAAGCAGCTTCCGTGTAACCACAGTCATAGGACAACCCCTTCTCAATCAACGTGGAATAAACGGAGGCGGCAATGTTCATAATGCGCCGCTCCGGCTTCCGAGACTTACTAGTCCTTCAGAACCTTGAAATATCCTGGAATCCCCAAGTCCAATACTTCGGCCAGACACTGGACAAGAAGCTACTCTTCACACGGCACCTACAGAAGAAAAGGCCAAAGATATTTACCGTCATAATACTATTATGCTCGCTGCTCACCAGCACACAAATGGCAGTTCATACAAAACTACGACTGTCTAGAGAAGAGCTTTCTAAACTGGGTGTCGTGATATCCTGAGGTGTTACGGAGTAGCATCCATGGTGCGTGAGACTGGCAAATTCTGAATGTAAACAAATAATAAACTAATGGTAACATAATACAAAACATCCATCTCTTTATGCAACCAGTAAGACTTACCTACAGCTAATCCTTCTCTTCATTCAGTGGATCAAAAATCACGTATTAAACGAGTGATTAGTGTGTTTAATTTGACTTCAGTGGGGACTAGATTACTCGGACCTCAGTTATACAGAGTCGCAATAAACGGAGTGTCAACCACGAGTAAATATCTTTGTTTTCTGGTCCGTGGGTGTACGACATTTCGCACTGGCACTACCTCACACCATATGTGTTCCGCGCGTTGCATTATTGTTTTAGTTAGACAGTGAGCGTTTCTTAATTTGTTAGACTTAAACAATGGATGTTCCGTTATTATTTGAGTTAGACAGTTGCCAATAGCTAAACTGCTGTGCCGTGTCATTAACAATGTCAAAGCACAACTGTTTCCTTTCCGTTATTGTGATATACATTCCTGTGCAAGATACAGGTGCCGCGGTGGAGTAGCTGAGCGGTCTAAAGCGTCTCACTGCGGAGCGCACGGTTGTTCACCGTGGAGGTTCGAGTCCACCCTGGGGCATGGGTGTCCTTAGGTTAGTTTACCTAGGTTTAAGTAGTTTGTAAGCTACAGACTGATGACCACGCAGTTTGGTCCAATAGATTTACAAACATCTGAACATTGATACAGGCAGGCTGACAGCGGAACGAGTTGCCACTCTTCATTCTAGTGACATTGCATGAATACAAGGATAGATGAATTTTTACAAAATGGAAGACATAAATGAACGTATTTAACAAAATTAACGAATAAGATAAAAATTGTGGACTTAACATAATGATAAGTGATGAGAAAAATGTCGTATATGGAGTCTTGTATTAAGAACCACTGGCGAAAATGACAGAAACACAAGGACAGTTAAAACAAGGAGGCGTCGTCTGCGGAGTGGACGTTCACATTAGATGATAAAATAAATATTGTAAAACACTAACACCAGTTGACGCACTGAAGACAATCAGGGCCCGCACTAGCATTAACAGCGCCTCATCTAAAATTGCGCCATAACGAATCCAAGGGGGTGGGGGGCGAAGGGTCGTTCCCCCTCCACCCCTCCCCAGCTAGTGTGCTATGACTGCAATGCTTCTTGAAAACTGAGATTTTTGTTTGATTTCGCGTAGGGCAAAAAGGGGAGCCGGTACTAGAGTCTTTCTACTGAGCAAGAATTTAGCTGACGATGAGAATTCTTTCACCGTCCCCACCCCCTCCCCCCCAGCAGGCCTCCCTGGATCCGCCGCCCCTGAATGCAGGCCCCTTCAAGCATGCATCCAAGGGAAGGGGGATTGGAGGTGTTGGCGTCAAGATCCATATATCAAAATAAAATATTTATATTTGTGATTTACAAATTTCTATACTTATTCAGTTTATTGTTATTATGGTTGCTGTTGTTATTGTAGTATTCATTTCACACAAAATGACTATTCAGAATCATGATCCTCTCAATACCGTAAGCCTGAATCCATCTGCACCCCTTATAATTTGGTAATTTACATATTTTATTTATTGAAATAAAATTTAAGTCTTCTAAATAAGATAAAAATCGTGGAATTAAATGGATATAAGTTAAAAAATTACATTATGTGCAATGCAGAAAGTGACACATCACTAGAATAAAAGAGTACAACATAATCTCACATCTGAACAATTTTTAAAAGTTAAATACCATTGACGACTTCTAAATGGAGACAATTTACAAAGTCACATTCGTTGTAAGACACAAAATGATGCATCATTAAAATAAAGAAGTGGTGTAATCTAATTATTACGTTTCTTAATATCTGCTTTTCCCGCTTAGGTATATCTTTCTGGCGATCACCTCATTTTTATTCTTTCCCACTCACCTACACGGAACTTCGCATTCACACTGATCTGCGCGTGGAAGCGATATGCCCCAAAAACACGGAACACTGCTAAAACATTACGGAAGAGGAGAAATTGAGCACAAAACTGAGCACTGTTGAGTAAGTAATACATTGTAGTATGAAACCAGAAAAATAAGCCTTTCGAAGAGTCGGGAACAGTGTTAGATAGATAATGCTAAATGCTGGAAATGGAACCATTCTTTGTGCTGTGAATAGCACTCCATAAACTTTAAGCACAGCTGAAGAGAATTTGAGCTTTAAGTGAACCATAAAACTTAAACTATTACACAAGTAAAAAATTAAACCTTATTCGTAGTGGATTCAAAATTGCCGGTCGTCGGAAATGTAGTAATGCGATTGCCTATACTTAAAATCAAAAGTAGCTTATAATATATGAGATTAGTTTACTAAGTATAATTTTTAAGATTTTGTTTCTGGATTTTGAACCCAATAATACACAACATAAAACAATTTATACCTTACAAAAGGATCCAAGCTATGAAGTCGCGAAGATTTTTTTTCCACTGCCAGGGAGATTCTGTCTACGAGACTCCTCGCAAAACACCGAACTCCAAAGTTTCAACAGCATAGTGAAGCAACCCAAAGTGCCGCACTCAAATTTGCCATGCCAGCAAAAGGCCGGAATGTCCGACCCTAGAGAGGGCACTGACACAAAACAGTGGATGGCGATGCACAGAACTCAATGATCATAATGGTGTGAAGTTGGAGTATGTGTGGGAGGGTGGCTCCTGGGAAAGGAGAAGGAGGGAGAAGAGAGGATGGTTGGATGAGAATTTAAAGGCGACTAAGGGTCAAGGACATCAGTCCTCCGTTCCAAACATAGACACACCAGCAGAGGTCGATACGCAGTTGAAGAAGGAGCCCTGCATCCAGAGGGCAAAAAGTCTCAGGGGTACAGAGCAGGGCCGAATACAACTATAATAACAGAATTTAGTGAATATTTAATAGCAACAGAGCAAGTGGGTGACTACATTGAAAGAGGGCAGATAGTGCTTGGATAGGTAAATCAAACGGAAAGAAAGGTGAGACAACCACATATTAAAACAAAACTCCAGACAGAGAGTGTTGGGTGAGGCACGAACACAACACATTGCCAAGGTAGACTGACAACACAGTTGTACGTGGGAAATAAAAGTCGCAGGAGGGTGGGGACCGGACAATTCAGGCGAAGACGCCCACCGCTAGGCAGAGTGATAAAACCCAGCTGCATGGACAAAACGTAAAACAGAGTTAGCCATGGAGGAATTGTCACCTAAAATTAAGCAGAGCGACCCTGGTAGACTGCCACGTGGGACCTAAAATGAGTCAGTCCATCTCCAGATGGATCACTGTCATCATAGCGCCACGCATGGGCGTACCCAGCGAGGGGCAGCTGCCCCCCCCCCCTAGAAAATATTCGAACGCGTTCATGTAGCCCGACATGTTTTATTTTTATTTTTTTTTTCTCCCTCATTGGCACGTTACTGTCTCCAGGGAACTTCTGGCGGGCACTATTACGTCGCCAACCAAATGTCAATCGACTTGAGACACTGCAAACACAGACAACACGCAGTCAGAAGTGAACAAGTGAAAATTGGAAAATTGTAGTGAATTGGTGGCAAACGCAGTTGAAATACCGATAAAATCTACCACCTGTAGGATGAAAACATTGAAACTGAACCCCAGGATGACAAGTATGAGCATGGGCGCCCATATGACATTTTCCGTGGGAGGGGCGGGGGCAAAACCTAGGGGAAGGCGTTACCCTATTTAATATTTTGGAAGACAAATGCCGAATTTGAAGTAACCATAAAATAGAGCCAGTTCGAATACTGCTAAAAACTTTATCCTGTTTCTTAAAAAATAACATTCACATCATTATTTTAAAATATCTCCTCTCTAAACTGTATACGGTATTTTCTTTTACCTGAGAGTTAGGGTGCACCCCCGCCCCCTTGCCCATAGGTAGGGGCGCTCTTGAGTGTCAGTTAGCAACCCTATAAATCGCCACTAATGATGCTTCAGTAATAAAAGAAAGGAAACGCTTTTGGCACAGACAAACTGCCTTTTCATTAGATGCAAAACTGGTGATTAATCCGCTCCACTCTTGGAGGTAAACGCATCCCTTTCCAAGACTGCTGTCTGGCGCCGAAAATTATTTATGAAGACATTAGTGGGGACTAGAATGGTATTGAAACATGAGTTTGGTTTTGTGGCCAGCAAGTTGCGTCTTTTCCGAGCGTACGGTGTGTGGCAGGCAGCAAGTTGTGGCTCACGTCGGCACCAATGATACTTGTCGCTTGGGTTCTGAGGACATCCTAAGTTCCTACGGGCGGCTGGCGGAATTGGTGAAAACTGCTGGTCTCGCATGCGATTAGTAGCATTGTTCCCAGAGTTGACTGGGTCCTTTGGTTTGGAGCTGAGTGGATGGATGGATGGATGCTTAGGGTTTAACGTCCCGTCGACAGCTTGGCCATTAGAGTGGAGCTAACGCTCGGAGTTTTTGGGTTAGGATGAGGAAGGAAATCGGCCGTGCCCTTTGAAAGGAACCATCCCGGCATATGCCTGGAGTGATTTAGGGAAATCACGGAAAACCTAAATCTGGATGGCCGGAGGTGGATTTGAACCACCATCCTCCCGAATGCGAGTCCAGTACGTTACCAATGCGCCACCTTGCTCGATGGAGCCGAGTGGAGGGTCTGAACCAGAGGCTTCGCCGACTCTGTGACAGCCATGGCTGGAGATTTCTGGATCTCCGTTATCGGGTGGGGAATTGTAGGACGCCTTTAGATAGATCAGGGGTGCACTACACTAAGGAAGCAGCTACTCGGGTAGCAGCGTACTTGTGGAGTGCACATGGTTCTTTTTTTTAGGCTAGGCACTAGCTCTGATGAGCACTCGGCAGTCAACACTCAGGCAGCGAATTTAGGCCGCATTCAGAACAATAATTCCACTATCAAAATATTCACCATAAACTTTCAGAGTATTAAAAAAACGTTCTCGAATTTACCGTGCTGCAGAAAATTATTGTGCTCAGATAGTTTTAGGCACCGAAAGCTGGCTAAATCATGATGTGGAAAGCTCGGAAATATATAGCGAGGCGTGGAATGTATATCGGAAAGACAGATCAGACACAACAGAAGGGGGAGTGTTCATTGCAGTGGACAAAGATATTGTTTCTACTGAGCTCGAAGTCGAGAGTGACTGTGAAGTTATCTGAACATGTCTAACTGGACTAAGAGAAGTTAAGTTAGTAGTTGGGTGTTTTTATCGGCCCCCAGTGCTACTGTAGCAGTTTTAGACTCATTCAAAGAAAGTCTACGCCAGGAAGTTCATAGGTATCCGGCCTATGCAATATTACTCGGGGGATTTCAACCTTAAGAGGATAGATTGGGACCTATCTAGCTTTATTTCAGGCGGTACAGACAAGTGGTCTTGTGAAATACTATTAGACACGTTTTCTGAAGATTATCTTGAGCAATTAAACAGACAGCCCACACGTAATGGAAATATTTTTGACCTTAAAGCTACAAAGAGGCCCAACCTTATTAACGATGTCATTGTAGAGACAGGAGTTAGCGATCATGATATCGTCATAGCGTCAATGGTGGCCAAAGTTAACAAACCAGTCAAGAAGGCTAGGAGCGTGTTTTTGTTAGGAAGAGCCGATAAGCAATTGTTAGCATCACAGTGAGAAAATGAATGGACATCGTTTAGTTCCAGTATAATGGATGTAGAGTAATTGTGGACTAAATTTAAATGCATTGTAAATAGTGGGTTAGAGAAATATGTGCCTATAAAGTAGGTTAAGGATGGAAAAGGTCCATCGTGGTACAATAATAATATTAGACAGCTACTGAGAAAGCAAAGGCTGTTGCAGAGTCGGTTCAAGAAAGATCATGCAAATCAAGACAGGCAAAAGTTAGCAGAGATCCGTGCGTCTATAAAAAGATCAATGCGCGAAGCATACAATGATTGCTACAGCCATACCTTAGCAAAACCCGAAACAATTCTGGTCCTATGTAAAATCGATAAGCTGGGCAAAGGCCTCTATTCAGTCACTCGTTGATCATTCGGAAACAGTATAGAAGAAAGTAAAGCTGAAGTTCTAAATTTAACCTTTAAGAAATCATTCACGCTGGAGGACCGTACAAACATACCATCATTTGATCAACGCACTAACTCCCAAATGGAGGACATAGTAATAGGTATTTCCAGTGTAGAGAAGCAGCTGAGAGAGCTGAATAAAAAAAGTCCGGATGGAATACCAGTTCGGTTTTACAAAGAGTATTCTGCGGCATTGGCCCCTTACTTAGCTTGCATTTATCCAGAATCTTTAGTTCAGCGCAAAGTTCCTAGTGAATTGAAAAAACAGCAGGTGACTCCCGTTTATAAGAAAGGCCAAAGAACTGACCCACATAATTACAGGCCAATATCGTTGACATTAGTTTCCTGTAGAATTTTGGAGCATATTCTCAGCTCGAATATATTAAATTTCCTTGAGACCGAAAAGCTTCTTTCTATGAATCAGCACGGATTTAGGAAACATCGCTCTTGTGAAACTCAGCTTGTCCTTTTCTCACATGAAATCTTGTGAGCCATGGACGAAGGGCAACAGGCAGATTGTGTTTTTCTCAGTTTCAAAAAGGCATTTGACGCGGTGCCGCACTGCAAACTGCTAACGAAGACATGAGCTTATGGAATAGGTTCACGTATTTGTGACTGGCTGGAAGACTTCCTAAGTAATAGAACGCAGTACGTTGTTCTCGATGGCGAGTGTTCATCTGAGACGAGTGTATTGTCAGTCGTGCCCCAGGGGAGTGTGATAGGACCGCTATTATTTTTTATTTATATAAATAATCCGATGGACAGAGTAACTTTTAATTTGCGATTGTTTGCTGATGATGCTGTGGTGTATGGGAGGGTGTTGTCATTAATTGACTGTAATAGGATACATGATGACTGAGACAACATTTCTAGTTGGTGTGGTGAATGGCACCTAGTTCTAAATGTAGAAAAATGCAAGGTTTTACACATGAGTAGGAAAACCAGTCCAATAATGTTTGAATACAGCATTGGTAGTGAGCTTCTCGATACAGTCGCGTCATTCAAATATCTAGGCGTAACATTGGAGAGTGATATGAAATGGAACGAACATGTAAGGAGAGTTGTGAGTAAGGCGGACAGCCGACTTCGGTTTATTGGGATAATTTTGGGAAGATGTACTTCATCTGTAAAGGAGACCGCTTATAAAACACTTGTACGACCACGTCTTGAGTATGGGAATCACTGGAGGAAAGACGATGTTCTGTTCGAGAAATTCTGTTGAGGAAATTTAGAGGGCCGGAATTTGAAGCTGACTGCAGAACGATCTTTCTGCCGCCTACTTACATTTCGCGTGGGTCCAAAGATGATTCGGATTATGTAATTAAAAGTGACTGCAACGACAATGATCTGGGACTAACTACGCAGCTATCGGTGGAAAATAAGAAGGAGCTCTTACTAAATGCTTGGGTCCCGACAAGGGATTACAATTTTGAAAGTAATGCAAGGCATTTGCAAAGAAAATTTAATCGTGTTTGGCTAGACCAGTATGCACCATGGCTAGTATACTCCAGACTACTAAAGTGTGCCCAATGCAAGCACTGTGTTTTGTTCCCTCCTGTCACTGGCACAGTTAAAGGCATTTTGGGATCCTTTATCATCAGGCCATTCACAAAATTCAAGAATATGCATGAAGACTGTCGGAAACTTGCTAAAACTTCACTTAACAGCGTCAGCTGCAGCAAAAACTTTTCTTGAAAATGAACCAGTGGACGTCCAACTGCATAATGTGCATCAAAAATTGATCGATAAAAACAGGGAAATATTGTCATCGATTCTTTCTTGTATCGTTTTTTGCGGCACAGATGATATGCCTCTTATAGGGAAACAAGCAGATGGAGGTGTTTTATTACATTTACTGAAATTAAGAATCGTTTCTGGCGAAGACAAGTTAAGGAGTCATTTGGAAAAATGTCGCCACAATGCCGTTTACACATCGCCGAAAATGCAAAATGAATTGATAAATTTGTGTGGCGATACCATTAGGGAGAATATAGCCGCTGACGTTAAAAAGGCAATGTTTTACGCAGTCTTGGCTGATGAAACAGCAGACATAGCTGGGAAGGAACAGCTATCAATAGACTTGCGGTTCTACGATGAATGTTTTGTTGAACTAAAGTCACAAGATGCGTCTTCAATCGCCGAAGTAATAGACAATTTGTTAACCAGTTATAATCTTCCAACAGAAAACTGTGTGGGATTTGGCTTTGATGGCTGTTCTACAATGGCAGGCAGAGAGAACGGAGTATAAGCCATTTTAAGAAAGGAATATTACCGTGCATCATATGTTCATTGCTCAAGACACAAACTCAACCTTGTGGTGAATGATGGAAATGCAGTACCAGAAATTAGGAATACTGTTGCCACTGTAAAAATCACACAGAAAATGATAGCGAATACTGGCGACGTCATTAGTAATTCCATACATTGAATCCCTCATGTCATCGTTAAATGTTCGATATTCACAAGAAAATACTCCTGCTTTTGCTTTAAATAAGCTACGTCCATTGAACATGGCAAAAACCAGTACATCAGACATCCACACAAATGCAGAATTGTTAAAAAAATTCTATGGTCTGGATGGAATTGACGGAGAACTGGACCTATGGTACAATTTATGGAGGAAAAAGAATCTACCTGAAGCAAAATTAAGGGACATAGAAGTCGTTGACCTATTTAGCGAGACCAATATTTTTTTTCCCCTGGCATGAGGAAGGCACTAACAATTTTGTGCACTATTCCATGTACAACGGCGACTGTGGAACGTTCCTGCAGTGCACTTCGAAGAGTGAAGACCTGGCTTAGGAGCACTATGGGAGAAGAAAGGCTTACTGGGTTGTGCCTGATGAGCATAACAGAAATTACGTAAATGAAAACTGCGAGGACTTCGTAAAGAAAGTAATTGACAAATTTGCAGCGAGTCCCAGGAGGTTATTACTCAGTTAAAAAGTTGTATTTTTGTTTAAGTGAATTCTTGTATTTAAGAAGTAGTTTGCACTTATTCCTGTTTTCTTTATTAAGAAACTAGCGTTAGTTCCTGGTGTTGCTCGGGCGTGTATCTACTCCTTTCTTACGTTACTCCATCTCCTTCTTTTCCCTCTGTCCATCACCTTGCACCCTACTCCCTGTCAATTTCAGTTGCGGTTCCCTGCAGGACAATCCTTATGCTATCATGTCTCCTGAACTATGTAATATAATTTTCAGTAATATAATTTTCCAGGTTCATTGTAATATTCGTAAACTGCCAGCAAAATGTGTTGCGAATGGAGCTGATATTAAAGATGTAATTAATTACACCCTCCTGTGTGATGGGGCAGATTTTCGTGCAGTTCTTTGTTTTTTGGAGTGGTATCTCCTGAACTATGAGTCTTAATATGATATAATTTCCTAGATACGTTGAGTGATATATGCTCATATTGTCTGCAAACATGTTGCGAATAGGGTCAGTAGTAAAGGCATAACAAATTGAAACCTCATGCATGATGAGGAGGTTTTTCATGAACCTTATTGTTTATAACGTCATATCTCATGAACTATGTGTCGTACTACTAAGTAATTTTGAGATATATTCAGTTGAAATATGTGCAAACTGTCAGTAAAATGACTTGCGAATATAATTAGTAGTGTAGAAATAATAAATTGTAACGTTATGCCAATTGCCGTAGTTTTATAGCATGAACGTCGGAAAACTAATAAGGGATAAACATTATTCCTATCATGATTCTTCTGGGGTTGTCAGCGGAAAAATTTTGGTAAGGTTTGAAATTATATGTCAAGTTTGCTAATAGTGGATGGGTAAGTAGCGTCATTCACGCCGCCAGTTCTCTGCAACTCTCATTGTTTATGACGTCATATATCCTGAAATATGTGTCGCATGTTGTTCTTCCTCGACAGCGATCGTTGTTGGATAATAAGGAATATGTGTACCAAATTTACCTGAAATCTGTCCAGTAGTTTAGGAGGAGATTTGGAACATACAAACATATATGAATACATACATACACCTAATTTTATATGATGTATTAATCTGCATGTTGATCTTGCTCCCTGTTCGTCCAAGATAATATGGCCTGCCCCCCTCTAGCTCAGATCCTGGGTACGCCCTTGGCGCCACGAGACTTTGGTGGTCTCTTGGCAAAGAAAATAGCTGTGGGTCAACATGTATGCCCAATGCAGAGGCAGCAGAGAACAACTTGAGTCCTGATGTGTGGACCTCAATGAAGATTTCCATGCGGCTGTGAATTATTTGATTGTGCAAAGCTTGTTTGGAGCACTTGAGCCACACCGTTCGGAGATCCAAGTGCACACACCTTCTGGTGTAATGCCAACTGGAGTTTTGGTTCCATGAGATCAATTTCCAGAGGTCGTTATGTGGATGCCTGCTTGGCAAACCGATCGACATATAGATTCCCTGGTATGCCAATGTGGCCTGCAGCCCAGACAAAGACTACTTAACGGCCAGACCTGCCGAGAGCGGATAGTCACTTGAATTATTCGCACCAAAGGATGATTAGAGAAACTCTGGTCGAGTGCTTGAAGCCACTTAGGAAGTCACTACATATTACAAATGACTCCCAGGGCTTAGAACAGAGGTGTTCAAGAGCATGATAAATGACGACTAGCTCTGTATAGGGTATCAGATTCTTGAATAAGGGTTGGGGTATCGCTTGGATAAATGGGAAGTGGGAATCAGGTGCTTCACTACATGTTTGCCCTAGCTTTTACATTACATGTTCAATTTTTACATATTTAGAATCCACATCCTCAAAATTGTTTGCCACAGATACTGAATTTACGTTCCACTTTATCCTCTTCATTGGCCAACCTAGATCCTAATTCAGATTTTACCTGACCATTTGATTTTCAAGTTCTTCCTTATTCTCTGTACAAGGCTTTCTGACAGGCTGAAATCTGTTATCACAAGCACTAGCAAGAGTTTCCACTCTTTTTTCACATATTGTAATTCTGTTTAATTATTTACACAGGACTTTTTAATTTTATTAAATTTAAGATTTACATTTTCTTCTATATTTTTTATTTTATTCTGACAACTACTTTCTACTTCTCCAATTTTATTTTTTAAATCTACTGAAGTATTATTTAATGCAGAAAATTCCTATTGTTTTCATTCATTTTCTGGTTTAATTCCTGGCGCAAATTACCCATTTCACTACTGATTGCACTATTGTTTTCAGCCAAGTTCTGTTTTTATTCCTGACACAAATTACCAGTCACACTATTGTTTTCCTCCATTTTGTGATTCAAGTTCACAATCACAAATAACTTTTCCAAATCAGGAGGATCATCTGAAACTGACTTTACCAAACCATCACCACCTGGTACAGCTACAATATCTATCATAGTGTATGAAGCTGTTGCTTCCGCATCCATTAGTCCACTTACATCAGACCAAGATTGATTTAGTTCAGATTTATAACCACTGTCTCCTACAGAATCTCATTATTTGCTAATTTTGCCCACCTTATCAAAGCATACTTCTTTCTTTACAAAATTAGGCCTAATATTTGCTTCCTGCTGTCCATCATCCAATAACAGATTAACTTTTCATATTTATTATCCATGGTTAATTTTTAAGAACTTTACCGTAGAAACACGATGTTTCCTGGTGGTGATCAGTCATCCATCTCAGAATGCTGATTGACTGCTTTCTCCATGATGACATTGGTGTTGCTCCTTCTTCAATTGTCTGCTACTTGATGTAGCTTTTGCATACAGCAACAGATGCAGTTTTGAAATTTGTAGACGTAGGTGATTGTTTTGAAAACTGTCTTGAAATAACACTCGCATATGATTGTTCTGCTATTCACTGTGCCACATGAAGTATTTTCATTTTCACAGTTACGACTATGTACACCTCATTCACGACGCACTGTCCATAAAAGATTGTGGGTCCCAACACAGTTCATTGTAAGTTTCTTCAGTTATTAATGCTGAAGTCCTCAACTTGGGGCACCATATGTGCCTTATCAATTATTCTCTCAGTAGCAGCTGGCTGAAATTTCATGGGGCAAGAACTAATTCACTACAAATAATATAGGCAACTCACAAAATTGCAGTTCCTTGAAACTTTAACGATTTATTAATAGTGCCCAATTGTCCCTATTTATAGCCAACTTACAAGTCTCATTAATGACATTTAATGTGACCAGGAATGCACATTCCACACATCAATAATACAAATTAACACTGTCCATGTGTGGAATACAAAAGTTCGAGGCATATATCATAATGTGGCACAAATATTAATTAATCACTATAGATACGCTTTCCACACTAACAACATCGACGAATTTTTACATAATTGTTCAAAATTAAAGTTCCAACTGGTGTGACTTGTGCCTCTGATTGTGGCTGAAACAGTACTCTGAACTAGTGTGGATTATGCCTCAGACAACGGATGAAACAATACTCTATTAGATGCCATGAGCACATCCTATTTATATCTTTCAAACAATGATACTGGAAATTGTGTATTGTTAATTATGTACATTAAATTAATTATAATGGAAAAGTAAACAATTTCATGCAACTGTCTATAGTAAAAGTAACTTAATACACAAATCTTGGTTAAATAAATAGTATTTCATATCCAAATATAATTTAATAGTTTTTCAAACAATTACTTTGTAATTAATGGTAATTATGCTGGTACAGAAACTAAAGACGGCAAAACTTTCCTAACAATACTTGTAAAACACAGTAAAACCTACTTTAATACTATGAGAAAAGAAATTTACCTATTTTTAACAGATTTCAACAGAAATACTAAATAGCACACTATCTGAAATTTAACGATATACTTCTGGCATGAATTAATTAATATTCGCTAATTAAACAGTCTCCAGTATCAAATAATAGAAAATGAATTCATCTAGTTATATTATAAAAAAGAATAACAAAAGTTTTGGAAAAGAAAAAGATACTAGACTAATTACTTTCATATCTATTATTATGCAGCAGTGGTATCGAAAGGTTCAGTAATGCAAGCAGATGAGAATAAATCCCAACCTGCTTTGTTACAATTACTGCACTAATAAAGTGTACCACACTGACTTCATCTCAGTAAATATCAAACTTAACTTTCACTGCACTAAATTTAGGTGTAATATTTTGCTGCTGCTGCTACATATATAATGTACAGAAGATGCACAGTTCAGGTGAAATGGTACTGCATTCACTCAAACATAACATAATACACTACCTATGGCAATAACAATTACACTATATAACTTGCAATTAAGCTATGGTAATTACAGTTACACTATTACTTTTAACTATACCAAAAAAACATACTATGAGAAGATTTACTGACTTACAAACTACTCATAGGATAGTAGAAGAATAATGCAGTGACCTATGAAATGAAGAATAGGATCACCAAGGTGAGGGAAGTCATTACTCACCAAGTATAATGTATTTGTCAAAGAACGATAAACCCCTTACCTACTTAGTTTAAACTATGTGGAGCATTATCTCTTCCCCCACTCCTATCTCTTGAGCTCCTATCATTCCTATTTCAATTCTCACCATTCTTATTCCATCTGTTTTTGTCATTACCATAGTTATTAACATAATCAGATCTACTCATCTTTTTTACATGTAATTCTCTCCCATGGTGATTATTACTGCTAAAGTTCTGTCTATGATGCTCTAAATTCGGTTTAATTCTTTCTACTGTGTCTACATAATCCAAAAAAATGACTTATCTTACTTCTTGTGGCAGGTACAAGCAATTCCCTAACACTATGAGGCAATTTTGCTTCAAGATCCATAATAATATCTTCTCTGCTCAGTATTTTGCCTAAATATTTAACTTAGTTGATACAATATTGGCAAAACCCTTTAACAATACCTATCCTAGAGTCATACCTTTCTCTGTTCCAAAACTCACTAAAAACTTTCTGTTGTTTTCCTTTAGATCAATGTCGTTATTGTGGTCTTCAGTCTGCAAACTGGTTTGATGCAGCTCTCCACACTACCCTGTCCTGTGCAAGTCTCTTCATCTGAGAATACATTTGGCAACCTACATCCTTTTGATTCTGCTCACTGTATTCGTCCCTCGGTCTCCCTCTACGATTTTCACCCCACACACTTCATTTTAATGCTAAGTTGACGATTTCTTGATGTCTCAGAATGTGTCCCACCAATCTATCCCTTCTCTTTTATCCCCAATTCAGTTAAGCACCTCCTCATTTGTTATGTGATCTACCCATCTGATTTTCATACTTTGTCTGCAGCACCACATTTCGAAAGCTTCTGTCATCATTTTATTTGAACTCCTTATCATCCATGTTTCACTCCAATACAATGCTACACTCCAGACAAATGTTTCAGAAAGTACTTCCTAACATTTAAATTAATATTGGATGTTAACAATTTTCAATTCTTTAGAAACACTTTTCTTCCCATATCAATTCTGCATTTTACATCTCCTTTACTTCGGCCATCAGATGTTATCTTGCTACCCAAATAACAAAACTCATCTACTACTTTTATTGTCTCATTACCTAATCTAATTCCTTCAGCATTGACTGTTTTTCTGACATTACATTCCATTACCTTCATTTTACTCTTGTTAATGTTCATCTTATATCTTCCTCTCAAGACACTGTCAATTCCATTCAGTTGCTCTTCCAGATCCTTTGCAGTCTCTGATAAAATTACTGTCATCAGCAAACTGCAAACTTTTCATTTCTTCTCCCTGAACTTTTATTCTCTCTCCAAATTTCTTCTTCCATTCCTTCACTGCTTGCTCAACAGATTGAACAACATTGGGGAAACGCTACAACCCTGTCTTACTCCCTTCCTAACTTCTGGGTCCCTTTCTTGCCCTTCGACTCTAATAACCGCTGTCTGATTTTTGTATAGGTTGAATATAACACTTTGCTCCCCATATTTTACCCTTGATACCTTCAGAATTTCGAAGAGTGTATTCTAGTTGACATTGTCAAAAGCTTTCTCCAAATCTACAAACACTAAAATCGTAGGTTTGCTTTTCCTCAGCGTATCGTCTAAGATAAATCGTAATGTGAGGATTGCCTCCTATGTTCCTACATTTCCCCTAAATCTGAACTGATCTTCCCCAAGGTTGGATTCCACAAGTTTTTTAATTTGTCGGTAAATAATTCATGTTGGTATTTTGCAACCATGACTTATTAAACTGATAGTTCTGTATTTTTCACACTTGTCTGCACTTGCTTACTTTGGGATGGGAATTACTATATTCTTCTTGAAGTCAGAGGGTATTTCCCCTGTCTCATACATCTTGCATACTAAGTGAAACTATTTTATCATGACTGGCTCTCCTAACAATATCAGCAGTTCAGACAGAATATCATCTACTCCAGGGGCCTTGTTTCGACTCAAATCCTTCAGCATTCTGTCAAATTCCTCTTGCAGTATCATATCTCCTATCTCATCTTCCTCCACTTCATCTTGCATTTCTAGAATACTGCCTTCAACTTTATTTCAGTTGTATAGGCCCTCTATATATTCCTTCCACAGTTCAGCTTTCCCCTCTTTGCTTAGTACTGGTTTTCCGTCTGAGTTCTTGATATTCATACAGCCGATTTTCTTGTCTCCAAATATCTCTTTGATTTTCCTGTAGGCAGTACCTTTCTTTCCCCTACTTATGCATTCTTCTACGGTTCTGCATTTGTCCTCTAGCCAGTTGGCACTTCTTGTCAATCTCATTTTTCAGACGTTTGCACTCCCTTTTTCCTGCTTCACTTGCTGAATTTTTAACTTTCTCCTTTCATCAATTACGTTCAGTATATCCTGTGTTACACAGAGATTTCTATTAGGCCTTGTCCTTCTGCCTATATGATTCTCTGCTGCCTTCACTACCCTATCTCTCAGAGCTACCCATTCTTCTTGTACTGTATTACTTTCCCCCGTTTCAGACAATCCTTGCCTAATGCTCCCTCTGAAACTCACAATCACCTCTGGTTCCTTCAATTTGCCCATATTCCATCTCCTAACAGTTCTACCTTTCTGTAGTCTCTTAAGTTTTAATCTGCAGTTCATAACCAATAAGTTATGGTCAGAGTCTATATCTGCCCCTGGGTATGTCCTACAGATAAAACCTGGTTTCTAAATCTATTCCTCACCATTATAAAGTCTATCTGGTATCTTCCAGTATCTCCTAGTCTCTTCCACATATACAGCCTTCTTTCATGATATTTGAACCAAGTGTTGGTGATCATTAAATTGTGCTCTGCGCAAAATTCCGCCAAGCAACCACCTCTTTCATTCCCTTTTCCCAGCCCATTTTCACCTACTACATTTCCTTCTCTTCCCTTTCCTACTACTGAGTTCTAGTCCCCCATCACAATCAAATTTTTGTCTCCCTTAACTTTCTGAATGATTTCTTTTATCTCCTCATACATTTCTTTGATATCCTCATCAGCGGCAGTACTAGTTGACATATAAACTTGCACTACTGTGGTCGGTGTTGGCTTCATGTCTATCTTTGCTACGATAATGCATTCACTATTCTGTTCATAGTAATTTACCCGCATTCCTATTTTCTTATTCATTATCAGACCTATTCCTGCCTTACCACCAACTGATTTTGTATTTATAATCCTGTACTCACCTGACCAGAAATCCTGTTCATCCTGCCACCGAACTTCTCTAATCCCTACCATATCTAACTTTAACTTATCCATTTCTTTTTTTAAATTTTCTAACTTGCCTAAGCAATTAAGGATTAGAACATTCCACACTCTGACCTGTAGAATGGCTGTTTTGTTTTTCTTGAAGACGCCATCCTCCTGAATAGTTCCCGCCCGGAGATCCAAATGAGGGACTATTTTACCTCCAGAATATTACACCCAACAAGACACCATCATATATTCATACAGTAGAGCTGCATGTCCTCAGGAAAAGTAACGACTATAGTTTCCCCTTGCTTTTAGCCGTTCGCAGTAACTGCATGGCAAAGCCATGTTAGCCTATGTTACAAGGCCATCTCAGTCAATCATCCCGACTGTTGCCCCTGTAACTACTGAAAAGGCTGCTGCCCCTCTTCAGGAACCACGTGTTTGTCTGGCCTCTCCACAGATACCCCTCCGCTGTGGTTGCACCTATGACACGGCTATCTGCATCAGCGAGGCACGGAAGCCACCCCACCTCGGCAATGACTGTGGTTCATTCATAAATGACTTCTTAAATTCTTCCCATGAAGTACAAGAATCTGATACCCCAGCTGCCCAGCTGTAATCATCAACCTTCAAGAAACCCCTTACAAAGATATTTTCTCCTTATCATGCCAATTTCAGGCAGCTCATTAAATTTCCTAATGAAATCAAGAGGATGCACAACACTATGAGGTACAAAGTAATTAAACGTCTGACAATTAACAAAAGAAACATTGCTACTCCCAGCACATGCACTATATCCTACATTTTGTACCTTTTTCACTTTCTGCTCAATCTCTGCAAGTTTAAAATCCACATCCTTTAATTTCTTTGACACAGATACAGAGTTTCTTTCAACTTTTTCCTTTATCATGCCCAACTTAGTTTCCAGTTCAGATTTTAAATTGATCAATCTGATTTTCAAGTTTTTCCTTATTTTCTGTGCTAGATTTTCTGACAGACTGAAAACTGTTGTCACAAGAACTAGCAACAGTTTGCACTCTTTTTTCACATAAGGTAATTCCATCACAATGAGTTACACAGGACCTATCAATTTCATTTAATTTTATTTTGATATTTTCTTCCACAGCGTTAATTTTATTTTCACAACTAGCTTCCACTTCACCAATTTTCTTATTTAAATCTGCTAAAGTACTATGTAATGCAGCAAATTCCTATTGTTTTCATTGATTTTTCTAATTTAATTCCCTATGGAAACTATCAATTTAACTACTGATTTTATTTTCAATGTTACTATTGTTTTGTCTATTATCTGATTTCAATCATTTAAGCTACTTTTAACGTGACTGAAATCCTGTGTTTTTGTCCATTTACTTTCAACAAGACTCAATTTCGCAATTAAAAACTTTGCCTAATCAGGAGGTTCATTAGAAATTGACATTACAACACCATTACCACCTGATCCAGCTACATTACCAGCATAGTGGATAAAGATTTTGCTTCCCCATCCATTATTCTATTTACATTAGACTGATTGTACATGGATTGATCTAATTTATATTTACAACTGCTGGCTTCTATATCTGATTCTTTCACAATTTTGCCCACCTTATCAAAACAAACTTCTTTCTTTTTGTAATTAACATTTGCTTCCTGCTGTCCTTCATCCAACAATTGCCTAACTTTTTCACATTTATTACCCATGGTTGATTTTTAAGAACTTCTCCTTAGAAATACAATGTTGTCTTGGCGGTGATCGGTGTTCTCGTCGGTGATTTATAGCACTGCTTTCAACAGTGTCCAAGTCCAGCTGCTAATGTGATTTCAAAGGCTGCAGCGGAATTTCTGCCATCTGTTTACAAGCCATCTCGGAATTCTGATTGTCTGAATTTCCACGAAGACGTTGGTGCTGCTCCTTCCTCTATTGGCTGCCACTTGAAATAGATTTTGTAGCAAGAGCAGATGCAGCTTTTAAATTCGTAGATGTAGGTGATTGTTTTGAAAACTGTCTTGAAATAACACTCGCATATAACTAATGTTTGTTCTACACTGTTCACTGTGCCGAATGAAGTATTTTCATTTTCAGAGTTATTTATATGTACACCTTCACTCACGACGCACTGTTCGTAAAAAATTGTGAGTCCCAACACAGTTCCTTCTATCAGTTGCTATACCCGGGGTACCATATGTGCCACACCTGGTTGTAGTTCGATGATTCTCGATGTTCTTGATGATCGTTGCTCTGGATAGAAGCTGGCTGAAATTTCATGGGGCGGGAACTAATTCACTACAAATTACGTAGGCAACACACAGAATTGTAGTTCTTTAACACTTTAACCATTTATTATTATTAGTGCCCAGTTGTCCCCATTTCTGGACAGCTTACAAGTCTCGTTAATTACATCCATTAATACCAGGCACACACATTCCACACATTAATAATAAGACTTTACAACACAGTTCGTGTTACAATGTTTTAGTAGATTTTTAAGTGTTGTTATGGTCTTCAGTCCGGAGACTGGTTTGATGCAGCTCTCCACCCTACTCTATCCTGAGCAAGCCTTTTCATCTCCTCATAAGAACGGCAACCCACATCCACTTGAATCTGCTTACTATACGCGTCTCTTGGCCTCCCTCTGCGATTTTTACCCCACACACTTCCCTCCAATGCTAAATTTACGATTCCCCGATGTCTAAGAATGTGTCCTACCAAGCGATCCCTCCTTTTAGTCAGGGTATGCCAAAAATTCCTTTTCTCACCAATTCTGTTCAGTATCTCTTCATTAGTTATGCGATCTACCCATCTAATCTTCAGCATTCTTCTGTAGCACCAAATTTCAAAAGCCTCTATCCTCTTCCTGTCCGCACAGCTTAATGTCCATGTTTCACTCCCATACAAGGCAACACTCCACACAAATGCCTTCAGAAAAGTCTTCCTTACATTCAAATTAATATTCGATGTTAGCAAATTTCTCTTTTTCGAAAATGCTTTTCTTCCCATTGCCATTCTACATTTTATATCCTCTGTACTGCGACCATCACATGTTATTTTACTACCCAAGTAACAAAACTCATCTACCACCTTCACTGTTTCGTTACCTAATCTAATTCCTTCAGCATCACCCGATTTTCTAAGACCACATTCCATTATTTTTGTTTTGCTCTTATTAATGTTCATTTTATACGCTCTCTTCAACACACTGTCCATTCCGTTCAACTGCTCTTTGCCGTCTCTGACAGAATTACTACGTCATCAGCAAAACTCAATGTTTTTAATCCTTCACCCTGAACTTTAATTGCTTCTCCAAATT
Source organism: Locusta migratoria (assembly GCA_026315105.1). NCBI lineage: Eukaryota > Metazoa > Arthropoda > Insecta > Orthoptera > Acrididae > Locusta > Locusta migratoria. The sequence goes on along the minus strand of CM048746.1, from coordinate 50,278,939 downwards.
TCTCCTTGCTTTCCTTTATAGCTTGTTCAAAGTACAAATTGAACAACATTGGAGAAAGGCTACAATCCCGTCTTACTCCCTTCCCAACCACTGCGTCCCTTTCATGCCCTTCAACTGATCTTCCAGATCTTTTGCTGTCTCTGACAATTACAATGTCATCGGCAAAACGCAATGTTTTTGTTTCTTCCCCCTGAACTTTAACTCCTATTCCAAATTTTTCCTTGCTTTCTTTCACCGCCTGCTCGATGTACAAATTGAATAACATCGGAGAAAGGCTACAACCCTGTCTTACTCCCTTCCCGACTTCTGCTTCCCTTTCATGCCCTTCGAGTCTAATAACTGCAGTCTGGCTTTTGTACAAGTTGTAAATAACTCTCCTTTCCCTGTATTTTACCCCTGCTGAATTCAGAATTTGAAAGAGTGTATTCCAGTTAAATTGATTACAGTTAATTCTACCACTTCCAAACAAGATACTTAGCTTTTCAACATTACGATGTATGGGGGTTCTGCTTGCTGTGACATTATTCTCCTGGGGCGTCGTGGTAGAAATCAATACTCGTAGGTACAATTTTTCACTTCTTCTTTAATTTGAAATCAAACTGTTTCTCCATCAAAACATTACAGTTTCAAAACATACACAATGTATCAGAACTTAGCTGGTAGTACTTCCATTTCAAAACAACAGACTGACATAGCTTCCAGTGCACTTTAGAAAAGCCAAAACTCCAACTCTCCCCACACAAGGCGGTGAGGCAAATAACATTTGACAATAATGGCATTTCATTATGCATTGTTCATAACAATTGAATATACTAATTTACAATTAACAAACACAAAAGTAAAACATTTCATGTGTACAAAAATAATCACAATATAAAAAAAACTATACATACAATAATTTTAGATGACATTTCGTTTTGAATTGAAATCTCCGATCTTGCTGTTTGACAACAAAGTGCGATCTTAAATGTCAATTAATTTGTTAATGAGTACATCACACATGTTCCTAACATATACTGAACTATCAAATATATTGTCAATTCTGAAACTAGGTTTAAAATCTCACGTCAGTCAATATATCCAAAGAATTACAGTATCGGAATTTCGACTATTACATTAATTAACACAATTAGCTGGTCAACACAACTTGTTTATGAGCCTAACATATATACACTTCTATTTATTTTCATGTCTTTATGTAGATACAAAAGTTTTTACCATTCGTCTGTCTATTTATTGAAATAACATACAATGACAAAACTATTGTTTATAGAACTGTCTGGAAACGACTTATACAAATCTCTTAATTAATGAAATCTATCACTTGTTTTAATAACAGTATCACGAGACACTGTCCTACACTGATTCCTATGCTGGTTATTTCGTCTGTAACTATCTTCACACGGAACATATAACACTATTGAACCACACGATTCCGGGTCCGATGCAGACGGTATCGTACGGTAACATTGAGATGAGAGGACCAGGCAGACGGTATCATACGATAACATTGAGATGAGGGGGCCAGCAGTATTATCACAGTGTGTGGAATACAAAAGTTTGAGAGGTACATAGTAATGTGGCACAAATATTAATTAATCATGGTAGATGCACTTTCTGCACTGAAGAACTTTTACATAATTAGTCAAAATTAAAGTTCAAACTGGTGAGACTTGTGAACCTGCGTAGATTGTGCAGCAGACAACTGACAAAACAATACTCTCAAATAGTGTGGATTCTACCTGAACTCACTAAACAATACTCTGTTACATGCTGTGAGCACATCGTATGTATATCACCCAAACAATGTCACTAAAAATTGCTTATTGTTAATTATGTACACTACATTAATTATAATAGAAAAGTAAACAATTACATGCAACTGGCTGTAGTAGAAGATAGCATCAATAATATTGAGTAACTTAATATACAAAACTAGGTTCAATTAATAGTATTTCATTTATGTTATTTACAAAATAGTTTCATTAACAATACTTTCATAATTAACAGTAATTACACAGAAACTAATGAGGGCAAAATGTTCTTAACATTACTAGCAAAACACAATAATACCTACTTTAATATTATGAGAAAAGAATATACTGTACTTGTTTTCAACAGAGATACTAATTAGCATACCATCTGAATTATAAAAATACATTTCTGGCATAAATTAATTAATATTTGCTAATTAAACAAATGTCTCCGGTGTCAAATAATAGAAAAAGACTATAGCTACTTACTTTACAACAAATAATAACAAAAACTTTGGAAAAGAAACTGATAATAGACTAATTACATTCATATCTATTATACAACAGTGGTATCGGGAAGTTCAGTAATGCAAGCAGATGGGAACAAATCCTAACATGCTTCGTTACAAGTTGATTAAAGGGGTTAGCGAGATAGCTAAATATGCTTTCAATGATGAACAAAGAAACCTCAGGGAAATTAGGAATAGGGATCGTTTTCTAGGTAATCAGCAATATTCCAGTCTGGTTGGAGAGGCAAAAAGTCGGTGTTTTAGGTGTGGGACTAAAGACCATTTGGTATGACAATTTCCATTGCCTCGGGAACTGCAGCCTCATAAAAGACATCAAGAGATCAGCCGGGACCGCGAGTGGAAGTGTAGGAGGGGTTTTTGCAGAAAGGTGAGTGGTGGTCCTTGATCCCCTTGCCCTTGTGTGTGTTGTCAGGTAGGAGGAGAGCCAATTTGTGCCCTGCTTGATTCAGGGAGTTCATTGTCTTTAGTTAACAGCCAGTGTTTTTTGGAATTTAGTCATGTTGCTAAGTTGCTCTCCCTAACTACGTCAGTACAGAGACGATGTTTGGCCAATGGGCAGTTATTGCCTCTGCGGTGACATGTTAAGGGAAGTTTGTCTTTAGGAAATTTTTTGTAGCCACTTGAATTTGGTGTTATTAAGGGCCTGCCAGTCCCGGTCCTGTTGGGTTGTGATTTCATGAATAAAACTAGCTTAGTGTTGGATTTATATGGCCATACCTACAGATTTAAATTTGCTCCTAATCAAGGTATTGGGTTGTGCGTGTGTGCTCATGAGACCGTTAACACTGTTCTAGCTTGCTCAGCTGGCTACTTCGATTCTGCACATCTCTCACTGGAGGAGGGAGCCCAGCTTACTGAGAAGCTGGAACAATTCAGTGATCTTTTTCCAAACAGGCTTCAGTACCATATCTGACTTAAGTGCCGGTTACTCAATCTCCTTACTGTCTTTCTCCTCATAAGATGAGGATTCTACATTCTAAACTGGATAAGATGCTGGAGCAGGGAGTTATTAGACCTTCAACTTCTTCTTAGGCTTCTCCTATATTTTTGGTCCCTAAGGATCAGGGAAACAATTTTCAGCAGGTAATATTGGTGTATGTACCGTTACCCAACTTGCACAATTCATTCACTGCTTTCTGTATCGACAATAAGATCTTTGAATTTAATAGAGTCCCATTCGAGTTAGTGACCGGGGTCGCAGTCCTTTCCCGTTTCCTTGATTATGTCCTTGGAGATCTCAAATTGTACTGTGTGTTTAATTATCTTGATGATCTGGTTGTTATAACACAACAAGTAATCTGACACCAAATATTAAGAACCCAATACCATGAAATTAAATTGAATTGTTTGATACCAATAACTTAAAACACCAAATACTTAATTTCAACCTGTCAAATGCAGTTTAACAGTAATACAATGATATAACCTTCAATATTCTGGGGATTGTCATGTAATGTTAAGACAGCTTATTCATACATAGTATACATATCAGGACATTACTTACTGTACCTTGACACATGTTTGATACTGGAATGTTCCATTAATAGCTGTGAGAAGAGGATATATCCTTGTAAACTGGTCGTAACACACTTTGTGTAATCTGATTCATTAGGTAAAAGATTTTAAAACCTATTATTTCACTAAGATGCCTGATATGGATTGAAGCTGATTTTGTCACTCATTTGAAGTTAATTAATTACATTTTAGATTATTTGAAGTTATAATATAATTTAGAAAACTACCACAGAATCTAAAATAGATGCTATCACAAATTTGTAAACATGCCTTTTAAGTTGTCAAATTCACATCTTAGACTGTTTATAAATGTAACTCTCAATGTCATCAGGTTTAAATGATTTTAAATGTCATATTGGCTGATTCTATGTTAAAATTTAATATTTGTATATGTAATTTAGTCCAAAACCAAAGATGACAATGTATGATTTTGGTATTTCTATAAAAGCAAAGTGTGCTTGAATTCTGGGCCAGTTGACGTTTTGAGAAAGTACTGTTGACATGCAGCGTTAGTAAATACAAATTCCAAAGTACTTAAGAAGATGAAGACTGTATACTTATAAATTTTTGAGCCAAGATGGCAGAGCTGTGTAAAAGTGTTTATTTTGTGCATCGAAGTTAAAGAGAAATAAAGTCATATTTTTCATGGCTATTACCCAAACATCATTCTATGTTTAAAATTTGTACCTTTTCCCATGTGGAATCATCCTATGAAGACAACGAGACCAACTGAACTTTTAATTATTTTATCTGGAAGCTGCTGAGATGTTATAGCATTTCGATACCCTAAATGTTAATTGTGCCATCTTTTTTATGGCTCTGACAACACGAGCACAACAGGACATCTGTTTACTTATTGTTTTGGATAGTTATCATTGATATATGGTGTACAGTAAAACCTTTGAGGAACATCTTGATCATTTATATCCGGTCTTTTGGAAGTTGCTTGAGGCCAGTCTGACTGTCAAGCACCTCGCCTCGGGTCAGAGCATTTCCATTGATCAACAGTGTACTTGAGGCCCTTAAAGATTTACCTCTCACTAAGAATAAAAAGGAATCACAAGGTTTACTGGCTTGGATAATTATTTTAGGCAATTTGTGCCTGATCTTGCTCAGTTGGCTGCCCTTTTAAATTAACTATGATGGAAGGGAGCTCGCTTTGACTGGGGAGAAGCCCAAGAGGTAGCTTTTTATGCCATCAAGCCAACCCACCCATGTTAGGAGTCCCAGATTTTGGCAAACATTTTGTGGTCCAGACTGATGTGTCTAACACTGGAGTATCAGCCATGCTCTTACAAGAAACTGAGATTTGAAGGCAACCCCTGGCTTATGGTTCACGTTGTTTAACTGACACCGAAATTAAGTACTCTGTGTATGAATGTGAGGCTTTAGCTATCTTGTTTGCTCTTGAGAAATTCCATTTCTACCTTGAGCACCATGAGTTTGACCTCAAGACTGACAATTAGGCTCTTAGTTGGGTTTTGGCGAGACCCCATAAAATGGTCATATCGCTAGATGGGTGGTTAGAATACACACTTTTAAGTTTAATGTCTAGCATATCAGAGGATCTGAGAATGTGCTAGCCAGTACCCTGAGCAGCATGTTTGAGGAGTCAGACAAGGTGATCAGGGCACAGGTGACGTTATCCAAAGTCTTTACTGTCCCATTCTGGGCAAGATCCTCCAGTTGCTTAAAGATCTTCGTCTGAGGCAGAACCAGGATCCCATCTGGGGTTCCATCCGCAGGGACATTCTTCCAGGAAAGTGTTTATCTCAATATACCCTGAGCAAAGAGATCCTCTGTAAAAGAACAGGAAAACGAGGGGACCTTAAAATTTGTCTACCTGGAGAACTTAATGATCCAGTTTTCTTTTATTACCATGACTAGTTAATGGGCAGTCATTTGGGTGTCCACAAGACCATACAAAGAATTAGGCAGAATCTAATCAATGGACTTTGACATCAAATGTTTAGTGAGTAATTACCAGTCATGGCATCAGGCTAAGCCTAATAATTCTTCCACTTTGGATCTCCTTAAATCCGAGCAAGAGACGCAGCACATGGACAAGTTGTTTATTGATTACCTGGGGCCTTTACCACAGATTAAGAAGGGTAATCAAAATATATTGGTCACTGATGGGTTCTCCCATTTTATTTGGCTTATCCCTAGCTGCAATGTTACGGCCAGTACTATCATTGTCTACCTCACTAATATCTTTAGCCTCTTTGATCCCCTAAAGCAGTTGGTTAGCAATAATTCTCCTGCCTTTCATTCAGCTCCTTTTAGCTCATTCTGTTTTGATAATGCTATTAAGCACATGACCACAATCCCGTACTATCCGCAGGGGTCTTTTGCTGAAATAGTAAATTGTAACTTGAAATCTGCCCTTATCATTTACCATCAGAATTCTACTAGTAAGTTGGACAGCAGTTTGCTTTGGTTGAATTTAGCCTTTAACTCAGCTAGACATGAGGCACTTAAACCCAGTCCCACCTCAATAATGTTTTCCCATCTGATCAATTCTTCTTTAGCCAACTTATGGCAGATTCAAGACTTGTTACCAACTACGGTTACCCTGCACCTTCTTAAGGAGAATTGTAAAAGGGCAAAAACTAATATCCATCTGGCTCATCATCATCAGTACTTTAGATACAACCAAGAACGTTGACCTTTTATTGGTAAATCCGGCGATTTGTTCTACATTTATAACTATCCGGAGAGCGATCAGAGTCAGAAAGTTCATTCCCCATTTCTTGGGACTGTGTACCATTGTAAGAATATTGGGTCCAAATATCCTTTTGGTGGGGGAAAAGGCTACAGATAAGACCTCTCGTGTCCATCTTAATCAGATTATATTTTCGCCTAGTAACTACCCCCACGTCGTTGATTTGGGGGGGGGGGGGGGGGGGATGTTGAGCAATGCTGTCTCGGTGCACTTGTATTGGCACCAGTTGCTTACTCCAATATGCACATCGATATCTCTTTGTTACTTCACCGCGGGTGGTGTAGCTAGTTTTTGTTTGTCACTTGTCTTTAGGCCGACACTAGTTGTCATGATCGGCAGGTATATCTGATGGCACATGTGCAAGGCAAGGGAGTTCAGCTACAGTGAGTGAGTCTGCAGTTTGGCATGTTCGAGCAGTGTGTCTGTCGGGCGCCGGTCGTGCTGGGCTGGTCGACAGGCAGCAACAGTTAATGTTCAGCACCGAATAAGAAGACGATGTGAGCAGGTTATTGTGGTTTTGGCGGTGCAAGTGGAAGGCAGGAGTACGAGGGAGCCCGCACCATGTTGACTGTAACATTCAGCTGGGCAACAAGTAGGGCCGGGCCACATTCCAACAACTGGTCGATACGGTGACGTCTTCCGCCTGGGCTACGGGTGTTTACCCGCAACATTGGTGTCAACCATCACTGGACACCTGCTGTTGGATTCAGTAATGGTGTTGAAGATCCTTTAGTTATGTCTCCCCAGGAAGAATGATTATGACAGATGGATGCATGATATTGGAGTTGTTCACCTAACTCACCTGTCTAAAATGTTTTGGGGGAAGTCAGAGTCCACCTACCGCGACACATTTGAGATAAGTACCTTCCACATGCTCTCCATCTGACTATTGTTGATTCCATTTGTGATTGTTGGGTCTTGAAGTTCTTCCCTGCATGGTTCCATGATTTTGCTGTTGTGTTTGTGATTGATTAGGGTTTGTGCAGCAGAACTCCAAGTCTCTACTTTCCTTAATCTACTTTCCTTAAAGTTTACATCTTATCATTTACTATTTGTATTATTAAGAATCCAAATTTGAGTGTGATTGAGTTGTCTTACTCATTATCAATTCTATAATTCAAATTTGTAAAGTATTGATCATTTGGTCTCTAAGGGTGTCTGGGGTTTTAGCTGGTGTGTGCCTGTCTGCTGCTTCGTTGCCTACTCGGGTGGGGGGAGGGGTCAGGTGCAGTTCAAGGTAGTTCTCTTTTCCCTCCGCTGGGAATCCTGCCGACCCTGCGTTTGTACTGCGGCAGTCCCTTAAATCGTCATTTGTTTTCTATCTAACCTCATCTTTTCCCTCCTTACTTGCACCCCTTTTGGCCATGGTGATCTAATGTATGTTACCACAAGTCTGAGACATTGCTGCTTCATTTATAGAAAAAAAAGGGGTCTGCGGGTGATACCAGTCTGACTGTAAGATATATACATAAATATACACAAATTATAGAAGGAAACTTTCCTGGTGGGATGAACAAATATTTAAAAAAATATAAAACGGATGACTTACCCAAAGGACAGACTCGTCGACAGGCACAAATAAAATCACACACAAACACAGATACAAGCTTTCGCAACCATTGGTCACTTCTTCAGAAAAAGAGGAAGAAAGGAGAGGAGAAAGGGAAGGATATGGGTTTTAAGGAAGTGGAAAAGGAGTCATTCCAATCCCAGGAGTGGAAGGACTTACCTTACGGGAAAAAAGGAAGGTAAACAAATATACACACACTCACACATATCCAAACGCAAACACACCTAGACAGACATTTGTAAAAAACCAGCTTGAGAAAGTTTGTATGTGTGTTTGTGTGTGATTTTATTTGTGCCTGTCGATGAGTCTGTCCTTTGGGTAAGTCATCTGTTTTCTATTTTTATAATAATACACAGATACATAAATATAATAATAATAATTGTTACTTGCAAGTCACTATCTGCTTGTGCCTTACGTCTAGGTTTTGTATTGCGAGGTGTGTTTTTGGAGTGGTATCTGTATTCGAGGGGCACTTGCATTTAAATCCAAATTGTAATATGTACTTGTAATTTCTTGCCCCAACATAACATCTATACTTGAGCATCATTTGTGCTTGAATTTAGATCATTTGTTGTAAAGCCTCTCAGCAAATATTTGTTTTAAATTTCAATTGTCATTGTCAAGGGGCTGTGTATGAAATTCAATGGCCCATTAAGTGCTTGTGCAGTTAGATAGCTATGAGTTGTACTCTATAAATAACCTTGTTATTTGGAAGTCACCTTCTGAAATTTAAATTGTGCCTTACGTCTAGGTTTTGTGTTGCAAGGTGTGCTTTTGGAGTGGTTTCTGTACTTGAGGAGCACTTGCATTTATTTCAATCCAAATTGTAATAAGTACTTGTAATTTCTTACACCAAGATGAATTTGAAGTAATGTGTATACTTAAGCACCATTTGTGCTTGAATTTATATTGTGTGTTGTAAAGTCTCTCAGTGATTATTTGTTATAAATTTGCCTTAGGTTGGGGTTTTGTTGCAAGGTGTGCTTTGAAGTGGTATCTGTACTTGAGGGGCACTTGTATTTTAATAGAAGTTGTACCTTGTAATTTTAGCTTCCTTGCTCCAAATTGCATTTTGAAGTTAAGTCTCCCCTTAAGTGGCATATGTGCTTAAATTTAGATATTGTAAAAAAAATCTGGGATTTTTATTAGTCATATCAGAGTTTTGAAAATATTTAAGAATACATTTTTTTAACTCTCTTTGAAAACAAGCCTTCAGTAAGTTACTTGTTGTCTTGAGTTTCTTCAGTTCCTTGCTCATGTCAGAGTTTTTATATATATTAATGATTTAATTTTTAATGTTTTGTATATCTGCCTCTATCAAATAAAAGAGTGACTACAATTACGGACTGTCATTGGTGTACTCACCCAGTCCTTCCATGTACTCTCAGTCTGTGATTTCTGAGCATCTATTATTAAGTATAATGTTTTAATATTTAAAAAATAATAAGAAGAAAAGAAACAATCTCAATCCCATCTCAGCTGCCAATACCATAAGGCAAATATGCATGTATGTGAACGAGTGTGAGGAAACTATGTTCGTTGTCATGAAGCATGTTTAGGATAGATGGTATTGTGTAAGAAGAAACAAAGTAATTTTGACATTGTATTGGTGTGGTGTCCGTTCTTTCGGACATCCAAAAGAACAGATACCACACCTGCTTCGCAGCCAAATAGCATTTGCAAATGATTGGTAAAGGAAGGGAAAGAAGAGGGATAGGAAAGATAGGATTTATAGTGGTCACATTTGGGCATTGATATTAAGCAATGATGACAAGTGAAAATGTGAGCCAGACCGGGAATCAAACCCAGATGTCTCGCTTCGAGCCAGTAGTCGCCTTAACCACTTGGCCACCCGTGCTCACCTCTCATCTTTCTCTAAATTCTCACAAGTCACACACTATGTTTGTAGCACCCCTATCGTCAATGCCCTCCTACACTTGCCATTACAGACTCCCATGTGAGGTTGGACGTATGACCGCATCTGCGAAGTGAAGCTAAAGTTATTTGCAAATGCTATTTAACTGCGAAGCAGGTGTGGTGTCCCTTCTTTCAGACATTCAAAAGAACAGACTCCACACCAATACAATGAGTATTTAAATGCGAAGACAGCGTTAGCTTCAGTTATTTCACCGCAGATCTGGTCATACTTCCAACCTTGCATGGGAATTCGTAATGGTGAGTGTAAGAGGGCATGGGTGACAGGGGCACTACAAAAATAGCGTGCTACTTGTGAGAATTTGAGACGGACGTGAGGTGAGCATGGGTGGCCAAGTGGTTAAGGCGACCGCTGGCCCAAAGTGGGTGACCCGGGTTTGATTTCCGGTCCGGCTCACATTTTCACTTGTCATCGTTGCTTAATATCACTGCCCAAATGCAGCCACTGTCAATCCTTCCTCTCCTATCCCTCTTCCTTCCCTTCCTTTACCAATCATTTGCAAAAGTAATTTAGGTTTCATTTTTATTAATGTTGTATAAAAGGAAAATAAACTGAATTTAACTTTTGATACAGTTGTGTTGTAAAGAGAGAAAATAATTGATTGTAAGTAATGCCCAATTACTAGGTGACTGGTTGGATTTTGTACAAAGGGAAACAAATTTTCTTTGCTATTGGCTTTTCTTTACTACCATGATCTTCAAAAGGCACTTAAAAGAGAAAAGTCTGGTTGTATTTAATTTAATGTTCATGAAAAATGAATTACCCAATGGCTGTTCAAATTGCTTATTTCAGCACCACCTAGCCACCATGCCGCAACATTGTACATATCCAATGTTTACATTTTTCATCACATAGTGCATTCGAAGGAAAGGAAGATTGGTGTTTAACGCCCCGTCGACAGCCTGGTCATTAGAGGCGGTAGTGCATTTGTGTGCTCTCTCTCGCACCCCCAAGAACATGCTGGCAGTGCAAATAGGCCACATGTTTACAGAGCTCTCTTGTGTATCGCCAGTCAACACTGAAGGGGGACAAAAAAAAAAAAAAAAAAAAAAAAAAAAAAAAAAAAAAAAAACACCCTATCATCAGTCCAACAAATATTGATTTTTTACAACTACAAAAATAAAGTACACAATTCAACAATATTTCATTAGAGTTTTTTGTCTAACACACACAGATGTAAAATTAATGATGGAAATTCTCCTCAGAGATGATAAATTATTTTTCGAAGAGATAGATTGGCTGGCCAGTACTCACTTTTGTGCTGTAGTGCCAATAGTGACACAAATGAAGAAAAAAAGGGGGGGATATACGTACCATATATAAAATTTTGGCGCCTTATACCATTTACACCCTGTATAACATCTTTAACAATTCTTATATTTATGGGAATTAGATGGGCTTGGGATCCCCAATAAGCCACACATATTCTAGAGTTCATAGATTTATTGCTGTTCTCAAGCACATACAGGAAACAACTGAACTCAACATTTACACCCTGTATAACATCTTTAACAATTCTTATATTTATGGGAATTAGATGGGCTTGGGATCCCCAATAAGCCACACATATTCTAGAGTTCGTAGATTTATTGCTGTTCTCAAGCACATACAGGAAACAACTGAACTCAACATGGTGGGTGGAGCTCAGAGAGGCTGAGCTCCCAAATATTACAGGCAAAGATATTTCATTGTCTATTCATGTTTAATCGATCATTCTGTCATTGTGTTGCCATATATTGTTATAAACAATTATCATTTTGGGTTGCAATTACATTTCAATGAACTTAATTGAATGAAGGCTACATAACGTTACAGCAAACAAATGAAATATTGTTTTTATACAATACTAGTGCTGGTAGAGTATGATAGATAAGCTGACTTTCAGTAGTGTGTTATGAGATTCGTTTTAAAGAAACTTTATTTATTCTTATTATTCCTTGCTTAGAAAGAATTAAAGACTATCATGCATAGACCAAAGATATGGCCTGTGGCATCACATTTCGCTGTAAGAGACTTGTTTGATATATAGTTGCAAACATCATCGCTGTCCTTCAGTCTGAATTTTTTATAATTTGACAACTTTCAACCACCATATCTTCCACCCTCTTATAGCTATTGGCGTGGAACTACTATGGAGTACAATGGGAGACTTTGAACTACAACATCACATAGAGATCATTTGTCTGCTTTGTAGAGCTTTTACTGCAGAGCAAAATATTGACACACACATGTGGAATTTTAAATACGTCGATAACTTTCAACTACCAAATCCTCCACTCGTTTGTCAATTTCAACCTTTAACCATCATAGTGCACAATGAGAGAATGATATGTAATTCTACTATGACAAACAACCACTATTGTTTGTGATTTGTAGTTTTGGCTGCACAGTGAAATACAGGCACAATCTCATATATAAATTCAGATGTTTTTGCCTATATTTCACTCTGCAGTCAAAACTAAAGATTGCAAATATTCTTGTCTGATTACATTGAAATTTTGACACAATGTTGCTCTGGAATACACCAGTACTTCTGTATTCTTTTTTAAATGCATTTGGGAAACACGTTGCGAATAGGTATAACTACATGAACATGTTATAGCTTATGTAATAGAATCAGTTATGTTTGCCACTTTTTACATTTCTTTTATGATCATTCATATCGCCTGCCAATTTACAGAGGTTTGGAAAGCGAAAACTGTGGGACAGGCTCTACTGTCACTCCAACTGTTCAACATAAACGTTCATAACAGTAACTGATGTGGCTGATATATATTTTACATGGTGTTGGTAGTACATAAATACGGATTAAACACACTGAGAAATGTATAAGCTTTGTACCTACTGTGTTGCATCATATTTTGTAGAACAAAGCAACTAATAAAACCATTTTCTAAAATATAGTATGTTTGGAAACTCAAAGAGTAAATATAAATTAGAAAGAGTAATTATTGTTCCATATTTTGCATAATATTCTTCATATCACTAAATAATTATCTGATCATTATAAAACTATGCCTAGACTCAGGTATAAATTAGAAACTGTAAATTTTTTTAAAGTCTCTGTGTCTTGTGGTTTGTGCATGATAAGCGTACACTGAACAGTCACATTTATTTATATAGATTACCGTAGAAGTTGGAAAAATATCAGTATATGTGGACTGCAGAACTGCAAGGCTTGAGAGCTCAAGTAGCCAAGAGATGGCATCAATACATGATAAAAAATCAGCCACGACATTGTCTGTGCCCTTAATGTATCTCATGTCCATGGTGAACTGAGAAATGTAGTCAAAAGTATTGGAACCAGATGGGTGGGTGATATGCGGGCAAGTTGCGAATGGCAGACGCTAGGGGCTTGCGGTCAGTGAGCAATAACAGAGTCACCCATCAATGGCAAAGTGGAAGTGTTTAATGGTTTCATATACTACGTGTGGTGTCGCACAAGTATGAAGTGCGCGCTACATACTTACGCCGTGCACCGCCATGCACACACGGCGCGGCGTTCTTTCGACGTCAGCCACGAGCACCCTCTGCTGCAACTCCGCTCGTGGCCACCGCTGGACTGCATCGGACACTTGGGAATCAGATAGGCACCAGTTCAGACTTGGCTATTGGATAGGCACTAGGAATCATCAGTAGGCAAGCCTCTATCTAATCTACGTATCAGCATTCTGCAGTCAAGAACTATGTAAAAGTTAAGTATTACTAAGTTTCTATGAAATATATATCTCGTTCTAAATTACTCTAGTGTTTTTAGTTTCTGCTGTCCCACTGGCTGGTCACCTCCGTACCTGCACACGCGTGCATCCTTTATTCCTGTGTCGGTCTCTTTCTACTCGGCCACCAACACCTACGACAACCGGCGGACGAGACACGAAAGTGGTGACGAGGCTGGGATACAAAAGTGGCGACAAGGATGGGATACAAAAGAGCCGATGAGAATGGGATACAAAAGTGGCGACGAGGATGGGATACAAAACTGCGAGTAACTCACGATCAAAGGCTGGGTACTGTTTTATGCATTATTCAATTTTTTTGGAGAAAAATTGTGTCACCGTTAACAGTCAAGCTTAGGAAGTACCAACAGCCATGTCACTGATGTAAGTTGTGATGAATAATTCGGCATCTGGGTGAATATGAGCGATGGTGACAGCATTAGACAAAAGGATCTTACGAGCAGTGAAAGCATCTGTCATATCAGTATTACAAGAGACGGTGTGTGCACCAGACATATGTTTACCAGCAAGAACATACATGAGGGGGGCCTGGAGTTTGGCTGTGCCTGGCATGTGGTGCCAATAGCAGTTAATGGTGCCTAGAAAGCACCTAAATTTCTTGAAAGTTGAAGAGCAGAGTAAATTTTTGATTGAATCAACTTCCTACATCTACATCCATACTCCTCAAGTCACCTGACAGTTTCCCCTCCTATTCCAGTCCTGTATTGTTTGCAGAAAGAAAGATTGTCGGTATGCCTCTGTGTGGGCTCTAATCTCTCTGATTTTATCCTCATGACCCCTTTGCAAGATATATGTAGGAGGGAGCAAAATATTGCTTGACTCCTCGGTAAAGGTATGTTCTCGAAACTGCAAGTGTGCTTATCTTCTTTTCTTGGGTTGTGGGAGATGGAGCAATGTCTTCTGTGGATATGATAAATCTGGAAGAAAAGCAGGGATGATTTGTATAACTGTCTTTTCTTATCAATCAACTTGATACCGACAAGAGTGAGGGTGTTTTAACACATTCTTGATATGTTGCTTGTTCTCCTCAACTGAGGCATTAAACACCACAGCTCTGCTCTGTACGAGTCGAATTTTTAAGTCCACAGGTCATGAAATGGTAACGGAATAACCCAATGGGAGTCATGATGGCAGTTTTTTTCTACATCCTCTGTGGTCATTGGAATTTGGTAATAAGCATGTTTGCAATCCAAGACAGAGAAAAGTTTGGCATCTGCCAAACATGCATGAAATCAGCTACATTGGGAACCGGGTTCATGATGGTCCTGGCATTGAGTGTACAGTAATCACCACACATCTACCAAGTGCATCCTTCTTGTCGACTAAATGAGTGGGTGAAAACCAGTTGCTGAAGTTCAGCAATATGCTGTTTCACAGTGGTGAGTTTCTCCAGGCAAAGTTGAAATGGTTTACTGGTGATCGAAAAGGGGAGGGGGGGCATCTGTGAGTCGAACTTTGTATACCGTGCCATTAGTGACTATTGAGATGCTTGTTTGCCTGGGGATGAAGTGCTCTTTCTCTCTCTCTCTCTCTTATTTTTTATTTTATTTTATTTTTTTATTTTTCATACAGACAGAAGCAAGGCAGAGCACGGCAACACAAAGTCACAACAGCCAGAGAGGGTTGTGGCCACAGAGGTATCACAAGGTAGCATTGTGACAATCTGCATCCAAGGTGCCAAGGTCAAAGTGACAGCTGTTGTGTAGCGAGGTGAGAAGACTCAACAGATTTGGGGCAGCTGAAGTTTGCTGAGGCACGGAGGTAGTAGCACCAGGGGGTGCCAGCTCAGGTGAGGGCAAAACTGGTGCAGAAGCAAAAGTTGGCTGAGCATCAACCTGTTGACCATAGGTCAAGAGAATTATTTCACTGTACTTCACCATGGTGATATGAGAAAGTTGCAGCGTGCAAGTTGGAGAAGTTAAAGTTCCAGACACGGGATTGATTGGTGGTGCTGGGGGGTGTGAAACACAAGATCACTGCGCAACTAGAGGAAGAGCATTAGTAGTACAACAGGCAGCCACAAGAGGGCAGAATGAGATGTTACTGTGTCCATGTGAGGCATTGACATGGCAACCAAGTTTTACTTACAAATGTCTGCACAGGAGCGACGCAGGAACACAGAACTATCACATGAACTGCCAATAGTCATGGTGGGTAACCTGATAGCAACTGTCCAGAGAATTCTCATGCAGTGTCTTGAACTTTTATAGCATGGAGGCAAGTTGTGATTCCCCGTTGTTCAGATGGTGAGCAATCTCATCCCTTTCATGCCGTAGGTGAAGCACTTTTTCATGTTCTACAAACCACTTACACAAGAAATAATGAATCTTATCTGCCATGTCGATGCACTCAAGGGTAATTTGCACTTGCATGAGGGAGTCAGGTGTGTCTAAGCTCGATGATGCACATGAGAAATGTGTGTCCGTGGGGTAGTGATACACTGAGCAATGCACTATGTCTGGAGATAGCTTGTGGTGTGTCAAGAAATCAATGCCCATGAGGGACTCAGAGATCTTAGCCACTAGAAAATTCTACTCGAGCTTGCAGTTCAGTGACAGTTCAATGGTGAAGGTCATAGTACCCGAGCACATCAGCTGATTGCATTGACAGCTCGAAGAAGTGTGCAATCTGGGTCGAGCTAACCTGTGAACGTGGACAAGTGGAGGAGAGAGATATCCACACCAATGTGTACAAGAAAACGTGTACCAGAGGCAGACTCTTGAAGATATTAGTGATCACCAATGGGTGAGGAGTAGTGAACTGAGTGAAGATTGTGAGGGCGCCTTTCCGTACTGACACATGAGGTGGCGCCTAGACCATTGTGTGATCGGCAGATGGATGGTGATATGGAGGGCAGAACTTCCTTGTAGTGTCACCAAATCGACTGTGGATGTAGTAGAATGGGTAGTGGGGGATCTGCTCCTGGGGGAAATGAATCAGCAGAGAGGGGCCATTATCTGACTTGCACAAAGTGTTGGTTGGCAGCTCCTGCACTGGTGAAGGAGGAGGTAATGAAGCTGGAGCTTGGAAAGTGTATGGGCGATGTACAGAGCTAGATGTCTTGTGTGCAGCATCCAAGTTATGGGTGTGACCTCAACCAGTACCTGGGAGATGAAGTGTGACATGCAGTGGAGGCTCATGTTGTTTGAGGCAAGCTTCATGGAGATGTACCTCATGGACCCTGTCATTGATCCTGATGCGCTAGCTGGCCGACTGAAGGATGTTGCATAACAGTGCAATTTGCATGGCAAGAGGTACTTTGCTCAACCAAACCACCATGAGAGTCTAATCAGCCATGTTATTTGGTTAATGCTATACTGAGAGAACAATTTTACTGAGATGAAATAGAAATGGGTAGACATCTTGGCTGTTTCAGGGCATCAAAACACAGTCAACAGCAGAGTTTAAAATTTTTTTCCTACACAAACCCAAATTTCCTGCTACAGGCCGTCAGTCACCTTAACCCTTGGGCTATTGGCCACTGCTTCCTGCCCTTCCCAAATTCTCAACCTACCACACACTACTAAATTGTAGTGTCATGTTCACTGTTCCTCATACTCAGAGAATTGCCTGTTCATTTCTGCATCATGTTTTTAAACATCTAGACATGCACATTTTCAAATTGAATAACAACATTTAGACTCAAATATGGGTCCCAGTCAATTCAGAGGAACATCCCCATAGATGTAAGGTAAGGAAGCCATATTTCAGATAGGTTCCCAATTTTGGATATGGGGATTTCCCATACAGTAGGTGCTGTTATCTACTGGAAATCATTTCAGTTATCTTCTGTTAGTAGTAGGAGAACATGCTGGGAGTCATTCAACTGTCGTTTGAGATCCACTGTAGTTGGAAGCTTCAAACGTGTTTTATTCAGTCCCAAGTTTCTTTTCTGTGTTTTCTGAGCCAAGTTTCTACACAAAAGGTAAGGCTTTATTATATTTTGTTTGGTATGTCTAAACAACATATTTACTCTAATATTAATGTGTGTAAGTGAAGTTAGATCACATAAACTACACATTTGAATGGCCATGTTGAATGCAGTGTTGTAAAACTACAAATTTCGGATACTTGGCGGTGCCTATTTTTGGATATCCGAAATTAGGAACTATTTTGTGACATAATACGTCATGTTCGTACTGAGCCAAGCCAGAGAGGATATATGCAGTATCTCTGACGTCCACACTCCCGAAACACCACCTTCATGACCTAGGTCATGGATTACCTTTCCATTCTGTTCCCATCCTTTCTTCTTCCCTTCTCTCCCACCTGATGAAGGAACTGTGTTCCGAAAGCTTGTCCTTTTTGTCCCCTTTTTTTCTGTTTCTTCATTTGTGTTACTATCGGCGGTACAGCACAAAGGTAAGTACTGGCCAGCCAATCTATCTCGTTTGAACAATATTTATCATCTCTGAGGAGAATTTTCATATATATGTAATAGACGAAAAATTCCTAGCAGGAAAAATTATATGTAAAAAATAGACGAAGATTACTCACCAGGTGAAGGAGCACAGGTGTGACAGCAGCACAAATAAATGAAACACACACACACACACACACACACACACACACAAACACAAATGCTAGATTTCGCAGCCTAGCTGCTTCGTCAGGCAGAAGGGAAGGAGAGGGAAAAGGAAATGATGAAGGTTTAAAGGAGTGGATAAGGAGTCCTTCCAATCCTGGGACAGGAAGTCTTACCTTGGGGTAAAAAAGGAGGGTGAACAAATACACACACACACCCACACATTTACACAGACGCAAGTACACCTAGGCAGACATACTGTAGAAGGCAGTGGAAGGACTTACCTTATGGGGAAAAAAGGAAGGTGAACAAATACACACACACTCACACATATCCAAACGCAAACATACCTAGACAGACATTTGTGAAAAGCAGTGAAGTTGGACAGAGAGACCACTTCAGGCAGAGGCTCTATCCACAGAACAGAGCAAAGATGCTAAAGATGGTGGGTGGGAATTTGAATTTAGTGGAGGTTGAGACCAGGTGGGCAATGGGAGGAGAGAATAAGCTGAAGGGCAAGTTCCCATCTCCAGAGTTCTCAAAGGTTGGTGTCAGTGGGAAGTATCCATTTAACCCGGACAGTGTAACACTGCGCCAAGATGTGCTGGCCGTGCACCAAGACATGTTTAGCCACAGGGTGATCTTCATTACCAACAAACTCTGTCTGCCTGTGACCGTTAATGCGAATGGATAGTTTGTTGCTGGTCATTACCACATAGAACGCTTCACAGTGCAGGCATGTCAGTTGGTAAATCACATGGGTGCAATCGCAAGTGGCTCTCCCCTTGATCTGTACCAAATTGTACCAATCTGTACCAAACTATGGGTTGACAGGCTTGGGTATCCCGGAAGGCTTCCTCTAGGCGTCCCATAAATAAGTTTGCATACGAGGGGGCCATCCTGGTTCCCATGGCTGTTCCCTTTAGTTGTTGGTATGTCTGGCCCTCAAAAGTGAAGAAGTTGTGGGTTAGGATGAAGCTGGCTAGGGAATTAAGGAAAGAGATATTAGGTAGGGTTGCAGGTGGTCGGTGTGAAAGGAAGTGCTCCATCGCAGCAAAGTCCTGGGCGTGTGGGATGTTTGTGTATATGGAATTAGCATCAATAATTACAAGGATGGTTTCCGGAGGTAACAGGTTAGGTAAGGATTTCAGGCAGTGGAGAAAGTGATTGGTGTCTTTGATGAAGGATGAGAGACTGCACATGATGGGTTGAAGGAGTTGGTCTATGTAGGCAGAGATTCGTTCTGTGGGGGCTTGGTAAAAGGCCACATTCCGTCGGCCTGGTTGATTAGGTTTTTGAATCTTAGGAAGTAGGTAGAAGGTCAGGGTGTCGGTGGGGTCATGAGTTTGATGGACTCAGGTCAAAGGTTTTGTAGGGTTTTCTCATACTTTTTTCCGATTTTCACCATCCTTAAACCCTTTTTGCACGCCATACCACTAACTAACCCTTGGATACTACGCTGTTGACAACTAAAGGTGACCACAGTATCAACAACAAACTTTAAAAACCTTTTATATTTCCTTTCTCTTTTCATACCTGAATACTGTCCACCTTCATCTCCCTCCCGATAAGAAAATATTTTTATAAATTTTTTTTAGATATATTTTTATACATACTCTAATTTTTTTATTTGTTCATTGCAGCCTGTTACATAGACCATATTTCTCACTTTTCCTTCATCCACACATTATGCCTCCCTCACAACATCCATACAACTACCCCAGCCAGTTTTATGTAAATTCCCTCCGTAAACATGCTTTCTCCCTACCCAAATTACTCTCCAAAACTCTTTTTACTCAGGCTTTTCTGACATTTGGAATCACTCCCAAGTGCCTCACACTAAAAGTTCCCATCTCTGGCTGTAACCCATCTGTTCATCCCGCCCTGTAACAATTCCGAACTGAACAATCCATAGCCCTCACCGGGCTAATCCTTAACCTACACATCAACTCCGCCAATGAACACACCTGTCAACTCCTATCCCTAATCAAAATCCTCAACCTTTTCTCTCCCACATCCACACCTGCAGTTCAGAACATCCTCCTTCAGGCCAACCGCAAATTAGAACAACATGCCACCCACCACCTCAAAAACTATCCAATCTCCTTGTCACCCACCTCCAGAAAGGCAATACTATCTCCCTCAATAACCTCTCCAATAAACCTCAACCTCCTCTAATTGCACAAAAAACCCAGTCTCTCCCATCTATTCAATCCCCCACTCCCAAATCCTATCCCCCCCTCTCAAACCTCAAAATTCCAATCCACACAATCCAAAACCACAACATCCCAATTAAGTAGTCAACCTCTCCTCTAAACCTCTCTCCCAATCTGAAACCAGTGTCCTATCCAAAGGCCTCACCTTTAGCCCTACTCCCAAATTCAATCAAACAGCCCTTGTCAAAGATTTACTATCCTATACTCGTAGTCTTTGCTGGAGATTTCACTTTGCCACAAAGAAAAATAATCCTACTCTGAATGATCCAGTTCCCCAAGAGAACATTCAAATTGAACCCTGCCAGGAACAGTTCCATCCTCCATCACAGCGAGACCTACCTGCTCTTACTCAAAATCACCCTCTTTAAACCTTCCAGGAAAACCTTAATTCCAACCTTGCCTCTCAGTCTTTCCTGAGAAACCTTAATCCTACTCCCAACATAACCGCAGCTGAATCCCGAGCTATCTGTGATCTGAAGGCTGACCATTGCATCGTCATTCTCCCAGCTGACAAGGGATCCACTTGATCGGCAGGAGTATGTGGCTGAGGGACTGCGTCAGCTTTCAGATAGTACCACATATAACGTCTGTCAAGGCAATCCTATTCCTGATGTCTAGGCAGAGCTTCAAGGAATACTCAAAACCTTAGGCCCCCTACAAAACCTTTCACCTGACTCCATTAACCTTTTGACCCCACCGACACCCCGCACCCCCACCTTCTACCTACTACCCAAGAATCACAAAACCCAATCATCCCGGACGCCCCATTGTGGCTGGTTACCAAGCCCCTACAGAACGAATCTCTGCCTACATAGACCAACACCTTCAACCCATTGTGTGCAGTCTCCCATCCTTCATCAAAGACACTAACCACTTCCTCGATCGCCTGAAATCCTTACCCAGACTGTTACCTCCAGAAACCATCCTTGTAACCACTGATGCCACTTCCTTATACACAAATATCCCACATGCCCAGGGCCTTGCTGCAATGGAGTATTTCCTTTCACGCCGACCACCCACTTCCCTACCTAAAACCTCTTTCCTTAATACCCTATCCAACTTCATCCTAACCCACAACTTCTTCACCTTTGAGGGCCAGACATACCAACAACTAAAGGGAACAGCCATGGGAACCAGGATGGCCCCCTCGTATGCAAACTTATTTATGGGACGCTTAGAGGAAGCCTTCCTGGATACCCAAGCCTGTCAACCCAAACTTTTGTACAGTTTCATTGATGACATCTTCATGATCTGGACTAACAGTGAAGAAGAACTCCAGAATTTCCTCTCCAACCTCAACTCATTTGGTCCCATCAAATTCACCTGGTCCTACACCAAATCCCATGCCACGTTCCTCGATGTCGACCTCCATCTGTCCAACGGCCTACTTCACACATCCGTCCACATTAAACCAACCAACAAACAACAGTACCTCCATTATGACAGCTGCCATCCATTCCACATCAAACGTTCGCTTCCCTACAGCTTAGGTCTTCGTGGCAAAAGAGTCTGCTCCAGTCCCAAATCCCTGAACCAGTACACTAATAACCTAATAACAGCTTTCACATCCCGCAGCTATCCTCCTGTTCTGGTTCAGAAGCAAATTACCAGAGACACCTCCTCATCCCCCCAAATCCAGAACCTTCCACCGAAGAACCCCAGAAGTGCCCTTTTAGTCACCGGATACTTTCCGGGACTGGAGCGGACTCTGAATGTGGCTCTCCAGAAGGGATACGACTTCCTTAAATCCTGCCCCAAAATGAGATCCATCCTTAATGACATCGTTCCCATTCCACCAAGAGTGTCTTTCCGCCTCCCACTTAACCTTTGTAACCTCCTAGTCCATCCCTATGAAATCCCCAAACCACCTTCCCTACCCTCTGGGTCCTACCCATGCAACCTCCCCCATTGTAAAACCTGCCCTATGCACCCTTCCACCACCACTTACTCCAGACCAGTAACCCGGAAGGTTTACATGATCAAGGGCAGAGCCAATTGCGATAGCACCCACGTGATTTACCAACTGACATGCCTGCGTTCTATGTGGGAATGACCAGCAACAAACTATCCATTCGCATTAATGGTCACAGGCAGACAGTGTTTGTTGGTAATGAAGATCACCCTGTGGCTAAACATGTCTTGGTGCCCAACCAGCAAATCTTGGCGCAGTATTACACCGTCCGGGTTATCTGGATACTTCCCACCAACACCAACCTTTGAGAACTCCGGAGATGGGAACTTGCCCTTCAGCTTATTCTTACCTCCCATTGCCCACCTGGTCTCAACCTCCGCTAAATTCAAATTCCCGCCCACCATCATTAGCAACTTTGCCTCAGTTCTGTGGACAGAGCCTCTGCTTCAAGTGGTATCTCTGCCCAACTTCTTTGCTTTTTACAAATGTCTGTCTAGGTGTGTTTGCGTTTGGATATGTGTGAGTGTGTGAGTATTTGTTTACCTTCCTTTTTTCCCTCTAAGGTAAGTCCTTGCACTGCTGGGATTGGAATCACTCCTTTTCCACTTCTTTAAGACCCGTATCATTCCCTTTCTCCTCTCCTTCCTTCCTTTTTTCCTGAAGAAGCAACCAATGGTTGCGAAAGCTTTTATGTGTGTGATTTTATTTGTGTCTGTCGACAAGCCTGTCCTTTGGGTAAGTCATTTGTTTTCTATTTTTTATATAAATTTATCCCACCAGGAAAGTTTCCTTCTCTCTCTCTCTCTCTCTCTCTCCTCTCTCTCTCTCTCTCTCTCTCTCTCTCTTTCTTTATATATATATATACGTAAAAAATAGATGAAGTACACTTACCAGGCGAAGGGGCACAGGCAGTAATAGCAACAAATAAACACACAGACACACACACACACACACACACACACACACAAAAATGCTAGCTTTCGCAGCCCAGCTGCTTCATCAGGCAGAAGGGAGGAGAGGGAAAAGGAAATGATGGGGGTTTTAAGGAAGGGGGTAAGGAGCCATTCCAATCCCGGGACAGGAAAGACTTACCTTGGGGGAAAAAATGAAGGGTAAATAAATGCACACACACCCACACACCCACACATTTACACATTTCTGTCCCAGGATTGGAATGGCTCCTTACCCCCTTCCTTAAAACCCCCATCATTTCCTTTTCTCTCTCCTCCCTTCTGCCTGATGAAGCATCTAGGCTGCGAAAGCTAGCATTTTTGTGTGTGTGTGTCTGTGTGTTTATTTGTTGCTATTACTGCCTGTGCCCCTTCGCTTGGTAAGTGTACTTCATCTATTTTTTACGTATATTTTTCCTGTTAGGAATTTTTCCTCTATATATATATATATATATATTATAGAGGAAAAATTCCTAACAGGAAAAATATATATATATATATATATATATATATATATATATATATATATAGACGAAGATTACTCACCAGGTGAAGGAGCACAGGTGTAACAGCATCACAAATAAATAAATGAATACACACACACACAAACGCTAGCTTTCGCAGCCTAGCTGCTTCATCAGGCAGAAGGGAAGGAGAGGGAAAAGGAAATGATGAGGGTTTTAAGGAAGGGGGTAAGGAGCCATTCCAATCCCGGGACAGGAAAGACTTACCTTGGGGGAAAAAATGGAGGGTAAACAAATGCACACACACCCACACATTCACACAGACACAAGTACACCTAGGCAGACATACTGTAGAAAGCAAAGAAGTTAAGAAGTTAGACAGAGCTACCACTTGAGGCAGAGGCTCTGTCCAGAGAACCGATGCAAAGATGTTAAGATGGTGGGTGGGAATTCGAATTTAGCGAGGTTGAGACCAGGTGGGCAACAGGAAGAGAGAATATGCTGAAGGGCTAGTTCCCATCTCCGGAGTTCTGAAGGATTGGTGTCAGTGGGAAGTATCCAGATAACCCGGACGGTGTAGCACTGTGCCAAGATGTGCTGGCCATGCACCAAGGCATGTTTAGCCACAGGGTGATCCTCGTTACCAACAAACACTGTCTGCCTGTGTCCATTCATGCGAATGGACAGTTTGTTGCTGGTCATTCCCACATAGAACGCTTCACAGTGTAGGCATGTCAGTTGGTAGATCACGTGGGTACTATCGCAAGTGGCTCTGCCTCTGATCGTGTACACCTTCCGGGTTACGGGACTGGAGTAAGTGGTGGTGGAAGGGTGGATAGGGCAGGTTTTACAACGGGGGTGGTTACAAGGGTAGGAGCCAGAAGGTAGGGAAGGTGGTTTGGGAATTTCATAGGGGTGGACTAGGAGGTTACGGAGGTTAGGTGGGCGGCGGAAAGACACTCTCGGTGGAGTAGGAAGGATGTCATGAAGGACGGATCTCATTTCAGGGCATATATATATGAGACTTTCCTGATGGGAAAAATATGTATAAAAATAAAGATTGTTTGAATTACCCAAAGCACATGCTCGCAGATAGTTACAAAAAAAACACTCACACAAACACAACATTCAATCTTTCGCAACCATTTGCCGCTTCATCAGGAAAAAGAGGAAGGAAGGAGGGGGAGAAAGGGAAGGATACAGGTTTTAAGGAAGTGGATGAGGAGTCATTCCAATCCCAGGAGTGGAAGGACTTACCTTAAGAGAAGTCCTTCCACTCCCGGGATTAGAATGACTCCTCTTCCACTCCCTTAAAACAAGCATCCTTTCCTTTCTCTCCTCCTTTCTTGCTCTTTTCCTGATGAAGCGGCAAATGGTTGCGAAAGTATGAATGTTGTGTTTGCGTTTTTCTTTTAACTATCTATGAGACTGTGCTTTGGGTAAGTTATTAGATTTCTATTTTTTATACATATTTATCCCACCAGGAAAGGAAATATTCTAGCAGGAAATATATATATATATACAAAGTAGATGAGGTTTACTTAACAGGTGAAGGAGCACAGGTATGTGACAGTAACATAAATAACACACACACATAAATGCAAACTTTCACAACCATTTGTTGCTTCTTCAGGCAAAGAGCAGGGAAGGGGAGGGAAAAGGAAAGGATGTAGGTTTAAAGGTGCAGGTGAGGAGTCATTTCAATCCTGGGAGAGGAAAGACTTACCTTTGGGGAAAAAGGATAAGTAAACAAACAAAAACACACACACACACACACACACACACACACACACACACACACACACCTACACCCACATATACACGCGCGCACACACCAAGGTGAATATAAATAGTGTGTGTGTGTTTTTTCCTTATCTTTCCCCATTAATCAAAAACGTTTTTAACGCCCCTCCTCGACCACTAAGCATCATTTGGTTCACTCTTCTTTACTGCTTGATCTTTCCTCTTTGTTTATATATTTTCTCTTCTGGCTTTGCTTAGTACAATAAACAGTATCTCTGACTTCCACACTCCTCAAACACTATCCTCATGACCTAGGTCACTAATTACCTTACCCTTCCGTTCCCACCCATTTTCCCCCCCTTCTCCCCTACCTGAAGAAGGAACTGTGTTCCGAAAGCTTGTCCTTTTTTGTTCTTTTTCTTTTTTCTTCATTTGTGTCACTGTTGGCAGTACAGCACAAAGGTAAGTACTGGCCAGCCAATCTATCTCTTTTGAAAAATAATTTATCATCTCTGAGGAGAATTTCCAACATTAATCAAATCCTTATTATTTTTATCATTTCAAATCCCCACACTCCTCTACACTTCCTTGTTATCCATTCCCACTCACTGCATCTCACATTCTCTCCTACCAAAGCGTTTACAATACATCATGCAACACTAAACTTTCCATCCCCACTCGTTTGTGCCGCTGGAGGTGTCAGACATGTTGGTTGTGTGCTTATAGTTGTCTGGGTGATAGTGTGGTTGTATGTGTTTCTCTTTTTGCTTAAGGCCATGGCTGAAAATTTAAGTTGTGTGAATGTGACTGTCTATTTATCGTGCCAGTATGACACTGCAACTGATAACCATAAGCATCTAAGGAGCATTGCTTCTCAGTCACTTCCTTCTTCACTTTGGAGGTTATGTGATCATTCAGAACAGACTTGCCTAATCAAAAAAAATTCTTTCACTCATGTCGTTGGGAAAGAGATGGATATGTAAACTTACTTTAAGTAACTACTATTTTAAGTAATCCAAAACCAATTATTCCAAAATTACATAGAAAATTATGTATTGTATAACTGTGCTCCCATTTCGTAAAATTTATATACTGCCTGACATGTCTAATACACTAAAATTTTGAGTTATTTTCTAAACTTACAGGGTTGTCACATAATGTAATAATTAAATACATAGTTTTATATTTACCTGAAGAATCAGTGTCATTAGTATCTGGAAGATAATTCAGGTCATCATTGCTATTATTAAACAATTCTTCTTCTAGCATTAACTCTGAATGTCCTTCATCCACCATCTTGATGTTGAGTAGGCACATATGCACTATCGTAAACAGTCATCTGGTAGTTGCCAAAAATGATGACAGGTGTCAGTACCAATAAAACTATGAAAAACCTGTAGGCAAGTTCAGCATGCATTAAGATGATTATTTCCAGTCTAGTGCATCACAAAACAGTGATTATTAAGAATTGTGGTTTAGGCACCTATGGCACCGAGGCACTCATATTGATATGGAGGAATAAGTAGACATTCCAAGAATGAGTGTTTTAATGGGGAGAAGAAACCCATTTGTGATGTATAGTGATAGTGATTTCAAAGAGCGATTTGGATTTTGTAAGAAATCATTTGAGATTCTGCTTGGTATGTTGGACCCTATACTGCAGCATAGTTAGGATAGGAAGTGTGCTATGTCTCCTAGACTGCAACTTTTTTATGCATTGTGAATCTTTTGCACTGGTACTTACCAAATTGCAGCAGGGGATCTCATTAATATCCACCATACTACTTCTGGAAGAGCTTTCAACAGTGTGAAAAACAGTTTAATTGACTTAAAGCCATTGTATGTGTCCATGTCACAGAAGCAAGAAAATGTATCAAGGAACAAAAGGGATTCTATTGAATTGGTGGATTCCCAAATGACATAGGGGCCGTAGGTTCTGTACACATACACATACTTTGTCCTTCAGCTGAAGAACAAGCACAACTATACAAAAATCACAAAGAATTCTTTTCTGTTACTACACAAATCATCTGTGATGCAAATATGAAGATTATGAATGTGATAAGCCATTGGCTGGATTCTACACATTTGGGACAATAGTGGAATTGCTGCAGAATTTGAAAATGAACAATATGGCACATTGCTTGTCAGGGGTAGTGGATATGCTCTCTCCAATTATCTGATGACACCTGTATTTCAACCCTAAACAGGTACCAAATGGCACTACAATACATCCCATATTGGCAATAGATGTGTAATAGATCATACATTCGATAAAATAAGGATTTTTGACTTACCTAAAGTACAGGCTCGTCGACAGAAACACCAAACACACACAAAAACACACAAACATTCGAGCTTTCGCCACCAGTGGTGGCTTCTTCGGGAAAAAGAGGAAGAAAGGAGAGGAGAAAGGGAAGGATACGGGTCTTAAGGAAGTGGAAAAGGAGCCATTCCAATCCCAGAAGTGGAAGGACTTACCTTAGGGGACAAAAAGGAAGGTAAACAAATACACATACACACACATATCCACATCCAAACACACCTGCCTAGGTGTGTTTGGATGTGGATATGTGTGAGTGTATGTGTATTTGTTTACCTTACCATAGTATGGTGCACAGTCAACAGTTGGGAACAGTGGCCACAAAGTGGGGCAGGATTGCCACATAGTAAGTGGTGGTGGCTAAAACAACAGTGTCCTATGCACAGGTGAACTATAATGACCTCCTCATAATGAGAGGGAGGGGAGGAAGTTGATCTTGGAAAAGAAAGTAGTTTGATCTCATGGAGTTTACGGAGTTTGTTGCCTTGAAGAGAAGACCAATGTGTATTACAGAGTGATACCACACACCTGGAGACTATGACACAGAGGTCATCTGACGGATCAGAAAGAGTAACAAGCCAAGGGAGGAAAATTGCATTATTTGCAGTAGCATCCACGATCTCATTTCCCAACACTCAGACATAACCAGGAACCCACAGGAACGTCACCATTGACCTGTTGACAGTTACCGAGTGGAGGCATTTCTAAATCCACTGTAACATGGGATGGACGGGATATAGAATGTAGAGGCTCTGAAGTGCACACAGGGAATCTGCACAGATGATACTATGAGAAGGCGAATGGCATCTAAAGTACTGGATTGGCCTGATAAGGAGGAAAGAGCTCTGCATTGAAGATTGAGCACTGGTCGACCAGATAATATTAGAAGGCTCCATTGCCGAGTACAAGGGCATACCCAAAACCATGGTCAATCTTTGAACCGTCAGTGTAGATCAGGCATAGCCAAACACCGCCCCACAGGTGCAGGCACCCTCGCTGCCACCCACATGTCTGAAGATACTATCAGCAAGCTTGTGTGCAGAGTGCAAGAAACTCGTTGCAGTAGACCGGGCCAGGGGTAGTGTCCTTGGGAAGCAAATTGAGTTTTAAGTTGACATGTATCTCCCTATAAAGCCACAGTGGAGAGGAGCTGACACCATCAGGAATGTGGCAGTGAGCTTAAAGTTAGTTGCCACAGTAACAAACGAAAGCAGACTCCGGGAGGTAACAGAGATCATGGACACATTGAAAACAGACGGTCCAGGAGTCATCAAAAAAGATAGCACACGTGGGGTGGCCACTCATAGATGACAACTGGCTTGCACATTGACTAAGAAGGATGTCCCTCCGGTAGGATAGCGGTAATTCAGCAGCTTCAGCGTAGAGATTTTCTACAGGACTGATATAGAAGACTCCCATTGCCAAACGGATCCCTTGATAATGTACCGTATTGAGACTGTGTATAATACACAATTGTGTCGAGGAGTAGACGATACATCCATAGCTCAGTTTTGAGTGGACAAGCGAGCAGTACAATTGGAGGAGAGTAGACCATTCTGCACCCCATGAAGTGCCGCACAGTACTCTGAGAACATTAAGTGAGCTGGTACACCAAGCTACCAAACAGGAGATGTGGGAGGACCAACAAAGTTTTCTGTCAAATGTGAGTCCCAAGAAGTTTTTGGTCTCAATGAGTGAAAGAACATCTGGATCAAGATGGAGAGGCGCTAGGAGAAACACTGTGTGCCATCAGAAATTCATACAGACTGTCTTGTCAGCAGAAAAACAGAACACATTGTTGGTGCTCTAGGAGTAGTGATGGTCAAGACTCCGCTAAAGTTGCTGCTCGAGTAAGCACGTTCATTTGGAACTGCAGTAGATAGCAAAGACATCTACAAAAAGAGAAGCCAAAACGCTTGGTGGGAGACAACACATGATAGGGTTCATGGCAACTGCAAAGAGAACAATGCCTAGCACTGATCCTTGTGAGACTGCAGTCTCCTGAATTCAAATGTTCGACAGGGTTGAACCCACACACTTTAAATATGCGATCTTTCAAAAATTCCTGAATAAAGATAGGCATATAGCCCCAGATTCCCCATGCACGCAAAGTATGGAGGATGCCTGCCCTCCAACAGGTGTCGTATGCCTTTTCCAAATAAAAAAAATATGGCCAGTGTCTGATACTTCTATAAAAAAAATTGTTCAAAATTTGACTTGAAAGGGTGATGAGATAATCGACAGCAGAGCGGTGCTTATGAAATCCACATTGTGCATTTGTGAGGAGATTCTGAGATTTTAGCCACCATATCAACCTACCATTAATCATATGTCCCATAACCTTGCAGACACTACTGGTGAGGGAGATTGGACAGCAGCTGGAAGGGAGATGTTTGTCCTTGCCAGTTTTAGGTATAGGAATGACTATGGCATCACACCAGCATCTAACTTCCCTCTGGATGCAGTTACACATTTGGAGAAGAACACACAAGCTCTCTGGAGACAGTTGTTGTAACATCTGTATATGAATGCTGCTTGATCCTGGAGATGAGAACCATGATGAAGCGAGTGCATGTTGCAGCACCCTCATAGTAAATTCGCCATTGTAGCATTCATCATTTTAGGAGGAGAAAGATAGTGTCCTTTCTTCTGTTGCCCATTTTCTAGGGAGGAAACTGAGATGGTAGTTCACAGAGCTGGAAATCTCAGCGAAGTAGTGGCCCATGGTGTTGGAGATGGCAATAGGGTCGACAATGATATCATTTGCAACAGTGAGGTTGGACATTGCGGAATGAGCCAAGGTCACGGAAAGGCGATGGAGGTTGCCTCAAACAATGGAAGAGGGGGTGAAACTGTTGAAAGACTTGATGAATGAGAGCCAGCTAGCTTGTTTGCTTTCGCTAATGATGCGGCAACATTGCCCATGCAGTTATTTGTACTGAATGCTATTCTCCAATGTGGGAAGTTGTTTGAAAATATGGAGAGCACATCTCTAAGCTCTGATTGCCTTGCAGCAAGCCTCATTCCACCAGGAAACAATAGTACATTGTGGTGAGCAGGTAGTGCAAGGAGTGGAACATTCAGCGGCAGAGAGGTTAGTGCTAGTAAGGTAGTTGACCAGATAGTTTCGGTGCGGGCAGTGGCGGGTTGGACCAAGACTGTTTTGGCAAGGAAAAATCAAAGGTAGTTAACCTGGTTATAAATACTGGAAAAATGGTGCCTTCTGAGGGTTTCTAAGGAGGAGGAGAGCTGGCAGTTAGCTTTGGAAAGCTGCCAGTTGCGTGGATGCACAGAAGGGATGGGTGTCAGCAGGAAAATGACACATGGGAAATGGTCACCAACAGAAATGCAGCAGGGAGCTGCTCTATAAGGTGCAGTAGATCTGCTCTGATGATGATTAAAGATGATGGTATGTAGACATTTCAGAGTGAGAAGTTGAAGCCAAGAAGAGAAAGTCTGACAGCTACAGCTTGGAGCTGAGTGTCCAAGGAAAGGATGTGGCTATGTATGTTATCTTGTATGAGCATCATGACACCCCTGTGAGCTGGAATCCCCACTACAGTGGGGAGGTCAACATGGGCAGAGGTGAAGGACCATGCAGGTTTAGTTTTGTATCCTGCAGACAGATAACCATGGGGGAGTAAGTGTGCAGAAGAAGCTGCAGTTCTGCCCTATTAGATCAGATACTACTGAAGAATAGTCATTTATGAAGGAAAGGGAAGAGCATAGCTAGATTGCTTCTCTGAAACAATTGTCATCTAGCCCAAGGATGGGTTGCATCCATAAGTCCCATTGGGCAAATCCCCATAGGTGAAACCTCGTGAGAAGTCACTGGGACTTATTCCTGAGAACTGCACTGCTTCTTCTTTTTCTTCTCTCTTCGAGGTCAAGAGGAGTCGTCAGGAAGGGAGCAGGTTGAGGTGACATCGAGGTCAGAGAGGGAACTAGTAGGCTTCAGGCCCTGAGTGTGTGGTTCTTGATTGTGACTCTGACTTTCAGTACTCCTCTTCTTAGAGTGCTGGGAACGGAGGTTCCCTGATGGAGCCCCATCCCCAGCTGGTGCCAGAAAAGATGCTCTCTTCTCTGGCTGCGATGGAGGGAGTGGTTGGGGGGAAGGGTTTGGGGAAGGGGTGCAGGGTCGGGGGCAGCAGGGACAGGGGTGGGGGGGCGGTACCTTGAAGGGGAGGAGTGGTAACTACCAGGTGGGAGGGGGTGGGGTGGCAGGAGGAAGTTAGGGAAGGGAGAGCTGGGGGAAGTGATGCTACAGAAGCAAACAATGACATTAACGATGCCGGGTTGAGACAGTAATACTTCTTTTGAGCCTCAGGGTAGGACAGGCAGTCGAGAGTCTTAAACTCCTAAATTTTCCTTTCCTTCTTGTATACTGGGCAATCTGGTGAACAAGGAGCACATGGGCCACACCAGTTTACACAGCTAGGTGGTTGTGTGAAGGATTCCCTGTATGGATGGCCACAGTCACCACAAACAGGGTTGGTGTTGCATTTGGAAGACACATGGCCAAAATGGAGGTAATGGAAGTATTGTATAGACGGTAGGATGTATGTCTTCGCGTCACATCTTTAGATTGTTGCCTTAACTATCACAAGTAGAGTATTCCCTTCAAAAGCCAGGATAAAAGTTCCAGTATCAACACGATTACCCTTGAGGCCTCTCTGGATGTAATGAATTAATCTAATGCCACGCCGTTCCAAATTTGCCCCAACTTCCTTGTCTGACTGTAACAAAAGGTCCCTGTGAAAGATAAAGCCCTGTGCCATATTGAGGAACTGGTGAGGCATAATGCACACTCAGATCTCTCCCAATTGTTGGCAGGCTCAAAGTGCAGCCGACTGGGTGCCAGAAGATGTTTAAATCAAGACATAGCTGGCTCACATCTTACTCAGCTGTCAACCTCACCAAACTTATCTTCAATGTGTTCTACAAATACAAGAGGTTTGGTAACTGCAAATGTCTCCCCATCTGTTCTGGAACACACTAATTATGGCTTTGCACACAGTATGTGGGCCTTACCCTCTTCCCACAGTGTAGCCAGGGAGGGGAAAGCTGTGGAAGAAAAAAAATGAACCAAAGAAGAACTATTCCGAGTGAGGTTGGCTGCAGGAGAGTAACCAAACACCTTAAAATGTTTCATTTGCAAGACGTCCACCCTGGTATCACCCACTCCCATCAGTGGTTCGCCCCATGGGTGCCACCCAGCCACATCAAAGATCATCTGGTAGGACGGTCGTTACCTGTTTCCGGGGAAAGAAAGAGGGATAGTAGTGTAAGGAGCTCTAAATCTCTGCAAAAAAACAGTCGAGAGTGTTGGAGATATCATTGGGACTCACTATAATATCGCTTGCTATGGTTAAACCCAGGATTGGGGAATGAGACAAGGTCCCTGAAAGTCTGCAAAAGTTACCCCAAACAAAAGAGGAGGGGGTAAAACTGTTAAATGAACTAGTGAAGGAAAGACAACTAGCTTGTTTGCTTTCCTGAAAAAGGCGGCGGCATTGCGCATGCAACCATTTGTAATGAACACAGTTTTCCTGTATGGGATAGCGTTTAAAGACTCTGAGAGCACGTCTCCAATCTCTGAGTGTTTCGCGACATTCCTCAGTCCACCGGGGAACACTTTGATGCAGAGAAGCAGGGAGCATCACCCTTGGAAACACTGTCTGTAGAGAGGAGAACCACACCGTCATGAACCGACAGTCACAGATGCAAGGCATAATAGTTACAGAGAGGGTCAGATGCCTAGCCAGACAGTTTGTCGGGCCACCCTCATTGAATGAACCTAATCATCTCACAGAGAACTAGATCATCAGCTGTGGCAGAATCACCATGGTCCCCTGTAATTGGAAAACCATCAACAGCAAAATGTTCGTCCTCATCCATGTGAAAACAGAGTAACTCATTGCGGTCGCCAACAAGGTCAGGACCCATAGGCAGCCGCGATAAGGCATCAGCATTTGCATGCTGCGCTGTGGGGTGGCAATGTATCTCATAGTGAAAACAAGACAAGTATAAAGCCCAACGTTGCAACCTGTGTGCAGCCTTTTCCAGAAGTGATGCTGAAGGATAAAACAGGGAGACAAGTGGCTTATGGTTGGTGATGAGATGATGAAACTTGGAACCATACAAGAAAATGTGAAATTTTTTTAAGGCATATACTATGGCAAGTGCCTCTTTCTCAATCTGAGAATAACACCTTTGAGCATTGTTGAGCGTCTTCGAAGTGTAAGCAATAGGCCTCTCTGATCCACTGTCATAACACTGTCCAAGGACAGCCCCAAGACCAGATTGGGATGCGTACGTGGCCAATACCAGTTCCCATCCCAGGCAAAACGTGACTAAACATGGTGCCGACTGAAGTTGATCTTTGAGGCAGACAAAGGCACGTTCGCATTTGTCAGTCCAGTGGAAAGGAATGTTCTTACGGGGCAGCTGATTCAATGGATGGGCCACATCACCCACAGAAGGCAGAAATTTATGATAGTAGGCAATTTTTCCAAGAAATACCTGAAGGTCTTTAACATTAGACAGTTGTGGAAGGGTCGCGATAGCATCTACATGCTGACTTATGGGATGGATCCCGTCACATGACAGTTGAAACCCCAGTAAACAATAGAAGACTGAAAAAATTGAGATTTAGTGAGATTACACTTCAACCCCACAGACGGGAGAACTTGAAAAAGTGTGTGAAGAGTGGCAAGGTGCTCATCTGTGGAAGCCCCCAGAACTACAATATCATCTTGATCATTTATTCAACCAGGTACGGAAGCCGTCAGCTGTTCTAAAAATGCATGAAATGTAGCCAGCGCGCTTGCAACACCGAACGGCAAGCATTGGTACTGATACATGCCAAAAGAAGTGTTTAAGACAAGATATTATTTGGAATCTGCGTCCAAAGGCAGTTGGTGATATGCCTCTGATAAATCAATTATGGAGAAGAATTGTCCGCCTGCAAGTTTGGCAAACAACTCGTCAGGACAAAAAAGTGGGTAAGTATCAGCAAGACATTGGGCATTGACGGTCTTTTTGAAATCACCACACAACCACAATTTGCCATTGGGTTTGCAAACCACAACGAGGGGGATGCCAATTCACTAGAAGTAATTGGTAGGAGAGCCCCCAAAGACACGAACCTATCTAATTCAGCCTTGACTGGGTCACGTAAAGGCCACTGAAAGGGGGCAGGCATGGAAAAATTTCAGGTGGGCCGCCGGTTTGAGCATTATATGTGCCTCAAAATCGACAGCACGGCCCAGGCCAGGAGAGAAAATTGAGGAAAATTCTTTACACAATGTGTCTAACCATGTGTAAGGAATATATCAGATACCAGATGTACCGGGTGATCAAAAAGTCAGCATAAATTTGAAAACTTAATAAATCACGGAATACTGTAGATAGAGAAGTAAAAATTGACACACATGCTTGGAATGACATGGGGTTTTATTAGAACAAAAAAGTTCAAAAACGTCCGACAGATGGCGCTTCATCTGATCGGAAAAGCAATAATGAACATAACAAAGCAAAGATGATGTTCTTTACAGGAACTGCTCAATCTGTTCACCATCCTTCCTCAACAATAGCTGTAGTCGAAGAATAATGTTGTGATCAGCACTTTAAAGCATATCCGGAGTTATGGTGTGGCATTGGCATCGGGTGTTGTCTTTCAGCATCCCTAGAGATGTCGGTCGATCACGATACACTAGCAACTTCAGGTAACCCCAAAGCCAATAATCGCACTGACTGAGGTCTAGGGACCTGGGAGACCAAGAATGATGAAAGTGGCGTCTGAGCACACGATCATCACCAAATGATGTGCGCAAGAGATCTTTCACGCATCTGATAATATGGGGTGGAGCGCCATCCTGCATTTTGGTTCTAATAAAACCCCATGTCATACCAAGCATGTGTGCCAATTTTTATCTCTATATCTACATTATTCCATGATTTATTATGTTTTCACATTTATACTGACTTTTTGATCACCTGGTACATCGTCTGTAATGGAGAATCCAAAAAGTGGAAAGCACCATATCCAAAAAAGTTTTCTGTCCCTTCATGATCAACAACATAAAACGTGAGGGAACGAACAACCGACTTGTAAGAAGTGGACACCTCAAACTGGCCAATAATCAGAATTTTTTGTTTGTTGTATGTCCGCAAATTGCGCATGACAGAAGACACCAGTGGAGAACCCAATTCCAATTATGTGTGGGAATTTATGAGAGTAACAGCAGAACCTGTGTCTACCTGCATGTGAATATTTTTGTGAAGGACCTGAACATCTACATATAACTTACTAGTATTTGAAAGTACACAACTGACAGTCATAACAGAGTCATCATCTTCAACAACAGCACGAGTCTCGTTAGAACGGCAGACTGAGGCTACGTGACCTTTCTTATGACAGGTGTGACACCTGGCCCAGCCTTGAGAACAGTCTACCCTCCCTACAGTCTACCTTGATAAAGCAACACGGACAAGATGGAAGCGCCGAACATACCTGATTTTGCTGCCGCGGCTGCTGCAAACTGTTGCTTCTTTCTAACGCATGGTTGCTCTGCCCGTCGTTGACGCGCATGTACAGCAGCATCTTCCCCATCATCATATGAAACAGACGCATTGTCTGCCGCAGCAGCAGACTGCACAACACTAACATCCATGTATTCATCAATTTGGGTCCCGGTGGCACAAGAAATTTCATATGACTGGGCAATACTCAATACTTCAGGAGTTGGAGGGCCCGTTGTCTGACTTCCTTATCCGGAGCCAACCTAAGAATAGCATCTCTAACCATGGAATCGGTGTAAGACTCGTGATGCACGTCTGTAACGAATTGACATTTTCTACAAATCCCTGTAATTCCACGACCCATGCATGGTATGATTGATACAGATGCTTGTGGCACTTGTAAAAAGCCACCCAGGAAGCAATTACATGGGTGTTCTTGTGATAATATTTGGAGAGTATGTCACACATTTCAGTATAAGATAATGACGCCGGTTCCCATAGCGGGGATAGCTGAGACAATAGTAGATATACTTTCGGAGAAATCCACAAAAGAAACTGTTGCTTGACGAGCATGTGAAATAGCTGGTCTAAGGTATCCATATTTAGCAAAACGCTGCCAACGACAACATGTGGAGTATTTCACAACTCGTTGCCACTTTAAAGTCTTGCAACTTCATTTAGACAAGAAAACAAACTCTTTACAGCTAGTGTATTTAATCATGGTTCACTGCAGACTGCCGTGCCCTGCTGAGTCCAGGCGAGCCCTGGTTCACTTAGGCAGTGCTGTCTAATTGTCATAGCGCCCCTATTTACTTTGCGTGCATTACACACAGCAGTAGATTTGAATTTATGACACACTGTCGCCCAAACTCTTCTTGGGTTATAGCAAACTCACTTGGCAAGAACAATCAGCACATGTGTGTGAACAAACTGTGATGAGTCATATATTTCCCGAGGAAGCTGAAACAAGTTGTACCTGATCAGTATCTGCTAATTGTCTGTTATTCACTGCTTGACAGCCTGGCCTGTTACCATTTGGTTCCTTTACTGGCTGCAAGGAAATACTACAGCTTCAAAAATAAAAAGAATGGAAAAATAAAAAAGAACAATAAGGATCATAAGACTACTCAAAAAACTGGCTCACTGCAAGTCCAACTTCACATGTCTGAGAGTGGTGACATCCTCAGTCCTTATTTCTTCACCTGCCTCATATGTGGGAGGAAAATCATAAGGCAATCTCGAACAGGAGTTATACTCACAATTATAAAAAATGTACTATGAATAACATAAACATGTCAAGCTATTACCTCTCCATGAGACAGGACAGTTTTTCAATAGGAGCTACTATACATCAATCAAAAAGTCAGCAGCCTGTGTTACAATTTTTGATTTATTTTCTCCAATTACGTATTTTGTGCAGTTGTCACATCATCAGATTGGACAGAGAGATCTGATGCACTAACCGTATGAAATGCATAACGAAAAAATAAAACAAAAATTGTAATAGAGGCTGCTGATTTTTTTTTTTTTTTATTCATTCACGACTGTTGCTGCACCAGCCACCACCATGGGGAGTGAAAAGTATTATTTACTAGCAAACCCGGCATCGCTTCGCAGTACTAATGTGTATGGAATAAATACCGTAATCTCTTCTTCTCCCTATGTCTATCTCTTCCTGCCCCCTTCCTTTGTCCATCTCCTACTTCCCCTATCTTCACATCACTCCCTCTTATCCCACAATATATCCATTTTCTCCCCTTCCTATCTGCGTCTGTATCATCCCCCGATTTTAAATCAATTTCATTCCCCCATTCTCTATCTCCTCCTTCCCCACTCTCTGATGTTATTTATTGTTATTGCAATCGGGACCGCGATTGGGAATAGAAGTCAAAGTGGATGGGTAAATCAATTGGAAATGGTTTATTAGAGAGACCTTTCAGGCTGCTCTACCTGTGAGGTTAGTAACTTTAATGGTCGCACTTTTAATGGTCATATTGTAGGAACAGGTTTGGTTATAAATTTAGGCATAAAAACAACTTTCCTGTTTTATGTTAAATATTACTTGTAAGAGGAAAACAAAACCACATACAGTAAAACCTCATTTTTACATTCCTGCTTTTTACTTTTTTCCGCCATGTACACCATTTTTTGTCAGTTTCGTCAAATTTCCTATGTTCACAATGTTAATTCGCCCACGGTTTTGCGTTAACATATTTACACTTTTCCTGCATTTTACAATTTTCAAAAGCATGTTTGTGAAGAAAAAATGACGTAATGTACATAAATTGATGCTAGCATGACTTTTCCCTTAAAGTATATCACTTAAAAATTATTCGCAGTTGAGTTTCTTGACACTTTGCATTTATTCAAACATATATTTTGTGTATCATTGTTGGCAGTACACAGCTAGTTGACTTGTGACGTGCCGATTTGTGGCGATGTAGTTCCTCTTTCCACCAGCTTCTATGCCAGAGTGCCTGGCGTGTACTCAGACAAACAGAACGATTTGTTGACATGAGAATCATGCCGATTTGTGGCGGTGTAGTTCCTCTTTCCACTAGCTTCTTTGCCAGAGCAGCTGGCGTGTACTCAATCAATCAGAACCAGTTCCTTTGTTGACGTAAGAATAAAGAGTTGCATTGTTTTTGTGACACATATTTCTGATTAATAAAGAACATTATCTGTCAAAGTTGGGTATCATAATACCCACAACCTCAAAAAAGCAATAATAGTGTGAGATGCCGATCCTATGCAGACGTCACAAAAATACTTATGCATATGTTTGCACTCGAGAACTGAATAAATTCCCTAATATTGACGTGTGAAACATCGAAAAATTAAAAAAACGGAAATTTAGGAGTTTTACTACTTAAATAATTAATGTGGGTAAAAGGCAGTAATTTTGAAGATGTCTTACATAGCTTGGCCGTGGCATCCAAACGATATCTATCGAAGCGGATCAAGTAATTTTGAAGATGTGTTACATAGCCCGCAGCGCCGTCCAAATGATATTTATCGAAGCGGCTCAGGTAATTTTGAAGATGTTTTACATAGCCCACCAGCGGCGGCCTTGATTATATGAAATTACATCGAAAATTTATACTTCCCATAAAATTATCTGTTC
Source organism: Locusta migratoria (assembly GCA_026315105.1). Classification (NCBI taxonomy): domain Eukaryota; kingdom Metazoa; phylum Arthropoda; class Insecta; order Orthoptera; family Acrididae; genus Locusta; species Locusta migratoria. The sequence goes on along the minus strand of CM048746.1, from coordinate 50,239,392 downwards.
TGCCTGGCGCATAAAATAGCAGCGTCCTCGATTATAATGAAAGAAATTATGTCAAAAATTTCTACTTTCCATAAAATTACCAGTTCTGCCCTGTGCTTAAAATAGTAAAAATTTGGATAACCTTTATTGTATAATAAGTAGAACAGCCGGTTGCTGCTAAGGAGCTTGGTAAGGTGCAGAGATTAGCCTGCTTAGCCATAACAGCCGGAATTAGCAGCACACCAACTGCAGGGATGGAAACCATGCTGGATATGCCCTCATTACACCTTTGGGTCAAGATGGAAGCAGCAGATGGTGCATACAGACTCAAAACTGACAACAACTGGAACTCTTTGGGATATCCAGAATCACACACTAAAATAGTGAGTGAGGTAAATATAGGAAAGGTTGGGGAAATGCCAGCTGACTATATTATAACCCCATACTGCTTCAACAAGCCTGAAAATATAACAATTGGTAGTAGGGAGCAGTGGGAGAAAATAGTTCGACACCATATGGGGATTATTGTCTGGTTCACTGACGGGTCAAAATCAGACCAAGGGGTTGGGGCCGGGGTATATGGGGTGCAGCCAAGACTGGAGGGCGTCATCTCTCTAGGGAAACTGGCCTCAGTATTCCAGGCCGAAATCACTGCCATCAGGGCATGTGTGGAGGAGAATTTGCGTAGGTGCTACAAAGATCGTAGCATCTATATCTATTCAGACAGCCAGGCAGCCCTGACTGGCAGCTCCTGCAACAAGGTCTAAAATTGTTGCAGAATGTCACAGGGTTCTGGTGGAGCTATGGGAAAGCAATAGAGTAAACCTATTGTGGGTCCCTGGTTACTCGGGGATCAGTGGCAACGAACATGCCGACAGATTAGCCAGGATCGGGGCAGAGACTCCATTTATTGGACCAGAACCTGTCCTGACAATCACCAAGGCAATGATCAAATTGGAAACTGGTTCAGAAAACAGCATGTAGAATATTGGACCAAAGTCCATCAACAAAAACATGGCAAGGTAATGATGCCAAAGCCATGTTTTAAAAGTAGCTCTGCAATCCTGGGTCTGAACTGAAGAGAGATTAGACTCACAGTTGGATTCTTGACAGGCCATGGGAATTTCAAAAAACACCTACATACAATGGGAATAACAGAAGAGGACCCTAAATGTAGGATCTGTGATGACAGTGATGAAACTGCATCACATCTAATCTTCGAATGCATTGCATTTGAGAGTAAAAGGCACAGAACATTTGGGACCACCAGACCCGAAGAAATTGTGTCTAATAAAGAACTGGTAAAGGGACTCCTTGCACTGTTCTAGGGCAATGGTTGGTTTTACTAGATATACAGGGAGTGATACCGCACAATAAACTTAGTTTCGTGTGTTCGTAGGTTTTCCCGGCGAATATGCTGAGTGAAGATCTCTCGGGTGTGCAGCCAGATGGATTGATCGTTGTGGAACAAATTTTCGATAGCTTAATGTGCCATCATCATCAGGTTACTCCCGCTGACTGAGGCGCTGGACCGGCGGCTGTGCTATATATACCTGCGGTCACCCCCCTCCACTGACCTCGAGTGCGGACACCGGGATGCTGCGGTGGTGGGGGTAGCTCCTGCTCTGGACTTGAGTGGCGGACCTCAGCTTGCGCTCTGCCTTCGCCGTGCTCGGTGTTCTGCTTGCGCTGCAATCGAAGAACTTTTAGTGCCGGATTCCACGCTTGGCTTAATTGAAATCCACTGTCCTTGTTTATGAGATTCTCGCGTAGCCGGATTTCGATGGCCTCCTTATACAGACAGTCCCAGTACCGCGATGTATTGTGTAGAACTTCTGTGTCTTCATATTTCATCTTGTGTTTTGTTTCCAAACAATGTTCAGCAATTGCTGATTTTGTGGGCTGTTGGAGTTCGGTGTGGCGCTTATGCTCAGTGCACCTTTGTTCAATTGTTCGAATGGTTTGGCCTATGTACGCTTTCCCGCACTCGCATGGAATGTGATAAACTCCTGATTTCCGGAGTCCCAGATCGTCCTTCACTGTCCCTAGAAGAGATTTGATCTTTGCTGGCGGGCGGTACACGCATTTGATGTTTTTTCGTCGTAAGATTCTGCCGATTTTTCCGGATATGTTGCCTGCGTATGGAATGTAGGCAATTTTTGCCGGCGGATCTTCCTCAGGTGTTGGCTGTGGTGTGCTCTTATGTTTGAAAGCAGGTTGGATTTGTCGATCGCTATATCCGTTTTCCTGGAATACTTCCTTGAGATGGTCAAGTTCTGGTTTCAGGCTTTCTTCGTCGGAGATCACACGAGCTCTGTGGACCAACGTATATAGAACCCCTTCCCTTTGGGACGGGTGATGACAACTAGAGGCATGGAGGTACTGGTCCGTGTGGGTTTTCTTCCGATAGACACTGTGTCCCAACATTCCGACCGGTTTCTGCGAACCAGAACATCCAAGAAAGGTAGCTGACCATTTTGTTCAACTTCCATTGTGAACTGAATCTGGCTGTGTATGGAATTCAGGTGTTGCAAGAACACCTGAAGTTCATCTTCGCTGTGAGGCCAAATGACAAACATGTCGTCGACATATCTGTAGAATATAGTCGGTTTTAGTGGCGCTGTGTTTAGTGCCTTGTCCTCACATTCCTCATGTACATGTTGGCAATCACAGGTGACAGGGGACTGCCCAAGGGTATGCCATCAGTCTGTTTGTAGTAATCTCCGTCAAAAAGAAAATAGGTCGACGTGAGCACGAAATTAAATACTTTTGTGAAGGAGGGCCCAAATTTCTTCTCTATGAGTTCCAGCGACTCCTTCAGTGGTACCCTGGTGAAAAGGGAGACAACATCGAAACTGACCATGAGATCTGAGTTGGACAGTCTGAGTTGCCGTATCCGTTCCACGAACTGAGCCGAGTTTTTTATATGGTGCTCACATTTGCCAACCTGCGGACTCAAAACTGATGTCAAGTGCTTTGTGAGTTGGTACGTTGGCGCTCCTATTGTTCTCACAATTGGTCTCAGAGGTATATCCATCTTGTGTACCTTTGGAAGACCGTAGAGTCTTGGAGGTGCGGCCACACGTGGACGGAGTTTCTTAACTGTTTCGTCTGTGAAAGTACTTTGAAGAAGTTCAATTGTCTTGTGCTGTATTCGGCTGGTTGGATCTGTCGTGATCTTCCTGTAAGCAGGGTCATCTAGGAACTCATACATTTTCTCCTTGTATTCCGCAGCTGTTAGCAGAACGGTTATGTTCCCCTTATCCGCCGGCAGGACGAAGACATCTGGATCATCACGCAGCGACCACAGCGCGGTCCTTTCATGTCTGGTAATGTCGTGCCAAGGCGGCGCAGGCGCGGCTAGAGCGCGGCATGTTTCCCGCTGTATCTCCTCGGCTGTATCCGGCGGTAGAGTGGAGGCCACTTGTTCCACACCGCTGATGAATTCTGCGACAGGTACTGCTGCTGGTGTAGGGGCAAAGTTTAAGCCTTTCTCCAGGACTGATAACACAGCGCAAGCAGAGCGGGCACAAAGGAACGCATCCAAGAAACAATCTTCAAAATTCAACAGGCTAGCATCAAAACAGCCAAATCAGGAGCCGAGGCACTCCGTCCTGAATCTTACAGGGAAAAATATAGACGCTGCTGCATTATCAGTCCTGGAGAAAGGCTCAAACTTTGCCCCTACACCAGCAGCAGAATACATCAGCAGTGTGAAACAAGTGGCCTCCACTTTACCACCAGATACAGCCGAGGAGATACGGCAGGGAACGTGCCGCGCTCTAGCCGCGCCTGCGCCGTCTAGGCACAGCATTACCAGACGTGAAAGGGCCGCGCTGCGTGATGATCCAGATGTCGTCGTCCTGCCGGCGGATAAGGGGAACATAACCGTTCTGCTAGCAGCTGCGGAATACAAGGAGAAAATGTATGAGCTCCTAGATGATCCTGCTTACAGGAAGATCACGACGGATCCAACCAGCCGAATTCAGCGCAAGACAATTGAACTTCTTTGAAGTACTTTCACAGACAAAACAGCTAAGAAACTCCGTCCTATTGCGGCCGCACCACCAAGACGCTACGGGCTTCCAAAGGTACACAAGATGGATATACCTCTGAGACCGATTGTGAGAACAATAGGAGCGCCAACGTACCAACTCACGAAGCACTTGACGTCAGTTTTGAATCCGCAGGTTGGCAAATGTGAGCACCATATCAAAAACCCGGCTCAGTTCGTGGAACAGATACGGCAACTCAGACTGTCCAACTCAGATCTCATGGTCAGTTTCGATGTTGTCTCCCTTTTCACCAGGGTACCACTGAAGGAGTCGCTGGAACTCATAGAGAAGAAATTTGGGCCCTCCTTCACAAAAGTATTTAATTTCGTGCTCACGTCGACCTATTTTCTTTTTGACGGAGATTACTACAAACAGACTGATGGCATACCCTTGGGCAGTCCCCTGTCACCTGTGATTGCCAACATGTACATGAGGAATGTGAGGACAAGGCACTAAACACAGCGCCACTAAAACCGACTATATTCTACAGATATGTCGACGACATGTTTGTCATTTGGCCTCACAGCGAAGATGAACTTCAGGTGTTCTTGCAACACCTGAATTCCATACACAGCCAGATTCAGTTCACAATGGAAGTTGAACAAAATGGTCAGCTACCTTTCTTGGATGTTCTGGTTCGCAGAAACCGGTCGGAATGTTGGGACACAGTGTCTATCGGAAGAAAACCCACACGGACCAGTACCTCCATGCCTCTAGTTGTCATCACCCGTCCCAAAGGGAAGGGGTTCTATATACGTTGGTCCACAGAGCTCGTGTGATCTCCGACGAAGAAAGCCTGAAACCAGAACTTGACCATCTCAAGGAAGTATTCCAGGAAAACGGATATAGTGATCGACAAATACGACATGCTTTCCAACATAAGAGCACACCACAGCCAACACCCAAGGAGGATCTGTCGGCAAAAATTGCCTACATTCCATACGCAGGCAACGTATCCGGAAAAATTGGCAGAATCTTACGACGAAAAAACATCAAATGCGTGTACCGCCCGCCGGCAAAGATCAAATCTCTTCTAGGGACAGTGAAGGACGATCTGGGACTCCGGAAATCAGGAGTTTATCACATTCCATGCAAGTGCGGGAAAGCGTACATAGGCCAAACCATTCGAACAATTGAACAAAGGTGCACTGAGCATAAGCGCCACACCAAACTCCAACAGCCCACAAAATCAGCAATTGCTGAACATTGTTTGGAAACAAAACACAAGATGAAATATGAAGACACAGAGGTTCTACACAATACATCACAGTACTGGGACTGCCTGTATAAGGAGGCCATCGAAATCCGGCTACGCGAGAATCTTATAAACAAGGACAGTGGATTTCAATTAAGCCAAGCACGAATCCGGCACTAAAAGTTCTTCGATCACAGCGCAAGCAGAACACCGAGCACGGTGAAGGCAGAGTGCAAACTGAGGTCCACCACTCGAGTCCAGAGCAGGAACTACCCCCACCACCACAGCATCCCGGTGTCCGCACTCAAGGTCAGTGGAGGGGGGTGACCGCAGGTATATATAGCACAGCCACGGGTCCAGTGCCTCAGTCAGCGGGAGTAACCTGATGATGATGGCACGTTATGCTATCAAAAATTCGTTCCACAACGATCAATCAATCCGGCTGCACGCCCGAGAGATCTTCAACCCAACCTAGTTTCGGTGCAGGCAGTGACGGGTTGGACCAAGACTGTTTTGGCTTCCCTGAAAAAAATCATATCAAATCAAATGTATAATAAACTTCCTGGTGAGTATTTAGATGCCTATTATGTACATACTTCACAAATAAACTACGAAAATGCAAGGCTGATGCAGTAAGCATATTTTACCGTTTAAAACATTATTTCCTGCATTTTACACCATTTTACTGAAGTCCCTTGAAAAGCGTAAAAACGAGGTTCTACTGTATGATTACAGCACAACTTAGCAGGTTTTTCTCACAGTGAGCAGAATAGTAATGTTTTTTATAACATGTTTATATTTTCTTGAGAGTTTTTGAATTGAATACAAAATAATTTTATCATGATCATACTTTAATGATAGAAATTCCATATAAAACAAAACATTTAATTAATATAAAATACATTAAATGCAAATACGATGTTTTGAAAGTCTTTCTGTTGTGTTCATTTCTTGTCATGTTGGGAACTTTATTGAAACATGATTAACAACATTGCTACATACCGGTAAAATTTTACAATCAGCGACATGCGTGGTTTAGCTATGTTGGCAACAGCTATTGGATCGTGGGAATGAAGATGATCAATCATACCAAAGCTTGAGGGAGCCAATGAAATTTTAGATGACAACAGTTTGTTCCGAAGCCAACTGAACTGATGCATCCGCTGCTTAATCTACTGCTGGATCGTATCTGAATGTCAAACATTTAGTTCTAATCATCGTACGTGGCCATCTGTTATGTCAACAACCCAAATTATTTTGTGCGTAAGCTGCAACTGAGTGAGCCAAACTCGACTGTAACCTTTGTTCCAGTCATAACGGATCACGCTTGAAAATTTCTTTCTTGATTTACCTCCAAGTGCTGTATCCTATCTTCATCGGTCTCATTGACTTCTACAATCATGTAGTAAGATTCCTTTGTATGTACGCTGACCAATATTATGCCGACATAATGGAGGCATTGTTCCAAAAAAAATAAACCACGACTTGTACTCAGTTTGTTTGTAACACTCAAAAATACCACGAACTGACCTCAATTCCATCTCTGTGATGCTCGAAAGGTATGATTGATCACCACCGATAACACCACGGAAGTAAGAATAATGCGGAGGGGCTTGTAAAGAAACAATGTTTCATGTTAAAACTGTCTGGCTGTTTTAACCTTGTCTGCATAACGCCATCTCCCTTTATTCCAACCTCCTTGGCGTATTTGTTTGCTCTGTTACAAAGTATTTGATCGCTAAGAGAGTAGCAAATGAATAAGCCGATTTTTGGGGAATCTAGAAAATGATCCCAGCTGGAAACGTACTTTCAGTTTTTCTCAAATTCTGACATTTTCTGGTAGCTATTCTCAAGTGATGCACTTTCATACATGTGGCAATTCATTTTTATTAATACAGATTAATATGTTCAACCACCTAAACAACACCAAAACACAATTCTTGGAATGAGTGAAATTTTGAGAAATTTAAACAATCTATGCCAAAACACTGCATAGTTTGAAAGAGTTCTTGAAGTTAAATAGCCAACTATACTGCATCAATAGTGTTGCTACAATATAAAATCAAGTGAATATGTAAACCAACTTGTTAAAACATTCTCACTAAATATGTCATTAAGTGTTATGCCAGATTTGTGCAAACTTGTTCTTATTGTATATTAATATGCTTACTTTCACTAATATGATCTAGTATAATATACTTGTATAATCTTAAACTTGGAACTGTGAGACAACCTACTCAATCAAGATTGGAAAATGACAAAGCTACCTATGTAATAGGATGGATAGTTTGATTTTTAAAGGTACTAAATGACTACAGTTACCAGTCCCTAACTACGTAATAAATGGTAATAAAATATACCAGTGTTTCCAACTTTTATCTACCATCTAATATGGTCACCATTCATTCATGAGAGAGTATGATAGCCTTCCTTGTCCTATTGAAGGTTCTTCAAATGGCTGATCAGTCCAATCTGTGTATTGCATGCTCTGCCACAGATTTATGTTGAGGCATTCATTAATTCCCAGAACCTCTCCTCATTTCTTCTCATGCATCTTTCCTCGGCACTACAGCACTACAATGTTTCCGGTCTTTGAAGTGAGCTACACCATTATTAATATTTTTTTTTTTTTTTTTTTTTTTTTTTTTTTTTTTTTTTTTTTTCCAGGTTGGACGATCCAAACTGTGTGTTTCCAAGTTTACTGACTTCCATGACGATGATTACCTTCACTTAATTCAGAATACAGAATTTGTTTTGAAATGCGATGGTCTGGCATACTGATCATATGTCCAATACAGCAGAACTGATGTTTAGCTAATATTTCCTGAATCTTGTAGTTCCAGCCTTCTCCAGAACACTAATATTGGTGCTTTTATCCCTACAGGTGATTTTCAGAATATTTCTGAGATATCCTTGATGCAATTTTTTAAACATTTTGACATGTCATCTATATTTTGTCCATGACTCAAAAACATATAAAAGAGTCAGTATGACCAGTGCAGCAGCTGATGTCATGGCTATTGAATATCTTCAGCCGCAGTCTTCCAAATGCAGTCCCAGCACATTTCATACGGTATTTGATTTCTGCATCTATGTTGGCTTTTGCAGAAGTCTACCAAGATATGCAAAACATTCAGCATTCTCAAGTGGTTGGCTGTTGATTGTTATATTAGGGGCTTGTGCAGACTTTCCAGGAACTGGTTGGAATAAAATTATGGTCTTCTGAATGTTGACTTTTGAGTCCTGTTTCTCATATGCACTAATAAAGGCATTTAAAATGGGATGGAGGTCTTCTTTTGATTGTTACAGTGTAGCATTAACACTGTCTGCATATTGAAGCTCCAAAATGTTCAAATGTTTGTAAAGCTTATGGGACTTAACTACGGGGTCATCAGTCCCTAAACTTACAAACTACTTATGAACTACTTACGAACTAGGACGGCACAAATATCCATGCCCGAGGGGGGATTCGAACCCCCGACCGTAGTGGCCGTGCTGACCGTGACTGGAGCGCCTCAGTCACCTCGGCCACCGCGGCCGGCATTGAAGCTCCATAACAGTTGTTACCGACATCTTGGTTCTAGCCTTGAGCCTGCTAAGGTTAAACAGCTTGCCATCCATGTGGTACGTGATCTGTATTCCTGAAGAATTTTGATCTTCAACTAACTGTAATATTGTTTAAAAGTATATTGCAAAAAGCATTGGTGCTATCACACAGCCCTGTTTCACACCTGTTACAACTTCAAATGTTTCTCCAGTGATTCCATTTGTGATCACTGAGGCTGTCATGTCATCACAGGTCAGTCTTAAGACCTTTATAAACTTTTCAGGGCAGCCAAGGAGAGCAAGGAGTTTCCAAAGAGGATCACAATCAACAGAGTCAAACACCTCCACCAAGTCTATGAAGGCCATATAAAGAGGTCTGTGCTGCTCAAGAGATTTTTCTTGTATTTTTTATGCTGTAAAGATCATGTCTGATGTTCCCCTGCTTGGTCTAAATCTGCACTGCATTTCAGGTACAATTTCATATGCCAGTTATAATATGATACAGTTTGATAGTATCCAGGCTATGATATTTGCAATGATTGATAGTTAAGTGATATTCCATGATAATTTCCACAGTCTGCTCTGTCACCTCTCTTAAAGATTACATCAAACAGTGAGTTTTGAAAGTTGGTAGGGTCTGTTCGGTGTTCCAGATCTTAACTATGAAGTTGTGCAGGTGTCTAATTAAAGTATCCCCACCTTCTTTAAATATTTCTGTAGGTATGTAGGACTTCTGCAAGAGTTGAAGATAAGGTAAGTTGTTCTTTAGTCAGTGCCTGGCTGAAAACATCAAATACATGCTCATCATTTTGAGAGTCTGCATTTAGTAGCTCAATGAAAGGTTCTGTCAAGTGTTTGCTACCTGATTAATTATCCTGAAGGGGCTGTGTTCCATCCTTTGATCTCAGAGGGGTCATTCCACAACTTGGTGGTCCATGTATTGCTCTAGTTGCCTTGAAAAACGTGTGTGTATTATTGGAGTCCCCAAGAGGCTGTATTTCACTTGCTTTAGAATTCCACCAGTCATTTTTTAACATGTGTGTTTTTCACTTTGAGTTCTTCAAATACCTTTCATTTTTTACACAATTTATCTCTTTTTTCCAAGAGACGAAAACATTTTTCTTCTTATCAATAAGGAGTCGGATCTCCACATCATTTTCATCAAACGAATTCTCATGTTTCTTTAGCTTATTTCCAATTTTTTGTTTGCATTTCATATGAATAGCACCCTTCATTTTTTTTCCAGTTTCAATGGTGTTCTGTGGGTATTCACATGGAAGATTCTCAAGCAAAGTTTGTTGGGACAGTTTATTGACTTCAGGAATTATCATCATGTCAACACTGAAGAATTTTCTGCTATTATTCTGTGGGATTCTTTTCTTAACTCTGAAATGTATGTTTATTTTGGCTTGTGTGAAGTGGTGGTCTGTCCAACAATCATTGGTCCCAGTCATTGTCCTAGTTATACAGACATCTTTCTGATCACATTTCCTGATGATGATCTAGTCAATCAAATGTCAATGTTTGAATCTGGGGCACCACCATGAAATTTTATATTGCTCCTTTTGACTCAATAAGGTGCTGGTTAGTACCAGATCATGCCTCACACACTTGGTTAGAATCAAAGTTCCATTAACATTTGAGTGTGAGAGAATGCACTGATGACTTAGATGTGTTGGCTATTGTTGATCTTAAGCCCCAGGGACACAAGATGTCCATTAATGCCTAGGGGAAATTGAGAAAGGAAATTCAGTAAGCTGTTCTTAATGGCAAAGCCCTGACCATGTATACAAGGATCATATAAATATGATAAGTAAATGTGCAACTGAATACTTATTACAGATTAGTAATTATTGTTGTGGTTTACAGCCTGGAGGCTGATTTGATGCAGATATCCACTCTACTCTATCCTGAGTAAGCTCCTCCATCTCCTCATAAGAACGGCAACCTACATACATTTCAACCTGCTTACTGTATTCATACAAGTCCTCATATGAGATGTGTACCCAATACACTTTCCCCAAATGGTAAATTCAGAATTTCTTGATGTATAAGCATGTGTTCTACCAATCAATCACTTCTTTTAGCCAAGATATGCCAAAAACTCCTTTTCCCCCAATTCTGTTTAGTACCTCCTGATTAATTACATGATCTACCCGCCAAATTTCCTGCATTCGTCTGTAGCACCATGTTTCGAAAGCTTCTACCCTTTTCCTATTTATTCTCCACATTTAACTGCTGTATAATGCAACACTACACACAAATCCCTCCAGAAAAGGCTTTCTAACACTTGTATTAATATTCGATGCTGACAAGTTTCTCTTTTTCAGAAACACTTTTCTTCCCATTGCCAGTCTGCATTGTATATCATCTGTACTGCGACCATCACATTTACTTTATTGCCCAAGTAACAAAACTCATCTACGACCTTTATTGTTTCATTACCTACTCAATGTAATACCCTCAGCTTTGCCTGATTTTCTAAAAGTACATTCCATTACCTTTGTTTTACTATTCTTAATGTTCAGGCCTACTCTCCTTCCAAGTCATCGTCCAGTCTGTTCAGGTGTTATTCCAGGTCCTTTGCTGTCTCTGACAAAATTACGATGTCATGTTCTTCACCATGAAATTTAATTCATTCTCCAAATTTCTCCTTACTTTCCTTCACAGCTTGCTCAATGTACAGACTGAACACAATTGGGAAAAGGCTAAAATCCTGTTTTACTCCCTTCCCACTCAAAGCTTCACTTTCATGCCTTTTGACTCTCATAACAGTTATCTGGTTTCTGTAAGAGTTGTAAATAACCTTCCTTTCCCTATATTTTACCCCTGCTCACATCAGAATTTGAAAGAGTGTATTCAAAGCAACATTTTAAAATTTGTCTCCAAATCTAAAAAACCTAGAAATATAGGTTTGCCTTTCATTAATCTATCTTCTAAGATGAGTCATAAGGTGAGTATTGTCTCACACATTCATAGATTTCTTCAAAATCCAAACTGATCTATCTTTAGGTCTGCTTCTTCGGGCTTTTCCATTCTTCTGTATAATTAAACTGATGCCTCTGTAATTTTCCCACCTGTATGCACCTGCTTTCTCTGGAATTGCGATTATTATATTTTTATGGAAGTCTGAGGGAATTTTGCCTATAGAATATAAGGAAACTTAGGGTTTTATGTCCCATCAACAATGAGCTCATTAGACATGGAGCAAATGCTCGGATTTATGGGTAAGGAAATTGGCCATGCACTTTCAAAGGAACCATCCCAGCATTTGTGTGGAGTGATTTAGGGAAAACACAGAAGGCATATATCTGGATGAGCAGAGCTGGATTCGCACCAGCATCTTCCCAAATGCAAATCCAGTGCCTTACAACTGCACCACCTCACTCAGTGGTACTTTGCTTATCTCATACATCTTGCACACAGGGTAGAATTATGTCTCTCTTATCACCAAATCCTACCAACTTGGTCAATTTAAAGTTTATGCATTAAAAACAAGTCAAATAGTGGACTTTTAGAAATCTTTACACAAGACTGTCAGGAATTCAGTTGAAATTATGGAATAGCCACCAGAAAAGAAAAAAAGTATTATTTGCTCATCAGCATTTGCTGTACTGTGAGTTGCGTTGAAAAAAGAAAAGGCAAGTAGTTGTTAATAAATAATATAGTGAGGACAGTTTACTACTCACCGCAAAGACGTGGCGACGAGCTGCGACAGGCACATACAAAAGACACACACATACAACACATTCAGCTATCGGCCATGGCCTTCTTCAGAAATAGAGCACTCACGCAATCACACAGGCACACAACACAGTCATACAACCATCACCTCCGACTGCCACACTTCGAATCACGCTCTGCAGCGAATCGGGGACGGGAGGGGAGGGGAGGGGGAGGGGATAGAAAGGTTACGTCACGGTGGTGGGGATGTGTTAGATGGGAATAACGAGATGCAGCTTAGGAATGGAGTGGGGAGGCAGGTGAGGGGAGAAAATAAAATAAAATAAAGTAAAGTAAAATAAAGTAAGATAATTCATGTACACTGCAAGTGCACAAGACCACATACACACACATACACATGCACGGACACACACACACACACACACACACACACGATCACACATTCACACACCACTCAAATCAGGCGAGGTTTGGGATACAGAGGTAGGAACTGTAAGGTACGGAAAAAAAAAAATAAAAAATAAAAAAAAAAAAAATAAATAAATAAATAAATAAATACATAGGGAAGTTATCGTAGGTTGAGGCCTGGTTGATTTCGGGATCGGAGAATGTATTGTAGGGATAACTCCCATCTGTGCAGTTCAGAAAAGCTGGTGGTGGATGGGAGGATCCAGATGGCCCGGGTTGTGAAGCAGCCATTGAAATCAAGCATGTGCTCCGCTGCATGCTGTGCCACAGGGTGGTCCACCTTGTTTTTGGCCACAGTTTGGCGGTGGCCATTCATCCTAATGGACAGCTGGTTGGTGGTCATGCCAATATAGAAAGCTGTACAGTGCTTGCAGCACAGTTGGTAAATTACGTGGCTGCTTTCACAAGTGGCCCGGCCTCTGATAGGGTAGGATAAGCCTGTGACAGGACTGCAATAGGAAGTGCTGGGTGGGTGGATTGGACAGGTCTTGCAGCGGGGTCTTCCACAAGGATATGATCCCTGTGGCAGTGAGCTGGGTTTCGGGGTGGCATAAGGATGAACTAGGATGTTGTGAAGGTTGGGAGGGCGACGGAACACCACTTTAGGAGGGGTGGGAAGGATCTTGGGCAGGATGTCTCTCATTTCAGGGCATGAGGATAGAAAATCAAAACCTTGGCGAAGGATGGAATTTAGTTGTTCGAGACCAGGGTAGTACTGGGTGACAAGGGGAGCGCTCTTTTATGGTTACTAGTGTTAGGAAGAGGATTTGGGGTGTGTGAGGATATGGCACGGGAGATTTGTTTGCGGACTAGGTCTGTGGGGTAGTTTCTGTTTGTGAAGGCCTTTGTGAGACCTTCAGCATATTCAGAAAGGGAATTCTTGTCACTGCAGATATGCTGTCCACGGGTGGCCAGGCTGTAAGGGAGGGATTTTTTGACGTGGAAGGGATGGCAACTGTCAAAATGTAGGTATTAAATTATATTAAATTATATATATATATATATATATAAGTGTGTTTGGATGTGGATATGTGTGAGTGTGTGTGTATTTGTTTACCTTCCTTTTTGTCCCCTAAGGTAAGTCCTTCCACTCCTGGGATTGGAATGGCTCCTTTTCCACTTCCTTAAAACCCGTATCCTTCCCTTTCTCCTCTCCTTCCTCCCTCTTTTTCCCGAAGAAGCCACCACTGGTGGCGAAAGCTCGAATGGTTGTGTGTTTTTGTGTGTGTTTAGTGTTCCTATCGACCAGCCTGTACTTTAGGTAAGTCAAAAATCTTTATTTTATACCTATATATATATATATATATATATATATATATATATATATATATATATATATATATAGCAACAAATAAACACACAGACACACACACACTCAAAAATGCTAGCTTTCGCAGCCTAGCTGCTTCATCAGGCAGAAGGGAAGGAGAGGGAAAAGGAAATGATGAGGGATTTAAGGAAGGGGGTAAGGAGCCATTCCAATCCCGGGACAGGAAAGACTTACCTTGGGGGAAAAAATGGAGGGTAAATAAATGCACATACACCCACACATTTACACAGACACAAGTACACTTAGGCAGACATACTGTAGAACTGTAGAAAGCTTTCTACAGTTCTACAGTATGTCTGCCTAAGTGTACTTGTGTCTGTGTAAATGTGTGGGTGTATGTGCATTTATTTACCCTCCATTTTTTCCCCCAAGGTAAGTCTTTCCTGTCCCGGGATTGGAATGGCTCCTTACCCCCTTCCTTAAATCCCTCATCATTTCCTTTTCCCTCTCCTTCCCTTCTGCCTGATGAAGCAGCTAGGCTGCGAAAGCTAGCATTTTTGAGTGTGTGTGTGTCTGTGTGTTTATTTGTTGCTATTGCTGCCTGTGCCCCTTCGCCTGGTAAGTGTTCTTCATCTATTTTTTACGTATATTTTTTTCCTGTTAGGAATTTTTCCTCTATAAAATATATATATATATATATATATATATATATATATATATATATATATATATATATATATATATAATTTAATATAATTTAATACCTACATTTTGACAGTTGCCATCCCTTCCACGTCAAAAAATCCCTCCCTTACAGCCTGGCCACCCGTGGACAGCATATCTGCAGTGACAAGAATTCCCTTTCTGAATATGCTGAAGGTCTCACAAAGGCCTTCACAAACAGAAACTACCCCACAGACCTAGTCCGCAAACAAATCTCCCGTGCCATATCCTCACACACCCCAAATCCTCTTCCTAACACTAGTAACCATAAAAGAGCGCTCCCCTTGTCACCCAGTACTACCCTGGTCTCGAACAACTAAATTCCATCCTTCGCCAAGGTTTTGATTTTCTATCCTCATGCCCTGAAATGAGAGACATCCTGCCCAAGATCCTTCCCACCCCTCCTAAAGTGGTGTTCCGTCGCCCTCCCAACCTTCACAACATCCTAGTTCATCCTTATGCCACCCCGAAACCCAGCTCACTGCCACAGGGATCATATCCTTGTGGAAGACCCCGCTGCAAGACCTGTCCAATCCACCCACCCAGCACTTCCTATTGCAGTCCTGTCACAGGCTTATCCTACCCTATCAGAGGCCGGGCCACTTGTGAAAGCAGCCACGTAATTTACCAACTGTGCTGCAAGCACTGTACAGCTTTCTATATTGGCATGACCACCAACCAGCTGTCCATTAGGATGAATGGCCACCGCCAAACTGTGGCCAAAAACAAGGTGGACCACCCTGTGGCACAGCATGCAGCGGAGCACATGCTTGATTTCAATGGCTGCTTCACAACCCGGGCCATCTGGATCCTCCCATCCACCACCAGCTTTTCTGAACTGCACAGATGGGAGTTATCCCTACAATACATTCTCCGATCCCGAAATCAACCAGGCCTCAACCTACGATAACTTCCCTATGTATTTATTTATTTATTTATTTTTTATTTTTTATTTTTTTTTTCCGTACCTTACAGTTCCTACCTCTGTATCCCAAACCTCGCCTGATTTGAGTGGTGTGTGAATGTGTGATCGTGTGTGTGTGTGTGTGTGTGTGTGTGTGTGTGTGTGTGTGTGTCCGTGCATGTGTATGTGTGTGTATGTGGTCTTGTACACTTGCAGTGTACATGAATTATCTTACTTTATTTTACTTTACTTTATTTTATTTTATTTTCTCCCCTCACCTGCCTCCCCACTCCATTCCTAAGCTGCATCTCGTTATTCCCATCTAACACATCCCCACCACCGTGACGTAACCTTTCTATCCCCTCCCCCTCCCCTCCCCTCCCGTCCCCGATTCGCTGCAGAGCGTGATTCGAAGTGTGGCAGTCGGAGGTGATGGTTGTATGACTGTGTTGTGTGCCTGTGTGATTGCGTGAGTGCTCTATTTCTGAAGAAGGCCATGGCCGATAGCTGAATGTGTTGTATGTGTGTGTCTTTTGTATGTGCCTGTCGCAGCTCGTCGCCACGTCTTTGCGGTGAGTAGTAAACTGTCCTCACTATATTATTTATTCCAACCTGGACTTTCCATTATTATACAAGTAGTTGTTAAGCCACATATCAGAGGACCAGAAGTCAACATCTTTATAATATTTCTGAAATTAGAATATTTGTCAACAAGAACATTGAGTCACTGACATCCTCAAAACAGATGACAGAAAAGTTCCAATAAACAAGAAGAAGAAAGATTAGATTACCACATCTTTTATAATTATAGGTGAATAAGTGGCTTACTGCAGAAACACATGAAGATGACTGAAAAGTTACTAAAACATATCAGCTTCTATAACATATTTTTATTAATTTTTGTGTAATGAACAAGTCACATATTATATTTTAAATATGTAGACTATTCCTTTTTATATGCACTTGCACTGTGATTTTGTTAACACTTAAAAGAGTTAAGTAGGCATACATAGTTTAATCATATTCTGTGCCATACAATCAAAAGCATTGAGAAATAGTAAAATATATAGTTATGATTTAAAAGTACTACATAAGATGATTCTGTGTGTCTGTAGTGAATATTTCTATGTAACAGTAAGTTCAAAACAGACACATTTCATTTATAGTACATGCACTATCTCAAAATACTGCCGTTTACTAATTATAAATAAAGACTTTGATGTAGACCTCATTTAAGTAAGTACCATACAATATATTTGGTTCCTCTTTTATGGCTACAAGAGGGAATCTCCAGGTGACAAAAGTCACCATAGCAGGTATAAGACAACAAATATTTATGTACTAGGCCTAGGTTATACTGACCGAAAGTGAACTCTTCATTCAATAGAAAAGAACTCGCCATTAAATTATTCGAAATGGTGGTGGTTTATTTTTTCTTTCTTTTGTAATAATTTACCAGTTATAAGCTGTTCCATATACAAATACACGTTTCAATAAATACTATTCTGGGGTAGTACGTAACTCTGACCACAATGAATATAAATGAATTATCAGTTCAGAAATCTATAAAATTATAAAAACTACAGAATTACTTACAAGAAATTATTTTCAGTAAGCAAAAATTAACAAACTCCAGTATTTGCACCTAATTTTTTGAAGAAAAGAATAATAATTACAAAAATACATGAATAATTTAAATACCTCTCTTCGGAGCTCTTAGCTCCTTCTTCACTAAGTAACTAATGGTTCCGGTAACTGGAAGCTGATTTTTCTTTCATTTTTAAAAATGAGTAGGCCTAGTTTCTGTAGTGAAATTTTACCTACTGATGGAAATATGTTTGAAGTCATGTGTTTTTTATTCATTTTTTTGTACAGATTGGCAGATTACATATTAATCTAATTGTAGTGAAAACAATGATTATCAGAAAATAGGCTGCACCTCTTAATGATCGGATAAAAGAACACTTCTGATTAACCGATAATTGATTTTATTTTTTGAAATTTTTAACTGCGTCCGATACTTTAATACCATAGAATAAATGCTGTTTACTGTGGAATCTTCGTTTACGTGCTTAATGCGTTGCAATGTGCTCTGCTAAAATGATCGCAAGAAACATGACATCCGTTAAATTTAAGATAATTTATGAGCCGTATAGGATAACATATTTCAAGAGTCGTGCCATAAAATCTGCATCATAAATTCGGATCGATTGTATAATATCCTTCCATAACTACACACGACGTTATCCTACAGCTTTGAGCTTATTCAGATTCAAGAAAACCGCTTTCCGCTTTGTCTTGTTTAGCGAGGCGGCAACTTAAAATTTAATAACGACAAGGCCGCAAGGCACGTTCGCATAAAATACGAAAACCTATAGGTTTATTATTGTGTATACAAATGAGACTTAATTTATATACACTAATTATTTCTTACTACTGTAATTAATGTACTTAAACAGCATCCAGAATAGAAACTACTGTTGTTGTTTCAAGTTTCTATGTTGGCAGTTGTTATTTCTTCGCGTTGCCATGGTTTCAGCGTCTTCGCTAGTTTGCGACAGAGTTATAGTGAATGATGATTGTTGCATACTAGAAGTAATAAAGTTTTTATAATAAATAGTCAATATATATCAGTTGTTTTGTGGGTAGACAATGTATATCATTTGTTCCAGCTGACGGCGATTTTCATAAGTTTTTCGTTGGAGTACAAGTAAGTAGAGATTTTTCAGATCACCTGTTGCTATTTTTACGCTGTCAAAATTCGCAACCTTTTGCTCTAACAGTTAGTCTCCAAATGTAAAACTGAATGCTCTCCTATCTGAAATTCTGTAAATTTATAGAATGTGGCATGAGGAGATACCCTCAGAAGGTTTAGCAGGATCGTCATCACTTCCCTCGACATTCAGTAATGAAATATATAGGGAAACCGGGTAGTGAGATGACGCCATAATATAGAATTATGCTTTATTTGTTTATGGAAGCGCAATCCGAGGAATTAAGTAGCGAGATAACTCATCAACTAGCTGAGACTATATGTAAAATTGATTGGCCTGCATTGAAAGAAGGTTTCATAATTCATAATTTTCTATTCGTTAATTTTTATTTCTTATTTATTTTTATTTTTTTTTCCCAGAGCTTCCATCTCTGTATGCATAAATACAGTTAACTGACAAGCTACAAATATTGAAAGTGCAGATAAGTTATGCACAAAAAAAAGTCTGTTTTTGAGATATGCAGTGGGTCTTTTCACATAATATACATAGAGCCTGTACCATATGACTGTGGAGCTTCTATTTTGAAGACTGCTGAAAATGTCCTCTCAGAAATGGCAACTGGATGCAAATATACTGCAATTAATTTGACACATTATTTACTTCAGACAACATATTCTCAAGTGTGCCACAAATTTTGGAAATCTGGGGACTTGCAAGTGTCATAGAAAAGTTAGGAAAATTTGAAAAAAACTGAAATTTTTGGGTTTGGTTCAACACATGAAAAACTCACTTTCTTGGTATAAACATAAAATTACACTTCAGATAGTATCTTCTGTAAAGCAGATATTAACTTGCTGTTATTTTAAAATTAGATTTTATAACACATTTATCAATAAAGAAGTCCTTAATCTTTTTACCAAGCTATCTGTTTTCCTAACCTTCTCTCAAAATTGGAAGGAGAAAATACTAAGTCTGTGTCTGGAAATCAGTGAATTTCTGTTTGTGAAACTTTCAGCAACCCTGTAATCCATGTGTCCCTGTATGAAACTCACATGTTCCAAAGTTGATGCAGACTTAGTAATTGCCAGTGTAAATGTGCAGATCCTCCAGACAAAGTTCAATACATTTATTTATGTATTTATTTCCTGTAAATCAGATTTGTACAAGGGATTGTACACTCGATATGGGATATGTCAATAGAGTGGCATAGCTTATAGTACACTTGTGTTGATTATAATGCAAGTTATATCATTACCAGTACAATAAAACTTATTTTGTCAGATAATTAAAGTTAATTACAGAGGTGAAACAATGTACATCAGTACCATACAACATATTTCTAAAGCTAATTACAGAGGTGGAGCATAATACAGAATGTTATTTAATCTAATTGACCTAATTACAATTTGTTCTAGTTTGATCCAATTAGGTAAATCAAGCTGTGGTTTTACAGGATATTTATGTATTTGTGAAGGATGATTGCAGTCTATCTATCAATTTGGGAGAGATGGCTGCAGTTGATCTTAAGACATCTTTGATTCCATATATTCCTGAACTGAATAGAAGCTGTGTTTCATTAGGAGAGATTTCACTGATTGTTTGAATTTGCTTATTTCCTGAATTTCTTTTGTTGGTTTTGGAAGGTGATTAAATAATTTCACTCCTATATATTTAACACAATTACTATATAATTTTGTTGAGTGGGAGGGTAATCTTGAAAAGGTTTTGGATCTAGTGTAGTATTGGTGATAGTCCATATTTCTTTCCAGATTATTGATTGTTGTTTTGTTAAAACATAGGATTTCCAATATGTGCTGACATGGAAGGGGCAAGATATTTAGTTTCCTGAATAATAGTTTGCATGTATCCCTTTGCTTTATAAACTTGGTTATTCTTACTACCCTTCTTTGTAACTTAAATAGCTTTACTGCCTCAGAGCTGTGGCCCCAAAACATTATACCATAACAAAGAACTGAGTGGAAGAGGGCATGATACATTGTTATTTGTGTACTTAGGTTTGTGATATTCCTTATTGACCTAATCATAAAACATACATGACTAAGTTTAGTGCTTGTTAAATTAATGTGTTTTTTCCACAATAGACTTTCATTTATGGAGATCCCTAAGAATTTGACTTCATTTTCTAGATTGATGACATTGTCTTCCAGTGATGTGTTGGGTACTACTGGGTTAGTGTTTTGGGCTGTGTGGAAAGTTATACCAATTGTCTTCTTCACATTAAGTAGTAGCCTGTTTCCCTGTAGCCACGTGCTTAATTTATCTGTGGTATTTTTTAAAGTAGACTGTAGGGCTTCTTTGGGAGCAGATACAAGAATGGATGTCATCGGCAAACCAAATGGTTTTAGTGTCAGGTAGGTTTTCAGGGAGGTCATTTATATAGAGTAGGAACAGCAGTGGGCCTGCGACGGAGCCTTGGGGTACACTTTCTATTGATAATGTGAGAGCCAATGTAGTATGTATTTGTGAACACTGGCTAGCTAAACCAGAAGCTGTCTATTACTCCTCCATTGAATATATCAACAAAAATCTTAATATTAGGGTTTAGAACTGGCTGGTTTAGAGCTTGTAGGCCTAGATAAAAATATGATTACCGATATTGTTTCAGTGTTCCATTCACCAAATGGAAATATTGAAAATTTTATCACAGACTTGGAAAACTGTTTAGTCTATGTCACCTAAAATGCCTCAATTCAGAAATTGCTCTCTGTGGTGATTTTGGTGTAAACACATAGGCTAGGTTATATTGGTTCAAAAGAGAGTATTCTCTTGAACTTAGTAAACAATTATGATCTCTATATAGCAAATAGTCTTCCAAGGCAGAAGTTTACAATCTGTGTTGCAGCATACTGTCGAGAGTTCAGTTGTTTGCTATGGCCACTGCATTCGCCTAGTCAATCAGCTGATAGTGTTTTGTTATGAAGATATTCCAGTGACGATTACAGTCAATTTACTGAGCAGACAAGGGTACATTGAGAACCTGTCAACCATAGAGCAGGAACAGCATTAGGCCTACTTATTTACTTCACTGTCAGCACAAAAAAGTAATAATTACATAAAACAAACTGTTAAGACTTTTAACGATGGAAAATCTGATAGGAACATCAGTAAAGAAGGATAGGTAACAATTCACCATAAAGATGTTTGCCGAGCTGCTGACAGACACGAAAATAGATAAGCACATTCACACAACTTTAATTTTCTGTCATGTTCTTTGTCAGAAAAAGAAGCACATACATTCACGCAATCACTCAGACAACTATACACACACAACAATCATGTCTAGCTACTTCAGCGGCACAAGCATCTAGACTGTGAGTGAGGTGCTGAGTGGAGGGGGAAGGATGCCGGGTAAAGGTGGGGCTGGGAAGTTCCATGTTGCATGATGTATTTTAAAGACTCTGAAGAACTGTTAAGACTCATTTAGTGAGAGGTTACATACTAATAATTGTTTGGCTGTCACCATCTGCACTACAATTGGTCGACTGCGGCCATTGCCAACATCTGAACACTCGACACTATGCCGTGACTTGAATTGTAAAGTTTTACCATATTCCAGCCAGAGGTGATGTGTGCCTCAACACCATTATCACAAACTTAGATAGTTGGAATTACAAAGTAAATGTAGTTGATACAATGATAGACCACAGTGTATTAGTCATGCAGCTGTGAATGAAAACAATGAGAAATCAGCAGACAAACACATGGCAGTCCAATTACTGAAGAGCAGTGCCAAAAGAAAAACTGCATACATTCAATGCTTCACTATCCGGTATTAACTGACAACAGACCATCACAGATTCAGAACCCAGTGATGCCTTAAATGTCCTTTTTCCAGATACTGAAAATCAAATTTGTTGACATGTTCCCACTGATAAAAAAGGAAAACCAAATCAGTAAATCACAAGACAAACAGAAAATAGTCAATGCAAAAGCATGGTACAGACATGAGCTAGCCTGTTTAAAAACCATTGTCCTAATCTTGAATGACCATTCCAAAGCAGATGTAGATAGTAAACAGTTGTTACACAATAAATACTTAGACCCCAAGAACTGTATAAAAAAAGTTGTGGAAGCTAAAAGAAAGAATAATGATAGATTCATAAGAGAAGCGTACAATGCATGCAAAGCAGCCTGGACTCTAGTAAACGAACATAAGAAAAAACCAACTTCCTTATACCCGCCTCCCCACTCCATTCCTAAGCTGCATCTCGTTATTCCCATCTAACCCATCCCCACCACCGTGACGTAACCTTTCTATCCCCTCCCCCTCCCCTCCCCTCCCGTCCTCGATTCGCTGCAGAGTGTGATTCGAAGTGTGGCAGTCGGAGGTGATGGTTGTATGACTGTGTTGTGTGGCTGTGTGATTGCGTGAGTGCTCTATTTTCTGAAGAAGGCCATGGCCGATAGCTGAATGTGTTGTATGTGTGTGTCTTTTGTATGTGCCTGTCGCAGCTCGTCGCCACGTCTTTGCGGTGAGTTGTAAACTGTCCTCACTATATTATTTATTCCAACCTGGACTTTCCTTATTATATTTTACCTGCCTCACTATTAGATCTGAGAAATTTTGTGAAACCAAGAAATCAGTGTAGCATACAACATTGGACATGAGAATATAAATGTATTTAAATCATTCGGGCATGAGTGTGGGTGTTGTCCTTAGTGTAAGTTAGTTTAAGAAGGCTCTAGTTTGTAAGTCTAAGGACTGATGATCACTGCAATTTGGTTCCTTGGCTTTACAAACATTTGAACATTTTTTGTATAAATCATGTCAAGCACAATATTAAAAAACATTTAGTGAAATTGCTCATCCACAACTGAGGTAATTAACAAATGCCTTTCTGCTGGTGAATTCCCTGGCTTCCTGAAAGAGTGTGTGTGTTTGTGTGTGTGTGTGTGTGTGTGTGTGTGTGTGTGTGTGTATGTGTGTTTAAAAGGGGAGACACAAGCGATGTCTCATGCCTTAGGCCTATCTCGATAACCCCAGTACTGGCTAAGATCATGGAATCTCTAATGAAACACCAACTTTTAACTTATTTTGATGAAAAAATACCTCTTTAATGATGCACAGGATGTTTTTTAAGGGTAAGTCTATGACAACAACAGCTATAGACATGATTAAGAAAATAAGACATTTGAAGAAAGAGAGTCTATAGCCCTGGTATGTAGTGAAACTTTTGATTGCATTCCACACAAGGTCGAACTTGGTAAACTAAAATCCTACGGGATAGGAGGAACTATTCTGGCAACCTACCTTTCAACTCACCACAAAGACATATGATGCGCTGCGACAGGCACATAAAAAAGAAACAAACATACAACACTTAAGCTATCGGGCATTGGCCATCCTTAGAATAAAGAACATTCACACCGACATACTACACAGCCACACAACAATGAGATCTTGCAACACCTCTGACATCCACATTCACCCAACCTACCTCATGACCTAGGTTGTTAGTAACCTTTCCCTTCTATCCCCTTTCTCTTTCCTGCTCCTACCTGACATAGGAAATACAAATTTTTGAAAGCTAGTGTAAATCTTTACTTTCATCATCCTATTGGTGGTACCAAACTATACCATAACTAGAATGTGTTATATTATCAACTGTATTGTATTATTTAGTATCTGACATTGCCTGTTGCTATTTATTTTGCATATTATTTTTAAATCTCCGTAGTGAATTTCTATAATTAATCATTTTTTGCTTCATGGGTAATTTTGTACAGTTTTTGGCAACAAGAAGTAATGTGTAAGCTTTCACTACTCCTTGTTTTGTGAGCTATATAAGTTATTCATACCAAACTATTAATGCTCACTAGATCCTTTTTTCAATTGCAATAAAATGGCATAATTTCTTATTATGAAATATTTTGACTTTCCATACAGTCCACTACATGTGTGACTTTAAGCAGATTTTTATATGTTGTAAAAGTTTGTTTATTTATTCATTCATTTATCTTTAAGTAGTCCCAGACTGAAGAGAGCAGTCTCAGATGTGAGTCAGTATCTGCACCTCATCTTGTGTATGTGCTTAACCTGCTGTGTAGCTAGTTCTTTTTGCTGATGATACAAGTAAAGTAATCACACCCAACAAATAAGAATTAACTGATAAAAATATAAATGATTATCAACTGGTTCTCTGCAAATGGATTCTTATTAAATTTTGATAAAACACATTATATACAGTTCCATATGGTAAATGGCAAAACACCATTAATAAATGTTATCTGTGAACAGAAGTATTAAGCTAAGGTAGAATATTAAAGGTTTTTAAGTGTATGCATTGATGAGAAATTGGATTGGAAGCAACGCATTGATGATCTACTGAAATTTTTGATTTCAGCAACTTATGCTATAAATATCTAACAGACTTCAACAATTAACAGTTATGCTTGTTGGAAAATCGACTACTGACATCAGATTAAAAGACTGTATTATATTTTCTAAATATGCTTTACTACTGCTCCACTTGGGAAATCAACATTAAAAACACTTGTAATTATTAAATTATTGGATTTTGAGTATAATTAAGATAATAAAGAATCTAACTTCCTCAGAAACACATGCATGTTACCTGAGGGAGAACTATAAGTGCCAACACTTAACTGTAAGACCTTTTACACTAATTTCAGCACCACAGATTTCAGTTTGTAGCTCTATACAGTGGCCCTTTAAATGTAATGCTCTATAAGATATGTTATTTTTTATATATCTACATCTACATCCATACTCCGCAAGCCACCTGACGGTGTGTAGTGCAGGGTACCTTGAGTACCACTATCGGTTCTCCCTTGTATTCCAGTCACGTATTGTTCACGGAAAGAAAGATTGTTGGTATGCCTCTGTGTAGGCTCTAGTCTCTCTGATTTTATCCTCATGATCTGTTTGCGAGATATACATAGGAGGGAGCAATATACGCTAAACTCTTCAGTAAAGGTATGTTCTCGAAACTTCGACAAAAGCCCCTACTGATCTACAGAGCATCTCTCATGCAGGGTCTACCACTGGAGTTCATTGATCATCTCCGTAAGGCTTTCACGATTACTAAATGATCCTGTAATGAAGCGCACTGCTCTTCGTTGGAACTTCTCTACCTCCGCTATCAACCCCACCTGGTATGGATTCCACACTGGTGAGCAGTATTCAAGCAGTGGGCGAACAAGTGTACTGTAACCTACTTCTTTTGTTTTCAGACTGCATTTCCTTAGAATTCTTCCAATGAATCTCAGTCTGGCATATGGTGTACCAAGGATTAATTTTATATGGTCGTTCCACTTTAAATCACTGCTTCCAGTTGCTGATGTGCTGTAGTGAAGCTAAATGACAAAGGATCTTTCTTTCTATGTTTTTGTAGCACATTACACTTGTCTACATTGAGATTCAATTGCCATTTTCTGCACCATGTGTCAATTCGATTCAGATCCTCCTGCATTTCAGTACAATTTTCCATTGTTACAACCCCTCTATATACTATAGTATCATCTGCAAAAAACCTCAGTGAGCTTCCGATGTTATTCACAAGGTCATTTATATATATTATGAATAGCAATGGTCCCATGACTCTCTTCTGTGGCACACCTGACATGACTCTTACTTCTTTAAACTTCTCTGCATTGAGAATGACATGTTGTTTTCTGTTATCTAGGAACTCCTCAAACCAATCACACAATTGGTCTAATACACCATATGCTCTTACTTTGTTCATTAAACGACCGTGTGGAACTGTATCGAATCCCTTGCGTAAGTCAAGAAACACGGCATCTACCTGAGAACCCGTGTCCACGGCCCTCGTGAGTCTTGGGGACGAATAGCGCGAGCTGGGTTTCACACAATTTTCTTTTTTGAAACCCATGCTGATTCCTACAAAGCAGATGTCTAGTCTCCAGAAAAGTCATTATACTTGTACATAATATGTGTTCAAAAAGTGTACAAATGACCGATGTTAGAGATAGAGGCCTATAGTTGTGCACATCCATTCGACATCCCTTTTTGAAAACAGGGATGACCTACACCATTTTTCCAATCTTTTGGAATGCTGGTACACCACTGCAAGAAAGAATTGGGGGGGGGGGGGGGGCAAGTTCCTTCATATACTCTGTTGTAAAATCGAACTGGTATTCCATAAGGTCCTGCAGCCTTTTCTCTTTTGAGCGATTTTCATTGTTTTTCTATCCCTCAGTCAATTATTTTGATATCTGATATTTTGTCATCTGTACAGTGATCTTCCTCTGTGAAACAGCTTTGGAAAAAGACATTTAGTAATTCAGTCTTAAGAGTGTCATCCTCTGTTTCAGTACCATTTTTGTCACAGAGTGTCTGGACATTTTGTTTTGATCCACCTACTGCTTTGACATAAGACCAAAATTTCTTAGGATTTTCAGCCATGTCAGTACATAGAACTCATTGAACACCTCTCTCATAGTCCTCCTCATGCTACATTTCACTTTGTGTAATTTTTGTTTGTCTACAAGGCTTTGGCTATGTTTATGCTTGCAGTGAAGTTCCCTTTGCTTCCATAGCAGTTTTCTAAATCGGTTGTTGTACTATGGTGGCTCCTTTCCATCTCTTACGATCTTGCTTGGCACGTACTTATCTAATGCATATTGTACGATGGCTTTGAACTTTGTCCACTGTTCCTCCACACTATCTGTACTTGTGTGTTGAGCCGTCAAGTACTCTGAAATCTGATTTTTGTCATTTTGCCAAACAGAAAAATCTTCCTACATTTTTTAATATTTCTATTTACGACTGAATTCATCGATGCTGTCACCGCTTTATGATCACTGATTTCCTGTTCTCCATTAACTGTTTGAAATAGTTCAGATCTGTTTGTCACCAGAAGGTCTAATGTGTTATTGCCACGAGTTGGTTCTCTGCTTAACTGCTCAAAGTAGTTTTCAGATAATGCACTTTGTAACAATACTGCTCACCCCCTTATCTCAATGTTACCGTACGATACCATCTGCGTTGGACCCGGAATCGTGTGGTTAAATAGTGATAAAAGTTACGTGTGAAGTTAGTTAAAAACGATATAGCCAGCTTAGGAATCAGTGTAGGACAGTGTCTTGGTGATACTGTGATTAAAACAAGTGATAGATTTCATTAATTAACAGATTTGTATAAGACGTTTCCAGACAGTTCTATAAACAATACTGTTGTTGTCGTACATTATTTCAATAAATAGACAGACGAAGGTACAAACTTTTGTAAAACATAAAGACATGAATATAAATAGCATTGTATATATATGTTAGGCTCATAAACAAGTTGTGTTGACCAGCTAATTATGTTATTTCTACTATTACATTAATTATCAATATTGTTATTCTTTGTATATATTGACTGAAAAGAGATTTGGAGTATATTTTGTGAATGGTCTGTGGTGTCGCACAAGTACAAAGTGCGTGCCACCTACTTTCGCCGCGCGCCGCCATGCACGCAAGGCATGGCGTTCTTACGACGTCAGCCACGAGTGCCCTCTGTTACAACTCCGCTCGTGGCCACCACTGAACGACATCGTTCACTTGGGACTGAGATAGGAACCAGTTAAGACCTTCGGAATCAGATAGGCACCAGTGAAGACTTGGCTATCAGTTAGGCACTAGGCAGGACTCTAGCTCAACTATGTATCAGCACTCTGCAGTACTGAATTGTGTAAAAGTTAAGTATTGTATAAATTCTGTGCAATATATATCTCATTCTAATTTACTCTATTGTTTCTAGTTTCTGGCTGCTCCACTCCATACCTGCACCAGCGTGCTATCTTTACTCCTGTGTCGGTCTCATTCCACTCGGCCACTGACACCTACGACGGAAACGAGACACAAAAGCGGCGACGAGGCTGGGACACAAAAGTGGGGACGAGGAGTGATAGACGAACCTTGGATCAGCCTGCTTACAGCAGCCAGACAGCAGCAGTCAGAGCACGCAGAAATTGCTCCCGCCCACCCACCCTTATTATAATATTTTTGGGGGAACATTTTCAGTTACGTGTTTGTGGACTTTTTTGTTGCAGAGCATCCTCTTTCATATTGCATTTGTGTTTTGTTATAATTTACTTGTATGCGCGGCGCCTAATCGGCCACTACCCCGAACCCAAACTTAACGGAAATTATTCAGTTACAGACGGCGCAAATCACTCAACTCCTGCAAGCGCTGTCGCAGTTAACGGCACAGGCTGCTCACCAACAACAACAGCCGTCACATCAGCAGCCCACACCTGCCGCAGCACCGCTTCATACGTTTCGCCAGTACAACGAACGTGAGGAAGAATGGAGCAACTACTTCGCACAGTTTCAAGAACTCGTCGCGGCTCATCAAATTACAGGTCAGAAAGTGAAGCATCTGTTATTCTTCCAGTAATTTTCGGGTGTGCAGCCGGATCCCATTGACATTCTGCAACGATATTTCGGCCGAGAGACGTCCGGCTATCTTCAGGTGAGTAGGCAACTACTGAAGAGCGCAGGTACGTTCGCGGTATTTATACCGAGTATTGCGCATGCGAGATACGCTGGAGTCTTACTGCGCATGTGTTAGATGGTGACATGCGCGGTACGGCCGAGCTGTGTGTGCTGCCTCGGTGGTGAAAGTGAACACTCATCTAATCATTGAGAATCGAATGATTCTGTCGATTCCGCTGTGCCTCAATAGCTTTAAGAACAGGGTTCCAATTTTTATCCAGCTGAAAGCCGTTGTCACGATTAACATTTTCAGTGAAGACTTGACAGCTTTGTTTGAGCATACTCTCTCCTCAACCTACTTTTTATTTAATAACGAATTTTTTGAACAAACTGATGGTGTCGCCATGGGGAGCCCCTTGTCCCCTGTGGTGGCTAATCTTTTTATGGAGGACTTTGAGGAGAAGGCACTTGAGTCTGCTGTTTTAAAACCCACTGTGTTCTGGCGCTACGTAGACGACACTTTCGTTGTATGGCCTCATGGTAGAGAGGAACTGGAGAAATTCCACCGTCACTTAAATTCAATACATGAAAATATCAAGTTCACCATGGAGAATGAAAAAGATGGAGTTTTACCATTTCTGGATGTGCTGGTACGACGCAAGGATGACGGCTCTTTGGGACACTCTGTGTACAGGAAACCTACGCACACAGATCTATACCTCCAGGCGTCCAGCTGCCATCATCCCGCACAAACCGCTGGTGTCCTTAGTACGCTAATACATCGAGCGCACTTGATATCGGACGAAGAAAATCTTCCTGCAGAACTGGAACACTTGGAGAAAGTGTTCAAAGAGAATGGCTACACACCACGCCAAATAAGGAAGGCCATACGTAATCATAACAACAAGAAGCAACGCACAGAGGGCAATGAAGAAGATTACAAATCAGTTGCATTCCTTCCTTATGCTGGCAATGTGTCCTCTAAAATAGGCAGATTGCTAAGGAAACATAAAATCCATGTCATCTTCCGTCCACCAGCGAAGAATATAGCCCTAGTCGGATCTGTAAAAGACGATCTGCTACTGAAAAAAGCGGGCGTTTATAAAATTCCCTGCGAGTGTGGTTCTGCTTACATAGGTCAGACGACTAGGACAGTTCAAGAGCGCTGTATGGAGCACGAAAGACACACCCGTCTTCTGCAACCGTCGAAATCAGCTGTAGCAGAGCACTGCATTTCCATGGTACACTCCATGGAATACAACAAAACCACAATTTTAGCTCCAGTTTCCGGCTTTTGGAACTCAGTCTTCAAAGAAGCGGTTGAAATACGCCTTTCTGACAATTTAATAAATCGTGACAATGGCTTTCAGCTGGATAAAAATTGGAACCCTGTTCTTAAAGCTATTGAGGCACAGCGGAATCGACGGAATCATTCGATACTCAATGATTGTTCACTTTCATCACCGAGGGCAGCACACACAGCTCGGCCGTACCGCGCATGTCACCATCTAACACATGCGCAGTAAGACTCCAGCGTATCTCGCATGCGCAATACTCGGTATAAATACCGCGAACGTACCTGCGCTCTTCAGTAGTTGCCTACTCACCTGAAGATAGCCGGACGTCTCTCAGCCGAAATATCGTTGCAGAATGTCAATGGGATCCGGCTGCCCACATTCGCGCACCTGTCGTGCGCCAGAAGCACAAACTTTTTGTGACTCTTTCAATAAAAAATCAGCCTGTGCAATTTCAACTTGATACTGGTTCCGCTGTTACATTAATAAATAAAGATACTTATGAACTTCTGGGTTCGCCAAAATTGTCGCCCTCTCAACAAGTGCTAACAGCATATACCGGTCAAAATATTCCTGTGCTAGGAACGTGTAGCCTGCCCGCCTCTTTTCAAGGTGTAACAAAAACAGTTGCTTTTGTAGTTCTTCAGGCCAAATCTACACAGAACATTTTTGGACTAGATGCCCCAGCTTGGGCCACGCACCTCAGAAGAAGATGACCTGCTCAATCTGGGCGGAAGTGTGCGCCCTTCCCCTCGTTTTGGCGGGTTTTCCGGGGGATTGCAAGGCGGATGCCGGGGCGCAGACGGCGTCTCGATCCCAGCCTCAGCTACGACGCCCGTCCCACCAGTAACGCCCCCGCCCAGGCCCTCCTCCCAGTGCCGTCGCTGTGGCCCTCAGCCCTACGCCACGACGGCGCGGCGGTTTGGGGGGAGGGGTGTGGTGTCGCACAAGTACAAAGTGCGCGCCACCTACTTTTGCTGCGCGCCGCCATGCACTCACGGCGCGGCGTTCTTACGACGTCAGCCACGAGCGCCCTCTGTTACAACTCCGCTCGTGGCCACCAATGAACGACATCGTTCACTTGGGACTGAGATAGGAACCAGTTAAGACCTTCAGAATCAGATAGGCACCAGTGAAGACTTGGCTATCAGTTAGGCACTAGGCAGGACTCTAGCTCAACTATGTATCAGCACTCTGCAGTACTGAATTGTGTAAAAGTTAAGTATTGTATAAATTCTGTGAAATATATATCTCGTTCTAATTTACTCTAGTGTTTCTAGTTTCTGGCTGCTCCCCTCCGTACTTGCACTAGCGTGCTATCTTTATTCCTGTGTCGGTCTCATTCCACTCGGCCACCGACACCTACGACGGAAACGAGACACAAAAGCGGCGACGAGGCTGGGACACAAAATGGCCAGAATATTTGATAGTTCAGTATATGTTAGGAACATGTATGATGTACTAATTAACAAATTAATTAACATTTAACATCGCACTTTGTTGTCAACAGAAAGATCGGAAATTTCATCTTAAAAATACATGCGCCATCTAAAATTATTGTATGCATAGTTTTCATTTTTTATTGTGATTATTTTTGTGTACATGAAATAATTTACTGTTGTGTTCGTTAATTGTAAATTACTATATTCAATTGTTATGAACAATGCTTAATGTAATGTCATTATTGCTGATGTTATACATTTGCCTCACCGCCTTGCGTGGGGGAGTTCAAGTTTTAATCGTTTGTCAAGTGCTCTGGAACCTATGTCGCTCTGTTGTTTTGAAATGGAAATACTGTCGATTAAGTTCTGATGTTTTGAAAGATGTAATGTTTTGGTGGAGAAGAAGTTTTATTCAAATTAAAGAAGAAGTGAAAATTGTACATATCGACTATTTATTTCTACCACGACGCCCCAAGAGAATAATGTTGCAGCAAGCAGAACCCCCATACAACGCAATATTAAAAAGCTGAGTATCGGTAGAATAAACTGTAATTAATAACAATCCATTTAATTATTATAACTTATAACAATTCCACTGGATTCTTTGTCCCTGCCACCCGTTATAAACATTTGAGTCTTCCAGTATATTTCCGGTAAATTTAAATCTCTTCCCAAAACTATAACATGGTCGGGGAATGTACTTGAAATATTTTCCAAATTTTCCTTCAGGTGTTCTTCCACAGCAGGTGCTGAGTCAGGAGGCCTATAGAAACATCCAATTACCATGTTAGAGCTTGCTTTAACCGTGACCTTCACCCAAATTATTTCACATTTCGGATCTCCATCAATTTCCTTCGATACTATTGCACTTTTTATTGCTATAACACGCCTCCCACTTCATCGTCCAACCTGTCTCTGCGGTATACATTCCAATTTGAGTTTAGAATTTCATTACTGTTTACATCTGGTTTCAGCCAACTTTCTGTCCTCAGTACTATGTGGGCATTCTGACCATTTATTAATGAGAGCAGTTCTGGGATCTTTCTGTACACATTCCTGCAGTTAATTAATACTACATTGATCTTATCTTTTCCTGTTGTGTTCTGCCTACTGCTACCTTGTCGCAGCTCAGGAGGCTTCTTGTCGGCCCTGGGGAGGGAATTCTCTTACCTAAAAAATCCGCATGTGCACTCCACACGTACTCTGCTGCCCTTGTAACCACTTCTTGCATGTAATGCATGCCTGACTTATTCAAGGGGACCCTACGTTTCTCCACCCAATAGTGGAGGTAAAGGATTTTGCACCCCAGATCTCCGCTGAATCGTCTGAGCCTCTGGTTTAAGCCTTCCACTCGGCTCCAACCAGAGTACTGTGATCGGTTATGGGAAGACACTACAAACAGTTAGCTCAGTTTCCACCCTGTGAGTGAGGCTCTCAGCTTTCACCAACTCCGCCAACTTCCTGTATGAACTGACGATGAACTCTCAACCCATACGGTAGGAGTCATTGGTGCCAACTTAAGTAACAATTTGCAGTCGGGTTTACCCAGTGCTCTCTATCACCGCAGGAAGGACCTCCTCCACATCTCAGATGAGGGAACCCCCCCCCCCCCCCCCGGCATGCAAACAGAGTGCACACTGGCCTTCTTCCCATACCTTTCCACTATTTCCTTAAGGTCTTCCATCACCCACCTAACATTGGAGCTCCCAATCACTAATAAACCCTTTCCCCATGTGTCTGCTCAGACTCTGCTGAAGGAGTGGCAACATGTCCACTCACAGGCAAAGCGGGCGACGCCGCATGGCCAGCCTCCACATTGACCTTCCAACCCAAACGACACGAACACCATTGAATCCTCCACAACCCTTGAGGAGAGGGTGGCTCAACTGCGTTCGGTACATGTAATGATGTCTTCACAGCAGGGACCGTGGGTGAAGCATGTAGCACCTGAGATGTCCCATGCAACACACAAAATTCCCCACTGCCACAACACAGCAGCCTGAAGACGGCTGACCACAGCCAACAGCTCGCTCAGCTGCTCTCGAACAGTGGCCAGCTCTTCCTGCATCCGTACACAGCAGACACACGTCCTATCCATTCTAACAAATCAACAATTACCTGTAGAAAGTTAAATATCAACTAGCGTAAGTCTAAAAAAAATGTATACTGCTCAACCCATAAATAAGTCGCAGTAACTCTGCTGGTCCTGCAGACTCTGTGGCTGGTGCTCAACAGTACTTATCAAATATGTGGGAATAAACAATTAAAACAATAGCACAATGAAATCTGCCTAGTATGCAAGAGTAAACCTCATAAACCTCTTAAATTTCACACAAATTAAATTATGATACTTAAAACTGTGAACGATATGACACTGGCAGCAGCTGCCACTGGACTGACTGATAATTTTTCTCCATGACAGTTCTAGAGTAATGTGTTTCCAGACAATAACTGGTCAGTTGTAATCTTTCAGTAACTCAAATATGATGTTCACTAAAACATAATACATCCCTTGAAATGAAAGGAGAAGTTTGGAGAGGAAATTAAAGTACAGGGAGATGGAATAAAAACTGGACTGACTGATAATTTTTCTCCATGACAGTTCTAGAGTAATGTGTTTCCAGACAATAACTGGTCAGTTGTAATCTTTCAGTAACTCAAATATGATGTTCACTAAAACATAATACATCCCTTGAAATGAAAGGAGAAGTTTGGAGAGGAAATTAAAGTACAGGGAGATGGAATAAAAACCTTATGGTTTGCCGATGGCATAGTACTGCAAAGGACCTGGAAGAGCAATCAAATGGAATGGACAGTGTCTTGAAAGAAAGGTATAAGATGAACATAAACAAGAGTGAAATGAGGGTAATGGAATGTAGTTTCAGAAAATCAGGCAATGCCGAAGGAATTAGATTAGATAATGATATGATAAAAGTAGTAGACATTTTTTGCTATTTGGGTAGCAGAATAACTTCTGATGGCTGAAGTAAAAAAGGTATATAAGGCAGATTGGCTATGGGAAGAAAAGCATTTCTAAAGATGCAAATCTTGTTAACATCCAATATTAATTTAAATGTTAGAAGTCCTTTGCGAAAGCATTTGTCTGGAATGTAGCATTGTATGGGAGTGAAACATGGACAATAAGGAACTCAGACAAAAAGTTTGGTAGAAGCTTTTGAAATGTGGTCTTACAGCCAAATGATGAAGATTAGATGGGTAGATCATGTAACTAATGATGATGTACTCACAGAATTGGGGAAAAAAGAGTTTCTGGCATATCCTGACTAAGAAAAGTGATAGGTTGGTCAGACACATTCTGAGACATCAAGGAATCATCAACTTAGCATGAGAAGGAAATGTGTGGGGTAAAAATCATAGATGGAGACTGACAGACAAATACAGTAAACATATTCAAAAGGATGTAGATTGCTGTACTTATTGTCAAATGAAGAGGCTTGCATCAAACCAGTCTGCAGACTGAAGACCACAACTAACTAATCTTGTGTTATTACAACCATGCTTTGCTGAATATTTCTGAACTTTTGACTATCTTACAGTATTGCATCTGTGTTTTTCTTCTAGCTCAGTTGCATATTTTTTCACTTCAGGTTGTTGTTTCCCTTCTTAAGCCATTTATGACACATTGTAAGCTAGAAATTGTTCACTGTACTTTGAAATTTCACAAAAATGTTCAAATGGTTGTATAGTCTATGGGACTTAACTACGGGGTCATCAGTCCCTAAACTTACAAACTACTTATGAACTACTTACGAACTAGGACGGCACAAATATCAATGCCCGAGGGGGGATTCGAACCCCCGACCGTAGTGGGCGTGAAGACCGTGACTGGAGCGCCTTAGTCTCCTCGGCCACCGTGGCCGGCTGAAATTTCACATGAGGCTTTTTAACCACTTCACTGCAATTCATTTTAGACATAAAATTTTGCATATCTACACATGCCACCATCTTGACACTCCGGGGAACTTGTAACACACAATGTGTGTGTAATGTAATGATCAGAGTGAGTGTCTACTAAACTACCCAATGCCATTCTTTACCACAGTATGAGATACGTTCTTTTATTAATGATCAGTCCATAACACACATGGTATTGTGGACTTGCCTAAAACACAATATTTGTTGCTTTCTCAGTATTTTCATCTACCCTATTATTGTATTATTACAAGTTCACAGCAGTTTATGTGGATTATTTCATTTAACAAGAGAAAAGGTTATGTAAAAACTTGTTATTTTATTAAGTTAGAAGTAAAATTCAATACTTTATTGCTCTTTCTGGTTCAGAGGGGACCAACAGCATGCCAAATGGGCTCATCAGAATTGACATCAAATGCTATTCACAGGAGAGACTCACATCTGCCTTCAACTAGGCAATCATCAGAAACGTTTTTGAGGCAACCTGGTCAGCCTGAACATCGTTCACCTACTGAGTGAGTGCTGCTCAGCACAGCTCTTATAGAAAGAGACTGCAGTCTGTTCACTATCATTTGTGTATTGCAACCTACAATGGCCAAAGCTGCCTGTGACTGATTAAATTGATTGTTTCTCTCTCTTCCTCTATGGGCAGTTTCTCATAGTAAACTCATTAAATGTTAGCTGCTTAAAGGGAACAGACTCCTATCTTGAATGGAAATGCGTATACATCTCTGGTAATGATATCAAAATATTTTTGTTGTCGCCATGGATATTTGAACGAATACTGGGTATATTTGGTATGCTGATTCTGAAAATGGTTTTACCCAATTTGCTCTAGTTTCTTAAATACAGTCTATCTCTATTATGTAGCATTTAATCGTTAAATTATCAGGAAGTCAGATGTGAATTCCATAATTCTGTTTGCCTATTCATTTTGTATTTTGTGATTGTGTATGTACAAATGAAATATCTAGTTTAGAGGAGAAGATGAGTTTATGGAATGTGGTAGTAATTTGAGGCATCCTGTTGTATCTCACAATATCAAGGAGAGTCAGTTGGTCACATTCTGCAGTGAAGGTCACGGTTCTCCCACTCCCTTGTTTGCTGACAGAGTGGCAGCCGAACAAGGAACAAGCATGTGAGAGGACTCTTGACAGCTACACTAAATTAGAAGAATTGTCTACTACCAGGAAATAAAATCATATCTTACCCGACAAGAGATGAAGATGTACTTGCCATACTTCAGTCAAGATGATGCACTCATTTACTGCAGTGACATCCCTGATTTCCTATTAAAACCGGGCCTACAAATTATGAACTTCAAGGCTGGAGGCTTTTTTACGATTTCTCAACCAGAAGCCTAAAATGTTTGTTGCTGCAGAATAGTAAATGCTCTGCATCCATCCCAATTGGCCACTCAACGAAACTTAATGAGGAATACAAAAATATCAAGATGATTCTCCAGGAAAATCATTATAATCAACACCAAAGGCCTATCTATGTTGATTTAATAATGGTTAACTTTTTGCTTGGATAGCTAAGTGGATACACAATCATTGGTTTATTTGCATATGGGGAAGCAGAGCAAAGTGTGATCTCTGGGAAAAAGTGCCATCAAGAGGTAGCTTTACTGTGGGATGAGCTGATATCTAAAAGAACCATTAGTTGACAGGAACAAAATCATTCCTCCACCAATTCATATCATGTTTGGTCTATTGGAGCAATTTGTGAAAACAGGGGACAAAAATGTCTGTGATGCTAACTACAAAGTCAGATGCAAATATATCACATAAGTATTTTAGTAGACATCAAAAGAAATCAATACTTGATCTTGGTTGTGCATGACTCTCCTTTCTTCTGCTGAAAGGTTTGAATTCTTAGGAAGGGATTTGGGTAAAGATGGTGAGTCCAAGTTGGAGGTAAGAAGTTCTTGGAGGGTACTCAGGGGGTGGTTAGGTGGGAGTGCAGGGGGATCTCTGTTGGATAGTGGTTGTTGTGTTGTGGTCTTCAGTCCGCAGACTGGTTTGATACAGATCTCCATGCTACCATACAGTAGAGTTGCATGTCCTCGGGAGAAGTAACGACTGTAGTTTCTCCTTGCTTTCAGTTGTTTGCAGTAACTGTATGGCAGAGCCATGTTAGCTGATGTTACAAGGCCAGCTCAGTCAATCATCCAGACTGTTGCCCCTGAAAAGGCTGCTGCCCCTCTTCAGGAACCACACGTTTGTCTGGCCTCTCCACAGATACCCCTCCACTGTGGTTGCACCTATGGCACGGCTATTTGCATCGTTGAGGCACACAAGCCACCCCACTTCGGCAATGTCTGTGGTATGAAATGGGAAAGGCATGATTCAGTGTTGGGATTAGGTTGACTACAGTCAGAGGGATTGATGGCAAAGTAGTGTTTCCATTGTCGGGATTAGGAAAAGGAGAGTACGTCTTTAATGAGTTTAACATGATTGAATTGGGGCGTACAGCTGATAATAAGACCTTTGGGAAAAACATAAACTTCTGTGGGGTTTAGGTTTTTGTGGACAGGTTAACCATAGTTGTTTTGGGATTGGATGTTGTAGAGTGCTGGTAGGCAGCTTGGAGGGATGAGGTAGGTTCAAGCGGTCAGCTGAACAAGCTCTGGGTGCTATGAGGTGTTCATGGGGAGGGAACACTGTGGGTGACATAAAGATTGGATGTAGGTGCTCCAAGTGGCAATATGATGTCAGCAGGCTGGACAACTTGTGGAGATGGTGTCTGGAATGCTCTTGGATCTCTAGAAATTTCAAAAAATTGTGTTACCAAAAAAGGAGTACTTTACAAGTACCACAAGACATTTTAAGAAGACTGTTCTCTGCAAGTTGTTGTTGACTTTTAATTAAAATAAGCTTTTGAAATACAGCCATGAGCATAAAAATATAGAAAATGACATTCACTGTGAATGTCTTATTAACTAGAATAACTCTGATTGAAGTTGTTGATTGACATAGACCACTTCATCCTTAAACATGATTCCTTAACTATTTGCACACATTTCATTACATATTCAAAGGGAATTAATTACTTCCCCCAATAAATGTGTCTACTGTATATTTGTCATAAACAGGAAAATTCTGGTATGTTTGCATACAATATTTTTTTTGCCTCATATCTCGTACAATGTTGAAACTCTCATATGCATACAAAAGTTATTGTACATATCGAAACCCTGTTAGTATCCTTGGACGAATCTGAAGTTACTACATTCCGTGACAGCCTGACGCTTTTAGTAGCGATGATGATGAGATTGACGAAATATATGAGAAGGTAAAAGAAATTATTCAGACAGTTAAGGGAGAGGAAAACTTGAATGTGATTGGGGACTGGAATTTGGCGGTAAGAAAAGCAATAGAAGGAAAAATATGTGAATATAGACTAGGGAAAAGAAATGAGAGAGGAAGCCACCTGGTAGAATTTTGCACTGAACATAAGTTAATCATAGCAAGCACTTGGTTCAAGACTCGTGGGGGTATATTGTATACATAGAAGAAGTTGGGAAACACCAGGAGGGTACCAGATTGATTTTATAATAGTAAGGCATAGACTTTGGAATATATCCAAGGGCAGATATAGACTCCCACCATATCATATTGGTTACAAACTGTAGACTTAAATTGAAGAAACTGCATAAAGGTAGAAAATAAGGAGATGGAATGTGGATAAATTGAAGGAACTGAAATTATTGATAGTTTCAGAGGGTGATAAGTCAACAGTTGATGAAAACAGAGGGGAAGTAACATACTAGAAGATGAATTGGTAGCTTTGAGGAATGAAATAGTGAAGGCAGCAGAGGACACAGTAGGTAGAATAATAAGACCTATAAAATCCTTGGATATCACAGGAGATATTGAATTTAATTGATGAAAGGAGAAAATATAAATATGCAATAAATGAAGCAGGTAAAATGGAATATAGATATCTAAAAAATGAGTTTGGCAGGAAGTAGAAAATGGTTAAACAGTAATAGCTATAAGTGAAATGCAAGTCTTTAGAAGAATCTATAACTAGGGAAAGTAGATGCTACCCACCAGAAAATAAAAGATAACCAGCAAAACATGTCATATCTAAATAAATAAATAAATAAATAAAATATTTTTGCAACCAAGACAGTCTTTTATTCAAGAATAAAAGAAAAATGTGGAGACAAGAAAATCAGCAATATGAATGTCAAGAACTCAGCTGGAAAACCAGTTCTTTGTAAAGAAAGAAAAACTGCAAGGTGGAGAGAACACATAGAAGGGCTCTACATGGGAAATGAACTTCTAGACAATATTGTAGAAAGAGAAGAGGAAGCAGATGAATAGGAGATACTGTACTGACAGAAGACTTTGACAGAGCACTGAAGACCTAAGTTGAGTAGATGACATTCTCTCAGAGCTATTGAAGTCTCTGGCAGAGCTGGTGTGTAACATGTGAGAGACAGGCAAAATACCCGTGGACTTCAATTCCAAAGAAAGAAGGTGTAGAGAAATGTGCAAATTACAGAACCGTCTGTTTAATAAGCCTCAGTTAGCAGTTATAACAGTCAAAGAGCATGAAATGGAAGCACTGGTTGGAAAGGAATAAAGATAGGGTTGCATCATGTACTGAAGCAAGCTGTGAAGAAAAGCAAGGAGAAATTTGAAGAAGAAATTAAAAATTTGCAATTTACCAGTGACATTGTAATTCTGTCAGAGACAGCAAAGGACAAGGAAGAGCAATTGAACAGAACCTACAGTGTCTTGAAAGAAGTGTATAATATGAACATTAAACCTCCTTCAACCATGTGGGGTCATGGAAGACCCCAAGCGCACTTTGTTTTCCCTGCCCAGCTGCATCTTGTCTTCCATTGCCGTGGCCCTGAATAGCCTCCTTCTCAGTTGGGCCTGAGATGTTGACAAGGCAACATCAACCCTGCAGGGCTGTAACCCTTACTTTTTTGATTGTTTTGTTGAAAAGCAAAGCTGGAGTCCTAATGGACCCCACATGGCAGTCCGAGTACACGTGCGGAAATTTCATTTTTCCTGTTTGATTTTCAATCATTGTAGCTATGTAAGAGTTATTTTCACTGCCTGCATCATGGGTAGAACTGGGAATGTGGACAGTTGTTTCTTGTCCATACTAGTGTTTTGGAAAGGTATTATTTTTACCAACCTGACTGGAATATTTTGTTTTTTCAGGTTTTCCTTTGTTGAGAAGGTGTTAGGTTGTTTTGTAGGTCCTTGGTTCATAAGTGAGGAAAAAATATTAGCAGAGTGGAACAGACAAGAGAGAGAAGAGCCACTTGGAAATGAAGATACTGAAGAAACAGACCGTGAAGTTGATAACGAAATTTTGCCAAATGACAATACAGTATGTGAGTTCCTTGTTGCTGCTGAAGAAACTGGGGTTTCCTTACAAGAGCCAGATTTAAATAACTGTGAAGATAGAGACTTCATTTTGCGGATGAGACAATTTGGACAACGTTGCCACTGAGAAATCCCAGAACCAGAACTCCTAAAAGAAATATCATTATTCATCTTCCTACTACAAAAGGAAGTGCCAGAACAGGCAGAACAGTTCTTTTCTTCTTTGAATTGTTTATGTGCAAGACATTATTCAAAAAATTGTATTTCACACTGTAACAGCACCATGCCTTTTTGGAATGATTTAAGCTGTTTGAATGATTTTTCCTACATTACAGAAAATTATTTCACTTAAGCAGCTGATGTTAAATCACTCACATAGGTAGGTAACGTTGAAAAAAATGGTTACCTTTGTATCAGCCATCGAACATAGTGTCGACGTCTTCTACTCTCTGCTAAATGGTACAGTATGCATTGCAGGATCACAGTAGAAAATCAGAAGCATTTGATGAAACTTTTATGGAAATGACTTTATTTCCATCTTAATAAAACATTACAAATCTAGATATTTGATTACACCATGTCTGTAAATAAAATCCAGCAGCAGATTACAGAGCTGCTCACAGCTTCACAATCAAGTACAAAGTGAAATAACATGGCTTCCACATCAAGCTCCTCCAGCAAAACTGTGTAATAAGTTTAATGACAACGTTTTGCAGTTCTCAATCGAATAATACATTAATTCTTGAAGTAGGCCAAAATATATGTTGAACATGGTGGAGTGTCTATCTATGTTAAAAATAATGTGAATTTAATATATGAAGTTATAGATGTAAGTGAACTGTGCATAGAGGCAAAATTTGAAGCTGCAGCCATAAAATTTCCAAAACAGGAAATTATTGTAGGATCAGTATACTGTCCACCTAAACACAATGAAAGTTTATTTGTGGAAAACCTGGAGAAATTGATACTTTTGTTACTTAAACACAAAAATTACAGTATAGTAATATTTGGTGACATAAACATAGATATTAGGTTTAAGAATAGAAATGTTAACCATTTGCTAAACATGTTAAGATCTCTGAAATTCTACTGCATAAATACCAAACCCACAAGGCAGGCTGCATGCTTAGATAATATAATATGCAATTTTCATGTAAACACAATTGATTTTGACACAATTAGTCTTTGCATTTCTGATCATGATGGACTATGGCTCAGACAGATTCTTAACTATAAAATACTTGAAACCTCCACTGTACACAGAATAATAAGACCAATTAATGACTCAAAGCTAAACCAGTTGATTAGTAAACTGGATATTGTAAAATGGGATGAAATTATAACTAATGTAGATGCCAATGAAGCAACGAATAGATTTCTACTCCTAGTAGCTGAACTTTTTGAAACATGTTGTCCTAAACACTACAAGAAATCAGTGAAGCAGAGACAATGCAGTAAACCCCAAATCTAAAAAACTGGTATACTCCACATTTAAACAGAATAAGAATTCTGATGCTGTTGTATCATGATAAGGCAAAGCATAATAATGCTGACAAAGAGATGTACATTAAAATTAAAAAGCTTTACAGGTCTGAAATCAAGGCAGCAAAGTGTAAAGCTAATGATGCATATATACTGAACTCAACAAATAAATGCAAAGCTGCATTGGAAATTATCAAAACAGAAATGAATTATGATCATAAAGTGTACCAGATACCTATTTCACCCAGCACATTAAATGAGCATTTTGTTGGTCCACAATCAGATAACACTACAATGCAGGATGTGAGGAAGGCAGAGGCATTACTGCCAGAAACAAGCAGTAATCTCACAAACAACTTTTGCTGGTCTCATGTAACAGAGAAAGAGGTCTATGAATCTGTAGCAAAGCTCAGTAATTCTAGAGCAGAGGATTACTATGGCCTCTCAAATTTTGTTATTAAATCTGTCAGAAAACAAATTGTAAAGCCACTGACTAAAATAATCAATAAGATCTTAGAAGAAGGCCACTATCCAGAGTGTTTAAAATTGTCTGTTGTCAAACCAGTATATAAGAAAGGTGAAGTAACATCTCCAGAGAACTTTCGAACAATATCGCTTATACCCATAATATCAAAAATAATTGAGAACTGCATGCACAAACAGATGTATCAATACTTTGAAACTAATAATATACTTAGTGCCTCACAATATGGCTTCAGATCCAGGCTATCTACAACCAAAGCAGTTGAGAGTATTGTATCAAAAATACACAGTTCTTTTGAAAAGAAAGAGATTGTTTTTGCAACATTGTTGGACCTCAGGAAAGTATTTGATATGGTGTCCTATAATATTCTTATAAAAAACTCCAGCACTATGGAGTGAGAGGGAATGCTATATGCCTGATGGACTCCTACTTGGAGAACAGGAAACAGTTAGTCGAGATAAATAATGAATCGTCAGAATGTCTTCCAGTTCTAAAAGGTGTACCCCAAGGATCTGTTCTAGGGCCTTTCCTTTTCATTGTTTATATTAATGATTTACCTACAGTTGTGTCATGTGATGCAGTGCTTTATGCAGATGACACAACTCTCATCACATGTGACACCAATCTTGAAAATGTGCAGCACAACATGGCAGTAGCAATGGAGAAATTCAATACTTGGTTTGAAGCCAATGTCCTGCAGAAAAATGACAGTAAAACTGAAGAAATTGTATTCAATCTCACTGCTCCTAGTCAAGACAACAAAACTGCCAAACTATTAGGATTTCACATAGATCAAAAGCTTAACTGGGATACCCACTTAGATAAACTTTGCAGTAGACTAGCCCGTGTCCTCCATCTGCTATACAAACTGAGGAGTAGTGTCAGCAAAGAACTTCTATTATATGCATACTCTGCATTCTTTCATTCTCACCTGGACTACGGAATAATTTTATGGGGTAATTCTGTAGGCTCGAAAACAGTTTTCAAATGGCAGAAGAAAGCTATTAGGTGTATTGCAGGACTTAGCCCACGTGACTCATGTAGAGACTTCTACAAAGAATTAAACATCATGACAGTACCCAGCCTGTATATATACAATTGCCTAGTATATGTCAAAGAAAATTTAAATAACTATGATCTAAGAATG
The DNA here is from genome assembly GCA_026315105.1 of Locusta migratoria. Taxonomy (NCBI): domain Eukaryota; kingdom Metazoa; phylum Arthropoda; class Insecta; order Orthoptera; family Acrididae; genus Locusta; species Locusta migratoria. Next base: position 50,195,292 of record CM048746.1, on the reverse strand, counting down.
ACAATTCATGACCACAGCACAAGAAGTGGACACACAATTGATGTGCCATATGCTAGACTGGCAAAGACGCACAATTGTTACAAATACTTAGGACTCTTCTACTTCAATAAATTACCAAAAGAAGCATACACAGTGCCAGTAGATCAATTTAAGAATACTATTGTGAAATGGTTTAAAAACAAGGTATTTTATTCTGCACAAGAGTTTCTTGAATGTGGGACAAAAGACTTAAATTTCTTATAATAATAAATTACAAATAAAAAGTGTTGTTTATTATATAACTATGTACACAGTATGGTAGTATAACTTTGTTACTGTCTTGAACACATTGTAATACATCTGTATGTTTATTGTCTGATATCTATTTATGGTAGTGTACATATCTGATAACTATAATGTAATTGTTTATTATTCTGGACATTCATTTCATATTATTTTCTTCTATCTTATGGGATTTTCTAAGTTATTTATTGTAGCTATTTTGTGTTATCATTATTACTATTTTATCTAACCTTGACGACGCCGATTGCATGTAAAAATGCTCAAAGGTGAATAAAGCATCTTATCTTATATGAATTAAAATATTACATTTACATTTTAACTATTAAGTTCAATGTGTGTAGTGTTTATTGAAATTTGCATTTAACATAATACGCAAATTAAAATTCATGTTTTGATTCATATTAAATTGACTCAAGTTATTAACTGCAATGGTGATTTTGAATTGCACACATATATGTTTTGACAATAATGTTTAGGTGTGTTATTATTTACACTTGTAATTGTAGTTTATTTCAATTTGTGGTTTAATTTTTTATAAATACAGATTTGTTTTATGTCATAGTATTTTTCTTAATTTCAGCAATAATTTCTTAGTATCACTGCACAGCTTTCTATATTGGCATGGCCACTAACCATCTGTCCATTAGGATGAATGGCCACCACCAAACTGTGGCCAAAAACAAGGTGAACCACCCTGTGCAGCGGAACACATGCTTGATTTTAATGGATCCTCCACAAACCAGGCTGTATGGATCCTTCCAACCACAACCAACTTTTCTGAACTGCACAGATGGGAGTTATCCCTACATTCTCCGATCCCGAAATCATCCAGGCCTTAACCTATGATAACTTCCTTTTTTCCACACCTTACAGTTCCTACCTCTCCTATTTTGAATGGTGTGTGCATGAATGCTTGTGTGTGTGTGTGTGTGTGTGTGTGTGTGTGTGTGTGTGTGTTTGTGTGTGTGTGCCTGTGCGTGAGCACATTTTATTTTTATATCTCTATTTATTTTTATTTATTTAATTAATTCATTTTTATTTTCCTCCCCTCACCAGCATCCCCACTCCATTCCTAAGCTGCATCTCGTTACTCCCATTTAGGCATGATGCAACCTTCCTATCCCCCTCCCCCCTCTCCTCTTTACACACCGCAGAGCATGATTCGAAGTGCGGAAGCTGGAGGTGATGGTTGTATGACTATGTTGTGTGCCTGTGTTATTGCATGAATGTTGTATTTTCTGAAGAAGGTCATGGACAATAGCTGAAAGTGTTGTATATGTGTGTCTTTTGTATGTGCCTGTTGCAGCTTGTCACCATGTGATTGTGCTGAATTGTAAACTGTTCTTATTACTGTAGTGTTAGTATTAGACAGATAGTTGAAATGAGCGACAAAACCATAATATATATTTGAGTTAGGATCCAGTGATATATGAATTATTTAAACGCAAGATAAATATGTAATAATGCTGTGCAATAGTAACAACATGTAATGTTACCAGTACACCATATTCCATAACTATGTGTAATGTATTCCTAATGGTTGTGGATTGTTATTTACGGCACTTTCAAAACTCAATATTACATAACAAGATAGCGAATATTAAGAAGCACTACAAATAAACTTTACAGTATTATGTACCTGTATAGGAAACATAGTATTTTCAACAGAGTAAGGTAAATCCATTCCTCTTAGCTGTGAATCCATGTAAGCTGTACGTTGCTTCATAGTTGTATAAATATCCCCCACTACCATTGTTTTCACTCTCAGACTTCAGATGACCATATATTCCAGATCACAGCTGAGGTGGAGGGAGGAGGAGGGAGGGTGAGAATGATTGAGGGGTACAAGAGAGAGGGAGGGAGGGGGACGGAGGAAGGTAGAATAGGAGGGTAAGGTGGAGGGGGGGGGGGAGGAGAGGAGGAGGAGCACCTCACTTACATAACATGGAGTGGTAGTTCGTCTTTCTCATAAAACGATTGTAAAATATGAGATGTAATTGTCTTCAGGTTGAAGTTCTTTTGTCTGTCTTTGGTTAACAACAAATAATTTATTATATGGATGGGATATTCCCGGAGTAAAACAAATTTTTCATTTCTTCTTTCACCCAGACATGTTTTGCTGAAGTTTCACCATCATGGATGAGCTTTTATTTATTTTTCTGTTATCATCTGTGATTTTTTTATGTTTTATTACTTTACTGAAGTTTCATTAACTCACACTTCATCATTTTCAAAGATTTGTCCACAACAATGATAAACGATGAAAGGAAAACTACAGTAAATCAACAAACATGTAAAACCACACTATGTAGTAACAAAAAAGGTAATATATTCCCATCAACTGCCAATAATGCTGAAATTAGAGCAAAACATTTCAGTGTAAGAATCGTTTTGTGTGTGTTGTGGTCTGCAGTACAGAGACTTGTTTGATGCAGCTTTCCACACTAATCCATTCTGGGCAAGCCTATTCATCTCCCCATAAGAATGACAACCCACCTCCATTTGAAACTGCTTTCTGTATTCATCTCTCAATCTCCCTCTGCAATTTTTACCCTCACACACTTACCTCAAATACTAAATTGAAGATTCCTTGATGTCTAAGAATGTGTCCTATCAATCGATAACTTCTTTTAGGTAAGGTACATCAGAAATTTGTTTTACCCCCAATTCCGTTTAGTACCTCCCCATTAGTTAAATGATCTACCACCTAATATTCAGCATATATCTGTAGCACCACATTTCAAAACTTTCTGTACTCTTCTGGTTTGAACTTTTTATCGCCCATCTTTCACTCCCCATTCCAGGAAACACTCCACACAAATATCTTCCTAAAAGACTTCCTAACACTGAAATTAATATATAAAGTTAATAACTTTATCTTTTTTTAGAAATGGTGTTGATTTTGTGAACCCACCTTTGACCATGTGGGAGCGTGGAACATCGTCGAACATAAGGAGTCTGCCCAGAACCCACTCACATTCTTGGCACTGTGGTCGTGTAAACATGTACGATTGGCATCAAAACACAGAACACATTCAGGGATGCTTACGAGTGTATCCTTAAAATTTCAAGGCTAGGAGTGCAAAACTGTGCCTTATAGCACTCAAAATGCATGGAATGAAGTGTTCCATCATTTCAGAAAAGTAATAATGCAAGAAAATGGTACATAAATGGGTACATTGTTGATTTATAAACTAAAAACTAAAACAAAACTGCTGTGTTTTTAATGACACATGAAAGAGATATAAATTTGAGTGACACTGAATATAAAAATAGCCTCAGAAAAGTGTATAATCTTGAAAAATACATAATCTTTGAAAATAGGAACAAACAAATTGTGCAGACTTCCATCACAAAATCAGTCTTCTCTGGAATCAATTTCTGAATCTGCAGCATCACACATCAAACATGATAGATTTAGTTTTTAATGTTCCTTGCAAACTGGATGGCTACATTTGGTGCAAGGAATTTTTTCCCCCCCTCTCTCTCTCTCTCTCTCTCTCTCTCTCTCACACACACACACACACATGTGACATCTCAGTTTCTTGAGGTATGGCCTAGCACAGACTGGGCGATCATCCTTAGTTCCAAGAATAGTCCTTATTTCAAGATGTAGGGTTTTGTTGATCCTCTCATTACCTTGCCTTCACTTCATATGAGGTTCAGCCAAGCTGTAGGCAATAATTTTCAAAAAATCTTGTCGAGAGTATTTACTTTCAGCTAAGGTGAATAAAACCCAGCTGTATACTCCCATCATATCGAATATGCCATAAAAATATTACATTGGCCAATGACGAGAGTATCTCTTTGTTGTGTAAAAGTGGCATATTCTGTCAAAACAATCAGCTCCTCCTTTTGTCTTATAGAATTCAATGACTTCAGGACCCTGTTCCTGAGTCACGCATTGTGGATAAAAGTATTACGGTTTTGTTCTTTTTTTTTTTTTTTCAGAGGAGGAGATAAGCATTTTGTAAGACTGGTAAACAAATCCTGATGTCATGGGATCTAATCCTATGACAGCGAGCAGTTCAGGAGATAATTCTCTTTTGTTTTTCCGCACAGTGCCAACGAAAGTGAGGTTATGTTCAGTATGTTCTACAGCCAATTCATACAATGCAAACAAATTGTCAGCAGTTACGTTGCGATTGGTATTTTGTATGTTTTCACACAGCTTAATGACGTAGCATGTTGGCAAAAGGATGAACTGTAGTTTTACTGACGTAGAATATCCCACCACAAAAATAAAATGTATGAGCGTCACAAAGTGGCACAATCTTCAGTTCATATTTATCAGTTTTTTTTAGGAATATACATTAACAAGGGATTTACATTAACAAGCGCAAAACAAGGGTAATGGAATGCAGTCTTAGAAAATCGGGCAATGCTGTAGGAATTAAATTAGGTAACAAATCAATAAAGGTGGTAAATGACTTTTGTTACTTGGGCAGTAAAATAACATGATGGTCGCAGTACAGAGGATATAAAATACAGAATGGCAATGGGAAGAAAAACGTTGAAAAAGATAGATTTGTTAACATTGAATATTAATTTAACCATAAGGAAGTCCTTTCTAAAGGCATTTGTGTGGAGTGTTGCCTTGTATGGTAGTGAAACATGGATGATAAACAGTGCGGACTGGAAGAGGATAGAGGGTTTTGAAATGAGATGTTACAGAAGAATGTTGAAGATTAGGTGGGTGGATCACGTAACTAATGAGGTGGTACTGAACAGGACTGGGGAGAAAAGGAATTTCTGGCATACCTTGACTAAAAGAAGGGATAGACTGGTAGGACACATTCACATCAAGGAATTGTAAATTTAGCGTTAGAGGGAAGTGTGTAGAGTAAAAATTGAAGAGGGAGACCAAGAGATAAATAATAAAGTCAAACGGATGTAGGTTGCCATTCTTATGAGGAGATAAATAGGCTTGCTAAGGATAGAGTAGGGTGGAGAGCTGCATCAAACCAGTCTCAGGACTGCAGACCACAACAACAACAACATTTTGAAGGAACACCTCCCTCTGAAACTAAGAAGAATTTCATTGACCATCACATATGCAGAAGGGGTGTAATATTTCGCAGAGTTGGCATTGATAATGTCCCGCACTTTAGGAATAGCTGCTAATTTATCATTTCTCCTTTCATTGTTTGTTTGTTTAGAATCAAATATCAAATGTGAAAGAAGGAATTTGACTCAATTTTTGAACATCACACCTGAAAAATAGAAGACCAAATGTTCGGGGATAGAGACTATCAACACTCAAACCTCTGTTCTTGGTAGCCCCACAAAGAAAGATAAATCTAATAAGTGCTTTCACCTCTACATCATCAGTGAGTCTAGTGAATCTCTCTAACTTTGGGGCAAAGACCTGTCTTGTACTGATCTCTTCATTAGTGTTGTAACATTTCTGCATGTTGCACATCCCTTACATCACAATATATATAGTATTGCCAACATCATGAACCCAACGTTTTAGGAACCTTAAATAAAATATTACCATCAGACATGTAACATTTGGTATTTATACAACTATGAAGCAACGTACAGCTTACATGGATTCACAGCTAAGAGGAATGGATTCACGGCTAATTATTATTTTTACTGGTTTTTGTGGCATTAGTGAGAGTTACACAGTTTGCATCAAATCTCTTATGCTTCATCCCAGCTGTTACCCCACCTGTGGTTGCTGTGTTTATTTTCAGACAATAGGATATAGAATACTTAACTTTTTACATCACATTACATTTTTAAATTGTTTTTTACTGGCTAAATGTTGATTATGCAATGAAATTTTAGGTTACATCTTTTCATCATACTTGTTTGCAACTCAGCATATTACCTTTACAATGAGTAGATATTTATGATTTTCATAATATTGTATTTAGAAAGTGAATGTGATTAGGAAAGGTATGATTCTTTAATGTGTGTCATAGAATGATATAGCAGTTGTAGGTGAGGATCACTGGGTCTAAAGCAGTAATGTAGCATAAGGTAGCTTGTGGGATTAAATACAAATGTCTTTTTTTATAGAGAGTAAAGAATGTTAAAAAAGTAAAAGATCTGTAAATGTGTGCTGGAAAACTGAAAATGCATGAGCCTTATTTTTTAAACACATAAGCTGCTAGAAACTACTGTAGCTGTTATAAAAATTCAAAAGACATCAAGTTACAGTTAGCTGTACCATAAAATGAACTTCACAATTCAGAGAGAATAGTTTTCAACTTCATGCACAGACATTTGTCAAGCCACGACAGAAACAAAAAGAAAAAAAAAAAATCATAGACATGCAATTTAGTGGTTGGCCTCAGCCTTAATCAGAAAAAGTCCCTTAGTATCATTAATACAATCACATAGGCACACTTCACAAACACACAACTGTCATCTCCAACTCAGATCACAGCAGCCAGAAATGACAAGTTGTGACTGTGAAGTTTACCCAATTGAGAGAATGTGTCTTTTTATTATGAAGGCTGTAGCCGAAAACCAAGTTGCATGTGTGTGAGTGTCTTTTTTATGTACTGTTGTGACTTGCTGAAAGCCAGTGCAGGGATTTGCAAACTAGCGTTATTATATTGTTGAATTCCCACTAGTAGTTTCCATTGTTAGATAAAAAGAACTTGACTGAGACAGATAATGTATAAAGATTGAAAGTGTAGGAGAAAAATTGGAAATAACAGACAAATAAATAAAAGTTTTAAAATAAGCACAAGTTAGAAGAAAATGTTTCTCATCTAATTAACTTAAGTGATATTTATTTGTAGAGTTTGATTACATAATATTCATTCTTATATAGACTGTGCTAGCAACTGAAGAATACTATATGTTACATTGATTTATTCATGTCGATTATTCATTATATTGTAAATAAGTAATTGTTTTACAGGTAAATGTTGGAATCTCGATCAGCTATTTTCAAAATGTTACTTGATAAGGCATACAAAGACAGACAAATAAACTCTTTTATACCACCATATAGTACTGATGCAACACCTTATCAACAGACAGACTTCAGCCTCGAAGTAAGAGAAGCTTGCAAATCTAATGCCTCCATTACCACTGGGCTAAAGATATCCAAAGCAATTTTCATCGGGGATGTAGCAGTTGGTAAAACATGTGTAATTAACAGGTAATTATTTTACTTTGGGATTTTAGTTATCATTAGTTGAAATCAAGAACATCCATGCTTTCAAAATTTATTTTGCTATTTGTGATCTACGTCAATACTTACAAAACAAAGGTAAGGATAAGTGTAATTTAATGGCTTCTTTTTCCAGAATAGTTTAGTTACCAATTATGGAAAGTCCTGGTTGGAATGTAAGTAATATAATGAGGATAATTTGCAACTCACCATAAAAATGATTGCTGGGCTGTAAACAGGAACTTAGAAAAACAATCACACCCACACTTAAATAATTTTTAAATTTTGAGTCACAGTTTTTGTTAGCAAACCCAGACATTCATACATTCACATGGTCACACAAACACAACTCACACACACATGACCACCACCTCCAGCTGCTGCGGCCTGAGTGTAACTTCTGTAGTGATTGGGTATGTGAGAGGAGGGGCAAGGGTCAGGGCAGAAATATGTACGCTGCCTGATGGAGTGTGCAGGTTCTAGGAAGGAGGAGGTGTGAAATGCAGCAAAGGGAGGCAAATGGGGTGAAATGGCTGAGGAGATGCAAAAGGTGGCAGAAAGTTGGGAGAGAGGTTTAAATTGGGAGGGAGGGGGGAATGGGTGGCAGTCAGAAACTGTTAAGTGGGAAATGTAGGGGTAGTAGGATACTATTAGTTGAGATCAGGATAGCTATGAGACTGCAGAATTTCTTTAGAAAAATGGACTAATGATCCATTGGAGAGCACATTCTACAGACTCATAACCACCCTCTCCTCAACCTAAATTGAACTTCTGTTCCTACATGCCCCGCCAAACATTTCCTGCCCTCCCCCCAATCCAAACATCAGAGTTGCTGACCATTCCCATCCATCTGCCATCTTTTGTCTCCTCCCTCTGCTTCTCCCCTTTTGTCTGCCCTCATTCCCCAGTGCATTCCATATCTGCATCTTACATTTCTACCTTTGAATAACCTGCACATTCTGTTATGCAGCTCAATACTTCTATCCTCATCCTTGCCTTGTATCCTTTACTTCTCCCTCCAGTTCCATCCCCTTCTCTAACCACTCAGTGTTGACGTGACACTGAGACCACAGCAGCTAGATGGTAGCTGTGTGCGCATGAGCTGTGCCTGTGGGATTCTGTGAATTGTATGGTATGCTCTCTTTTCCTGTCGAAGACTGTGGCCAAAAATTAAAAAGCTCTGTGAGTGTAAGTGTGATTGTCTTTTCTGTGTGTTCTGTGGCACAGAAATCGTCTTTACGGTGAGTTGTAACCTATCCTCATTGCATTATTGATTTACTGATTTGTAATCCAGTTCGTATGGGTAGTATTTTATTTGGTTTGTATGAGAAGCATTCATAACATTTGTACTTTTCGGTCTGGAGAAATAGAAATGGCAGCTTTAGCTGCTTAGTTAGTACATCTCTGTGTAAGATATGTGATGATACAGCTTGGTATCACTGATAACAAATTGCCACAAGAAGGCACATTTCCATAAATAACTTGATCATATTTCACAATCATTCTTTGCCTTTTCTTCAGATTGGCCAGAAAGTTTTGTTACTATGACTCTGTAATAATATGGCTCTATCGTGCATAGTAATTGCAGATAATATCTGTGAAATCCATAAAGGCAGAAATTATAACATTCCCAGAAGTACACTATCTTTGATGTCTTTGGTGGAGAGGAATTTCCTTTGTTCATTTATTTCAATTTTGGACCTTACTTGGAAGTTAGCTTTTTTTAAACTTTAAGTTTATTATGAAGAAGCATATTCTGAGTCTCAAACATCTATGATGTATGTATGTGGTCTTCAAAGTTCAGTAAAGATGTCATATCTGAACAGCAACTTCAGGCATGTTTGTGTGCATGCACATTGGTCTTCAGAGACTGAATTGAATGAATGAAATGGGCAGATTGTTCACTGGACATAACCCAATTGAGCATGTTTGGGATGCACTTGACAGACACATTGCACACAGACCAGCATGTCCCACAATGGTTGCAGAGCTGGATATTCCACTAATGAAAGAATGACTAAATATCCCTCAAGAACTGATTGATAACCTCATATGTTCCATTCCACACAGGTGTGCAACTGTATTAGCCATCTGAGGTGATCACACATCATATTAGAGGTCAACAAGAATTACATTTTCACTATTATGTTAGCCCCATGGTGTCTTGCTCTAAGTAAATGTCATGTAAACCTAAAGTAAAGAGTTCAGAACCCCATTTTTACACTTTTCAATGGACTTCAGTGAAATGGTGTAAAATGTAGGAAAATGCAAAATGCGGGAAATACTGTTTTAAATGGTAAAATATGCTTTCTGGATCACTCTTGCATTTTCATAGTTTATTTGTGATATATGTACATAATAAATATCAAAATGCTCACCAAGAAGTTTATTATATAATGAAGGTTATCCAAATTTTTACCATATCAAGTGCCAGGTGGAACTGGAACTGGTAATTGTATGGGAAGTAGAAATTTTTGACGTAATTTCAATCATCATAATCGATTAGTCAGCAAGCCTTTAACTGGCATTAATTATGTACATAGTGTAATTCGTCAAGTTCAGTTCTTTTTGTATTTTTTTTTTTATGTTTCTCACAACAATATTCAAGAATTTATTTGCATCCTTGAGTGAAAATATATGCATAACTATTTTTTGGTGACAGTTACATAGGGTCAGCATTTCACACTATTATTGCTTTTTTGAGGTTATAATGTACCGTGCCCCCTTCAATGTGTAAAAAAACATACAAGCAAACCATCAGTCTCATTGCTTATAAAAATGTCACAAAAACTAATTAGATAAATATATGCATTTCACAACAAGAATAAATTTTCGAAATGCATCATTCAAAGCATGAAAAACTACCAATTGCCTAAACAAAATTGACAATCGGCATGGTGGCTGATGGGATACTAGTTGCATTTGAATAAATGCAAAGTGTCAAAAAACTTGACTGCATAACGTTTATAAACACTATACTTTAAGGCGAATGCCATGCCAGTGTCAATTTATGTCAATTACATCTTTTTTTTTCTTCATGAACATGGTTTCAAAAAGTGTAAAATACAGGAAAAGTGTAAATATGTTAACTCAAAAATGGGGGCGAATTAACATTGTGAACTTATGAAACTTGATAGGACCAACAAAAAATGGTGTAAATGGTGGGAACACAAAAATCCAGGAACATAAAAAAAGGGGTTTTACTGTATTTACTTGACATCCCAATAAACCAAATGCTACAAGGCATCCTTTGTTCTTGTAGGAGGGTCTGCCCAATTATCCTGCACAGTGTTCTTGAGTTTAGCCCTTCGTTCTTTATGGGATTGAGATCAGGTGTCGTTAGAGGCTATGGTAGGCAATGAATAATATTCTCTCTATTTTGGAAACGGCTCTGAATCCTAATACTGGTGTGTGATGGATGATTATCATGTTGGTTAATGAGATGTCCTTCGGAGTACCAAAGTTGAGCTCCAGGAATGATTACATTTTCAAGGAAATGTTCATAGCTTGCTGAATTGAACTTTTATTGGATTCATTCTAATATTCTTGCACCCATATAAGACATCCATCCTCAACAGGTTCTTGCTTCAGTTTATTAAATTTATCTTGTACTCACATGTAAATTAGATTCAGTGTTGCATCAAGTATGTAATTAGTGTATTCTTCTGCTGTGTGAATCACAACTGTCATCTGTTTTGTTTTCGTTGGCTTAGTAGTAGCTGTAGTTGTCTTGGTTTACCTTAGTTACCATCTCTTGAGTCTACATTGCTTCTTTCTAGTTTTTCTGGGTATTGAAATCATGAATAGGGACTGTGAGTACTGTGTGCGGATGTTCGCTGAGCTGGTGACACTTCGCTCTCAGCTTTGTGTCTGTGTAAATGTGTAGGTGTGTGTGTATTTGTTTACCTTCCTTTTCTTCCCACAAGGTAAGTCTTTCCTCTCCCGGGATTGGAATGGCTCCTTACCCCCTCCCTTAAAACCCTCATCATTTCCTTTCCCTCTCCTTCCCTTCTGCCTGAAGAAGCAACTGGGTTGCAAAAGCTTGCGTTTGTGTGTGTGTGTGTGTGTGTGTGTTATTTGTGCTGCTATCACCACCTGTGCTCCTTCGCCTTGTTAGTAGTCTTCATCTATTTTTATGTATATATTTTTCCTGCTAGGAATTTTTCGTCTATAATGTTCGATATATTGAACTTTATTGATGAGAGGAGAAAATATAAAAATTTGGCACGTGAAGCAAACAAAAGGTAGTACAATCGTCTGGCTAAGCAGGAGTGGCTCTAGGGCAAATGCAGAATCATATAGGAATGTATAAATAGGGAAAGAGATACCACCTACAGGAAAATCAAAGAGATATTTGGAGACAAGAAAAGCAGCTGTATAAATATCAAGAACTCGGACGGAAAACCAGTACTAAGCAAAGGGGAGAAAGCTGAACAGTGGAGGAAATATATAGAGGGCCTATATAAAGGAAATAAACTTGAAGGCAGCATTCTAGAAATGCAAGATAAAGTGGAGGAAGGTGAAATAGGAGATATGATACTGCAAGAGGAATTTGACAGAGTGCTGAAGGATTTGAGTCAAAACAAGACCTCTGGAGTGGATGATATCCTGTCTGAACTGCTGATATCGTTAGGAGAGCCAGACATGAAATAATTGTTCCACCTGGTATGCAAGATGTATGAAACAGGGGAAATACCCTCAGACTTCAAGAAGAATATAGTGATTCCAATTCCAAAGAAAACAAGTGCAGGAAATGTGAAAATTACAGAACTATTGGTTTAACAAGTCATGGTTGCAAAATACTAACACAAATTATTTACAGACAAATGGAAAAACTGGTGGAATCTGACCTCAGGGAAGATCAGTTTGGACTTAGGAGAAATGTAGGAACATGGGAGGCAATACTCACATTACGACTAATCTTAGAAGATAGGCTAAGAAAAGGGAATTCTACATTCTTAGCTTTTGTAGATTTGGAGAAAGCTTTTGACAATGTCGACTGGCATACACTCTTTCGAATTCTGAAGGTATCAGGGATAAAATATAGGGAGTGAAGAGCTATATTCAACCTATACAAAAACCAGACAGCAGTTATTAGAGTTAAAGGACAAGAAAGAGATGCTGAGGTTGGGAATGGAGTTAGACAGAGTTGTAGCCTTTCCCCAATGTTGTTCAATCTGTACATTGAGCTGGTGGAGAGGGCATTAAAGTTCAGGGAGAAGCAATAAAAACTTGGCGGTTTGCTGATGACATAGTAATTTTGTCAGAGACTGCAAAGGATCTGTAAGAGCAATTGAATGGTATTGACAGTGTCTTGAAAGGCAGATATAAGATGAACATTAACAAGAGTAAAACAATGTAATGGAATGTAATGTCAGAAAATTAGGCAATGCTGAAGGAATTAGATTAGGTAATGAGACAATAAAAGTGTAGCAAAATAACTTCTGATGGCCGAAGTAAAGAAGATATAAAATGCAGAATGACCATGGGGAGAAAAGCATTTCTAAAGAAGTGAAACTTGTTAACATCCAATATTAATTTAAATGTTAGGAAGTCCTTTCTGGTAGCATTGGATGGTTTTGTGTTAAGAATGGGGAAGGAAATTGGCCATGCCCTTGGAAAGGAGCCATAATGCAATTTCCCAAATTTGAGTCCAGTGTGTTACCACTGCACGCACCATCTTGCTCAGTGAAATTAATTGAAATCTGTATGAAATACTGCTTCCCTACATTTCCTTACCACAATTTAGCTAAAAGAACATAACTTTCTTTTTGGTCTAGGTTCCTGAAGCAAGCCTGAAAATGATTAGTATGGAATAAACCAAGCAGTTATAATAGTATATTTCTGAATTTATTTAACTCTTTACAGATGAGGAATAAAGTAAGTGCTTCAGTTGCACAATTTTTCTATTATACCACATGACCAATTTCAGACAGTTCAAAGACCTTAATCTGGTGTATAACCATAAATCAGAAGCTTCAAGGCTGCCATATACTGTCCATACGAGGTGATGCACAGCAGATAACAAGTGGAGTCCACCAACTCTTGCAGGTAGTGTAGAGTGGCCTTACAGTTTTTGATTTATGTTTATACAGCAGGGCTTAACCCCACAACACTGGTCATGTGGGATATAATAAAAAAAATTGCAATTGAAGTGGATACTTTCTTCCTCTACAATGCTCAGATGCAAATATTCTGCCTACCAAATCCTTTTAGAGATGAGTTTCATGAAACAGCCAGACATCACTTGCAACACTCAACAGTTGTACAAATATTAAAGAAGAAACATTTGATTCGCTACCACACTTTCACTTTTCTATCATTCCTGTTAGTTTGTTACTATGCTTGCACTTAGTTTTTCTTTTGTGTGTGTATCTGTTGGGGGCAGTGGTTGTAGGAATTGAATGTCACCTTTTCTTTACAGTATTATAAAAGGATAGATTGTAACTCACTGTAATGACAATCACTGAGCTGCAGATGGGAATGAACTAAAGACACTCAGAATCATACTATTTTTACTTCTGTGAAAGTTTTTGAGATATGGTTGGAGACTGTTGGTTCAGAATTTTATACAGGTTATTGTTTACAGCCATAAGCTATTTGAAATATGCCGTCTTAAGCCTTCAGCTGTATGTTTTCAAACTGTATGAGTTTTGCATGTCTGATTGAATTAATGTAAGAGTGTTATTTTTCTGACTTTTTGGTGTTCGCTGAAAGCTGTAGTTGTGTGATTGTGATTGTCTTTTCTTCATGCCTGTCTGTGTCACAGCAGTCATCTTTACGGTGATTCTAATGTATTCTTTTCATAATATTGTGGATATTATAGCTTGGGATTTCCATTGTGTTATTTTAGATAAAACAAAAGAGCTCATAACTGCTCTTCATCAAACTGGAGTACACTTTCATGGCCACATTTCTTCATGAATTATCTTCTGCTACAGTGTTTTGCCCCAGTTTTTGTCTTCAGTCACGTTTACTTTCATTCTTTGAAAGTTTAAAATATTCCTTGTGTATTGGGTGATAATACCCTTAAGATAACTCAGAAATATACCAGCTTTTCAAATTGAATATTCCACTAGGATTTGAACAATTGTTGTGGGCAATTTTGTTGTCTTGTTGAAAAATGTAGTTAAAAATTGAAGTAAATGATAAAAATTAATGTTGCTGTTTCACTACTGATAATAGTGCTGACTTTTTCTGTGCTAAGAATCACTGCATGGTGAATTGTGTTTCAGATTCTGTCATGAGCGGTTTGATGCAAACTACAAGGCTACTATTGGTGTAGATTTTGAAGTAGAACGATTTGATATACTGAATGTGCCATTCAATCTGCAAATGTGAGTACCATAAAGCAAGATGTTAAAAATTCCTTTTGAAAAGCACTAACTGATCTGCTTTAAGAGTCACTTCACTTCAGAAGTAGTTAAAACTAACAATTGCAAGGTAAATATATTGCCTTTTTTTCCCCAATTTTTGCATTGGACTAATGATTTTTGATGAAAACGGGGAAAAACATGACTAATAGAGTTTTTCAAACATTGGAAATTCCAGGTTAGGATATCCACAGTACTATGAAAAAGATAAATAGCTATTCACTGCAAAGACAACATGCAGAGCTACAGACAGGCCCATGAAAAGACTTGTTACCTACAAGTTTTCAGCCAAAGATATTACACACACATACAGTAGAACCTCGTTTTTACACTTTTCAAGCGATGTCAGTAAAATGGTGTAAAATGCAGGAAAACGTAAAATGCAGGAAATAATGTTTTAAATGGTAAAATATGCTTACTGGATCAGCCTTGCATTTTCATAGTTTATTTGTGGTATATGTACATAATAGGCATCTGAAATAATGTTTTAAGTGGTAAAATATGCTTACTGGATCAGCCTTGCATTTTCATAGTTTATTTGTGGTATATGTTCATAATAGGCATCTAAATACTCACCAGGAAGTTTATTATACAATAAAGGTTATCCAAATTTTTACTATTTTAAGTGGAGTGCAGAACTGGTAATTTTATGGGAAGTAGAAATTTTTGACATAATTTCATTCAGTACAATCGAGGACGCCAGTATTTTATGTACCAGGCAGAACTGGTAATTTTATGGGAAGTAGAAATTTGTGACGTAATTTCTTTCGAGGATGCCGCTATTTTATGTGCCAGGCAGAACTGGTAATTTTATGGGAAGTAGAAATTTTTGAGGTAATTTCATTCATTATAATCGAGGATGCTGCTATTTTATGCACAGGCAGAACTGGTAATTTTATGGGAAGTAGAAATTTTTGAGGTAATTTCATTCATTATAATCGAGGACGCCGCTATTTTATGTGCCAGGCAGAACTGGCAATTTTATGGGAAGTATAAATTTTTTACATAATTTCGTTCATTATAATCAAGGACGCCGCTGCTGGGCTATGTAACACATCTTCAAAATTACCTGAACCGCTTCGATAGATATCGTTTGGACGCCGCTGCCAGGCTATGTAACACATCTTCAAAATTACTGCCTTTTACCGGCATTAATTATTTACATAGTAAAGCTCCTAAAGTTCCGTTATTTTTGTATTTTTCGATGTTTCACACAACAATATTAGAGAATTTATTCACGTTCTCAATTTGTAAACATAGGCATAAGTATTTTTGTGATGTCTGCATAGAAACGGCATCTCACACCATTATCGCTTTTTGGTGGTTGTGGGTATTATGATACTCAACTTTGACAGATAACGTTCTTTATTAAACAGAAATATGTATCACAAAAACAATGCAACTCTTTATTCTCACATCAACAAAGCAAATGGTTCCGATTGATTGAGTACAGGCCAGCCACTCTAGCAAAGAAGCTAGCGGAAAGAGGAACTACACTGCCACAAATCGGCATTATTCTCACGTAAACAAACCGTTCTGTTTGTCTGAGTACACTTCAGGTGCTCTGGCAAAGAAGCTAGTGGAAAGAGGAACTACATTTCCACAAATCGGCGTGTCGTAAGTCAACTACAATACAACAACAACTACAATACAATTACAACTGCCAACAACAATACACGAAATATACGTTTGAATAAATGCAAAGTGTCAAGGAACTCAACTTTGAATAATTTTTAAGCACTATACTTTAAGGGGAAAGCCATGCTAGCATCAATTTATGTAGATTACGTCATTTTTTCTTCAAGAACATGCTTTCGAAAAGTGTAAAACGCGGGAAAAGTGTAAATATGTTATCCCATATACGAGGGTGAATTAACGTTGTGAACATAGGAAATTTGATGGAACCAACAAAAAAGGGTGTAAATGGCGGGAAAACGTAAAAACCGGGAATGTATTAATAAAAATAATGTTCACATGATTGCTATCTACATAACAAGGAAATTACAAGGAAACTAATAGAGTAGTATAATAATGGGGACTTCAGGTTAACAACAATCAAACAAAATATATGATAATAGGAGAGAGAAATCAATATTTGACACTGGAACAAGGAATTGGAACTATTAAACACACTGAAGAGTACAAGTATCTTGGAGACAGTATCACACATGATGGCATACAAAACAAGGAAATTATTTCAAGAATCAATGCTGGGAAGTTTTTTATTGGAACAGTAAATGGTATTTTATAGGACCAACAGATTAGAAAGGAAAAGAAAAAAAGAAAGAAAAAGCCTCAGCACAATTATTAAAAGCATTATTTAAAATGGATCAGAAGAAAGGTCAGTAAATTCATAAGTAGTAAAAAAAATTGATGGCAACTGAGATGGACTATTGGAAGCAAACCACAGGGAACGTTAAAAATTTCATCACAGATCTTTTAAAAGAAAAACAATTACTTTTATGATATGGGCATTAAAAAAAAAGATGTCAAAGGAGAGTCTGCCACAGAAAATTATGGTATGGGAGCCAGCAAGAAGAAAAAAAAGGAGGAGATTTGTATACTACAGTAAAACCTCGTTTTTATGTTCCCGGTTTTTACATTTTCCTGCCATTTACACCATTTTTTGTCGGTCCCGTCAAATTTCCTATGTTCACAATGTTAATTCGCCCTCATTTTTGCATTATCATATTTACACTTTTCCTGCATTTTACACTTTTTGAAAGCATGTTCATGAAGAAAAAATGACGTATTCTACATAAATTGATTCTAGCATGGCTTTCCCCCTAAAGTATATATATAAAGTATATCAGAACCAGTTGCTTTGTTGATGTGAGAATAAAGAGTTGCATTGTTTTTGTGATGCATATTTCTGATTCATAAAGAACGTTATCTGTCAAAGTTTGGTATCATAATACCCACAACCTCAAAAAAGCGGTAATAGTGTGAGATGCCAATCCTATGCGAACATCACAAAAATACTTATGCATATGTTTGCACTTGAGAACATGAATAAATTCTCTAATATTGTCACATAAAACATCGAAAAATAGAAAAAGAACGGAACTTTAGGAGTTTTACTGCATAAATAATTAATGCCAGTAAAAGGCAGTAATTTTGAAGATGTGTTACGTAGCCTGGCAGCGGCGTCCAAACGATATCTATTGAAGTGGTTCAAGTAATTTTGAAGATGTTTTACATAGCCCAGCAGTGGCGTCCTCAATTATAATGAATGAAATTACGTCAAAAATTTCTACTTCCCCTAAAATTACCAGTTCTGCTCTGTGCTTAAAATAGTAAAAATTTGGATATCCTTTATTGTATAATAAACTTCCTGGCGAGTATTTAGATGCTTATTATGTACATATATCACAAATAAACTACGAAAATGCGAGGCTGATCCAGTAAGCACATTTTACCATTTAAAACACTACTTCCTGCATTTTACACTTTCCTGCATTTTACACTATTTTACTGAAGTCCCTTGAAAAGCGTAAAAATGAGGTTCTACTGTATTTAGGTTCCTTTCTGATAGTTAGAAATGTAGATACGTCAGGGGCATTTACTCATGTATAAACAATTTGTTCACTGAAAGATTGTTGTACAATATCTTTCACTTTATCAGGCTGTCTGGTACAGCAACCAATGCGTTATAATTTCTAATAAAACACAGTCTTGGTTGTGAATATTTTATTTATATCAACAGATTTAATCTTTTTGTGACATCATCAGAATAGTACTTTACACCAGTCGCTTGCATTAAAAATATCTCACGTCCAATGCCTGGCAAACACCAGTCTTTAAAAAATAGTACTGGGTTCCTGGCACCAATCAAAAACCTAACATGAAGCTGCAGCTAAGCCATGATAGCACAGAGATAACTACACATTGACAAATTTAAACACATCACAGTTTATGAATAAGTTGTTGTCTCCATTGCACTTCTGAACTTCAAGCCGGGCAGCTTAAAGATGTAATCTGGCTGATGTAAAGTATTATTTTAACATTCTGATGATGCCCCAAAAAGACAAAATGTGTCAGTCTAAATAAAATATTTGCAACCAAGACAGTGTTCTATTAGAGATTTTTATGCTTTGGAAAGTTACAGTGGGCTGCAAGGGTTCATGTTAAGGAAGTACAACTTCTTGCATTTAGTCCCAGGACCGGTCAAACAAGTAAATCTTAAAATTTCCAATTATTAAAATAACAAATGATGTATGTTCTTGAGTTGAAACTGACATCAATTCTGAACCAAACAAACTGTTTTACATGGAATGTTCATCATTTTTTTTAGTTGTTGAGAAGTCCATTACAAAGAACTCCAATGGTGTGGTGCTATACTATATGTTATACAAGCACATTGTAATGTGGCCTTGCATTACTGCAGGATGCCCCCAGCAATACCTCAAACATGAAAGTTAACACAAAATAAAAACAGATTTTCACTAATACATCAATTGCAAACTACTTCTTGGCTGAACTGAGTTCAAAATTCCTGTTTGTTCAGTCATGCAGTCATGTTGCACACTGAGGGTAAATATGCTGTTTGTACTTTTTTTTAACTTATTGGGTAACTGTGGTAATTAACAAGTTTTTAATCATGAAGTGTTCATAAATTTCTGTTTCATTTTCTGAATGTAAGTTGTCTTCTTGATAAGACTTCATACACATGTAAAAAAGTGTTTCACCCGCCAGACAAAAGAACTACAGTGCTCTACATTCCGGTGAATTGGTATTTACAAAGTAAAAGAGGAATGGATAACTATGAGAGATGAAATAGTGAAGGTAGCAGAACACCAAATAGGTAGAAGCTGGTAGAAGCTGACATAGGAGAAGATCAGTTTGGATTCAGGAGAAATGTAGGAACATGGGAGGCATTACACACCTTACAACTTATGTTGGAAGATAGTTTAAGGAAAGGCAAGCCTACCTTGAAGTTTTCCCAGCATATTGGTTGGTCCATCATATTTCAGACTTGCAGCCGGATCATGTTGACGTCTTGCAAAAATATTTCGGCTGACAAACATGCAGCCATCTTCAAGTGAGTACGAGACTGAAGATTACTGTTGATCATTGTTCTATATATACTGTAGATTGGCACAGCGGTGCCTGTGCAATGAGGATAGATACTAGCGACCCCCTCCCCCTGTCAAGTTGGGCATGCACTGCAGCAGAAGCGGGTCGCATCTGCGTAATGGTTTACTTACATTCATTTGGATGGCATGAATGTAAGTACTCCATTATGCAGATATGGCCCGCTTCTGCTGCAGATCCGACAGGGGGCGCACTAGTATCCATCCTTATTGCACTGGTGCCGCCAGGCCAATCTTCGGTATATATAGAACAATGTGCACCAGTAATCTTCAGTCTCGTACTCACCTGAAGATGGCTGCATGTTTGTCAATCGAAATATTGTTGCAAGACATCAACATGATTGGGCTGCATTTCCAGAATATGATGGACCAAGGCAAACCTACATTTGTAGCTTTTATAGATTTGGAGGAAGCTTTTGGAAATGTTGACTGGAATACACTCCATCAAATTCTGAAGTCAGCAGAGGTAAAATATAGGGAACAGAAGGTTACTTACAACTTGTACAAAAAACCAGACAGCAGTTATCAGAGTTCAAGGCCATGAAAGGGACACAGTGATTGGGAGGGAAGTAAGACAATGTTGTAGCCTTTCTCCAATGTTATTCAATTTGTACACTAAGCAAGCTGTGAAGGAAAGCAAAGAGAAATTTGGAGAAGGAATTAGAGTTCAGAGTGAAGAAATAAAAACATTGCAGTTTGCTTGTGACATTGTAATTCTGTCTGAGACAGCAAATGGCTTGCAAGAGCAGTTGAAGAAAATGGACAGTGTGTTAAAAGGAGCGTATAAGATGAACATTTACAAGAGCAAAACAAGGGTAATGAAATGCAATCTTAGAAAATAAAGGTGGTAGATGAGTTTTGTTACTTGGGTAGTAAAATAACGTATGACAGTACATGTTCGCAGAATGGTAGTGGGAATATGGAAAAGAGAAATTTGCAAGCATCAAATATTGAAGTTTAAGGAAGTCTTTACTGAAGGCTTGTTGGAAGTGAAACTTGGATGATAAACAGTTTAGACAGGGAGAGGATAGAGGCTTTTGAAATGTGGTGCTACAGAAGAATACTGAAGATTAGGAGGGTAGATCGCTTAACTAATGTAGAGGTACTGAATAGAATTAGGAAGAAAAGACTAAAAGAAGGGATCGATTGGTAGGACACATTCTTAGACATCAATGAATTGTAAATTTAGCATTTGAGAGGAGTGTGTGTGTGTGTGTGTGTGTGTGTGTGTGTGTGTGTGTGTAGGGGGTGGGGGATCACAAAGGAAGACCAAGAGACACATATAGTAAGCAGATCCAAATGTACGTGGGTTGATGTTCTTATGAGAAGATGAAGAGGCTTGCTCAGGATAGAGTATGGTGGAGAGCTGCATCAAACCAGTCTCCAGACTGAAGATCACAACAACTACATATTGCTTATGCTGCCTTGACTAAAACCTGTTTCAATCTCGTCCACTCTATCTCTACATTCTTCCACTCATCTTTTGGAAGCTGTGTCTTAATCTTCTCCCAGTCTATCTCTTGGGTTTCTCTATCTTTCAGTTTCCAGCAGTTGACTTCTGCCTTTCTTTTTCCCTCACATGTGTCTTTTCTGAATTTCTGTAGTGTCCCAACCACCATGTGCCATACCTGGTAATAGCTCAATGTTCTCACTCTGGTTGATGATCGCTGCTCTTGGTAGCGGCTGGCTGAAATCTCATAAGGCGAAAACCAATTCA
This sequence comes from Locusta migratoria, assembly GCA_026315105.1. Classification (NCBI taxonomy): domain Eukaryota; kingdom Metazoa; phylum Arthropoda; class Insecta; order Orthoptera; family Acrididae; genus Locusta; species Locusta migratoria. The sequence continues at coordinate 50,173,689 of CM048746.1, read as the reverse complement.
CTACAAATGACTAATGCAACACAGAGAATTGCAGTTCTTTGACACTTTTAATGATTTGTATATGCCCAATTGTTCCCATTTATGACCAGCTTACAGTATAATCTATTATGGATTTCTGTTTTAAATTCCAACTGAATCTGGGAAACTTGTGGTTATCTTTCATCTTATACTACCCATTACCAATTATCCATTTATTTCTCAGACACATGTTTAGCAGTACCTCATCTTTCTCATTTCTGTGATCTTCTCCATGGCTTCCGGTGACAGTTTTATATCCTCTTCTATCATTTTCTAACTTCGGCATTAAAGTCTTTCATAATCACAATACCTTTTTAGATGTTACAGCATCATCCAGCTTGGTGATAAACTCTTCCATGTCATCTATTTCGCATCCTATTTGAGGAGTGTAAACCTGAAGTACATCAAGAAAATTTCCTTGTATCATAATCTTGTTTAATTATTCTGTCACTTACTTTCCACTCAGTACTTTGTTACCAGTTCTTCAGCTACTGTTGTTACAACATCATTTTTTTTTATTATTTTTTTTTTTATTTTTTATTTTTTTATTTTTATTTTTTTTTATTTTATTTTATTTTTTTATTTTTTTTTTTTTTTTTTTTTTTTTTTTTCCGTGACCACCACATCCTAATCCCTTTTTTCAATTTGTACATTGAGCAATTTGTGAAGGAAAGAAGGAGAAATTTGAAGAAGCAATTTAAGTTCAGAGTAAAGAAATAAAAACATTGTTTTTTGCCAGTGACACTGTAATTCTGTCAAAGACAGCAAACGACCTGGAAGAGCAATTGAACAGGATGGACAGTGTGTTGAAAGAGGTGTATAAGATGAACATTATCAAGACAAAACAAGGGTAATGGAATGCAGTCTAAGAAAATCGGGTGATGCTGATGGAATTAGTTTAGGTAATGAAACAATAAAGGTGGTAGTTGAGTTTTGTTACTTGGGCAGTAAAATAACATATGATGGTCACAGTACAAAGGATATAAAATGCAGAATGGCTATGGTAAGAAAAGCGTTTTTGAAAAAGAGAAATTTGTTAACATTGAATATTAACTTAAGCATAAGGAATTCTTTTGTGGAGGCATTTGTGTGGAGTGTGCCTTGTATGCAGGTAAAGCATGGACGATAAATAGTTCGGACAGGAAGAGGATAGAGGCTTTTGAAATGTCATGCTACAGAAGACTGCTAAACATTAGATGAGCAGATTAATTAACTAATGCGGAGATACTGTTTAGAATTAGGGAGAAATATAATTTTTGCTATACCTTGACTAAAATACAGTAAGCAGTTTCAAATGAATATGGGTTGCTGTTCTTATGAAGAGATGATGAGGCTTCTTCAGGATAGAATAGGTTGGAGAGCTGCATCAAACCAGACTTTAGACTGAAGACCACAACAACAACTTTGTTTATCCACTACTGGCTAGTTGGGCCTAACATAGCTTCAACAGAGCCCCATTGGCCATCACTTTTGAATGCTTCTTTGAGACCTTCATGGCTGCCATAGTGGTCCCAGGCACACACCATCTCCGCCATACTTCACACCCACAGGCAATCCCCTACTTTGTGATGTTGCCCGCCTCCCACAACTTGGATGAGGAATTGGACTTTGAGAGATTCTTAATAATAGAATTTGTTTTTTGATCAGGAATTACACTGAAAATCTATCTACTCCATTTGCAGAAGGACAGGAGGACTTTCAACTGATTCTTGAAGAATGATTTGAAAATTGTTCATGTATTTCTTCCAAAAACTGAAATGAAGTTTTTAAAATTGTAGATTTTTCTTTTTCTTTTTTCTTTCCTTGTAACCAGGAAGCATAGGGAAATTGGTTCTGGCAGTTGGAAAAATATTGCATCAAAATAAAATTTCAGTCTCACTGCACTGCAACATGAAATGGCGCACTGTAGTGAGTATTTCTGGAAAGTGCCAAACAAAGCCGAGACTGTCCAAGCCTCACTCTGTTCATCTGTGGGCCACCCAGCTGTCCCAAGCGCCATTTGGTATTCCATGGCAGGTCCTGTATTAAGGGCATGGCACCTTACCCAGATGGTGAAATGCGGCCAGAATGCTCTTGACACAGATGCAAGTGCTGCATTCCCCAACCACTGCAGTCTCATCCCCACACCATATGCCCCCTGTTCCAGATGCAGCCATTTGTTGCCAGGTGATGATGGGCACTCACAAATATAAGTAACCCAGCAACAGTAAAATCTCAGCATTTCAGCAAAAGATGATGAATATGTCACTTGTCAGAACATCATGATTTAATTGCACAACCACCCAAATGAAAATCTCAACTGATGTTAAGGATAGTTTTGTGGATCCCTTTCTTTGCCCCTTTTATTACACAGGGTCACTAGTATATTTTTCCAATAACTGAGCAAGAGATTTGAAGGTAAATGCAAGATAAGTAAGGAGCCAATGCAGTAGAACACTCTTTCTTAAACCAAATTGGGCTTCCACCTGGATTTGGTGAATTATTTGTTTTCAACTCTTTCAGGTGTTTCTCTACACCAGGGATGGCTATTATTGTATAGCCTATAAGGGAGTTGAATCACTGAACAATGGTGTGTTTTTGCAATACTCTTATGTGAGCTATTTTTCCCCCATTTATTGCCATCTCTTGCCAAATGAGACTGGTCTGTGAGTGACTGGATTGAAGCCTTTGCCCTACTTATTGCTTTATGTAGAATTAGAATTTTGTCAGAAATATCTTTTCCTAAGGTATATGAGGGTATTTGTTATATGCTTCACACATCTATATTTTTAGAGTCCCATGAATCTGTACTATCTGTGCCTACCTTTGTTTGCTGTTCATAATAATATGTAGATAGGGAACAACTCAACATAAAGACGAACGTTGAGCTGCTGACAGACACGATAAAAGACACACAAACACACACATAATTCTAAATGTCTGGCTGCAGCCTTCCTCAGACAGAGAAACCCATCCCCACATGTCAGCCATCTCTGGCCGCCCAACATAGTCTGTGTTTGCTGTTCCTTTTTTTTTTTAAGCAAGACCACAATGGTATTTGCTCCCTCGGCATTACCTAAATTTTGTTATTAAACCACATTGGCTATTTTCCATCCTTAATCCACTTACTCACTACATACATTTCAATAGTAGACTTTAATTTCTACAAACTTTGCCCATAACTCTTTTGTCTTCATCATACTGGAAATGATAGCCATTCATCAGCTATATGGGATGCTAACAGCTACTTATCTGCTCTTTCTAGCAAAATACTCTCTTATCTGTTTTGATGGATTTACTAACTCTAGTATCCATTGTCACTGTGATATGATCATTACTAATATTTGGTTTTACACAGACATCATTGACAAAGTTAGCACTTTCTGTAGGTGCAAGGTCTAAAATATTTCCGGTATGTGTGTGCTCTTGATTTAGCTGTTCAAGACAATTTATGGGAAACATGTTCAACAGTAGTTCAAAGACTGCTTGTTTGTTCCATATGCAATAAATAAATAGATGCCCCAGTCTATACTTAGTAGGGTAAGTTGATTCAAAATTATATTGCATGAACTGAGTAGTTCTGCTCTACTGAGATGAGTCTCTTTGAATGACTTGAACTGTAAATGCTCAGAGTGGAAGATAGAATAACATTGACACCAACATATACACAATGTCTTTTTATAAGTAAGGAGTTGGTCATCCTTTGGCTTTGAGAACAGCTGCAACTCTTCAAAGAAAAGATTCATAAGTACTCTTCAAGCTTTCCCAGCAGATATATTGCACTTAGCTGTCATGTGATTGCCACTGGCTAACATTGTGTACATCCCATATTATTTCCTCATAGTATCTGTCCGACATCTTCAGGTGGTTAGACCTTGTTGGTGGCCAAGTATGACTGATGACACCTGCACATCAATGCCCCTTGATATAGAACACATGTGCAAAAAATATGCAGGTGCACAAGCCATGCATGCACAATAATTGCCAAACTTAAGTGCTCTCTGCAGAGCGGCCTATCTGTGCATGTGTTGTGGGCTGTGTTTACTAACAGTGCAGCTAGACATTAGTCGCCATAATTAAAATAATTTTGAGGGTCCATTATCAAAAGATATTGAATTTCTCGTTGTGATTTAATAGCAGCCAATGCAGGATTCCAGGATGTATCCAACTGTAATCCCACATCCCTTTTCATAAGATTGTCAGATGTATGAATATGTATTGCTTCCTTAATGATGCAATCCCAAAAAGATGAAGTTGGGGATAAAATTTCTGTCTTTTCATGTAACATATGAGTTCTGTATTCAGACAGTGTTCGGCAACTACAAACTTCTCCATTTGAAGTAGGTGTGTGTGACACTGATATTCGTCACAGCGTTCTTGTACCATGTGACATGACTGGCCTATATATGCCACCTCACATTGACAAGGAATCTTATACACACCGCATTTCCTCAGGCCAGGATAATCCTTGACTGAACCTAAAAAGTTTCTCAGTTTTGCAGATAGTCTAAAAAAAATCAATTTCTGTAAAGTTACTTAAAATTACTATATGTACCAAAACCTGCAAGAATATAGCCCTTGAAACCAGAAACACTAAAAATGTAACAAATATGTGAGAATAAGATTCTTAAAAACAGAAGCACTAACAAAATTTAAGAACTTGACTGATAATGGCAATGCACAAAATTTGAATTACACTACTTAGTGTTTTGCAGGAATGACACTGGTGACAGCTAGCAGTAGTCTGAAAGAGCAAGAGTAACATAGGACTTGCTTCTGTCATTTGAATAGAAAATGTTTCAACACCCACTATACATTCCACATGTTTTCTCAACTGATAGCACTTATTTCCAAAATTGAAGGAGTTTCTGATTGGACATCATTACAGAAGTGGCGATGAACTTCAAAAAGCCTTTAATCAATGATTGAGCAACTTGGTGGCATCTGAGTTTTCAGAAGGTGTAGTAAAGCTGGTAAAATGGTACAAGCACCTAAATGTGAAATTTTACTATGTATGGAATAGCTTGGGTATCAAATTATATGTAAAATACAGTTTTGTTTGCATATATGAAATTAATATTTCTACAGGGAAAAAGTTCTTTAGTTTCCCTATGACTCCCTCTAATTGTTTTGAAAATATTTATTTTGTTGAGTATGGTACAAAACTATTTCTTTAAGTAACCATTATAAGAGCATGCACTTGTTTCAGTGTGCCACATACTTTGGAACTGCTGTACTTTAAATATCAAATAAATTGCAGTTGTGATGAGTTTCAGCAATAGTACAACTGTCACATGACCTTACTTTGAACTTTCTTTATAAAACTAAACTACTGACAATATTAAATGAGAGAGATTGTTGTGTATCTGGCACACATGACCAAGAACATTTTAACAACATTATGAGGATGCATTGCAACTCACCACAGAAATGATCACTGTGCCTTGGACAAGCACTTAGAAAAGGTAATCACATTCATATAACCAAGCTCGACTTGAAGCAGGGAGGAAGGGGACAATGGTTATGTGTGCATGGGTTGTGCCTGTCTGATTGTTTTGTGTGTGTGTGTGTGTGTGTGTGTGTGTGTGTGTGTGTCTGTGTGCAACTCTTTTTCTGACCAAGGTTGTGGCCAAAAGCTATAGTTGTATAGCTGTCTTTTCCACATAATATGTCAGTGGCTCACTTATTGTCTTCATTTGAGTTGTAGTCTATCCTCATAATATTGTTGATATTCCAACCTGGAATTTCCATTGTTAACTACATTTATTGAGATGAAAACTTGGTATCTTTAAATACATGTGGCAGAGATAATTCTATATGTTGTAAGTCCATACAGGTTTTGTCCCCTATGTTATACATGTAAGATGCAACTACATATATGAATTCAAAAATGGGATCTTCATTTGGTTTGCAAAGAGCTGGCATGCATAATTTGCATACTTAATTAAGTTGAAGACTAAATCTTTGTTTCAAATTTATTTATTTATTTGTTATTATTATTATTTTTAATTTATTTTATTTATTTTTTTTTTCCAGCTGGGATACTGCTGGACAAGAAAGATTCAAAGCAATTGCATCATCTTATTATCGTGGTGCTCACGGTAAGATATTTGTAGTGAATTGCCTCTAAAATTTGTACTCTAAGAATGGTATACAGTGAATAAAGTTTCCTAGGTTCGTTTCTGGTGTGAGAATTAAACATTAGATGTGATGACATAAAAGTTTTCTGGGTGTTGCACCGTGTCATGATGTAAGGCTATTACTTAAATAACCGACATTTCAGCCAATGTTACAGTGGCCTTCATCTGGGTATACTGATGTGAGCTGGTTGTTACTACACTTATATTACTTTCATTTAGACATTACATCATAATTTTAAAAAATAAGCGATGTTATTGGTGAATTTTTGGCGGAAGAATGGAACTTTATTTTGATAGGATGCTGAGGTGAAGGGAGTGGGGGTTATCCGTTGTTTCTTGCATAGCGAGACAAGATTGGTGTTCATCGGCGAATGGGGTGAGGGCTTCCGTTTCTCTCCTGCTGGCCATGGGCCGTGCAGTGGCAGTTGCTTACTAGTGACGCTCGCGTGTTGTGTTGTCAGTGCGGCCTATTTCACTGTGATGGCTGGTAGCCAAGAGGGGGCAAGCATGAGTCCATCTTCTCTATTGATGTTATTAGGGTGTTTTACAATTTCAATGGCTTCCCTTATCTTGCATTTAACCATCCCTGGTTGCTTAGCGAGTATTCTGGCATCGTTAAATTTTATCTTTTTGCTGCAATCTTGCTGGTGTTCAGCTACTACAGATTTATTGTGTTGGCCTAATCGAATGTAGCATTCATGTTCACGTATGTGTGTTGCCGCTGCCCTCCCTGTCTCACCTATGTATACTTCCCCACACTCGCATTCCACCTTGTATACCCCTGATGCGTGTAGTGCCTCTATGTTGTCCTTTGTGGAACCAAGTACATCCTTGATCTTGTGACTACTATAGAAGAGAGGCTGGACTCCAACCCAGCGAAGATGTTTAGCAATCCGATCTGTGACATTTTTTACATACGGTAAGCATGCTGCTGGCTGCTTTTTATTGACTTCCTGCCTACTGCTGTTTGTTTAATTTGTGTCCATGGCAGTGTGAATCACTCTATGGTTGTAGCCATTTGCCAGAAATGTTGTTTCTAGTTTGTTGAGCTCAGCTGTTTTGTTGTCTTCATCACTTAGTCTCTGTGCGCGAATCGTCAGTGAGCAGATAACAGAGTTCTTCTGTGCTGGATGGTGGTTTGATTGGGCGTGCAAATACCTGTCAGTGTGTATAGGCTTCCGATATAACCTGTGCCTAAGTGTGCCTTGCCTAGTTCTATAAACTTCCACATCTAGGAATGGAATAGTGCCATCCTTCTTGATCTCTAATGTAAATTGGATCTTCTTGTGCAATTTGTTCAGATGTTCATGAAACTTGTGTAGCTCGATTTCACCGTGGGGCCATATTGCGAACATATTGTCCACGTATCTGAACCAGCATCTTGGGCATAAAGGGGTGGAACAAAGTGCCGTTGCTTCGAAGGCCTCCATGAATATGTCGGTTGCCAATGGGGATAAGGGAGATCCCATTGCTACACCGTCTGTTTGCTCGTAGTATCTTTCTTGCCACTTGAAGTAGCTCGAAGACAAACACAACTGAACCAGGTCACATATATCTGGCAGAATATGTTCTTGTAGGATGCGAACAGTTTCGTCTAATGGCACATTGGTGAATAATGACTTTACATCGAAGCTGATCATTATGTCCATGGGTGAAATTGTTTCTTCCTTAATGTGTTCTATAAAGTGTGTCGAGTTCTTCACGTACAAGTCAGTTTTGCCAACTAGAGGTCTTAGTTTGGAGGCTAGGAACTTTGCCAAATTGTATGTCGGCAAGTTAATTCCATCCATGATCGGTCCTAAAGGCTGGCCACTCTTGTGTAACTTTGGCACTCCATAAATTCTAGGTGGAACTGGAACACTAGGAATGAGTCCCTTGGCTGTGTCGACATCAATTCTTGAGTCCTTAATTGCACTCTGCATCTTTCGAATTATCTTAGCCGTGGGGTCCGTCTTCATTTCTTTGTAGATGGGATCATTTAATAATTCTTTCATCTTATCCCCATACTGCACTGTGTCCAAGATGACTGTGGCATTTCCTTTATCTGCCTGAAGTATCACTATTTCATTGTTGTTCTTTAGTTCTGTGATGGCTGCCCTTTCCTCGCGTCTGAGATTGTGCTTCGGTGGCTTGGCAAGTGATAATATTCGGACAGTTTCCTGCCGAATTTTCTCAGCTTCTATTGTGGATGTGTGACGGAGTGCTGCTTCCACGTAGACGATGATTTCTTCTGTGGGTATCTGCTGAGGTGTGATTGCAAAGTTTAGACCCTTGATAAGTACTTCTGTGGCTGCATTGCTGATAGTGTGAGACGAAAGATTTATCACTGTTCGAGATGCATCTAGTCGTTGTGTATCTTTACGTGCCGTTTTATTGAGCTGCTCGAATTTTCTCTTCTGACGTCTAACAACAGTTATTTAAGTAATAGCCTTACATCATGATGCGGTACAACACCCAGAAAACTTTTATGTCATCTTACTCTGGCCGCAGAAGCCTACATAATTATGTTAGATGTGATGTTTATAGCCGGCCACAGTGGCCGAGGGGACTAAGGCGCTCCAGTCACGGTCTGCACGACCACTACGGTCGGGGTTTCGAATCCCCCCTCAGGCATGGATATTTGTGCTGTCCTAGTTTGTAAGTAGTTCATACGTAGTTTGTAAGTTTAGGGACTGATGACCCAGTAGTTAAGTCCCATAGACTATACAAACGTTTGAACATTTTTGATGTTTATATGTTAAAGAATGTAGTTAATTATTATGTTGTGTAACCTTCTTATGTCGTGAAACATTCTGTCAGCTGCTGCCTTAATTTTTACTTGAAGAAATGTGAAATTTTCTCAGAAGACAAGGGTATTTTGTAATTGTAGCGATGGTATGATGTTTATGTACTGTTGTGTGTCAAGGAATAGAAGGCTACAAGATGTACCATGATTACATTCAGATGTAATACCTTGGGTATTGTTCTTTCTTGTTTTATATGTTTATTATATTGCTGATCAGTTTATGTTTTATTGTTTTGTATTCTCTGATTGTAATCATACTGCACATGGCAGTATGCAGTATTAATATGTTCATAAACGGCGTGTGCGAATTTGCGATCCATTAGGGGCCTATATCTCCATTTTCTATTCATCTCAGAGTGAAGGGGTAAAGTGTTCTGTTCTGGATAGATCTTGGCTTAATGATAATTTGTGTACATATTAGAAGAATGGGTATACTATAGCTATCATACAGTACATCGTCAAAATTTTCAAAGTTACGCACTTCCTGGAGCCCATCCAAATTGAGCAAATGAGTTGGTTTTTGTACATGACATGTAGTCTATGGTGGGCCTTAAACAGCTTACAAAAGCAACACTTATTCATGGGCAGTTCCTGAGAAAATCTCAAAAAACCATGATTTTTGGGTACAAAAAAAAAAAAAAAAAAAAAAAAAAAAAAAAAAAAAAAAAACAATTGTGGGGATGGTCACTTTGATACTTTCTATTTATTGCAAATCTTCCAAATGTTTACCATATGTTCTTATGATGATATTCTCGAGGTCGTTTTTAAATTTTTTCGATATTGTTACCCATTACCGAGATCCAGAGGCTGAAACTTATCATAGTTTTGCACAAAATCACATAACCCGATTTTTAGCCATTTTAGCACCGTGAATCACATATATCTAAATAACTAACCATAGAAAATTGTACAAATATTTACAATACATCCTGCAGACAGTTACCTATAAACAGAATTTTTCAGTTTTCATAAATCTTAGTCCGTTAGATATGGCTGAAAACCACGATATTTTGCTAGACAAAGTGCATATTGTGCTGAAGGATGGCATTCGAACAGCTGTGAAACTTACCATGAGATTTGAGAAAAGGTACTCGGCGAAAAAATTTGATTTTTGTACATCTTAAAGATTGAAATCTTTGGTCGATGAAGGGGTGATTTTTGTTTTTGTTTACTTTACAGTTAATATGCAGCATCCGGTTTAGTGAACTATTGCTACATATTTTAAAGAGTTTGCAGAGGTAAAAACACATTATGTAGACTTCTCGTATGGTTGATTTTAGGTTACACAAAGCTGTGTATGAAATATAGATAACATATCGAAATTTTATTTAAAGTTTAAAGCATAATGATATCTCATGTGGTTATTGAGATATTGGTCTGTGAATGAAAGCATGCGAGATTAATAGGTTCGAAAATGCTATTTCTGATTGTGAGGTAACGTATCTTGAGGAATAAGAAATGACTAAAATGTTATGTGTATGTTGTTTAGTTGTTTATCTGGAAAATCCATTTTCCGCTTTTGGAAATGTGTATTCATTATTGTGATACACTACAAAAATTATAATTTTTGGTATCAAAAAATCCAACTGCATGCATTGGCAAATCCACACTTCTATTCATGGCAAATTGTCAAAACTATTACGATGTGTTCTAATATTATACTATCCAAATTTTACTCACCATTGATTTCATGTTATGCAAGCAGTACATTCTGATGTAACAGGAAAAATTTCGGAACCAGCTGAAAAATGCTCCTGCTGGAGCACAGAAGAGGCAAATATGTTCTCTGACACAAAAGTGAGTGACAGTTGTGATTGAAGACAATGAAAGCCGACTCTAAGTAAGAAAGAAAGGATATTGGCAACAGGACAGGAAGTGAATGGTACAACGTCAGTGGGGCGGAGAGACGATGAAAGTGGCAGAAACAGACAGCGGTGAGGAATCATGAGGGAAGGGGATGAAGACATTGAAAGTTTGATACAGACAGAAAGCAGTAGTGGGAGAGACAGCAAACAAACAGAGACACACATAGACACGGACAGTGAGGCGACATTGCTGACTATGACGTCTTAACTGGGCAAAAGCATTTACAAAGTTATATGCTAAAAGTGCGTGGATATGTTCGCATGCCAAAATTTTTGGTGAGAAAGTCGGAATGATGTTGAGGCAGCTGGTTCCACACTTTTGTATTAGAGAACATATTCACCTTTTCTGTGCTCCAGCAGGAGCATTTTTCAGCTGGTATATAGATATTGTAGTGTGACTGTGTTCTTGTCTCCTTTAGACCCACCACATAGTTTCTGTAAAATTCTTTAGATGTACTTCCAAGACAGTAGATCATATACCAGAGGACCAGCTATGCTGTTCCTCCATACTTCGATGTACTCTTCTTGATTGTACAGTCAGACTTCTTCTCCTTACTAAAGTTACTATATAAAAAGAGAACTGCTTCTTAATCTGTAGGCATTAAATAGTAAATAACTGTAGCCCACAAGGTCAGTTAAATGAAATATAATGGGATTTATTTCCCACAAGTACAGTTAGACACTTCATAAATCCGTGTCTTAGTATGACAGAAGCTAATCAACTTAATCTAGAAATTATAACATAATGATTCCATGATTTTTTATTCTTCAATATTCATTGTCCATGCAGTGTGTATGATACAAATACAATCGCTGCCACTTGCTACTGACAGGCTGTCAATACCTAAACAGAAAAGAGATCTGTGGCTATATTTGACCTCTCACCTGCTAATTATCTTTTGGTCATCTGACATCAATACAGGCAGATATGTAGTGTAAATGGTTACACTACAATACCCCCTTCCTCAGATGCAAGATGCCAAAACATACTTCTTTTCATACTACATGTGTGCTTGTAAATTTAACTGGACATGTCTTTTTTGTGAGAATTTCAGTTTATGTATGAACTATTATTCCTCTTAATCTCATTTTCATTTACATATTTCTTCAAATATTCTTTCTGAAGATACACAAACTTCAATAATCCTTCACGTATCATTTGGTTTTGACAGTAATTAAGTAATACTAGGCTTGATTCTCTAAGGAATGTAAACTTTAGACAACTACTTGTCTATTTGGAAGCTCATGTAAGGAACTGCAATAGGAATTCACTTAACATTATATATGATGGGAAGAACAATTAAATCCATTGGTTCCTTTTTACTTTAACCCAGGCCTTGAAATAGCCTGAGAAAGGTTTGAGGGTTCCTTTTTTTTCCCTCCAGGCAAAGTGTTAAGTGAGGACAATGATTTGAATTTAACCTGCATCATCATTAGACTCAAGCGTAAATTAACATGTTGGGAAAGAAGGTGGTCGCCTACCAGCTAACCCACTAGCTGCCCTCTTCAACTGTTTCTACCTCGCGGTTCTCCACTAAAGTGCCCCATTTTGCTCTTTTCTGGCAGCCATATGCCACCAGAGCCTAACAGAATGCGGCCGTCTTTGAACAGGCTGGCACTGCCACAACACGGGACAGCGGCCGCACCATTCTCACGGTGACTCGCGGCGTTATAGGGGATTCGCAAACACACGTGACTTGAGTAGAAATTGGAACTGAAGAAAGAAAGAAAGAAAGAAAGAAGAAAGCCCAAAAAACAGGTAACCCATCCCTCCCCCCACCCCAGGAACCCCTGATCCATTCAGCATGTCATCTAACACACCGGAGGGCAACACGGTGGCAAGTATGATGTTCACGGCCCCACTACAGAATGGATGTGTTAGACTGCCCTCAGAATCCCCGAAGAAAGCTCCAATTACTACTATTGAAATGCAAGATGAGTATTTAGTGTTACGTGTTTGTGCAGTGTGTATGTGTGTATCTGTATATGTGTAACTGTGTGTGTGTGTGTGTGTGTGTGTGTGTGTGTGTGTGTGTGTTTAGCACACCGGGCTGTAACTGAAAACCTCCCCAATCATCAAAAGTATATACAAACCCACCCTGTTTGTATAATAACTCTGTATTATAAAAGGTATAAAATTTCCCATAAAAATCTTACATCACTAACTAAACCTGATGATCATATGGAGGTGAGAATATTATCTCCTATGGTACTTCAAGTTACAAGAAAAAGCTAACACCATTCTCAAACATCCATTCAGCAACTCAAAAGGATGTACCCATAATTCTCGCGTCTGCTCCATGAAGCTCAATCTTTAGCTACAGGTCATCAATTGGTTATTACTAGAGTATATCAGTGTATATTTAAAGACATCTGGAATGTTTCCCAGTAGTCCACTTCAACGTCTGACAGGTTATGTTCGTAAATATTCTGGTTACTTTCAGTTGAGTTTATTTTGTTAACAGTATCAGTTATTCTTTTAGATACCTGGGAAAATTGAGACTTGGAGGTGGATTCAAGAATTTTTAATCTTTTATTAGTTTTTGACAATTCTGAATCTAAGAACTGGAATTTATCAGAGATTTCAACTTCCTTCCCAGAAAATTTTGCATAGATTTCTTCTGTTAAGTTACCTTTTTCAGATTTCAAAACTTCACTAGCAGCCTTCTTAGCTATTACCTGTACATCTTCCCTCATTAATAATAACTATTTAATGCTAATAAACTCGCTTTCCAAACGTACATTGTTTTCCTTACATTCCTGTACATGAGCATCCAATTGTTCTGTTAAAGAGTCTAGCCTATTTGATAGATTCACAAATTTATTGTTAATACCTAAAGACATTTGCTTAAGATCTTCAGATTTTTTAAAAAATTTCATTAGCTAAATCATCAGATTGTTTTTTGATTTCATTAGCTAAATCGTCAGATTGTATTTTGATATTGTTAACTAAGTTGTTTTTTAACTGTAACACTCAGAATGGCACTGCCTCACTATCTCTTTGTTCAGCTACTGACATTTTTGAAAGCATCAATCTAGTTACTGACATAAATTATCACATTTTTTTAAAACGTCACACTCGTGATACAATACACTTCACAATTTCACTCAAAGTAACATTTGTATGAAATATGTATGCTCACCTCGGTTGAATTTCTGGGCTGGCTGCATACGTCAATCAGCATGGCTCGGCAACGGCGGCCAGTTGCGTCGGTGCGGCTTTTTTTTTGTGTTGCCCCGTCATGTTCCAGCTTGGTTTGTCGTGAAGTTTCAGCCCTCTCCGATCTGACATCCACTCTTGATGTTTTTTAATTCTTCTTCATAGCAGAAGAAACCTTTTTAATGTTGTTACCTCTCACCAGTTAGTATTTTATGTTTTAATTTGCGGTTGCTATGGGCAATCACCAAGTTTCCCTCAGATATTTATTTTGGGAATTTTCACTATCAGAGAAAAAATTTTTATTCCAATTTTTCTCATGATATCTTCTCTCTCTCTCTCTCTCTCTCTCTCTCTCTCTCTCTCTCTCTCTCTCTCTGTTTCTTTTACGGTTGTCCAGCTTTTCTCAGTTTGAGTCCTATGGCACTGTCACCATATTATGCAGTGTGTTCGTGTTCTTGTCTCCTTTAGACCCACCACATAATTTCTGTAGAATTCTTTAGATGTACTTCCATGACAGTAGTTCATATACCAGAGAACCAGCTACGCTGTTCCTCCATACTTCAATGTACTCTTCTTGATTGTACAGTCAGGCTTCTTCTCCTTACTAAAGTTACTAAATAAAAAGAAGGAGAACTGCTTCGTAATCTGATGGCATTAACTACTAAATAACTGTAGCCTACAAGGTAAGTTGAATGAAATACATTGGGATTTATTTCCCACAAGTACAGTTAGACACTTCATACATCCGTATCTTAGTATGAACTTCTACAGCAATCTAACAGTAATGACAAAAGCTAATCAACTTAACCTAGAAATTATAACATAACAATTCCATGATTTTTTTATTCTTCCCATTGCACCCCCCTCAGATTTAATTATAAGTTGGTGCAGTGGATAGGCCATGAGAAACTGAATACAGAGCAATCGAGAAAACTGGAAGAAATTGTGTACAACTATGAAACAATAAGCAAAATATAAAAACTGAGCAGCCATGGGAAAGATGGGCAACATAGAGCACATTATGAGTGTAGGAGTGTTGTGGTCCTGTGGGTAGGGTTAGGAACTTTGGAGCAAGAGGTCCTTGGTTCAAGCCTTCCCTCAAACCTAAATTTTTATTTTTACAAAATTATGATCTGTCTGTCCGTTCATTGATGTCTCTGTATGCTGTAATCATTTTAGTGTCTGTGTTTTGCAACCACACCGCAAAACCGTGTGATTAGCAGACGAAAGGAAGTGCCTCTCCAATGGAAACCTAAAACATTTCATCGCAAGGTGATAGGTCAACAAATTCCTCCACACGAAAACATATCTGATGTATTCTATATGATACGAGTGATGGTATGTGTGTTATGTGACAGGAATCTCTTGTCGGCCCACCTAAATTGTACACTTGGCGAATGGATAAAAAGATTCTACCTTGCCCGATTTAGGTTTTTATGTGGATGTGATAATCACTTCCAAAAAAGTGATAAAAACATAAGAGTTTGTCTCATAAACTGCAACAAATGAATGCAACAGTTTCACAGTCTAAAAATGAAAAAATTAAAACTTTCAGCTGTGGGAAGGCTTGAACCACAGACCTTTCACTCTGCAGTTCTTCATGCTAGTCACAGGAATACGGCACTCCTGTACTCACTGGATGCTCTATGTTACTTTTCTTTCGCATGGACTGCTCAGTTTTTATATTTTGCTTATTTTTTCGTAGTTCCATACAACTTCTTTATGTTTTCTCGATTGATCTGTGTTCAGTTTTTCAAGTCCTATCCACTGTGCCAACTTATAACTAAATCTGAGGGGGGGTACGATGTGGAGGTTCCAGTGTGAGCATCAAATCAACCATGTCACAGATCATTGGCATACTGCATCACTGACATAATTCAAATGTTGATAACCGATCTATTGCACTGCATGCCATCTGCATGAAATATAGCAATGTTTCAGTTAATCAAGTACCTGTGAAACCATCACCTTTTTGGCAGCAGAACTCGTCCTGCAGTTGGCACAATTTGAGTCAATTCATGCTTGCTAATGTCACAGCTGATGAAACTAAATACATTTATTTGTCACCATTTAATGAAGATATGGTTCTCTAGGTTCCTAATATATTAGTGGTACTACCATAAAGATATCGATACATAACTTGGATAACATGTCCACAGAAATCTGAGGCAAAAAAGACTTGAAAAGCTACTGTGAACAAAGTAATTAGGAGACAGCACTCCCTTGCAGTTGCTGTGTCATTTACAGACACTAGTGAGCAATGGTATTAGCTAAGATATTCTGCCATATTACTGTCACAGACTCACAGAAGAGTTTTAAAGCATGTGCTACAGATGATCTGGATGCGCTGGTGCAGACTGCAGACCATATTTTGGAGATGTGCCCACCATCCTCATTAGCTCACCACTTGATTCTGTTATAGCATAGACATCAACATCATTGACATTGTTCACTGAGAAAAAGTGGCTGGTCACCTTCATTAAAGAACATCTCATGGTATCACAGAAAGTTTGGACCTCAAGCACAAAAATAAGAGGATCCAACTTTTTGTCATTTATCTAAGTTGAGTGGACAACACAAGTGTTCAGCTGATCATTGGTGACTCATCGTACACAGAACTTCTTAAACAGTTCTCCGAGTTCACCAGACATCTACTTACTTTAGCATGAGTACACAATAATATATCCTTACAACACTAGACTGCCAATCCATGCTCGACCACACTGCCCAATTGTTGAGAGGCTGAAAGTGGCTAAACAAGTATTCTCTTTCATACTTCTGCAGAGTATCTGCTGACCATTGTGCATCAGCTGGGCCTCACTACTACTGTGGTGCCTAAGAAGAACAATTGATGTATCTGAGCAGTGACTATCAGTAGTTAAATTCAAGGGCAGTCCAGTACTGCACATTGAAGACTTCATTTTTAACATTCATAGTGACGATTCTTTTCCACGTTGGACTTGATGTGTGCATATTATCAGACATCAGTGGTGCCAGAAAATTTTGTTAAAAGTTGTTATCATTCTCTTTGGCCTCTTAAATTTAACAAGAATGCCATTTGGGTTGTGAAATACTGCACAAGATTTCTTCGAGCACTTCATGAATGAAGTGAAGAGAGATAAGGACTTCACTATGTGTACAATGATGACACATCAGTTGTGTGAAGTTGTACAACTTCTGGAACATCTATGCCACAAATTCACATGCTTCAGTTGCATTGACTTCTCGTCAACGCCTTTAAATGTGTCTTTGAAGCTTTAGAAGTCCACTTCCTGGCCTACACACTCAATGTGCATGGAATTCAAACACACACAAGCCAAGGTAGATCCAATAGTTAACTATCTATATCTAGTGACATTAATGAACTGCAGCATTATTTAGGTTTTACAAACTTATGCCTTCTTTGTGTGTGGAGCCATGCATTGTTAGCCCCTTCTTTGAATGTTCTTCTATGCAGCTTGCACAGACTGAGCAACAGACTGCAATAGAGCAGTGAAAGCAAGACATCTTTCAACAACATAAAGACTGCTATCATCTACATAGATACTCTGCAAATCACATTTAAGTGTCTGGCAGAGGGTTCATTAACCACTTTCATAACCTTTCTCTACCGTTCCATTCTCTAATAGCGCACGTGAAGAAAGAACACCTAAATTGTTCCGTTTTCAATCTGATTTCTCTCATTTTATTGGGATGGTCATGTCTCCCTATGTAGGTGGGTGCTAGCAAAATATTTTCACATTTAGAAGTAAAAGTCTGTGATTGAAATTTTGCAAATAGATCATGCTGCAACGAATAACGTATTTCTTTTAATGATTTCTACCTCAAATCATGCAACATTTCCGTGACGCTTTTTCCCTTGTAATATGATAAAACAAAACGAGCTGCCCTTCTCTGAACCTTCTCAATCTCTTCTGTCAGTCCCACCTGGTAAGGGTCCTACACTGGGCAACAATAATCCAGGAGAGGACACACAAGTGTGATGTAGGCAGTCTCTTTGGTGGAGTTGTTGCATCTTCGAAGTGTTCTGCCAATGAAATGTAATCTTTGGTTTGCCTTCCACACAATATTTTCTATGTGTTCTCTCCAGCCTAAGTTGTTCGTAATTGTAACTCCTAGGTATTTGATAGAATTTACAACCTTAAGGTTTGCCTGATTTATCTTGTAATTGAAGTTCAGTTGATTTCTTTTAGTGATCATTTGTATTACTTCACACTTTTCATTATTTAGTGTTAATTGACAATTTTCACACCATGTAGAAATTTTGTCTAAATCACTTTGCAGTTGCTTTTGATCCTCTGTTGGCTTAACTAACCGATATACGACAGCATCATCCGCAAACAGTCTAAGGGGAGCTATTCAGATTGTCTCCTAAATCATTTATAAACACAAGGAAGAGTAGGGAACCTATAATGCTTCTCTGGGGAACACCAGATATCACTTCTGTTTTCTCAATTACCTACTGTCAATTACTACAAACTGTGTCCTTTCTGATAGGAAATTGTGAATCCAATCATACAATTGGGGCGATATTCCATAAGCACGCAGTTCCATTAGAAATCTCTTTGTGAGGTACAGTGTCAAAAGCCTTCCAGAAATCCAGAAATATGAAATCGATTTGAGATCCCTTATCACTTCATGTGAATAAAGGCCAAGGTCACTGTGCTGTTCCACAAGCACCACTCGCCTTAATGCTCAGAATGTCAGTGGAAGTGACAGGTTCAGCATTGCAACAGCAGCTGGATTATTAGTGGCAACCTCTAGCATTCTATAGCAAGAATCTGTCTCCTTCACAGTAAAACTGGGGTCTCTTCAGTCTCTGCACTCCCTCAATCTTGGTCTCCCTATCCTCATTCGTGGCCCCCCATTAAAACCGGGGGTGTGAAGTGCCATGTGATGTATTACGTGTCTACTCCTTCTGGAGATTTGAGTCATCCCTCCAGCATGGGTGTTTGTGTTGTCCTTAGCATAAGTTAGTTTAAGTAGTGGGTAAGTTTAGGGACCAATGACCTCAGCAGTCTGGTCCCTAGAGAAAAGAAAATCTCAGGGGCCCCATCACTGTTGAGAGCCCCATTGATCTTAATGCCTCCTCAATCTTGGTGCCCACAACTGCTACAGTTCTTGCAATATCCTTAAACCAGCCCTTTGTCTACTCCACTACATCTGACCCTTATTAATAAAATTGTTTTATGAATATTTTTATACTTGAAAGGTATCTATTTATTTTCACACATTTTAACAAAGATACTAACCTGAGACTATTCTGTAGTGAAATAGCCCAGACACAGGCTAAATTATCACTGGTATGGTTAAATATTGCACAGGACCAGAGAAACAGCTAATTCGCTGAAACCTGTCCTTTAGTGACTCATTTTTAACATCACAGGAAATTCTAATTCAAATACAAATGTTATAAAACCTACTCTGTTGCAGTGGATCACATATAATTATTTAAATCCTCTTCTGATGTTTCTCATCAACTTCTTTACACTTTTCACTTGTCATTCAATCACAATAAAGAATGAATATTATTAAAAAAGAAACATAGTAGTTGTAGATAATTTCTATTGCATCCAATGTAAGCAGAATTCCTGCCATCCTCATATGATCTCATTTCATAAAAATAGTTATCAGTAACATCAATGACATGGGAATGTGCTCAAGTTATTAAATACAGAACACCACTGGTCAGAATGATGTCAAATTGCAACAGAAAATTATAGAAGAAGGGGAAAAACATGTAGCAGAAGAAAAATAAATAGTGTGAAAATGTATGAATAGGTGGTGTTGTAAGCATCATAATTTAAAAGTGGTCTACTACAAGTGAATCATACAACACTGCCTAAGGTGTAAGAGAGACATTAAACAAATTGTACTTCTCAGTGTGCATGGGTGTACAGGTGTGATACTGTTAGTTACGTAAGCACATCCACCGCAACAAGGGCATATGACATTGGATGGCGAAAATCTGTTTTTTATTGTCCTGAGGCCAAAAACCCCATAAAAAACATCAATCACATCATTTTTAATTGTCCTGAGGCCAGAAACCTCATAAAAAGCATCAATAAAAACCAAATCAGATTTTTAATTTCCTTCTGACTGGTGCAAAACATGTTCAATATACTGTACTCTATTTTTTGCAACAAGTTGAAATCGAGAAACATGTTCCACAATGGATTGAAGTGTTTCCGGAGTCACATTGAGAATGTGTTGTGTAATGCATCCCTTCAATGCAGCTATGTTCACAATCAGAACACTGAAGACAATATCTTTCAGATATCCCCACATCCAGAAGTCACACAGATTAAGATCAGGTGATCAGCCTGGTCAGGCTGTCGGGAAATGGTGTCCAATAAGGAAAATGGCACTTCAGCAGCTGTTTAACTGTATTTGCAATGAGCAGATGTGCGCCATCTTGCATAAATAGATCGAATCCACACATCTACATTGTTGGAGAGCTAGAATGGTGTGGTTGCGCTAAAGACACTCATAGCTCTTAGCAGTGACAGTGCAGGTAATGGGTCCAGAAGCCCTGTCTCTATGAAAAAAATATTGCCCTATGATAAATGATGTGATTAACCTGCATCACATAGTGATCTTTTAAGGATGAAGCGGTATTGGTTAATTTGCCTGTGGATTTTCTGTTGCCCATATTTGACAATTCTATGAATTGACATATCCTGTCGGATGGAAGTGGGCTTCATCTGACCACAAACTCTTCCATGGCCATTCATCATCCACTTCCATGTGAGCAAAAAATTCTGAAGAATAAGTCTCTCTTGCTGGCAGGTCAACAGAAAGCAACTCATGCATATGGATATTTGTGAATGGATTGCAAAGAAGGATGTTTCGTACAATTTTACGCTCTGTGCTCACAGGTTTATCCAATTTTCTGACAATTCTCCATGCATTATATTTGTTCACACCACCAATGGACTCATCCTGCATTGCTGTGGCCACTTCTTCTACTGATGTCAAATCAATTCGTTTCCTCCCTCTACCAGGTTGCACACCAAAGGAACCACATTATTTAGTATTTGTTTGACAATCATGAATAGTGAATGTTGTGAGTGAACGTGTGAAAATGGAGAAAATTGATTGTCGTTATGTGATACATTTTTATTTTATTTTATTTTAATTGAAAGGCCTCAGCACAAACAATATTAAAGCTGAGCTAGATTGTACTTTGCAAGAGTCAGCTCCTTTGTTTACATCAGTAAAATATTGGGTAGCTGAGTTTAAACAAGGCTGTACGAGCTTCTAAGATGATCATCACAGTGGTCGACCAAATGAGGTGATGACTTGAGAAATGGTGAAGAAAATCCAAAAAGCGGTACATTATGATATTCAACTGACAGTGCTTTAGCTAGCAGCCATAGTAGGCATTTCAAAATGTGCAGTACATCACATATTATGTGAAAATATGAACATGAGAAAACTGGGTGCAAGGTTTGTGCTGCATTTGCTTGCACTTGAGCAAAAACAGCGATATGAATATAAAGCTGGGTTTTGTGCTGTTTCGTAACCATGGATGAAACTTGGGTCCACCACTTCACTCTCTAGACAAGAGAACAATCAAAAAACTGGACACAAATTGGAGAACCAACTCTGGCAGGCAATGTCACGGTGCCTGTTTTTGGAATGGTTATGGGATAATTTTCAGTGACTACCTTGAAAAAGGAAAAACTATCAATAGACAGTATTATGTGAACTTATTACAACGTTTTGGTGAAGAAATCAAGCAAAAATGGTCACATTTGGCCAAGAAAAAATTATTATTACTACAGGACAATGCACCAACTCATGAGTCTGTTATTGCAATGGCCAAAATTCGTTAATTCAAGTTTGAATTACTATCTCATGCACTGTATTTGCCAGATTTAGCCCACTTGGAATATTGTCTGTTCCGTAACTTCCAAAAAAGGCTTGGTGATGGAAGATTTAAAAAAAAAAAAAACAGAGGTGTGATTTTGGCAGTTAATGACTATTTTGAGGAGTTAAACAGTTCTCATCATAAAAAGGGTATAAAACTTATTGAACATCACTGAGAAAAGTGTATAAATCTGAAAAAAGATTATCTTAAATGTGTTTTCTTTATTAGGTCAGGTACTTATGGGCCACAGCACCATCTATTAATAAATCTTTGGCACTCAGTAATTAAAATTTTTTCAAAATATTCCCTCTTTTCCATCCTTCCTTATGCAGTAGAATTCACTGTCTCCCCCACCCCTTGCCACTTTTTCATTTCTACGCTTAATTTAACCAATTTCACAACCATGTATCCCAGTCCTATAGCTCAGTACTTAAAGTCTTTCTTCACCATAGCCAAACTGCAACCCACATAATTTTCCTCCAGTCCTGTTTGACATTTAGAACAGCTCCCAAAAGTTCCCATCTCTGTGTGTAATTCTTCTTTCCATCAGAGTCTAATTGAATTCCAAAATTTCAAATCCTTAGCTGTGATCCCTCCTCACACTTGAACATTATGTTGTCTCTTATAATCACTAATGTCCCAACTACATCTCTCTCTGCCTTTAAAATCCTTATTCTCTTATCACAGTCAACACATTCAGACACATCATAAGAGAAGTCAACTATAAACTCAAAATTAATAATACACGGCTTCTGAAAAAAAAACTATCCAGCCTACTGGTCCATCACCAGAGAAGCCTTGTCCCTCTTCTCATCATCTGTAAGTGCCTACCACAATGCCGTCAGAAGCAAGCCTGGCTTCATTACTGAATCTTGCAATCCCAGCACATACTCAACCCAGAATTACCACAATCGTCACCACACATAAACACCAACACCAATTCCAATTCAATCCTTAATCTCTCATTCAAGTCCCTCTCTATGCCAGAGATATCTGTCCTGTCAAAAGACTTAATCTGCAGTCCCACACATAAATTCAGTCACACTGTCCTGGTCAAAGATCGTCTCTCATTCGCCTGAAAACTAAACTGAAAATACCACTTCGCCACCCAGTCACAACCCCCAGGCAACAGAGCCATCATTGAATCCCACCTTAAACAATTTGAACAACCCTCCCAAAGGGATCCTGCTGCTCTTCCCTGATACCATCCCTTGCAGGCATTCCAGGATTTCCTCATATCCAGTACGGTCTCCCAATTCTTCATTAATAACACATCAACAACTTCCAACATCACCCGAGCTAAATCCCTTGCCACACCTCATTACCCCATTCCCACCATACAGGCTGAGCTACAGAAAATCCTAAAAACCCTAGGTCCCTATAAGGCAGGCCTCTCCAACTCGGCTGCTTTGCGAGCACCAGCCGGCACTGAGAAAAGCACAGGTGCCCTGCTGCAGCGCCGGTGGTATGGGGCATGTGATGTGAGCGAGGCGGACACAGCGCTCTCATAGCAGTGGTAGCAGGGAACGTATTGTCGCGGCGCTTAGCGAACAGAGAGTCTTGTGGTTGCTTGTGAATTATTGAAACGAATAATAATAATAATGCCAACTTTGGTGTATGGACAAAAAAATAGTT
The DNA here is from genome assembly GCA_026315105.1 of Locusta migratoria. Lineage (NCBI taxonomy): Eukaryota > Metazoa > Arthropoda > Insecta > Orthoptera > Acrididae > Locusta > Locusta migratoria. The sequence continues at coordinate 50,150,234 of CM048746.1, read as the reverse complement.
TTATTGTGCTCCTTATTTTGCATGAATTTTCAACACTGTTGATATTTGGTATCGCTTTGAAGCCACTAATTTTCTGATATTAGGCACAATCGTTTTTGCAGTTGCAGTTCGAAATACAGTTTGCAACAATGCATTAAACTTGAGCTTGATTTTGTTTTGTTAATATTCGTAACTGGAAACATTATTTCACAAATGAATGTTGTTCAGAACACTGCAATGCATTTCAGCACAAGGCCATGAATCCACATGAATTCTTCTTGATCAATGCCTTTATAAAAAGGAATTGACATCACTATTGCAATTGTGGTAGTGGTCTGTCAAAATTGAATCGTACTGTAGTTTTATCTGTTCAATTTGGAGACATGATGGGACATTTATTCTTAAAATATAGATTGTCAAGTATAGACAAAATTTACTAAACTGACACGTTCCACATCATTACGAAATGTCGTATACATGATCTAAGGAACAAGTATTAATCTAATCTAATCTAATCTAATCATCATCTAGGTGCACCAAAAAGGCATCATAAAAACTTTTGAATGTAATTTTAGTTATTTTATTTCTTCAAACCTATTTCAAGCTTTTATGCAATGAATATAACACTTTGGTGTACTCCCTAATGTGAACATAAGTACTTAATTTAAAGGATTCTGAGAGGGATTCCCCCCCCCCTTCGAAGCAGGTGTTTACAAAGCAAAATCTGCAATTTGGAACTTCCAATATGACCACACATAGTACTGATTAATTTATTTTTACCCTGCAAAGATTTACTTAAGTCATGTAAATAACCTGTGATGTCTTTCTTGAAAGCTAGGTCAGCGATCAAAGTGCTCAGATGTTTGTAATCCTATGAGACAAAACTTCTGTTGTCATCGGTCCCTAGACTTACAAAGACCCTAAGCTAACTTATATTAAGGACAATACACACACACACACAACACATGCATGCCCGATGGAGGACTCAAACCTTTGACTCGAGGGGCCACACGATCCATATTAAGTATAATTTAAAAAATATATATATTTTTGTTCTTATTTTAGAATAAACAAGACTTACCTCTTAATGTAGTAATCAGTTCCCTTCTGTCCAATTCGACAATCCTCTCATGTGTAACGGAATGTTTATTTTCATAGTGACAGCGCTTTGTCAGTTCTTTGATATTTATGGTAGAATAGTGTATTAAGCCTTGTGCTTTCTCATCAGACTTAAAGAATTTTCCCATTGAGCAATAAAAATGGCACACACATATCCGAACCTTTTGTGCTCATGATAAATGTCCACAAGATAGATCAACAGTGTCCTATTTGATAAGATTCAGAATGGATATTCAGCGCATCCAAGAAAACGCGAGAGCAAGCGCTGTCTCTGTCACACGTGTGCTGCTACACAGTGAGGCAAGAGAGTGGTTGGGGGGGGACCAGAGCCGCACAGTGCAGCACCAGGACACGCAAGCACTGAGTGCTCGAGTTGGAGGGGCCTGCTATAAGGTCTCACCACCACCACCTCCATAGAACTTCTCTTTTCACCCGAACCATGCACCCCAACCTGTTAGCTACACTCCATAAAGAGGACCATCCTGGCTTCAAAGCCTCAACAGAACACATTTCAGATCTGGTAGACCACCACCTCCTCCATTCTTTAACCCACAACCCCTCATCCCACATCAAGGACACAAACCACTTCCTGGAATACCTGCTAGATGTTGCTCTCCATACTTCACTCCACATTAAACTCACAAACAAAAAATAGTATCTCCACTTTCCTCAAGTGTGTGTGTGTGTGTGTGTGTGTGTGTTTCTCTATGTCTCTCTATCTTATTGATTCACCCCCCCCCCCTCCAAACTCAGCATTATTCAATTCACTTCCCTTAACTTCCTGACCCAGTCTATATATTCAGAAAATACTCATGCATGCCAAAGAGAATGTCCATATGTATGAAATTAGATCTGACTTTCATTCATATGAAACCAGAAACAGGAACACACTGGACATTCCTTGGACAAGATGAACCAAAGTAAAAACTAATTTCTCACATGTTGGCAAAGCATTTTTAATAGTATGCCACATGACACAACTTCCTATGAATAAATTTAAAACAGTGGTAGAGACAAGGCTAATAGCATAAATGAATTTATAGAAGATGTAAAATAACTATGAATTTATAATTAATAAATGATATTCTGATTGTAGATCCTAAAATGTCTTATTTGTGTAAATTAAGTTGTGACGAACTACCATAAAAGCAAGATATCTGTAATAATATCTAATTAATCCATTGTATGGACTGTAATTATTTGTATTATGTAGACGCTTCATACAACAACACTGTAGTCCGTAGGCAAATAATTAAATAAAAATAAAGACTTGTTGTACTGTCACCATATTAAGAGATGCAATGACCGTGCTTTGTATAACTGCTCTCTTAGTTTGTAGACCTACATAAATGCAATTATGGGCTCACTTATAATGTTACCCACAATAAACATTTTTCTTCACTCTTCTGTAATACTTTACATGCCTTCATTAAGATATATACATATTGTTGTGTCTGGAGTCAGAATCGAACTTTGTCTTGTCAAGGGTTCATAGCGAGAGAGAGAGAGAGAGAGAGAGAGAGAGAGAGAGAGAGAGAGAGAGAGAGAGGAAGCTTTATAATGAAATAAAACATCATACTCCTCTTAAACCTTTACAAAAGTAATATATTGTGTTCCACAGGCAAAATCTTACTAAACATCTAATCACTTAGATGTCTCAACATATAATAAACTTAAAACAACTAATTCATTTAGTACTATACAACAGTAGCATAAAACCTCCATGCCACAGAACATCAGGGTAGACCCATAGCACACTTAGATGAACAGGTCAACGGCCACTATTGCAGCAGGTGGAACTGTCTCTGAGCTGCCACACTTGCCTGATCCCTTGTACCTGTGCAAAGGAGCGCAAGGTACACAGTACAAGTCTTTACATCACTTAACGTACTTTTAGGGTGAATCCACAAATCTCATGATGGAATGGAACTGCTGTGTTACACTAAATTAGCTGTTACACTATACTGTCCTCTTTGGTTTACTACTGGTATGGCTCAGTACTTATCATGCAATAGGTGTGTGGCGGAGGGTACCTAGTACCACTACTTGTTACTAGCTTTCCTGTTCCATTTCCATATAGGACAAAGGAAAACAAATACTTGTATGCATCTCTATGACCTTTAATCTCTCTTATCTTGTTTTTGTGGTCTTTATGTGGAATGTAGGTTGGCAGCAGTAGAATCTTCTGCAGTCCATTTCAAATTCCAGCCCTCTAAACAGTATTTCTCAGAAAGAATGTCACCTTTCCTCAAGTTACTCACAGTTGAGTTCCCAAAGGGTCTCAGTAAAGCATTGATCACACTCAAGCATTGATTGAATCACCAGTAAGAAACCTAGCTGTGCACCTCTGAACTGATTCTACATCTTCCTTTAAACCGATCTCATGTGGATTCCAACCACTTGAACAATACTAAAGATGGGGTTGGACAAGCCTTTTATAAGTGGTCTCCTTTACAGACAAATCAGTTCTTTCCAAAATTCTCACAATAAATGCAAGTCAATCATCTGCCTCTCCCACAACTGTACTTATATGCTCCGTTCCATTTCATATTGCTGTGCAGCTTTATGCCTAGATATTTAACCCTGGAACAGACGGGCTGGGCCTGTGAGACCCAGGTGGATTTTGTTTTCTAAATATCCGCAAGAGTACAATACTTACGAGTGAGCCACTGCGAAACAAAGTGAGTGAACTTGAAATTCTCTGATTATAATGTTCTGTCTAACATGCATCTATTGTGTATTAGTGAACACTCACTAAAAGAGTTAGAGCTATCTTATATATGTTTTCAAAACTTTAGATTAGTTCACGACTACTGCAGGAAAAATTTCAGAAGTGGTGGTGCTGGTATATATGTATGAACTAACATTAATTGTGACCCTTTCCATCCCTGTGAAGTGTACTCTATAGATAAAAACATTGAATTAGCTGGGGTAGTTCTTCCAGACTTAAAAATGAACATAATTTGTGTAATAGATCACCTAATGGTAACTTTTCTGTCTTCCCATTTAATGAAACGAGCGTTTCAGCTGAAACGTTACATTACCATGCATGCATGTATAGAGAAGCAATAGATTCACAAACACCGGAATAATTTTAATAGAAAAGAAGAAGGTCTGAAGTTAGATAAAATATGGATGTTGACATTGCACCAACAAGAAGACAATCGATTACTTTCAATCGAGAATGACGATGTCATCCTAATATCTAATATAGCCACACAGTCAGCCTCATGTGATGTATGGTGGTGCCCTCTATGCCCTCTATAAATGCGAGAGCCCCTCAGACCACAGTGACAGCTGCCGGAAGATCCTGGAAGATGTTTCCCGCAGTTGGAGATGAAACGTCGGGAGGAAGTTTGATACCTGGACCAAGGCCTATCAGCCCCGGAAGTTTTAGCTGAAGAATGTTATGAAGCTGTTGACCATCTACTCTGCTTTACAAACCTGATATTGTTTAGAAACATTGATTTGATTTGATTTGATTTTTCCAGGGAAGCCAAAACAGTCTTGGTCCAGCCCGCCACTGCCCGCACCAAAACTAAGTTTATTGTGCGGTATCGCTCCCTGTATATCTAGTAAAGCCAACCAATGCCGTTGAACAGTGCAAGGAGTCCCTTTACCAGTTCTTTATTAGACACAATTTCTTCGGGTCTGGTTGTCCCAAATGTTCTGTGCCTTTTATTCTCCAATGCAATGCATTCGAAGATTAGATGTGATGCAGTTTCACCACCGTCATCACAGATCCTACATTTAGGGTCCTCTTCTGTTATTCCCATTGTATGTAGGTGTTTTTTGAAATTCCCATGGCCTGTCAGCAATCCAGCCATGAGTCTAATCTCTCTCCTGTTCAGGCCCAGGATTGCAGAGCTTCTTTTAAAACATGGCTTTGGCACCATTACCTTGCCATGTTTTTGTTGATGGACTTTGGTCCAATATTCTACATGCTGTCTTCTGAGCCAGTTACATAGCTCCAATTTGATCATTGCCTTGGTGATTGTCAGGACAGGTTCCGGTCCAATAAATGGAGACTCTGCCCCCATCCTGGCTAATCTGTCGGCATGTTCGTTGCCACTGATCCCCGAGTGCCCAGGGACCCACAATAGGTTTACTCTATTGCTTTCCCCTAGCTCCACCAGAACCCTGTGACATTCTGCAACAATTTTAGACCTTGTTGCAGGAGCTGCCAGTGATCTCAGGGCTGCCTGGCTGTCTGAATAGATATAGATGCTACGATCTTTGTAGCACCTACGCAAATTCTCCTCCACACATGCCCTGATGGCAGTGATTTCAGCCTGGAATACTGAGGCCAGTTTCCCTAGAGGGATGATGCCCTCCAGTCTTGGCTGCACCCCGTATACCCCGGCCCCAACGCCTTGGTCTGATTTCGACCCATCAGTGAACCAGACAATATCCCCCATGTGGTGTCAAACTATTTTCTCCCACTGCTCCCTACTTCTAATTGTTATACTGAAAGGCTTGTTGAAGCAGTATGGGGTTATAATATAGTCGGCTGGCATTTCCCCAACCTTTCCTATATTTACCTCACTCACTATTTTAGTGTGCGATTCTGGATATCCCAAAGAGTTCCAGTTGTTGTCAGTTTTGAGTCTGTATGCACCAGCTGCTGCCTCCATCTTGACCCAAAGGTGTAATGGGTGCATATCCAGCATGGTTTCCATCCCAGCAGTTGGTGTGCTGCTAATTCCACCTGTTATGGCTAAGCAGGCTAGTCTCTGCACCTTACCAAGCTCCTTCTGTTCTACCTTCTTCCACCACACGACCGTCCCATAGGTGATCCTGGGTCTAATCACCGTGGTGTATATCCAGTGCATACCCTTGGGACTCAGGCCCCAATTTTTGCCACAAGCTCTCCTGGTACTTACCAAAGTACCTTTTGCCCTGGAGCAAATATTCCTACTGTGAGGGGTCCATGTCAGTTTCTCATCTAGCGTAACCCGTAGATATTTCACTGTCCCCTTCACAGGTAGCGCTTCATTGAAAAGCTTTAGATTCCAACTTCAGTGTTGGATATGTTTCCTTGTGAATGGTACAACAACAGTCTTCTTAGGACTAATCCCCAGATCCTGTTTTCTGCACCAGTCTTGCTCAATGTCCAATGCACCTTGTGCCATATTCTTCACTGTGTCAGCAAATTTGGCAAGTATTACTATAACAGGATCATCTGCGTATCCTTGGCAAAAGTACTGCCTAGAGTTTAATTCTCCAATGAGATCATTCACCACTAGATTCCACAATAAAGGGAAAAGAACTCCTCCTTGCGAGCAACCCCTAGTGGTGTTGATTACCATTTTTTTCATTCATCATGGTAGCCTCTACCTTTCTTCCACTGAGCATGGCCCTAGTCCACCTACATATAGTGGTTCCTAGGTCATGCACCTCTGCTACCCTAACCATGGAATCGAAGGTCGTGTTGTTAAAAGCCCCCTCAATGTCCAGGAAGATACAGAGGGCTATTTCCTGATATAGAAACGTACTCTGCTCTTTTTCATCAAAGTCCTTACATTCCTTTTACTTTACATTGAGTCACAATCAAAACTGAATAATATAAGAAAGCACTTTGATACGAGATAATTTTCATGATTAGATTAGATTAGATGTACTTTTCGTTGCAGTAGATCCAAATTGAGGAAATCCTGTTGGATGTAGAACATGTCAGAACAAAATACACAATATATACTTACATGAACCACAGACATTGCCGATACAGATAGCCGTACCGTAGGTGCAACCACAGCGGAGGGGTATCTGTGGAGAGGCCAGACAAACCTGTGGTTCCTGAAGAGGGGTAGCAGCCTTTTCAGTAGTTACAGAGGCAACAGTCTGGATGATTGACTGCGCTGGCCTTGTAACATCAGCTAATGTGCCTTTGCCACACAGTTACTGCGAACGGCTGAAAGCAAGGGGAAACTACAGCCGTTAATTTTCCCGAGGACATGCAGCTCTACTGTATGAAAATATGATGATGGCATCCTCTCGGGTAAAATATTCCGGAGGTAAAATAGTCCCCCATTCGGATCTCCGGGCGGGGACTACTCAGGAGGATGTGATCTTCAGGAAAGACAACACTGGCATTCTACGGATCAGAGTGTGGAATGTTAGATCCCTTAATCAGGTAGGGAAGCTAGAAAATTTAAAAAGGGAAATGGATAGGTTGAAGTTAGATATAGTGGGGATTAGTGAAGTTCGGTGGAGAGAGGAACAGGATTTCTGGTCAGGCAAGTACAGGATTATAAATACAAAATCAGTTGGGGGTATTACAGAAGTAGGTCTGATAATGAATAAGAAAATAGGAATGCGGGTAAACTACTATGAGCAACACAGTGATTGCATTATCGTAGTCAAGATAGATATGAAGCCAACACCGACCACAGTAGTACAGGTTTATATGCCAACTAGCTCTGCCGATGATGAGGAGATTGAAGAAATATATGAGGAGCTAAAGGAAATTGTTCAGACAATTAAGGGAGAGGAAAACTTAATTGTTATGGGAGACTGGAATTTGGTAGTAGGACAAGGAAGGGAAGGGAAGATAGTAGGTGAATATGGTCTGGGCAAAAGGAATGAAAGAGGAAGCCGCCTGGTAGAATTTTGCACGGAACATAATTTGGTTATAACAAACACCTGGTTTAAGAATCACAAAAGAAGGTTGTATACGTGGAAGAGACCAGGGGACACCAGGTGATACCAGATAGATTTTATAATGGTAAGGAATAGATTTCGGAACCAGGTTTTAAACTGTAAAACATACCCAGGGGCAGATATAGACTCTGACCATAACTTGTTGGTTATGAACTGTAGGCTGAAACTGAAGAAACTACAAAAAGGTAGGAAAATAAGGAGATGGGACCTGGATAAATTGAAGGAACCTGAAGTTCTTACGAATTTCAGAGGGAGCTTTAGGCATCAATTGACAGAAATAACGGAAAATAAAACAGTAGCATTGAAAGATGAAATAGTGAAGGCAGCAGAGGACAAAATAGGTAGAAAGACAAGACCTACAAAAAATCCTTGCATATCACAGGAGATACTAAATTTAATCGATGAAAGGAGAAAATATAAAAATGCAGTAAATGAAACAGGCAAAATGAAGTACAGACGACTAAGAAATGAGATTGACAGGAAGTGCAAAATGGCTAAGCAAGAGTGGCTACAAGGCAAATGCAAGGATGTAGAAGAATGTATAAATAGGGGAAAAATAGATACAGCATACAGGAAAATAAAAGAAACATTTGGAGAAAAGAAAAACAGCTCTATGAATATGAAGGACTCTGATGGAAAACCAGTTCTCAGCAAAGAAGGGAAAGCTGAAAGGTGGAAAGAGTACATAGAGAGGCTCTATGAAGGAAATGAACTTAGCGGCAATATTGTAGAAAGGGGAGAAGAAGTAGATGAGGATGAAACAGGAGATACTATACTGAGAGATGAATTTGACAGAGCACTGAAAGACCTAAGTCGAAACAAGGCCCCTGGAGTAGATGATATTCCCTCAGAGCTACTGAAGTCTCTGGGAGAACCAGTCATGACAAAATTGTTTCACCTGGTGTGTAAGATGTATGAGACAGGTGAAGTACTCTCAGACTTTAGGAAAAATGTTATAATCCCCATACCAAAGAAAGCAGGTGCAGACAGGTGTGAACACTACTGAACCATCAGTTTAATAAGTCATCGTTGCAAAATATTAACACGAATTATTTACAGAAGGATGGAAAAGCTGGTAGAAGCCAATCTCGGGGAAGATCAGTTTGGGTTCAGGAGAAATGTAGGAACACGGGAGGCAATACTCACTTTACGGCTTATCCTAGAAGATAGATTAAGAAAAGGCAAACCTACATTTCTAGCTTTTGTAGATTTGGAGAAGGCTTTTGACAATGTTGATTGGAATAAACTCTTTCAAGTTCTGAAGCAAGCAGGAGTAAAATATATAGAGCGTAAGGTTATTTACAACTTGTACAAAAACCAGACAGCGGTTGTCAGAGTTGAAGGGCATGAAAGGGATGCAGTAGTTGGAAAGGGAGTAAGACAGGGTTGTAGCCTTTCTCCAATGTTATTCAATTTGTACATTGAGCAAGCTATAAAGGAAAGAAAGGAGAAATTTGGTGAAGGAATTAAAGTTCAGGGGGAAGAATTAAAAACATTAAGTTTTGCCGACGACAAAGTAATTCTGGCAGAGACAGCAAAGGACCTGGAAGAGCCGTTGAACGGAATGGACAGTGTGCTGAAAGGTGCATATAAGATGAACATTAACAAGAGCAAAACTAGGGTAATGGAGTGCTGAAGTAATTAGATTAGGTAATGAAGCAATAAAGGAGGTAGATGAGTTATGTTACTTGGGCAGTAAAATATCAAATGATGGTCGCAGTACAGAGGATATAAAATGCAGAATGGCAATGGGTAGAAAAGTGTTCTTGAAAAAGAGAAATTTGTTAACATCAAATATTGATTTAAGCCTAAGGAAGACCTTTCTGAAGGCATTTGTATGGAGTGTTGCCTTGTATGGGAGTGAAACATAGACGATAAACAGTGCGGACAGGAAGAGAATTGAGGCTTTTGAAATATGGTGCTACAGAAGAATTCTGAAGATTAGGTGGGCGGATCACGTAACTAATGAGGAGGCACTGAACAAAATTGGGGAGAATAGAAATTTCTGGCATACCTTGACTAAAAGAAGGGATAGATTGGTAGGGCACATTCTTAGACATAAAGGGATTGTAAATTCAGCGTTGGAGGGAAGTGTGTGGGGTAAAAACCGCAGAGGAAGACCAAGAGATGGATACAGTAAGCAGATTCAGACAGATGTAGGTTGCCGTTCTTATGTGGAGATGAAGAGGCTTGCTCAGGATAGGGTATTGTGGAGAGCTGCATCAAACCAGTCTCCGGACTGAAGACCACCACAACACAACACACATACTTACAAAAAGAGAGCATGTGTGTTAATGTACCTTCCACAGACCCCAAATGTAATTGCCCTTGTGGATGTGGAATTGGTCAGGAAAAACAATTATCTTAAAAATATTTACATTTTAAAGGACACAAAAATTATTACTACTTACTAATTTACTAGGTGTATATTAAAAGTCTTAGCAATTACTTTTTTTACACTGATTTACAATAATTACATTACTGCACAAAACTTGTACTGAAGTCAAACTGAACACAGTATTCATATCTGTGAATATTATATGCAATAAGTTAAATCAATCACTTCTGGTAACAAATTCATCAATGGAGTAGAATGAGTTGGCCACCAAAAAATCATTGCAACAACTTGGGAGTTTTCCTTGAGAAAACCTTTTTGCAAAACTCACTTTATGCATTTTTATTCTGTTTTGGTACATAATTTGTAGCTTTCTCTTTAAGCTTATGCAGCTGAGTTGAACAAAACATAATTTATTGCACACTTCTAGCACAAAGAATACAGCCAGTTTTTCCAAAACTCACCTCTTGCATATGTTGGCATCTTTTTCCCAAAAAAATGTTAAAAGTATTGCTGTGTTTTCTCATATTTGTTTACTGTGCGACAAATTTTGGAAAAAGTACTTTTTTAGTTATGTTATGGCTCTCCTGGAATAATAATTTTGCTTCTCAAAGATGTTGCTGGGAGCTGCCATATATAGGGTAGCAGAGAGAGAAAATGAATATATATTTGCTGTGGTGTCTCCATCGATTGCAACGCCTGCTAAGGTAGTCAGCCTACAGTGATTTTTACAAGTGCCACTTCATGGAGTCACGTCTGTTCCGTCCTGGACGATGAGAACCCAAGAGGTCACGTGGGTGAGCTCTTGACTATGAGTGCCAGGGCTATGACACCAATTCTGTCTGCAATGCTGTCTTTTATGGCCTCTTCTGCTGGGGACAACTCTTGATATAGACTTTCTGTATCAGACTGTGAAAATTATTATTGTTAACTGTTCAGGATTGCCAATGAGTAGAGTTGAGTGTTACACTGTGAAGGCACTGTGTAATCCTGTCCATTCCACTGTGTAGGCAACTCACTGCTGCACCCACACCAACTCAGGCTACCTCACTTCCCAAACCATAGGCCCCATCAAGTTGTGGCGGACTGTTTCACAGTAGCAAATGCTGGCACAGTGTTTGCCCCTGACATTAAAAGAAAATTTTTGTAAGACAAACGGCCAAGAAAAGCTGTTGTGTGTCAGATTTTAAAATAGTGTTCAATAAAAATTTAATCTCGGCTTTGATAACCATTACAGTGCTGTTTGTTCAACATTCAGGTAGCTTGAACTGAAAACATGAAGTAATCTAGCAACAATGGAAGGTCCAGTGAGGAATGTTAATAATAATATGTAGCTAGGAAACAACTCACCGTAAGGACGAACATTGAGCCACCAACAGACACAAATAAAAGACACACAAACAAACACACAATTCTAAATTTTCGGCCGTGGCCTTCCTCAGAAAGAAAACACTCATTCACACTATCACTCAGGCGCACTCATCCACACACATCAGCCACTTCTGGCCACCCAACACACTCTGACTACATGGCAAGCAGGAGGGAAGTGAGGATGGAGGAGCGGGGGAAGGGGAGAAGTGAGGTTGTTGTTGTGGTCTTCAGTCCGGAGACTGGTTTGATGCAGCTCTCCACAATACCCTATCCTGAGCAAGCCTCTTCAACTCCACATAAGAACGGCAACCATCTGTCTGAATCTGCTTACTGTATCCATCTCTTGGTCATCCTCTGCAATTTTTACCACACTCACTTCCCTCCAATGCTAAATTCACAATACCTTGATGTCTAAGAATGTGTCCTACCAATCGATCCCTTCTTTTCGTCAATGAATACCAAAAATTCCTTTTCTCCCCAATTCTGTTCAGTACCTCCTCATTACTTATGCGATCCACCCACCTAATCTTCAACATTTTTCTGTAACACCACACCTCAAAAGCCTCTAACCTCTTCCTGTCCGGACTGTTCATCGTCCATGTTTCACTCCCATACAAGGCAACAACCCACACAAATGCCTTCAGAAAGGACTTCCTTAGGCTTAAATCAATATTCGATGTTAACAAAATTCTCTTTTTCAAGAACACTTTTCTACCCATTGCCATTCGGCATTTTACATCCTCTGTACTGCGACCATCATTTGTTATTTTACTGCCCAAGTAACAAAACTCATCTACCTCCTTTATTGTTTTGTTACCTAATCTAATTCCTTCAGCATCACCTGATTTTCTTATACTGCACTCCATTACCCTTTTTTTTTTTTTTTTTTTTGCTCTTATTAATGTTCATCTTATATGCACCTTTCAGCACACTGTCCATTCCGTTCAACTGCTCTTTGCCGTCTCTGACAGAATTACTACGTCATCAGCAAAACTCAATGTTTTTAATCCTTCACCCTGAACTTTAATTCCTTCTCCAAATTTCTCATTGCTTTCCTTTATAGCTTGTTCAAAGTACAAATTGAACAACATTGGAGAAAGGCTACAATCCCGTCTTACTCCCTTCCCAACCACTGCGTCCCTTTCATGCCCTTCAACTCTGACAACCGCTGTCTGGTTTTTGTACAAGTTGTAAATAACCTTACGCTCCCTATATTTTACTTCTGCTTCCTTCAGAACTTGAAAGAGTTTATTTGAATCAACATTGTCAAAACCCTTACAAGTTGTAAATAACCTTACGCTCCCTATATTTTACTTCTGCTTCCTTCAGAACTTGAAAGAGTTTATTTGAATCAACATTGTCAAAACCCTTCTCCAATTCTACAAAAGCTAGATAGGTAGGTTTACCTTTTCTTAATCTATCTTCTAGGATAAGCCGTAAAGTGAGTATTGCCTCCCGAGTTCCTACATTTCTCCTGAACCCAAACTGATCTTCCCCGGGGTCGGCTTCTAACAGCTTTTCCTTCTGTAAATAATTCGTGTTAATATTTTACAGCAATGAATTAAATTGATGGTTCTGTAATTTTCACACCTGTCTGTGCCTGCTTTCTATGGAATGGGGATTATAACATTTTTCTTAAAGTCTGATGGTACTTTGCCTGTCTCATACATCTTACGCACCAGGTTAAACAGTTTTGTCATGGCTGGTTCTCCCAGAGACTTCAGTAGCTCAAAGGGAATGTCATCTACTCCAGGGGCCTTGTTTCGACTTAAGTCATTCAGTGCTTTGTCAAATTCATCTCTCAGTATAGTATCTCCAATTTCATACACATCTACATCATCTTCCCTTCCTACAATATTGCCGCTAAGTTCCTTTCCTTCATAGAGCCTCTCTATGTACTCTTTCCACCTTTCAGCTTTCCCTTCTTTGCTGAGAACTGGTTTTCCATCAGAGTCCTTGATATTCATAGAGCTGTTTTTCTTTTCTCCAAATATCTCTTTTATTTTCCTGTAGGCTGTATCTATTTTTCCCCTATTTATACATTCTTCTACATCCTTGCATTTGCCTTCTAGCCACTCCTGCTTCGCCATTTTGCACTTCCTGTCAATCTCATTTCTTAGTCATCTGTACTTCATTTTGGCTGTTTCATTTACTGCATTTTTATATTTTCTCCTTTCATCAACTAAATTTAGTATCTCCTGTGATATCCAAGGATTTTTTGTAGGTCTTGCCTTTCTACCTATTTTGTCCTCTGCTGCCTTCACTATTTCATCTCTCAATGCTACCCATTCCTCTCCTACTGTTTTATTTCTCCCCGTTTCTATCAATTGTTGCCTAAAGCTTCCTCTGAAATTCTCAAGAACTTCGGGTTCCTTCAGTTTATCCAAGTCCCATCTCCTTGTTTTCCTACCTTTCTGCAGTTTTTTCAGTTTCAGCCTACAATTCATGAGCAATAAGTTATGGTCAGAGTTTATATCTGCCCCTCAGTTTAAAACCTGGTTCCGAAATCTATGTCTTACCATCTGGTAATCTATCTGGTATCTCCCAGTGTCTCCAGGTCTCTTCCACGTATACAACCTTCTTTCGTGATTCTTAAACCAGGTGTTTGTTATAACTAAATTATGTTCCATGCAAAATTCTACCAGGCGGCTTCCTCTTTCATTCCTTTTGCCCAGACCATATTCACATACTATCTTCCCTTCCATTCCCTGTCCTACTACCGAATTCCAGTCTCCCACAACAATTAAGTTTTCACCTCCCTTAATTGTCTGAATAATTTCCTTTCGCTCCTCATATATATCTTCAATCTTCTCATCATCGCTAGAGCTAGTTGGCATATAAACCTGTACTACAGTGGTCGGTGTTGGCTTTGTATCTATCTTGACTACGATAATGCGATCATTGTGTTGCTCATTGTAGTTTACCCACATTCCTATTTTCTTATTCATTAGCATACGTACTCCTGTAATACCCCCAACTGATTTTGTATTTATAAACCTGTACTCATCTGACCAGAAATCCTGTCCTTCCTGCCACCGAACTTCACTAATCCCCACTATATCTGACTTCAACCTATCCATTTCTCTTTTCAAATTTTCGAGCTTCCCTACCCGATTAAGGGATCTAACAATCCACGCTCCAATCTGTAGAGTGCCAGTCCTGTCTTTCCTGATAATCACATCCTCCTGAGTAGTCCCCGCCCGGAGATCCGAATGGGGGACTATTTTATTTCCGGAATATTTTACCCGAGAGGATGCCATCATCATATGTTCATACAGTAGAGCTGCATGTCCTCGGGAAAAGTAACGGCTGTGGTTTCCCCTTGCTTTCAGCCGCTCGCAGTAACTGTGTGACAAAGCCACATAAGCTGATGTTACAAGGCTCAGTCAATCATCCAGACTTTTGCCCCTGTAACTACTCTTCAGGAACCACATGTTTGTCTGGCCTCTCCACAGATACCCCTCCGCTGTGGTTTTACCTATGGTATGGCTATCTGTATCGTTGAGGCTCGCAAGCCACCCCACCTCGACACTGTCTGTGGTTCATGGGGGTGGTGAGGGAAGATAAGGGAGGGGAAAGAACAAGCAGAGGTAATATCAGGTGGAAAATGAGATGCACTATGAAAAAGGGGTGGTGTGTGTGTGTGTGTGTGTGTGTGTGTGTGTGTGTATTTAAGTTACCCAAAGCAGAGGCTCATTGAGAGACACAAAAAAAAACAAAAATAAAAACACACACAAACATTCAAGCTTTCATAACAAGTGGCCACTTCATCAGAAAAAGAGGAAGGAAGGAGGGGAAAAAGGGAAGGATGCGGTTTTAAGAAAGTGGATGAGGAGTCCTTCCAATCCTGGGAGTGGAAGGACTTACCTTAGGGGAAAAATGGAAAGGTAAACAATCACACACACACCTACTCATATACACACGCAAACACAACAAGGCAGACGTTTGTAGAAAGCAAAGAAGTTGAACTGAGATACCAGTTGAGGCAGAGACTCTGTCCAGATGACCGAGGCAAAAATGTTATAGAATGGTGAGCAGTAATTTGAAATTAGCGGAGGTTGAGAGCAGGTGCGCAATGGGAAGAGAGAATATGCTGAAGAGCAAGTTCCCATCTCTAGATTTCTAATAAAAATGGTGTTGGTGGGACGTATCCAGATAACCCGGATGGTGTAACACTGTGCCAAGATGTGCTGGCCTTGTACAAAGGCATGTTTAGTCACAGAGTGATCCTCATTACCAACAAACACTGTCTGCCTGTGACCATTCATGCACATGGACAGCTTGTTGCTGGTCATTGCCACACAGAACGCTTCACAGTGCAGACATGTCAGTTGGCAAATCAGGTGGGTGCTATCGCAAGTGGCTCTGCCCTTGATCATGTACACCTTCCGGGTTACAGGACTGGAGTAAGTTGTGGTTGAAAGATGCATACGGCAGGTTTTACAACAGGGGCGGTTATATGGGTGGGAGCCAGAGAGTAGGGAAGGTGGTTTGGGTATTTCATAGGGATGGACTAGGAGGTTATGAAGGTTAGGTGGGGAGCGGGAAGACATTCTTGGTGGAGTGGGAAGGATGTCATGAATGATAGATTTCCTTTTGGGGCAGGATTTAAGGAAGTCGTATCCTTGCTGGAGAGCCACATTCAGAGTCCGATCCAGTCCTGGAAAGTATTTGGTGACAAGAGGGGCACTTTTGGGATTTTTCTGTGAAAGGTTCTGGGTTTGGGGGGATGAGGAAGTGGCCCTGGCAATTTGCTTCTCTACTAGATCAGGAGGATAGCTGTGGGATATAAGAGATGTTATTAGGTTATTGGTGTACTGGTTCTGGGATTTGGGACTGGAGCAGACTTGTTTGCCATGAAGACCTAAGCTGTATAGAGAGAGAGAGAGAGAGAGAGAGAGATCGTTTACCTTACCCAAAGCACAGGCTCATTGACAGATACAAAAATACAAATAAAAATGCACACAAGCACAGAGATACAAACTTTTGCAACCGTTGGCCACTTCGTCAGGAAAAGAGGAAGGAAGAAAGGGAAAAAGTGAAGGATGCGGGTTTTAAGGGAGTGGATGAGGAGTCATTCTAATCCCAGGAGTGGAAGAACTTACCTTAGGGGAACGAAGGAAAGGTAAAGAAACACCTACACACATATACACACAAACACACCAAGGTGTATATAAAAATAAGATCGTTTGACGTACCCAAAGAACAGGCTCGCCGATAGACACAAAAAACACACATAAACAATCAATCAAACTTTCGCAACCATTGGCCACTTCATCAGGAAAAGAGGAAGGAAGGAGGGTGAAAAGGAAATGATGCGGGTTTTAAGGGAGTGGATAAGGGGTCATTCCAATCCCAGGAGTGGAAGGACTTACCTTAGAGGAATAAAAGGTAGGTAAACAAATACACACACACCCACACATATACCCACACAAACACAGCTAGGCAGACATTTGTCAAAGATGTTGTAGAAAGGTGGGTGGGAATTTGAATTTAGTGGAGGTTGAGACCAGATGGGAACAGGAAGAGAGAATATGCTGAAGGGCAAGTTCCCATCTCCAGAGTTCTGAAAGATTGGTGTCGGTGGGAAGTATCCAGATAATCCAGACGGTGTAACACTGTGCCAAGATGTGATGGCCGTGCACCAAGGCATGTTTAGCCACAGGGTGATCATTACCAACAAACACTGTCATACAGCTGCCATCCACATTGCCTGTGACAATTCATGCGAATGGACAGTTTGTTGCTGGTCATTCCCACATAGAACGCTTCACAATGCAGGCATGTCATTTGGTAAATCATGAGGGTGCTGTCGCAAGTGGCTCTGCCCATGATTGTGTACACCATCCGGGTTACAGGACTGACGTAAGTGATGGTGGAAGGGTGCATAGGGCAGGTTTTACAATGGGAACGGCTACATGGGTAGGAGACAGAGGGTAAGGAATGTGGTTTGGGGATTTCATAGGGATGGACTAGGAGGTTACAAAGGTTAGGTGGGTGACGGAAAGGCACTCTTGACGGAGTTGGAAGGATGTCATGAAGGATGGATCTCATTTGGGGCAGAATTTAAGGAAGCCGTATCCTTGCTGGAGAGCCACATTCAGAGTCCAATCCAGTCCCGGAAAGTATCTGGTAACAAGAGGGGCACTTTTGGGGTTCTTCTGTGGAAGGTTCTGGATTTTGGGGGATATGGAAGTGGCTCTGGCAATTTGCTTCTGTACCAGATCAGGAGGATAGTTGCGGGATGTGAAAGCTGTTATTAAGTTATTGGTGTACTGGTTCAGGGATTCGGGACTGGAGGAGACTCGTTTGCCATGAAGACCTAAGCTGTAGGGAAGGGAATGTTTGATGTGGGATGGATGGCAGCTGTCATAATGCAGGTACTGTTGTTTATTGGTAGCTTTGATATGGACAGATGTGTGAAGTTGGCTGTTGGACAGATGGAGGTCAACATCGAGGAAAGTAGCATGGGGTTTGGAATAGAATCAGGTGAATTTGATGGGACCAAAAGAGTTGAGGTTGGAGAGGAAATTCTGGAGTTCTTCTTCACTGTGAGCTCAGATCATGAAGATGTCATCAATAAATCTGTACCAAACCTTGGGTTGACAGGTTTGGGTATCCAAGAAAGGCCTCCTCTAAGCATCCCATAAATAAGTTTGCGTACGAGGGGGCCATCCTGGTCCCCATGGCTGTTCCCTTTAGTTGTTGTTATGTCTGGCCCTCAAAGGTGAAGAAGTTATGAGTTAGGATGAAGCTGGCTAGGGTAATAAGGAAAGAGGTTTTAGGTAGGGTTGCAGGTGGTTGTCGAGAAAGGAAATACTCCATCGCAGCGAGACCCTGGGTATGCGCGATATTTATGTATAAGGAAGTAGCATCAATGGTTACAATGATGGTTTCCTGAGGTAACAGGTTGGGTAAGGATTTCAGGCGGTCGAGAAAGTGGTTGGTGTCTTTGATGAAGGATGGGAGACTGCATATAATGGGTGTTGGTCTATGTAGGCAGAGATTCGTTCTGTGGGGGCTTGGTAACCAGCCACAATGGTCCGGCCTGCATGATTAGGTTTGTGAATCTGAGGAAGTAGGTAGGAGGTAGGGGTGCAGAGTGCCAGTGGGGTCATAAGGTTGATGGACTCAGGTGAAAGGTTTTGTAGGGGGCCTAGGTACTGAGGATTCCTTGAAGCTCTGCCTGGACATCAGGAATGGGATGGTCTTCACAAACTTTGTACATAGTGTTATCTGAAAGCTGACACAGTCTCTCATCCACATACTTTCACCAATCAAGTACCACAGTCGTGGATCCCTTGTCGGCCGGGAGAATGACGATGGAATGGTTAGCCTTCAGATCATGGATAGCCCGGGATTCAGCTGCGGTAATGTTGGGAGTGCGATTAAGATTTTTCAGGAAAGACTGAGAGGCATGGTTGGAAGTGAGAAATTCCTGGAAGGTTTGAAGAGGGTGATTTCGAGGAAGATGGGGTGGGTCTCGCTGTGACGGCGGACGAAACTGTTCCAGGCAGAGTTCAATTTGAATGATGCCTTGGGGAGCTGGATCATTAGGAGTAGGATTATTTTTCTTCTTGGTAAAGTGATATCTCCAGCAAAGACTACAAGTATAGGATAGTAAATCTTTGACAAGGGCTGTTTGGTTGAATTTGGGAGTAGGGCTAAGGTGAGGCCTTTGGATAGGACAGAAGATTCAGATTGGGAGAGAGGTTTAGAAGAGAGGTTGACTACTGAATTGGGATGTTGTGGATTAGGATTGTGTGGGTTAGGATTTAAAGGTTTGGGAGAGGGGGAGGGAGGACTGGAGCTGGAAGTGGGAGACTGAGTAGATGGGAGAGACTGAGTTTCTGTGGAATATGAGGAGTTTGAGGTTTATTGGGGAGGTTATTGAGGGAGAGTGTACTGCCTTTCTGGAGGTGGGTGACCAGGAGTTGGGATAGTTTTTTGAGGTGGGGGGGGGGGGTGGCATGCCGTTCCAATTTGCGGTTGGCCTTTAAGAGGATGTTCTGAACTGTGGGTGTGGATGTGGGAGTGGAAAGGTTGAAGATTTTGATAAGGGGTAGAAGTTGACAGATGTGTTCATTGGTGGAGTTGATGTATGGGTTAAGGGTTAGGAGGATGAGGACTGTGGATTGTTCTGTTTTGGAATTGGTGTAAGGCATGATGAAAGGATGGGTTACAGCTGGAGATGGGAACTTTTAGTGTGAGGCCCTTGGGGTAATGCCAAATGTCAGACAAACCTGAGTAAATAAAATGTAAGACCGTAATCTGGCTAGGTGAGAAAGCATGTTTGCCAAGGTGAGAAAGCATGTTTGCTGAGGGAATGTAGATAAAACTTGATGGGGTCATAGTAAGGTGACATAATGTATGGAATGGAAAAGTGAGAAATATGTGTTGAATAACAGACTGAAATGTGATAAAAAATAATATAAAAATAAAATAAAAAGGTGGACAGACAGCAAAAGGAATTCAGCTAAGAAAAAAGAAATCTATAAAGTTGTTCAAGAGAGTTGTTGAGGTTAAACCTTGTAGAAACTGTGGTCAACTACAGTTGGTGAACAACGTAATGTACAATGGTTTGTTGGTTGTATCGGTGTCCAAAACAGGTTATAGGGTGGAGAAAATCTGGAAAATATTGAGCAAACCACGTGAGAATGAAATGAAAGTATGTCATAAGGACTGATTATGTAGTGGCAGATTACGACTTTGAGGTTACAATAATCTGACTAAGTAGTAATAAGATTAAAACATATAGAAAGTTGCTGAAAATTGATCAGGAATGTCGGAAGAATGAATGGAAATGTGGAAAAACAGGAATAGGAAATAATCGCGAAGGAAAAGCCAAAAATGGTTATTACAGGTTATTGTAAAATGAAGTTGTGAAATAGTATTAATGCAGTAAAATGAGAAATGTGGATGAATGATAGATATTATAGAGGAGATGCAATGTTGAAAGCAGTAAATAAAATAATAAGCATAAAAATGAAAATGACGATAGTTGTACTATTAGGGGAAACAATCCTGTTCCGAAAAATATTTATAAAATGTAAAGAAAGTTGGACTTGCCAGGTAAGAAGGCACCAGTTCATTGATACATAAATAAAAATAAAAACATACACACACACACACACACACACACACACACACACACACACACACACACACACACAAAACTGAGCTTTTGCAACCTAAGGTTGCTTCATCAGAAAGAGCAGGGAAGGAGAGGGAAAAGGAAAGTATGAGGGTTTTAAGGGAGTGGGTAAGGTGTCATTCCAATCCCAGAAGAGGAAAGACTTACCTAGGGGGAAAAATAGGTAAACAAACACACACACCCACACACATATACCCTCTCACACACCAAGGCAGACATATGCAAAATGCAGGCGAGTTCATTGTTGAAGTAACTGTTGGGACAAAGGCTCCATATTTAAATCACGAATGAGCATGCAAAAATGAACCCTGTCACACTATTTGATGCGAATTGTGGTGAACGTGACGTCTGGTTTACCAGTATGGATATTAGATGGGGTTGGAGCTGCAATAATTCACACATATACTTGAGCTAACTGATTTATTACCACACTCAAGCATACACAGGATAAACTGACTACAACATTGCAGGTGAAGTCCTGAGAGGCTGAGCTCCCAAAGATCATAAACAAAGATATTTCATTGTCTTTTGTTGTCTGATTGATCATGTTGTCAATGTGTCACCACAGATAGGTTGCTACTCCTCACCACAGAGACGTCTCGAAGATTCGCAGAAAGTTTTTGTAGCTTCGGCCATTATGGCCATCTTCAGAAATAGAAGGACTTCTCTCTCTCTCTCTCTCTCTCTCTCTCTCTCTCTCTCTCTCACACACACACAAATATGACTGCTGTCTCCAGGTGCTGTAGCCAGACTGTGGGACTGTCTGCTGTTTGAGCACCCATGATGGGGGTGAGGAGGCAGCATGGAGAGGGAAGCAGAAGGGGAGGGATGCAAACTGGGCGGGGGGGGGGGGGATACACCAGTGTTATCTGTTGGACGGGGAGGAACGAAGAGCAGATACTGGAATATGTTGCAGAATGGGAGACTTACATGAGGTTAGGGTGTGAGCAGGGAAGGGGAGGGTGATGGGGCAGGAACTAGTGGAGATTCAGGCCTGGGGGACTGTGGGAGCAAAGGATATATTATAGGTACCGTTCCCATCTATGCAGTTCAGACCAGCTGACGTTTGTCAGGAGTATCAATATGGCACATATGGGTTGAATGAGCCATTATCATCCAGTGCTGCATGCTCTGCAACATGATGATCCAGCTGTCTCCAGGTCACAGTTAGATGATGGTTATTCAACTAGACAGATTGTCACTGGTCATGCGCACATAGAAGTCTGCACAGTGGTTGCAGCTCAGTTTGTAGATCAAATGACTGCTTTCACAGAATGTCCTCCTTTTATCGGACAGGTATTGCCTGTGACGGGACTGGAGCAGGTAGTGTTGGAATAGTAGATAGGACATTTTTTGCATCTATATCTATTGCAGGGATATGAGCCATGGGGCAAGGGGTTAGAATCATGGTGAAGTATGGATGGACAAGGATATTATGTAGGTTTTGTCGGTGGCAGAATACCACTGTAGGAAGGGGTGGGAATGATAGTGGGTAGGGTATTTCTCAATTCAGGTTAGGTAAAGGGTAATCAGAACCCTTGGGGAGACGTGGTTTAATTGCTGGGTGGTATTGGGTCACGAGAGGGGTGCTCCTTTGTGGCTGGACAGTGGGTATGAGCCAATGGACAGGCAGGGCATACCAGATCTGTTTCTGAAGATGGTTGGGAGGATAACTATGGTCGGTCAAGGCCTTTGGTATATTTGGAGAGGGACTGCTCATCACTTCAGATGAGGTGACCACAGGTGGCTAGGCTACAAGAAAGGGACTTTTTGGAGTGGAATGAGTGGTACCTGTTGAAATGGAGGTATCGATCATTGTTGTTAGGTTTGATGTGGATGGAGGTACTGATGAGGTCATCCTTGAGGCGGAGGTCAACATCGAGGAAGGTGGCTCATTTGGTTGATTAGGACCGCTTGGAGTGAAGAGGGAGGGAAACCGAGGGGTTTGGGATACTGGGTAGTTAGAAAGGATTCCTCTAGATGCCTCATGAACAGGTTGGCTTAGGAAGATGTCCTACGGGTGCCAATGGCTGTACCATGGAACTCTCCCAACAATACATCCTACATTCCCACAAACTGCCAGGCCTAAGTCTTTGCTAGTTCCTGATTCCACCACTCTCCCCTTCCCACATTCTTCCTTCACGTCTTCAATTCTGCCACACACTCCAGTCTCTTCCATCCCCCCCTATCTTTCATCCCTCCCCTCTCCCCACCCTCACATTGTATCCCTCCCCTCCCACCCATCCCCCCCCCCCCCCACCTGTTGCCCTTTCCATGCTGCCTTCTCACCCCAATCACTGATTGCTCTTGCAGTCTGGCAAAAAAATGTTCAGATGTTTGTAAATCTAATGGACATAACTCCTGCAGTTATCAGTACCTATGCGTACAAACTACTTTAACTAATAAACTATATTAAGGTAAGGACAACGCACACATGCATGCTTGAGGGAGGACTCAAACCTCCGATGGCGAGCAACTGCAAGCTCGCGGAGCACAGCGGCTTGAGACAGCAGTCATGATTGTTTCTATTTCTGAAAAGGGCAATAATAGCCACAAACTAAGTACTCTTAAACTTTTATGTGCCT
Organism: Locusta migratoria; assembly: GCA_026315105.1. Lineage (NCBI taxonomy): Eukaryota > Metazoa > Arthropoda > Insecta > Orthoptera > Acrididae > Locusta > Locusta migratoria. The sequence continues at coordinate 50,127,031 of CM048746.1, read as the reverse complement.
TTCTGTGAATCATCGAGACTTCTCTATGGTGAGTAGCAATCTATCCTTTCAAAAATACGGTCATTATGTGTGTTTGGTATAGTTGAGCGGGAATATTGGAAGAAAGAAGAAATACAGTAATATTCTAGAAAAGCTTCAAAAAGGGCTGGTTTGGAGAAAAGAGTAGTTTTCCAATTACTTAGACAAATTTCTATAGAAATATCAAAGTCTACCTTTTCTTTCAAAATGATGGATGTAAACTTACACACAAGTCACTGGTAAGATTCAAAGTACTGTTAAAATGGCATATTTCTCCAGTTCATAATTAAGAACATTTCTTCATCCAAAACTATGAAACATACTGTAATTATTCCCAAGAAAAATCATGTGAGTGCCAAAAAAGGAGAAGGATTTAATAAAGTTAAGGTACTTCCTTACTACTCCTAAAGATGCTGCAAGTTCTGACAACTATATGACCTCAGCGATTGGTGAGAAGTATGAAGGTCATAGCAACTCGAGCAGAATTTATGAAGATGAAGAGCCTCCTGAAGAAGGGATAAATAAACATTATTTTAAAGCTTTAATGTCAAAAGCATGCATTTAATACTTAGGTATAAATGATCTTGTTTCAGCATAAAGATAGTTTTGAAAAAGAAAGATCTTTTTCTACTATCAAAAATTCTATGTATGTGCAAAGACTGCCCTAAAATGCTTTCAAATTGTAAACATGTTTGTGCTGAAAACTTGATTGTTAAATAAATACATGTGATTCCTGCAATATTTTACTTTTTGCATAAGGTGAGTTTTGTAAAAACTGTCATCAGGTGCACACTAGATTCATAACCAACCCCAGCAGAAGTGTCTATGGAAAACTGCAGTATACAGAAATTGACCAACACCTGTACCAATACCAATACCTCCAGAACCCAAGCCACATTGATCACATGCAAGATACAAAGAGTGGTCCTGTGATAGCATGCATCTTTGTGTAGCATAAATCACCTTTCTTTCACATTGATGAACAATGAAATTGGAAAGACCATGGCTATTGTTGATTTATCTACTTGGTCACAAGCAACAGTATTTATGCCAAGTGCCTGCTGTCCATCAAATCTGCAACATAACCAGCTGCAGGACATGTGTAAATTCTTTCCAAGCAGCCAACTCATGCAGACACACAAAGCTACTCTCTTTTCCTTGTTGCTACCACTGGACTCTCAATACAATTTTGCACTACTCCATTAGACTCTGCCTAATTCATTGGCCCATCCAACTGTATTGTCATGTGGCTCTGTTGTGCTTAATTGCTCAATCACAAGTGATAGGATTAAAAAGGTATCCACTGAATGTTTGCTATTGTGGTCTTTCATGTAAAACATATAAAACTTTCGTGTTATTAGCAACTGCCATGTTACATTCTACGGAAGATGCTGAAATTATGGAATTTCAAATTCCAGTTTCTTCTTCTTTATTTATTATATTTTCAACTTTAATTTTTCCTAGATACAAAGGCACAACAGTTCAAGCTATATTAATATTTAACAAACAGTGAAAGTGTTTATTCATTGGTGAAAGGCTGCAGCAGTCTTAGGTGATGTTTTTTTTTTTTTTTTTGGGAACTGTGTTAAAGATTTTAGATTTTCCTGTATAATATTTAATCTTTTTTCTGCATTTTTCAGCCTAGTTAATGAACCAGAGCTTTACAATCAGTAGGTTTTCTAAAAATTATCTTGAAATGCAGGCATCCACAGCCTAATGTTGTCATTGTGAGATTAAGTTCATTCTGACTACAACAAGCTTTTATTTAAAAGTTTCACATATACAAATAGAAAAGTTTTGTCAGGTTGATTCCATTTGGAATAGGCATGTAATAGTGATTTTGCAGTTTTGGTTACATCCGTATAGGATTCATATTTTTAATCAAATGAGAAAATAGCTTATCAGAAAATAATCAAATTGTTTGACTGATGGAAATGTCTTTCTACGTTCTATGGTATAATATGAGGGAAATGAAAAGTATTACTTCTCTAAATTATAGGCTGTGTGCTACATTAATGAGAGAATTGCTTAGGCAGCAATTAATAGTGTATGTATATTTTAATAAATAAACCTTATTAATAGAGTATCATAAATATATTTCTTCTGGTTGTGTTTCAGCTATTGTCATTGTATTTGATATGACAAGTCTTATGTCACTATCACATAGTCCTGAATGGCTCAAAGAAGCAACAAAGGTCAATTCAGGCAATCCATTTATATATCTTGTTGGAACCAAGCGAGATCTGATGGTAAGAAGTATATCCTTAATAAACTATTCTTAAAACTTGTGTAACAACAAAATTCTGTATGGACAAATTGTCGTCCAACCTGAACTATGTTTTATAACATGGCTTTTATTTTATTTCTTCTTGCAGAACAAAGCCTTTCTCAACTTCATAGGGTTGTAATAAACTTAATAAAGTGATAATCCTAAATTATTTGCATTATATTTAGATTATCCATTACGGATGTTTCAGAACCTATTACTTAAATTTCAATATCATTTAAGAAAATGCACCAGTCACTTTTTCTTGAAATGATGTTTATTCCATGAACCGGTTTTCAAACCTTTTCAGGTTCATCTTCAGATGGATCATGTTACAATATTTTTGTGGTTAACCACCATTTCTTGTGTCTCCTTTTGTTTATGTGACAATAACACATCACCTTTTTCTGTTGGGTCCTACACTGCACTGAAAACAACACTTTACCAGCATCCAACATGTGCTTCTACAGTGCAGTTTAGAACCGAATAGAAAAAGGTGATGTGTTATTGTCACGTAAACAAAAGGAGATGCAAGAAATGGAAATGAACCACAAAAATCTGGCCATACAGTTGCAAGCCTGCATCCAACATGACGCTTAAAATGATATTGTAACATGATCCATCTGAAGATGAACCTGAAAAGGTTTGAAAACTGGTTCGTGATATAAACATCATTTCAAGAAAAAGTGACTGGTCCATTTTTTTAATTCATATTTGCATTATTGTCTTTTCAGCTAGAAAACAGTAGAACAAAAATTACTTTGTTAGAACAATCATGCCTCACCCACTTGTCCAGTCTATACTTATGCTTGATCTCAAAAAATCTTGTGTTGGTATCCGTCACTGTGCAACACGTGGAGCAGGAACTAACTATAATAGGTTCCCCCTATTACACTTATGCCTATTAAACTTAATTAATAGCTGTTATGCAAGATGGCCACACAACCAAACATAGTATACATTAACTAAACTGCCAATATAATATGCAGTACAATTGACTTGCCGCCATATTAACATCAATTGTTTGTAACACTTGTGTACAGATAAAACAGTCATAAGAAATAGGAATAAACTGATACATGATATGAATGGATGGATATAGGAATGCAAGCACATGATAACTGCGTCTTTAGTGTGCTGACATAAATAAGAAGAGACAAGTATAAGTGAATAATGAAACAAAGGTGAAACAAACAATGGAAACAAAAACAACAACTTGAAGCAAAGCCTGAAAACACATGTTGTGTCATGGCAAATTTTACTAAAAAAGGCAAAATGGTCAAGGGAATTAAAACTAGTTATCAGATGGACATGGCAGATTGATCACAGGAATAAAATGATGAGCCAGCCATTCCGCAACATACTAAAACCTCAAGTATAAAAGCTTAGGCTGGAGTCCACATATCACAAAACTTTAAAACTCTGGTCATACTCACCTCATTATCAGCCAAAATAGAAGGTAGATCCCTAAACAGACTCACCTATGCTCTATGCATGGTATAAAATGCAGTTGATTAGAATATGGCATACAGTTCGATGCATGCTATAGGCATCAGAGAACAGGCTCCTCATGTCTAAGTAAAACTCCATCTGTAACAGGGCAATGCCCAATTCTGAGGACACTTCATCATTCCTGAGCAACTGGTAGGAGGACCATTACAGTCGGACAGTTGGTTTCACCAACTGCAGCTTATTCACAGTCACTGCCAACCAGGTTCTTTTCCCACAACTACATGAACATCAGCCACAACACAGAGACAGGGGAATGGCACACTGTGCAACATTATGTTCACATGCAAACTGCCTTGGCAACTGGGTCAGCCTTTTGACTACCCAGAACCTCTGAATGCACTGGTAGCCGAAGGAATGATATCTGCTTCCCCCACACTTGGAAGAAGTACAGTTTCCGACTTTAAAGGTTGAATTGTAGCCAATCGCAATTGCGGTTTATTGTATCGTGACATTGCTGCTTGCGTTGGTCACAATCCACTGACTGTTAGCAGAATATGGAATCAGTGGGTTCAGAAGGGCAATACGGAATGCTGTGTTGGGTCCCAATGGCCTCGTATCACTAGCAGACGAGATGACAGCCATCTTATCCGCATGGTTATAACGGATCATGCAGCCACGTCTCAATACCTGAGTCAACAACCATCTGCACGAACAGTTCGATGACATTTCCAGCAGCATGGACTATCAGCTCGGAGACCATGGCTGCGGTTACCCTTGACGCTACATCACAGACAGGAGCGCCTGTGATGGTGTACGCAACAATGAACCTGGGTGCATGAATGGCAAAACATAATTTTTTCGGATGAATCCAGGTTCTGTTTACAGCATCATGATGGTCGCATTCATTTTTGGTGACATCGCAGTGAACACATATTGGAAGTGTGTATTCATCATTGTCATACTGGGGTTATCACCTGCTGTGATGGTATGGGATGCCATTGGTTACACGTCTCAGTCACCTCTTATTCACATCGACGACACTTTGAACAGTGGCCGCTACATTTCAGATGTGTTACAACCCGTGGCTCTACACTTCATTCGATCTCTGCGAAACACTACATTTCAGCAGGATAATGCATGACCGCATGTTGTAGGTCCTGTACAGGTCTTTCCGGATACGGAAAAAGTTCTGTTGCTGCCCTGGCGAGCACATTCTTCAGATCTCTCACCAATTGAAAATAACTGGTCAATGGTGGCAAATAAACTTGCAGTTCTTGATGAACTGTGGTATCATGTTGAAGCAGCATGGGCATCTGTGCCTGTACACGACATCCAAGCTCTGTTTGACTCAGTGCTCAGACATATCAAGGCCGTTATTATGGCTAGATGTGGTTGTTCTGGGTAATGATTTCTCAGGATCTAAGCATCCCAATTACGTGAAAATGTAATCACATGTTAGTTCTAGTATATCTGTCCAATGAATTTCCGTTTATCATCTGCTTTTCTTCTTGGTGTAGCAATTTTATTGGCCAGTAGTATAGATTTACTAATTTATATCTAAAAACTCATCCAATGAGTAGAAAGAGTTGTCATTCAGAAATTCTTTTATTTTTAAATGCTAGTTGGCTATCTGTCAGGCTTCTGATGCTGCTTGGTAGGTGACCAAAGACTTTTGTGGCAGCATAATTTACCTCTTTGTGTGACAAAACTCAAATTTAGCCCTACATAGTGAAGATCCCACCCCCATGAACGACAGACATTGCCGAGGTGGGGTGGCTTGCGTGCCTCAACAATGCAGATAGCTGTACCATAGGTGCAACCACAGTGGAGTGGTATCTGTGTAGAGGCCAGACAAACATGTGGTTCCTGAAGATGGGCAGCAGCCTTTTCAGTAGTTACAGGGGCAACAGTCTGGATGATTGACTGTCTGGCCTTGTAACAACAGCTGCACGGCTTTGCCTTGCAGTTACTGTGAATAGCTGAAAGCAAGGGGAAACTACAGTCATTACTTTTCCCGAGAACATGCAGCTGTACTGTATGACCATATGATGATGGCATCTTCTTGGGTAAAATATTCCAGAGGTAAAATAGTCCCCCATTCAGATCTCCAGGCAGGGACTACTCAGGAGGATGTCGTCATCAAGAAAAACAAAACAGGCATTCTATGGGTCGGAGCGTGGAATGTTCTAACCCTTAATTGTGTAGGTAAGCTAGAAAATTTCAAAAGAGAAATGGATAGGTTAAAGTTAGATATGGTAGGGATTAGTGAAGTTCGGTGGCAGGATGGACAGGATTTCTGGTCAGGTGAGTACAGGCTTATCAATACAAAATCAGTTGGTGGTAACGCAGGAGTAGATCTGATAATGAATAAGAAAATAGGAATATAAGTGAGTTACTATGAACAGCATAGTGAACACATTATCGTAGTAAAGATAGACACGAAGCCAACACCAACCACAGTAGTGCAAGTTTATATGCCAACTAGCATGGCCGATGATGAGGATATCTACAAAAAAGTATGAGGAGATAAAAGAAATCATTCAGAAAGTTAAGGGAGACGAAAACTTGATTGTGATGGGGGACTGGAACTCTGTAGTAGGAAAGGGAAGAGAAAGAAACGTAGTAAGTGAATGTGGACTGGGAAAAAGGAATGAAAGAGGAGATCACTTGGTAGAATTTTGTGCAGAGCACAATTTAATGATCACCAACACTTGGTTTAATCATCATGAAAGAAGGCTGTATACTTGGAAGAGAGCAGGCGACACTGGAAGGTACCTGATTGACTTTATAATGGTAAGGAATAGATTTAGAATCCAGTTTCTAAACTGTAAGACGTATCCAGGGGCAGATATAGTCTCTGCCATAACTTATTGGTTATGAACTGTAGATTCAAACTTAAGAGATTGCAGAAAGGTAGAAAGGTTAGGAAATGGAACCTGGACATATTGAAGGAACCAGAGGTGGTTGAGAGTTTCAGAGGGAGCAATAGGCAAGGATTGGCTCAAACGGGGCAAAGTAATACAGTATAAGAAGAATGGGTAGCTCTGAGAGATAGGATAGTGAAGGCAGCAGTGGACCATATAGGCAGAAGGACAAGGCCTAATAGAACTCCCTGGATAATACAGGATATACTGAACTTAATTGATGGGAGGAGAAAATATAAAAATTCAGCAAGTGAAATAGGAAAAAGGGAGTACAAACATCTGAAAAATGAAATTGACAGGAAGTGCAGACTGGCTAAACAGGGCAAATGCAGAACCGTAGAAGAATGCATAACTAGGGGAAAGATAGATACTGCCTACAGGAAAGTAAAAGAAATATTTGGAGACAAGAAAAGCAGCTGAACTCAGATGGACAACCAGTACTAAGCAAAGAGGGGAAAGCTGACTGTGGAAGGAATATATAGAGGGCCTATACAAAGGAAATAAACTTGAAGGCAATATTCTAAAAATGGATGACGAAGTGGAGGAAGATGAGATAGGAGATATGATACTGCGAGAAGAATTTGACAGAGCGCTGAAGGACTTGAGTCGAAACAAAGCCTCTGGAGAAGATGATAATCCATCTGAACTGCTGATATCGATAGGAGAGCCAGTCGTGAAAAAATTGTATCACCTTGTATGCAAGATGTATGAGACAAGGGAAATACCCTCCGAATTCAAGAAGAATATCGTAATTCCAATTCCAAAGAAAGCAAGTGCAGACAAGTATCAGTTTAATAAGTCATGGTTGCAAAATACTAACATGAATTATATATAGACAAATGGAGGAACTTGTGGAATCCCACCTAGGGGAAGATTAGTTTGGTTTTAGGAGAAATGTAGAAACACGGAGGCAATACTCACATTAGGACTTACCTTAGAAGATAGGCTAAGGAAAGCATTTGTCGAGATAGAGAAAATATTTGACAATGTCGACTGGAATACACGCTCCAAATTCTGAAGGTAACAGGAGTAAAATATAGAGAGCAAAGAGTTATATTTAAACTATACAAAAACCAGACAGCGGTTATTAGAGTCGAAGGGCAAGAAAGGAATGCAGAGGTTGGGAAGGGATTAAGACAGGGTTGTAGCCTTTTCCCAATGTTGTTCAATCTCGATATTGAGCAGGCAGTGAAGGAATGGAAGGAAAAATTTGGAGAGGGCATTAAAGTGCAGGGAGAGAAAATAAAAACATTGTGGTTTGTTGATGACATAGTAATTCTGTCAGAGACTGCAAAAGATCTGGAAGAGCAATTGAATGGAATGGGCAGTGTCTTGAAATGAAGATATAAGATGAACATTAACGAGAGTAAAACGACGGTAATGGAATGCAATGTCAGAAAATCAGGCAATGCTGAAGGAATTAGATTAGGTAATGAGACAATAAAAGTAGTAGATGAATTTTGTTATTTGGATAGCAAGATAACTTTTGATGCCCGAAGTAAAGAAGATATAAAATTCAGATTGGCTTTGGGAAGAAAAGCATTTCTAAAGAAGTGAAACTTGTTAACATCCAATATTAATTTAAATGTTAGGAAGTCCTTTCTGAAAGCACTTGTCTTGAGTGTAGCATTGTATGGGAGTGAAATATGGACAATAAGGGGTTCAGATAAAAAGATGATAGAAGCTTTTGAAATGTGGTGCTACAGACGAATGATGAAAATTAGATCGGTAGATCACTTAACTAATGAGGAGGTGCTTAACCGAATCGGAAAGAAAAGGAGTTTCTGCATATACTGACTAAGAGAAGGGATAGATTGGTTGGACACATTCTGAGACATCAAGGAATTGTCAACTTAGAATTAGAAGGAAGCGTGTGTGGTAAAAATCGTAGAGGGAGACCGAGGGACGAATACAGTAAGCAGATTCAAAAGGATGTAGGTTGCCGAACGTATTCTCAGATGAAGAGACTTGCCAGGACAGGGTAGCGTGAAGAGCTGCATCAAACCAGTCTTGTGGACTGCAGACCTCAACCACAGCGAAGATCATTCTTTCTCCTGGTGTTATAGCTGTGCACACCGCTATTACTTTTGAACTGGGTTGTATTATCAACAACAAATTTCATAAGTGAATATGTATACTGTGAAGTTACTGTGAGAATAGCTAAATCCTTAAATAGATGTCTGCAGGATGATCGTGTGTGGCCTCCAGCAATTATTTTGATTACACACTTTTGTGCAATGAATACTTTTTTTACTCAATGATGCATACCCCAAAATATGATGCCATACAAAAGCAGTTCATGAAAATAGGTATAGTAAGTTAATTTACGGAGATCCTTATCGCCAAAATTTGCAGTAACCCTAACAGCATACGTAGCTGAACTGAAACGTTTCATCCGACCGTCTATGTGTTGGTTCCAGTTTAATCACCTAAAAATTTTGAAAATTCTGCCTTATCTACGGACTTCTGTCTAAAGTCTATATTTATTACTGGAGTTGTGTCATTTATTGTTCGGAACTGTATATACCATGTTTTATCAAAATTTAATTTGAGTCCATTTGCAGAGAACCACTTAATAATTTTATGAAAAACATTATTTTTTATTACATCACTTAGTTCTTGTGATTACTATATTTGCATCATCAGCAAAAATAACTAACTTTGCATCTTCATCAGTGTAGAATGGCAAGTAATTTGTGTATATCAAGAACAATAAAGGGCCTAAGACCAAACCCTGCGGCACACCATCATTGATAGTCCCTCAGTTTGAGGAATCAGCTGATGTTTTGACATTACATAAACCACTTATTTCAACTTTCTGCATTCTTCCAGTTAAGTTTGAATTGAACCATTTGTGCACTGCCCCAGTCAAACCATAATGATTAAGTATATATGGAAGAATTTCATGATTTACACAATCAAAGGCCTTTGAAAAATCATTAAAAAATACCACTGGGCGATGTCCAGTTATTCAGAGCATTTAATATTTGATCGGTGAACGCATATATAGCATTTTCTGCTAAAAAGCTTTTCTGAAACCCAAACTGACATTTGGTAAGTACTTTGTTTTTAGAAATATGGAAGGCTAGATAACAACTTGTCATAAAGAAGCTTTCTGAGCTGCTGACAGGCATGAAAAATAGACAATTGCATTCACACAACTTAAATTTTCGGCCATGGCCATGGCCTTCATCAGCAAAAGAAACACATACATTCACAAATCTCTCAGACAACTATACACATACAACCACCATGTGAGATAGAATACAGTGAAGGCAAGAGGTGGGAGGTGTGTGGGAGTGTGAGGAGGAAGTGGGGGATGTGAAATGATAAAAATTCTAAGGGAAAAAATTAATTAAGGGGATTTTGTAAGTGGTACAACACAGTTGCAAGGAAGACTTGAGTTGGAGGGATACAGGATAATGAGTGGGGAAGGGTGGGGGAATTTTAGAAATAGGGTTTAGGGAGGCAAGTTATCTTAGTTTGAGGCCAGGATGATTGCGGGACCATAAAATGTGTCGAAGGGATGACTCCCATCTGCGCAATTCAGAGGAGCTGCTGCTTGAGGGGCAGATCCAGATGGCTTGGGTAGTAAAACAGCCATTTAAATCAATACTGCTGTGCTCAGCAGCATGCTGTGTCACTGTGTAGTCCATCTTGCTTCTTGCCATAGTTTTCTGATGGTCATGCCAATATAGACTGCTGCACATTGATTGCACCTCAGTGGTAAATTACATGGCTGCTTTCATGGGTGGCCCAACCTCTGATGGTGTAGGATAAGCCTGCGAAAGGACTGGAATAGGTAGCGCTGGGAGGTTGAACTGGGCAGGTTTTGCGTTAGATTCGTTCACAGGGATAATCCCTGTGGTAAGGGGTTGGGATTGAGAGTAACATAAGGATAGGCTAGGACATTGTGGAGGTTGGGTGGGTGAGGAACGCCACTTTAGAAGGGGTCAGGGGGATCTTGGGTAGGATATATCACGTTTCAATACATGATAAAACATAAACAAAGCCCTGATGAAGGGATGTGATTTAATTGTTCTAGTCCCAGGTGGTTATCAATGACAAGAATGACACTCCTTCATAACTGGTTATTTAGGTTAGAGAGAGGATTGGTGGTGTGTGTGGATACAACATGGGCAATCTGTGGGTTGGTCAGAAAAGTAATGTCTGTGTGTGAAGGCCTTTGTGAGGCCTTCGGCATATTGGGTAAGGGACTTTTCATCACTACACATTTGCTGTCCACAGGTGGCACGGCTATAAGGGGGTGGGGGGAACTTTTGATTGTGAATAGATGGCAGCTGTCAAAGAGCTGGTGGACTGAGGTGTAGATAGAGCCATCAAGGAGGTGGAGCTTAACATCGAAGAAGATGACTTATTGGGCCGAGAAGGACAAATTGAAACTGGTGGGGGAGAAGGAGATAAGGTTGTGAAGAAACGAGGATATGTTGTCCTGGGCAACAGTCCAAACTATGAAAATATTATCAATGAACCTGAACCAGACCAGGTGTTTGGGGTTTTCTGATTCTGGAAAAGTTTCCTCTAGACAACCCATAAATAGGTTGGCATGGGAGGAAGTCATACAGGTGCCCATGGCTGTAACGTGGATTTCATTGTATACTTTTCCTTCAGAGCAAAAGTTATTGTTTGTTTGGATGTAATTGGTAAGATTTATAAGGAATAAGGTATTGGGCTTGGAGTCTGAAGAACAGTGAGAAAGATAGTATTCGAGAACAGCAAGACCATGGGCATGTGGGATATTGATACATAACTAAATACAACAACAGTGACAAGTAAAGATCCAGGAGGTAAAGTGATGTTCATGGTGCAGAGCTAGTGAAGGAAATGGTTGGTATCTTGGATGTGAGCAGCCAGACCTTGCCTTTCAGACCTTTTCCACTTGCCACATCTACCAGAACTCCCCACTAACAATCCACAATACCCAAAGCCTAAACAATTCCAGAATGCCATTGTTAACCTTTTTGCCACAAACCTCCAGCCCACAAAAGTTTTAGTTCCATCCAAATGTCTCACCTTCAGCCCCACACCCAAATTTAACCATATTGGAATTGTCGAAGACCTCCTCTCCTTCTGCTGAACCCTACAGTGGAAAAACTACTTTGCCACTAATCTCTCCAATCAAAGCCAATCTAATTCCAACATTGGACCCTGCCTCTCCCATTTCATACCACTATCCAACCGTGACCCTCCCTCACTCCCACCTAACCACTCTTCGGTCACCTTTCATGTATTCCTTACTTCCAACTTGGTGTCGCCATCCTTCCCCAAGTCCCTTCTTAAGAATACCAACCTTTCAGCAGAAGAAGGGACAGCCTTACACAATCTCAAAACAGATCCCAACCTAATCATTGTCCTAATTGACAAAGGTTCCACCTGTGTTGTCATGAATCACAGTGATTACATGACTGAAGGACTGTGTCACTTGTTTGATTTCTCCACCTACAAATTGTGCCAGGATGACCCCATCCCAAAAGTCCAAAATGACCTACAATCTCAGCTAAAATCTTAATTCCCTTCACAGAACCTCTACACGGAATCCATCTCCCTCCTCACTCCAATAACACTCCGCACATCTACCTTTTACATGCTCCCAAATATCCATAAACCTAACAATCTTGGATGCCCAATTGTGGCTTATTGTGCTCCCATTAACAGAATTCCAACCATTGTTGACCACCACCTACAACCAATTGTTCGAAACCTGGCCTCCCATGTCGAAGATACCAACCACTTCCTTCACAGACTCTCCACCATCCCCAACCCTTTACATCCTGGATCCTTACATGTCACTGTTCGTGCCTCTTGCCTAAACACAAATATTCCATATTACCATGGTCTTGCTGCTCTCAAACAGTACCTTTCTTCAGACTCCAAGCCCAATAGTTCATTCCTTGTACCCTTCACCAATTATTTCCAACAAACGATTAGTTTTCCTTTGAAGGAAAAGTATGCAGTCAAATCCACAGCACAGAAATGGTCACCTGTATGTCACCCTCCTATGCCAACCCATTTATGGGCCATCTACAGAAAACCTTTCTCACAAAACCCCAAACCCCTGGTTTGGTTCAGGTTCACTGATGGTATTTGCAAGATTTGGAATCGGGAGCAGGAGACCCTATTTTCGTTTCTTCACAATTTATTCTCCCCCATTAGTTTCAATTGGTTCTTATCATCCCAGCAAGTCACATTCCTGCTTGTTAACCTCCACTTCACTGACAGCTCCATCCACATTAAACCTACTAATTAGCAACAGTACCTGCACTTTGACAGCTGCCATCCAATCGACATCAAAAAATTCCTCCCATACAGTCTTCACACCCGTGGACAGCGAATTTGCAGTGATGAGAAGCCCCTTACCGTATATGACAAAAGCCTCCCAAAGGCCTTCCCAGACAGACATTACCCTCCTGACCTAGTCTACAGACAGATTTCCCGTGCCATATCCCCACACACCACCAATCCTCCCTCCGACCTCAATAATCAGTCACAAAGAATTGTCATTTTTGTCACCCAGTTCCACCCTAGACTGGAACAATTAAATCACATCCTTCATCAGGGCTTTAATTATCTATCATCATTTTCTGAAATGAAAGACATCCTACCAGAGATCCTTCCAACTCCTCCTAAAGTGGTGTTCTGTCACCCACCCAACCTCCACAACATCTTCCTAGTTCATCCCTAAGGCACTCACAATCCCAATTCATTACAACTGTGATCATATCCCTGTGGAAGACCACTATGCAAAACCTACCCAATCCACCCACCCAGCACTTCCTATTTCAGTCCTGTCACAGCTTATCCTAACCCATCAGAGGTTGGGACACCTGTGAAAGCAGCAATATGATTTACCAAATCCCCTACAGTCTTTGCATTGTCATAACGATGAACCAGCTGTCCTACAGAATGAATAGCCTCTGTCAAACTGTGGGGAAAAAAAAAGGCAAAATGGACCACACTGTGGCCAGCATGCGGCTGAACCCAAAACTTGATTTCAATGGCTGCTTTACTAACTGAGGCATCTGGATCCTCACCTCCACCACTAAGCTGTTCTGAACTGTGCAAATGGGAGTTGCACCCTTCAACAAATTCTACAGTCCTGCAACCATCCTGACCTCAACCTAGGATGACTTTCTATCTCTACACCGTATGCCTAAAACCCCCTTCCCACACTCATTATTCTGCACTCCTCCAAATCGGGTCTTTCTTGCAACTGTGTGGCGCCCCTTACACTATCCCCTTATTTAATTACTATTGTCTTTTTTTTTTACTTTTTACTGTTTCCTTATTAATTTTATTTTTTCAAATCCCCCCCCCCCCCCTCTCCCTCACCTAACTCCTCTACACCTCCCTTTTATCCTCTCACACCCCTTCCCTTCACTGTATTCGATCTGACATTCCTGCATATCATAGCCTTTATGATCCATCATGCAATGCGAAACTTTCCATCTCCAACCTTATGCAGCATCCTTTCCCCTCCACTCCCCTCCTCACTTGCTGTCATGATGCTTGTGGTCCTGGGGCAGTCAAGGATGTTGGATGTGTGAGTGATGGTGTGAACATATATTATCTGAGTGATTGTGTTAATGTATGTGTTTCTTTTCCTGATGAAGACCATGGCTGAAAAATTAAGTTTTGTGAATGTGATTATTTTTTATGCCTGTCAGCAGCTCAGTGATCCTCTTTATGGTGAGTTGGTAACTATCCTCCATTTTTGACATTCCAACCAGATTTTCCATTGTTAAATTCCTAATGGTGTTGGATAAGATAATAAACTGTTTGTTGTGAACAAGCTGCATTTGTTCTAGTGCCTTCAGGAATGCCTGAAGATCTGCTGGAAAAATTGAAAATGCAGTGGGAAGGCTATCCTCATAATTGATAATTTCTTTGTTGTAGTCATTTAGCTAGTGTAAGATACTGTAATGTTTTCTATCAAGACCAGGTCATGTGTTACAAGCTGCAGATAATGCAGAATGAAGCTTCCATGTGGAAAAGGGGCAGTTGTAATCATCATTGGTCATGGAATCTTACACACTCCATTCCTAGTGGATAGTGGCTCCAGATTGGGAAGTGATCACTTCTATTAAGGTCATAGACCACTTCCCATTGAGTAGGATGGACAAGGGCTGGAGAGCAAAGCAAAAGATCTATGACAGAGAACTACCTTGTCACATTACAGAAATGTGTGGACTAACTGGTGTTGAGTAAGAGTGTGCACAATGACAAGAGAATTCTCTCAATTGTTCTATCCCTTGGGCAGGTAGTCGCAGAGCACTAAGCACATTTTGTGTGTTAAAATCACCATAGAGAATAAATGGATGGGGGAGCTTGGTAAGATGGTTCACGAGAGCTTCTTCATTGAGTGTGTCATGGGAGCAGATAGAGGGAACATATAGACATTCAGTGATGCACATGCACCAATACTGTGACTCAGTGGCGTATATTGTGGGCTATCAAAGCTATCACCGAAGCCCATATCTAAAGCAAACCAGAAATTAAGAACCATTATTAACAAAAATGGCAATAGAAGCCAGTTTCCGTCATGAAGAATTAGCGCGTAGTGTGGAATATGTCTCGTTCGCTTCATTCCAACAGTGGGAGAACAGAGCTTCGGACGCTGACTGCTGCAGCCTTCGATAAGGTGAGGGGAAGGGAGGGATGGGGTGTGGTAGAGCGGCCAACAGTATGCCAAGGCTTCGAAATCCCTTGTTGCAACACAAGCATGAGTGCTTCCGAAATTTGCGGAACGATCACGACTTGCTCTTGGTGAACTCCCCATCAGTTTAAAGCATCAATGAGCTTGTTCGTGTGTGTGTGTTACGTTTCACAATAGCTGTATTGGTGTTATTTATTTCATATTGTGCACTGTAGGTGGTTGTATCCAATACATAAAAATGACTGTTTATTCATATTTTATGTGCTGTTTTATCGTTCATCTGACTATGGGGAAACTTTGGCAACATACTGCTTGCACTTTCGTGAAGGTTATAGGCATAATTACATCACTGTAAGACACGTAGTTCAGGAGATATGTCATCGTGAACAATGAGATACATGAGAAACTGCCGCATTATGAGCGATGTTTGCTACACTTCAATTTTTGCCGATTACAGCGCCATGTATCATGAAACGAAAAAAATGTTTCATACGACATATTTTTTTTTTTTTTTTTTTTTTTTTTTTTTTTTTTTTTTTTTTTTTTTTTTTTTTTTTTCAAAGAATCCAAATCTTCAATAAAAAGTAGGCGTCCCTATAAAAGATTCCAAAGTTGCCTCCCACCACACATCACCGGGTTCAGTAGGGGTTGGGGGGGGGGGGGCAGTGTAGTGTCATTGAATGTCCCCTAACGCTTTAACATTTGCAGGTAACTATTTCTTTATTTGCTGCTAATTTCTTGAGATATTTGACACAGTCACTATCAATATCTCAGAAACAACATAAGATATCGATTACTTGGTACAACTTTAGAAAGTGAGATAGTAGTGGTAGGCCAAGTTACAAACCCAGCATACACCACTGCTGTGACTGCTTGCAAACTTGTGGTAAGGGAGAGGGGTGAGGAATAGTAGTTTGTATTGACACAAATAGCTACTCCTCTAATAGCTCTCACTTCACTATGGTTGTCCTTTCTGTAAAGAACATAGTCAAGTAGCCCAGGGTTGTCAGTATATTAAAAAATTGTCTCCCAGAGACATATGCACATCAGTCTATCCCAAGTCAGTAAACATAATTCTGCAACGTGGGTCCTGAACCCTTGCAAGTTACACTGAAATATGGGAACTGTCTATCTTGGGGTCTTTGATTCAGGGTTTGAAGCCTGTAACAGGTGGAGTGTCAGTCTTGGGGCAAGATGTTAGCATCAGACTTACACCAAGCTTCATGTGTTCTAGAGCAATGTGAGATGAAGCATCAGGGATAGTGATGGTGACAGGTTCAAATAGTTTACTTTTATGTTTCACCTGTGGTGGAAGTTTAGCTGTGGATTGAATTTATATATATCAATTTCTTTTATTTATTTATTATTTGTTTATTTATTTATTTTTGCCTGTGGTGGTTTTTAAGGGCTACAGTAAATGTGGTAGTAGCTGTACTGGATGATTGAGCAGGCTGCATAGTTTGAAGGACTAGGAGCTCAGCAAAGGCAGTAACCATAGCTTTATCAGAAGTTTTTGGGAAACGGAGGGGGCTACATGTGCCAAAATTACAGTTTCATAAAAGTTTGTATGATTTATTTCATAAATTTCAAACCAAAATTTGTATTCAATAACATTTTATAATGCCAATTATAAGAACATTGTTAACTCACAAGTTTAAGCATTTTAATTACCTAAATTTAATATGTGAACAAACTTTTGTCAATACTGTATGGAAAAATAAAACATTTTTGTGTACATCTTACACAGATAGTCTGACTGACAAATTAATGTGATAATTAATATGATCATTGTATCTATTTCAGTACATTCACAGTTAAAAACCACTATAAAAATTACTAATTGAATTGTATGAAGTGAATATCTAATATATAAAAATGTGGCCTTATGAGACATGCGAATAAGGACAATTTATTCATCCTAAAATCTTCATGACATTTTGGACACTTGATTTTCAAAACAAGAGGATGATCACTGTCACATAAAATTTTGGATGGACTTCGTCAGATTCTACAGTTGTATTCTGATCCTGGTGAAATTTCTAAATATGATTGAACAATTCAGTTTATCAGTGCAGTATTAATATGTTTAGCTTACCTACAATCATTTCAATTAATTAACATGACTAAACAGTTAATTTTCAGATTTTGGCAAAGTTTTGAATGAAATAAAATTTCTGAAAATTCTTGCAGCTCTCTCTAGAAGCTACATTACATTTTTCAGGGTGATAATCATCAGAGAAACATTTAAAATATAAATATTGTTCACAGCATTGAATTTTATGTAAGCAATTTAAAGTAAGAATTTTTTTAATGTGCTTCTGTGGAAAGCATGCTTCATTCAGATTTTTAAACGACAAGAGTTAGTTAGTGATTTTGTAAGGAAGAGTAAGTCTGTAACATCTGTGAATGATTGTCAGTTTGTTATACTGTTTGTGTGATTATCGGTAATGAGTGAAATATAAAAATTAATGGGTTAAGTTATTTGAATTAACACTGCTGAAAAGAGTCAGTAGTGTTAAAACAGGCATGTGCAAGTATTAGTGCCAACACTAAAAACCTCTGATTGTGTGGAGGCATGAACCTTTGCAACCGGAGTTTGCAGAGCAGAGACTAAAGAAATGGCAACTACAGGAAGCTGCATGGCTTTGAAGGTCTTTTTGTCCTCAGAAAAGGAAGTGCACTTAATTGTCTATATCTCTTGTATTCTCTCTCTCTCTCTCTCTCTCTCTCTCTCTCTCTCTCTCTCTCTCTCTCTCTATCTATCTATCTTTCTCTCTCTCACTCTCACTCTCTCAATAGAACCTGCAGTCTCTACTCCAAACAAGGTGATCAGAGTGATGTCATGTTTCAATAATAGCTGCAACAGCAAACTGTGCATTTCTGTAGTGTGTATTTAATTTATTATTCAACTTCTGCAATCCACTTGGATCTTGACTTATGATAGGTTTTACTAACATGTATTGCCAATCTTAGTTTCTTATAATCTCATCCATTTCCCAGTGTATGATGCTGACACATTTATCTCATATATATTTGTATGTAGTTAATTTATATAAAAAAATAGAAAATGGATGACTTACCCAAAGGACAGGCTCATCGACACACAAATAAAATCACACACACAAACATAATACTGTGTGATTAAATTTTCTATTTCCAGAAGAAGGCCATGGCTGATACCTTAAGTGATGTGTGTGTGTATGTGTGTTTGTGTGTGATTTTATTTGTGTCTGTCAACGAGCCTGTCCTTTGGGTAACGTTTTCTATTCTTTATATAAATTTATCCCACCACGAAAGTTTCCTTCTATAATTTTTGTATGTAGTTATTTTGAAATAAATGTTCAGTGCAGTCTACAAAATTATTACCCACTGAAAGGGCCTTACATAGGCCTCCATCAACTGAGTCATATTACCCATCATTGTAGAATCCTTTCCATATTAGATTACTTTAAAATATCCATAAAAGACCAATACATTTGGGCGTAGGTTGGTTGAAAATGTAATAGAGATGCTGTAGTAACTACAGTGGCAAATGGTGTAAGTGTAAGTCATTTGTAAGTTAACTATTATAATATTGTATTGCAGTTTCTCAAAACAATTAAGCAGTGCATAACTTCCTCCTGTAAGTATCGTTAAACTGATAATAACAGCAAAAGGGGATAAATGTTGGAGACACCAGAAGTAACCTGTACCACACACCATAAATTTAGTAATTGCTGGGCTTCTCGCATTTGAAAATAAATAATATACTGTATATAGAACATTGATGCAATCACACAGGCATGTAAAACAGTCACACAAGCATCATCTCTGGCTGCCGCACTCCAGATTCAGAGTGTGGCAGCTGGATGTGACGGTTGTGTGACTGTGTGATTAAATGTTCTATTTCATAAGAAGGCCTTGGCTGATACCTTAAGTGATTGTGTGTGTGTGTGTGTGTGTGTGTGTGTGTCTTTTTTGCAAATGCTGTGAGAAACTCTTTTACAGAGTAGTAGGCGTGTGCCACAAAGAAACGTATCACCTGCAGTTTGAATAGTTTGTGTTTATCATGCATATTATTATTTTTATTGGCAAATTCTCCCCAGAAATGTAAGATGTTAAACAAATAACTAGATCAATTTTTCTTTTGAGTCCTTGTTCTTCCAGTAGGCTTTCATTCTTTCCGAAAAAGCTCGTTTACACTCATTCGACTACTATGGTCTGTACAGTCTTTCTTTTGTGGCTATGACATACCTTTCCATTTGTCTACTTTGTGTTTGAATGTGTCTCTTTGTAGACTATCAGCTGGTATTATGTTTGCATTATTTAGGTCCTTTTGAATTTCATCATTGAAGATAGCTAGACCCAGCTTCTGCACAAGACCTTGAACCTATACTTCTAAGAAAGACTGCCATATACCCTTATTTAAAAATTTAAAATGGTAGAGCTCTATCTAACTTCCGATATTCATTTTTACAAGAATTTCACATCAGAAACTCGATGTATTGTTTATATATGTATTGTACATGTACAGGGAGTGAAGCTTGCGAGGGTGAAGATCGGGATGAGAGTTTAAAATTGGGAAAGTTTAATTTTTAAAAACTCACAACCACCAATTGCGAACCATATTCCTAAACATGCAAAAACTCTGGAACTGTGATTGCTGCTGTTTGACTCGTTTTATAGGGGATGGTATCACTAGTTCGCAGCTTTCCTTCCCTGCATATGATTAACAAAAAAATTCATAATAAAGTCAAGTTCATAAGAGAAAAGGGTGTACTAACTACTATTTTTGAAAACACGCGAAAGTTCTCTTTATGTTGTTTATTTCACAATATTAGAACCCTGTGGCTGATACGTCTGTACGTCGACACATTTATCAAAAAAATTATAGCTCATGAGCCCCCAGACAAAAATGAATATTTGTCGCAAATTGTTTTCACACCATGGACCTGTCTCAAACACCGTTTATGTTCATGCCTATGCGACAACTCGTGTTACGTTAACAAAACACAGTCACTTTTAGTGCGATGGACACCTTGTTCAACCGGCTAAATATTCACAACACACAGTAGCACTCGATACAACTTGGTGCAGTCTACGATGAGCAACCACACTTGGCAATTGCCACACCAAAAATCTAAAGTCTCCACCTGGAGATACACATGCCGACTGCTGTAGAGCGACACCGCCCGGCCAGCTACCCCCCTTGTTCCCGCCTCGTCACTTCCCGCCCTCGCGCGC
Organism: Locusta migratoria; assembly: GCA_026315105.1. Classification (NCBI taxonomy): domain Eukaryota; kingdom Metazoa; phylum Arthropoda; class Insecta; order Orthoptera; family Acrididae; genus Locusta; species Locusta migratoria. The sequence goes on along the minus strand of CM048746.1, from coordinate 50,106,474 downwards.
GCGCCATAAGTCCAACTGCCGGGGTTTTTTCCTACGTCATCAACTTCCCCATGTGAGCTGTTCTAACTGACTTCCAATGTACAGTGCTCAACCAATACATTTCTAAAACTTTACTTAAAATCAAAATAATTACAATACACATTAAACAAATATCTTCTTACGTTTTTATATTAGTATAAACATCCTTTGTACTATTTATTATAATCGTGCAATTTCTTATATCACAGATAAGTGATTTAGCTAAATATTTCAAGGTAAAATACACAAGATTAATTGAAAATAAAATGAGAAATAGTTAATATATTATTTTTATAAACAAACATTGCCATGCTAGTTGTGTAACTGTCTTGTATTCATTGGTAATTTATTACTTTTCATTGTCAATTAAACATATTACGTCAGATGTGACTATATCAGCTAATGTATTGTTTATTTGTCAACAGGCTATTTTGTAATGAGGGCCTTAAAGGTTCCTAACTGCATCGTATTACTTCAAATGCAAATAGTATTAGAATATTTTATTTCACGCTGTGCACTGCACTGCACCTGGCACTCGCCATTGTCCGTCTCTCCCCTCACCGGAAACGAAACCTGGAAAATCCTAAGCTGGAACAAGCCACCAACGTCGGCCTGATCGCTGGCCTCCCGTCAGCTACAAGCACACAGTAAATCTCAACGTGGAGAATTTCTACCTTTGGCCTAACTATAAATGTTGTCACCCAACTGTGTACATACATTGCTACCATAATTAATAAGATTAAAATTGTGTAACATTTAGTGCATTGGCATGGTCAATGTTTGCAGTGAACTTCATACTGTTTAATTATCAAATGCTATTAATTACCAGTATTTCTATTGGGTGGTAATCTCACAAGCTGTCATTGAAATTATTTGACATCAGCTGCCATTAGGCTTTGAATGATCAATGCTGACATACGATAATGTGTACCTGGACCATATCTCCTGCTTATTAGACAGTTGTGCAAAGGCCAGTGTTACACTATAAAATTATTGGACAAAGAAATATTGGATGCAGTATGATGGGCACTTTTTCTCCAGTCAACCAATCTTTGATCAAATTGGGTTATATTTGATCAAGAAATTTCTCACCTTCCATTTCCTGAAACAAAAAATGTAACCCCTTGTAGTGCTAATTGTAGCACTACCACACAAGGAAACCTCCTCACCTTCACAGCTGTTTGACATGGCGTTAATATTTTGTGAACATGGCTCCTATCAGCAAATTTGTATGATGTCTTCCAGCAACAACAAAATTGAAAGAAATGTATGAGATGCTATGTAATATGCGACATCTCAACCACAAAATAGACTGAAAAGAATGGAGAGTAGTAGTACGTTTCCTTTTCTTTTTTTGCTCCTCTTCTTTTAAATTCAGACACAACTATTGTATTTAAGCAATATGCAGCATGTTGGTTGATGGGAGGAAGGGACCAAAGAGCTACGTCATCAGTCCCATTACCTCTGAATGGAATGCAAGCAAGGATGCAGTCCTATGAAGAACATTCAGATAGTAATATGGAGAAACTAAAAAGGAGTCAAAATCAATGATTCCAACAGAAAATGCAAAACTCTCCTTTGCATTTCTCTACAGCCCTTGAACCCCCATTCATTAATGACAAGCATGTACAGTGAACAGTGTTTGATCTTAAATCATAAGCCTAAAAGTGGAAGAAGGAAACAATGTTAAAAAACAAGGTAAACAGAAGAAATGGACATCTTGTGTGTGGGGGAGTAGGGAGGGGGTCAGAAAAGGGTGTAAGGAAGAACTGCAACCTGCAGTGGTTGACCTGATGTAGCAAAGTTTATTAGATCGGGCAGTAACCTGCCAGTTACTGTTTCAGTCTTGTAAGAGCAGAGAAAACATCTGTATCCACAAATCCACAGTCGGGATTGCCCAGGGGAATGGGTAGAAAGTTATGGCTACTCTAGCCAACTGGTCAGCCTGTTCATTGCCTAGTACACTCACGTGACTGGGGACCCATAGAAAAGCAATTGGGCAGGCGGCTCGGCAAAGGTCAACGATGAGATCGTGGACGCCAATGACTAAAGCATGTGAAGAGTAGCACCTGTCTATGGCCGGTAGACTGCTCTTGAGTCTGTACAGATTAAAACATGGTCCAAACCAGTCTGTTTGATAAAATGAAGTTCTCTACTAATAGCCATCAGTTCTGCCATAAACACACTGCTTGAATCTGGAAGACTATGGCATTTCATACCAATGGGTGATGTAAATGCATATCCTGTATGGCCAGTAGGTTTCAATCCATCAGTGTAGACGATCGTGGCACCCTGAAATTCTGCAAGTACTGAATGCAACTGATGCTGTACAATTATGGGTGGGACTGAATCTTTTGTATCTTGGAAGAGATCCAACCGTATTTATCACTGGAGCACCATCCAAAGAGGTGTGCGCAGTATAGTGTGGCGTGTACAGTCAAGGAAAGGGAGATGGAAGTCCTTGCATAGAGAAGCGAGCCGTAACCCAATGGATAAACCCATTCGAGGGTGAGTATCAGGAGATCGAGAATCATTGCTCGCAAAAAGACAATGATATGTGGGATGATCGTGGAAGTGTTAAATGGTAATGTCACAGGACACCAAAAGCTGATGCCACCTAATTGGAAGAGGCAGTATTCCCATTTCGGCAAGGAGACTGTCAACAGGGCTGGTCCAGATAGGGTGACCAACTCTCCCGTATCATACGGGTTCTCCCATATTTTACCACTTTACAAAAATTTCTCCTGTCTCCCTTATCTCTTCCTGTTTCTCCCATATATTTCGTCGGTGATCATTGTTATACATAAAACCCATGAAATACTATCAATACTAGAAATTCCTTCAGTGAGATAACTCGAATAACCTTTTGTGTAATAATCGATACTATTCCCGATTACTCTTTGTGCATGTTTTGCCTTTGGAATGCATGGGACTGTGAGGAAATGCACTTTGGTTTCTTGATCAATACTCAATACTGACAATTCAAGGATGTGATTGCGCCGTACCTATAAGCAGTTAACGTTTTTATATCAAAACAACACACAGAAGTAATAACTTGCGAAAGCGGTTTACAGAGATTAAACAGAAGTGTATCATTAGTTATTTCTCAGTTGGGTCACACAACATTTTGCGATGCTTCAAAAGAATCAGTACTGATGAATTGATTCTCAGCTATCAAAAACAGAGGAAAGTTTGCACCAAATGTTTCGATTTGGGCTATTTTCTCTGTTATTGCGTAATATCTATTGCGACGTGTTCATGTGTCTTTTCATTTGATTGAAAGTAAATAGGTTTTGATTATGTGCTCTCGCAGTGAGAATTAAGATTAAAGACCGATTTTTTTGTACCACTGAAAAATTATTGAACAGTTTAAATTCATCTGTGGAAAAATCCGTCAGAGATTATTTTATTAATTTGTAGCATTGCGTAAATAGTGATGTAACATAAAATCGATGTATCAAAAGGAAAAATAATAGGCTTTGGCATACTTTTCTTAACTTGCTCCAGAAATAAGCCTTATTAATGCCATTGCTCTCTAAAAACGCAGGTTGCAGAGCTACCCAATAATATGATAAATGAGTAAAAACAGCAAAGTATGTCTGATTTTTTAATTTTAACATCTCCATTGTCATCCATTCCAAGGAACTACATATAGTTGTACTGCTGAAATTTACTGTAACTAAATCTCCCTTATTCTCCCTTATAATCATGATTAGATTTTGGTCATCTCCCTTAAACCCGTGATCGAAAGTTGGTCACCCTAGGTCCGGAAGGCACCCGTAGCCAAGCAGACACCACAATGGTGAACTGGGTCTAACAGTTTCAAGGCAGAAGGAGCTGCCGAGCCATAAACCTGCCACCTGTAGTCTAATGGGGACTGAATCAGAGCCCAGTAAACATGAAGGATGAGTGGGTTAGAAAACAGAGAGCATTACGCTTCTGCATGCAGCTTATCGTTAGCTGCCAAATATGGGGCAGCCAAGTCAGTTTTTTTATCAAAAAAGGAGATCCAAGAAATGGTGCTGTGCCACAATTTCCAGGTGCTGAGTACCCAAGAAGAGTTCTGGATCAAGGTGGACTGTAGTTGTTGTTGTTATGGTCTTCAGTCTTGAGACTGGCTTGATGCAGCTCACCACCCTACTCTATACTGAGCAAGCCTTTTCATCTCCTCATAAGAATGGCAACCCACATCCACTTGAATCTGCTTACTATACGCGTCTTTTGGTCTCCCTCTGTGATTTTTACCCTACACACTTCCCTCCAGTGTTAAATTTATGATTCCTCGATGTCTAAAAATGTGTCCTAGCAAGTGATCCCTTCTTTTAGTCTGGGTATGCCAAAAATTCCTTTTCTCACCAATTCTGTTCAGTACCTTCCCTTCCCAATTAATGCTTCCCTTTCATGCCCTTCGAGTCTAATAACTGCGGTTTGGCTTTTGTACAAGTTGTAAACAACTCACCTTTCCCTGTATTTTACCTCTGCTGACTTCAGAATTTGAAAGAGTGTATTCCAGTCAACATTGTCAAATGCATTCTCCAAATCTGCAAAAGCTAAAAATGTAGGTTTGCCTTCCCTTAATCTATCTTCTAAAATAAGTCGTAAAGTGAGTATTGCCTCCCGGGTTCCTACGTTTCTCCTGAATCCAAACTGATCTTCCCTGAGGTCAGCTTCTACCAGTGTTTCCATTCTCCTGTAGATAATTCGTGTTAAAATTTTGCAACCATGACTTATCAAACTGATGTTGCTGTAATTTTCACCCCTGTCTGGGCCTGATTGGGATGGGAATTATTACATTTTTCTTAAAGTCTCAGGGTATTTCACCTGTCTCATACATCTTACACACTAGTTCAAATAGTTTTGTCATGGCTGGCTCTTCCAGAGACTTTAGTAGCTCTGAGGGTATGTCATCTACTCCCAGGGCCTTGTTCAGACCTAGATCTTTCAGGGCTCTGTCAAATTAATCTCTCAGTATAGTATCTCCTATTTCATCTTGATCTACTTCCTCTTCCCTTCCTACAACATTGTCTCTAAGTTCATTCCCTTTGTAGAGCTGCTCTATGTACTCATTCCACCTTTAAGCTTTCCCTTCTTTGCTGAGAACTGGTTTCCCATCTGAGTTCTTGATATTCGTAGAGTTGTTTTTCTTGTCCTAGTTTGATGACAAAGATACATTACCCTCATTTTAGAAGGGGAGAACTGAAATGCATGTGGAGGGCCAATGTTGAAGCCCACCGAATGGCACCTTCAAGCTGGGGTTCAGCCAAGGCTACCAAGTGGGAGGTGTACCATATGCAAAATTTGTCAACACACAGTGCAGTAGTGAAAATGGTCCAACAAATTTCATAATCCCATTGAGTGTGATTAGGAAAACTATGACACTTAACACAGAACCCTGTGGAACACCATTCTTCTGGATCGATGGGGAGCTGAAGAAAAAGCTGACCCTTACCTAGAAAATGCAGTGGGATAAAAACTGACTGATAAAAATCGGAAGGGAGCTTCATAGGCTCCTGTCATAAAGGGTGCAAAAAATATGATGACACCAAGCCATGTTATACGCCTTACATAGATCAAAGCAAGATATTGACATTTTGAGGAGGCCTCTCAGACAGCTGTTTCCAGTTTATAGAAGACCATCCCTCTTGGAACCCACACTGATAAGGTGACAGGAGTCCACGTCATTCAAGTACTCAGCATAAAAAGTGGGCAACCATCCATTCAAGCAGTTTATATGGTTTATTTGTCAGGCTAATCAACCGGTAACTGTCCAGTATATTGAATCCATGCCAGGCTTTAGAACAGGAACCACTATACCGCCCTTACTAGACAAGAGAAAAACCCCTTGGAGCCAAATATGTTTAAATACCTGGAGGAGATATTGCCATTGTGGAGGATTGAAGTGTTCGATAAGTTGATTATGGATGGCATCAGAACCAGGTGCAGAATCATGGGAAAAGACCAGAAGTAGTTCCCATTCAGTAAAGGGTTTGTTATAAGGTTCTTCCTGGTGAGTGGTTAAAGGTAATTTTGAGGCTTCAACCTGTTGTTTTTTGAGAAGAAAGACCACCGGGTAGGAGGACATCACCAATGCCTTTGCAAAGTGAGCTGCAAGGTGCTCTGCCCGAACAGACGGGTCAGTACAGACCGCTTCTGGTAGGGCAACGTCAGGGATTGAAGAAGTCCACTGGCAACATTGGATGGCATAGAGCATAGCCCACAACACTCGTGACAGGGGTTCAGAAGAGCCCAAGGAAGAGAGAAAATGCTCCCACCACAACTGCTTGCTGTGATTGATTATATAACAAGCCTTAGCATGAAGATGTTTAAAGTTGATAAGAGCAGCATGGAATGGGTGGTGCTTAAGTTTTTGCATAACAAGCCTTAGCATGAAGGCATTTAAAGTTCATAAGAGCAGCATGGGATGGGTGGCACTTAAGTTGCACAGCTCGAGGTTGCTCCAGGTCACCTTGGCAATAGTTGCATTCCACCATGTAACTGGGCAGTGGGTAGGAGTGCTTGTCAACTAGGGCTGGCAGCTAGTAAATGCAGTAGACATGTCACGGAACATCAATACAGTTAGATGGGGATGATGTGAAAACCACCTGGAATGTATACAAAGGCTAATTAGCATGACATAAATCCCAATGAGGTAGCCTTTCCCTCGTCAAGTGGGAGCAGAGTGAAAGAATCAACGGAAAGTGGCCACTATCCCAGAGGTCATCTGTGGTGATCAGTGAAATGAAGGAAAAAGTGGGAGCGGGGGGGGGGGGGGGGGGGGGGGTGAAAGATCTATGGCAGAGAAAGTGCTGTGAATGGTACTAAAATGGGTTGGAGAACAATCATTGAGGAGACACAGGTCGTAGTCTGCAAGGAACTGGTACATGAGGCGGCCACAACTAGTTGCATGAGCACTGCCCCATGAAGGATGATGAACACTGAAGTCCCCAAGAATGAGGAAGGGTGGGGGGGAGTTGCTGAAGGAGGGCTGTTGGGGCAGCAGATGTAGGTGGCCTGTCAGAAGGGAGATAGAGATTACAAATTGTTAACGGAGTGTGTAAGTGAACCCAAACAGCAACCACTTCCAGTGTAGTAAACAGAGGAATCCATGAACTAACAACATCCGTATTAACTAGGGTGCAGACTCCACCATATGCTTGTAGGGTTCAACACAGTTCTGACACAAAGTATGGAACCCACGGAGGCTCAATGAATGGACATCAGTGAAATACGGTTCCTGTAGAACAACACAAGCTGCTGAGTAAAAGGAAATAAGTTGTTTTAACTCCAGGAGGTGATGGTAATAGCCATTACAGTTTCATTGGATGACAACAGCATATCACACCGCTGGGTCAACAAACGTCACCGATGAGGGAGGGATGAGATCCATGAACAGGGGATCAGACACAAGGTCAGTGGAATTAGTTGGTATGAGGACAAAGTTGGCACCTCAGATGCTACCGGAGGGGCCTTGTCCTGTGACATGAAATTCTTCTTCTTCTCTTTCTCTCTCACAGGGTGGAGAGAACAGGTCCTGAAGAGAGAACTGGCATCAGTGAGGTCTGCCACAGAAGAAGATTGGTTGATCTCACTATTCACAGTGTGTGAGTCCAGTGGCCAACTTTGGTAGAAGAACTCCAATCTTGTGAACGCTGGGACCACTTCTCTGGCTGGGAAGGAGGAGGGAAATGCACAGGGAGGGCTGAGATAGATATACTGCTAACTAAAGATTTTAACACTTTATAACCAGTGGCACAAGATGTCTGATTGTCCTAAATACAAGATTTTCCCCCTAATCAAGAAAACTGTGTTTTTCACTGATGTGTGTAGGATACAATAATTTGTCAGATTTGGCTATTTCCAATTGTAGAAAGATTCACTCCTCGCTAATGTAAGTCACATATATTTCAACTGTATAGAAATCTTTATTTATGGTACAATTTCCTCCACCCCCCCTCCTTCTTTGTGCAAATTCAGTGTTACTATTCTTTGTTTCAGTCAGCAAGCACATATAAGGAAGTTGAGAAGTATGCAATCAAAATGGCCACAGATCTGAAAGCAGAATTTTGGGCTGTTTCGTCAAGCACTGGTGAAGGTATTCAGGAATTGTTCTACAGGATAGCATGTATGGCATTTGAGACTTCTGTTAAGTGTGAGGAGTCTGTAAGAAGTAAGATGATTACAGTTGGCACAGACATTGATGGTAAGTTTTCATACTCATGAGAAAAAAATCATGTTTTTATTTGCTTATATTTAATTACATGAAATTGAATTTTTACTCAGGTTTTCAGAAAATTCAACCATCTTCAACTGAGAAGACACGACAAAAATGCAACAGGTGCAATGTTTAAAATTCATTGATGGAACCTATTTTATGAGTGGAAATTGTCTCTCCATTCAGCTCTCAGGAACTACTTGTATTTTTATGAGAAAAATATAATATTTTATATTGTATAATTTTTAATGTGCATGTAGTTTGATATTTGACATAATAAAATAATGTCATTATTATTACTATTATTATTATTATTATTATCATCATCATCATCTTTACTACTACTATTGTATTGTTATGGTCTTCAGTCTGAAGACTGGTATGATGTAGCTCTCCCCCCTTTATATCCTGGCTTCTTCAACTCGTCATAAGAATGGCGATCCACGTCCATCTGCATCTGCTTTCAGTATTCGTCTCTTGGCCCCCCTCTGTGATTTCTCCCCCACACTCTTCTCTCCAATGCTAAATTCACGATTCCTTGACATGCAAGAATTTGTCCTACCAATCAATCTCTTGTTTTAGTCAAGGTATGCCAGAAATTTATTTTCTTCCCAATTCTGTTCAGTACCTACTCATTAGTTACACACTCCACCTACCAAATATTCAGCATTCTTCTTTAGCACCACATTTCAAAGGCCTCTATCCTCTTCCTGTCTGAACTGTTTATCGTCCATGTTTCACTACCGTAAAAGGCACACTCCACACAAATGCCTTCAGAAAAGACTTCCTTTACTTAAATCAATATTCGATGTTAACAAATTTTTCTTTTTCATAAAAGCTTTTCTTCCCATTGCTATTCTGCTTTGTAGATCTGCTATATATACTCTTTCCACCTTTCAGCTTTTCCTTCTTTGCTGAGAACTGGTTATCCATATGTGTTCTTTATATTCATACAGCTATTTATCTTGTCTCCAAATGTCTCTCTCTTATTTTCTTGTAGGTGGTATGTATTTTCCCCCTAGTTATACATTCTTCTACAGACATGCATTTACCTTGTAGCTCCTCCTGCTTTGCCATTTTGCACTTACAGTTAGTCTCATTTCTTACTCGTCTGTACTCCATTTTACCTGCTTGATTTACTGCAGTTTTATATATTCTCCATTCATCAATTAAATTTAGTATTTCTGTGATATCCAGAGATTTTTTGTAGATCTGCCTTTCTAGTTATTTGGTCGTATGCTGCCTTGACTATTTCATCTCTTAAAGCTACCCATTCCTCTTCTACTGTTTTATTTCCCCCCGTTTCTGTCAATTGTTGCCTACATGTCCCTCTGAAATTCTCAAGAACTTCAGGTTCCTTCCATTTATCCAGATCCTATCTCCTTATATTCCTGCCTTTCTGCAGTTTCTTTAGATTCAGTCTACATTTCATAACAAATAACATATGGTCAGAGTCTATTTCTGCCCCTGGATTTTGTGACAGTACTGCCCAACGAGTAGCACTCAATCATTGTGTTTGGAGAAATTTATCAAGATAGGTTAAATGCACCACAAACACTGACCTTGCCTATGCACAAAATTGTTACACTCTTTTCTTTTATTAATTTTGGTAGTATTAATCTATGTAGATGGGTGATATTGATGGGAATGCATTATCTGTATTAATCTGTAATTTGGAAAAATCGTGTGAAACAGCTGTGAAGCTAAGGCTTATAGTGAGCTGCCCAGCAAAGAGCTGTTTTGTGTGAAAGGTGGAAATGGCCAGCCGGGGGTGGAGGGTGGGGGGGGTTGAGCTTGGCGCTTGCATAGAAAGGCCATGATGTCAGAGGGAAGTCACTGCACAGCTATTGAGGCGACAGTGTATTGTATAAGATAAAGTTAAATTTTAAAAAATAAAACATAATTAAGACAGAGAAGTGCAACAGTTTCTGAAAGGGTGTCATATGACATATATAGTAATGCAAGACATCCCTCATATCAATTACTTATAAAAAGTTTTTATAGAATGAAAATACAGCATTTACTGCTTAGTTTAAAAGAAAAATCATAACTTGTAAACCATTATACAGAGGTGATCATTTAAGATACAGAGGTGAGTGAGGGCTCATATAAAAGGTCTCAACAAGGTGCATCACCTGATATGCTTACAGTTGATGTAAAATGATATTGATACTAATCTATACTAATAATAAATCTGTAAATGTAGGCCTGTCACAGCTCACTTCAATCTTCAAAACTACTGGTCGAATCTTCATGTGGTTTTCACAGAAGACATGAGAAAAGTTTGGGTCAACATATAGGCATGATTTTATTAAAATTGGATCACGGAAAAGAAAGATATTGCAATTTTAAGTGTTTTCAGAAACTGTCATGTCTGTTTGTTCAACTATTAGAAACCTCTTATTTACAAAACTATTTCACAATTTGCATGGGGTTTTAACAGATAACTTAAGCGTAACTCTGGACTTCGTTTCATAAAAATGGATTACAGAAAAAAAGAATATCGTAATTTGAATTTTTTTTTTAACGACACAAAATGCCCTGTAATACTACGCAAAGTTATACACTACCATGTTACACAAAACAATGGTTTAGATGCAGAGATGTTGGGTCCATGAAAACGATGGCATGCCCAGTCTACCAGTATCTATGATTGAAGGGTGTAATTCACTGAAACAAGGGCTACAATTTTCTTACGGCAGCAGTGTAGCATTTTGATGTTGGCAACGGTCGTTGAATCCTTGAGGGGAATAATTCTTTGTGTTGATAATGAAATAAATACTTAATATTGTTCCAATCAGTCAATTAATGATACCCCTAAAGCGAATATTTCATTGCAAATGTTAACATACTAAACCGCTGCCACTGCAACTAAAAATTTAACCCAGGTACAACAGAAAAAGATAATTTTTTTACTAGCTCTACCCCCATGCCTTGCAATGCCACAGAAAGAAAAAAAGTGCTTCTTCCCACGGGTATCATTTGAATTTAAAACATAACGACATTCCTTCGCATCTATTGATGGTTTCATTTACTAAGAAATCTTTGCAGGAAAACATGAATGTATGTAGTTTCCTTTCTGATTTCGGTGTGTACTTATTACATCTTGAGTCCATTCTGTTTAAGAATGCCGAGACAACGGTGTACTATAGTACAGAACAAATAGAGGCCCTGTTAGTTACGTAGTGCACAAAAGAACTGATAGTTGGCGCTGCCAAATTTTTATTTCTTTTCAATGGTTATGCAGTAGAACAGCAATGAACCACTAAAGGTGCTGTTGGTTTCGTAGTGCTGCAAAGAAACAATACATGATCGTGTTGTGCTTGTTCCCTCAGTAACATAAGTATTTTGAATTAAGAGCCACACTCGTATCTCTGCAAATAGAAACTAACATTACATAGTGAGTTGCTGATTACACTTTGTATATTCACAGCTTAATGACATTTCTTTGCTTCTTTTCACGGAGAACATTTTAATTTAAAACATAACGACATTCCTTCGCAACTATCAATGCTCTAATTTACATAAGAATTCTTTGCAAGGAAAATCGAATTTATGTAGTTCCCTTTCTGATTGCAATGTATCCTCATTACATTTTGAGTGTGTTCTGTTTAGAAATGCCTCAAAAACGCCATAGTACAGGAAAGGGCAAAGTGTTACATAGCACACCAAATAACTAATTATGGTGTTGCTGCATATTTTTCATTCTCATAAGTATGGTGTAATACACTACAAGAAGGGCTACAATTTTACTTACAGCGGTGACGTTGTGTGCTGATGTTGGCAACGGCTGTTGAATGCTTTTTTGAAAATCAGTCATGCAGAATAGGGGGAATAATTCTTTATGTTCATGCTGAAATAAATAATTAATGCTATTCTGGTCAGTAAATGAATCATCAGAACGAATCTCTGCCCACATAGACCAACACCTTCAACCCATCATGTGCAGTCTCCCATCCTTCATCCAAGACACCAACCACTTCTTCGATCGTCTGAAATCCTTACCCAACCTGTTACCTTGAAACCATCCTTGTAACAATTGATGCCACTTCCTTATACACAAATATCCCACATGCCCAGGGCCTTGCTGCGATGGAATATTTCCTTTCACGCCAACCACCCACTTCCCTACCTAAGACCTCTTTCCTTAATACCCTAGCCAGCTTCATCCTAACCCACAACTTCTTCACTTTTGAGGGCCAGACATACCAACAACTAAAGGGAACAGCCATGGGGACCACAATGGCCCCTTCGTATGCAACTTATTTATGGGACACTTAGAGGAAGCCTTCCTGGACACCCAAGCCTGTCAACCCAAAGTTTGGTATAGATTTATTGATGACATCTTCATGGTCTGGACTCACAGTGAAGAAGAACTCCAGAATTTCCTCTCCAACCTCAACTCCTTTGGTCCCATCAAATTCACCTGGTCCTATTCCAAATCCCATGCCACTTTCCTCAATGTCGACCTCCATCTATCCAATGGCCAACTACACACATCCATCCACATCAAACCTACCAATAAACAACAGTACCTACATTATGACAGCTGCCATCCATCCACATCAAACGTTCCCTTCCCTTCAGCTTTAGGTCTTTGTGGCAAACGAGTCTGCTCCAGTCCTGAATCCCTGAACCAATACACTAATAACCTGATAACAGCATTCACATCCCGCAGCTATCCTCCTGATCTAGTACAGAAGCAAATTGCCAGAGCCACTTCCTGATCCCACCAAATTCAGAACCTTCAACAGAACCCCAGAAGTGCCCCTCTTGTCACCGGATACCTTCCAGGACTAGAGCGGACTCTGAATGTGGCTCTCCAGCAAGGATATGACTTTCTTAAATCCTGCCCCAAAATGAGATCCATCCTTCATGACATCCTCCCCAGTCCACCGAGAGTGTCTTTCCGCCGCCCACCTAACCTCCGTAACCTCCTAGTCCATCCCTATGAAATCCCCAAACCACCTTCCCTACCGTCTGGCTCCTACCCTTGTAACCGCCCCCGTTGTAAAACCTGTCCTATGCACCCTTCCACCAACACTTACTCCAGTCCCGTAACCCGGAGGGTGTACACGATCAAGGGCAGAGCCACTTGTGACAGCACCCACGTGATTTACCAACTGATATGCCTGCACTGTGAAGCATTCTATGTGGGAATGACCAGCAACAAACTGTCCATTCGCATGAATGGTCACAGGCAGACAGTGTTTGTTGGTAATGAGGATCACCCTGTGGCTAAACACGCCTTGGGGCACGGCCAGCACATCTTGGCACAATGTTACACCGTCCGGGTTATCTGGATACTTCCCACCGACACCAATCCTTCAGACCTCCGGAGATGGGAACTAGCCCTTCAGCATATTCTCTCTTCCTGTTGCCCACCTGGTCTCAACCTCCACTAAATTGAATTCCCACCCACCATCTTAACATCTTTGCCTCGGTTCTCTGGACAGAGCCTCTTCCTCAAGTGGTATGTCTGTCTAACTTCTTAACTTCTTTGCTTTCTACAGTATGTCTGCCTAGGTGTACTTGTGTCTGTGTGAATGTGTGGGTGTGTGTGCATTTGTTTACCCTCGTTTTTTTCCCCCAAGGTAAGTCTTTCCTGTCCCGGGATTGGAATGACTCCTTACCCACTCCCTTAAAACCCTCATCATTTCCGTTTCCCTCTCCTTCCCTTCTGCCTGACGAAGCAGCTAGGCTGCGAAAGCTAGCCATTGTATGTATGTGTGTGTGTGTGTGTGTGTGTATTTATTTGTTGCTATCACTGCCTGTGCTCCTTCGCCTGGTAAGTAGACTTGATCTATTTTTTTACATACACAGGATTATTCTGCAAAATTGAAAGAAAAAATCTTAACATCCCTACACTACTTCTTATTCCCTGTTTTCTATCCTATGTAATGTCACAAGCTGTGATATCAGAACACACTGAGAGAATATGATATTGTTTTTACAGACAGGCAAGTGAATGTACCTGAATTAGCAGAGGTCAGGGTATCTCAACTGACTTAGAACATTTTATTTTGCATTTTGTAAAAGCTAAGATCAGGGTCCAGTGAGAAGCTCAGACAGTGTGAGGGTACATGAGTTCCCAATTGCTTATTATGAATGAACAAGTTTTATATTTATTAGTAAAAGTAATTAAATATAGTTATCAGAGTGTAAAGTAATTTATTTATACTAGAGTTGATTTGTTTATTTTATAATGTCCATAGCTTTCATTGGCAAAGTAGGTGGCAAAGATTTTATTTCGTCATTGGACCAAGGAATACTGCTGCCAAATGTTGTGATTATTGTTGGTGTTGATTTTGGAAAAAGTACCGAAATAAATGAGATTGAACTTGGAAAACATCCATTTTATTTTGAAGGTGCAATAAAAAAAGTAATATAAGAACATTATATTCCAATTTGGTACATAAAACTCTCCACAGGAGAAGAAAGAAGACTGTGGAAACGAAGAGGGTTCCATATTTGACAAGAAAACAAGGTAATCTATTAAAGACTACGGAGAACCCTCGCACATGGCGACCCTGGAGTGAAAGGAACAGCAAAACGATTAACTAATACTGAAGTACGTATTTCTAACGCAGCAACTGGCAAAAGTGAGTTATTGGCATTACCATACAGTGTGCATGGGAAGCAACTGTCTTACGCTGAAACAAGCAGTGCAGCCGAAAGTACAAGCGACATTCAACAAATGTGAATAATATATGTTTCAAACTGATGTTCAAGAGAAGAAAAATTCCTGTTCCTCAATAAACAGCAGACGACGATAAACAACTCGCAGCTGTACACACAACATGCAGAATGCTGTAACTCGGTGGGTTCTGATTTTCCTTCCTCTTTTAAAGTGCGGTGTTGTTACCAACTGAATACACTATTAATGTGAAGTACATCATTATGACGATTTCTGTAAATGTATGTAAATACATTTAGAGTTCAGTACGATATTGTGACGATTTAGGCCTACGTAAATTAGCATGATCAAGTAACTATGACATTTTTATGTTTTGTAATTTGAATACTATTAAAAGTATAGAATGAACTTTACCCTGGTCATTGCAGCATATTTATTATTAACCATCCCATTATTACGATAATTCACGCTCAGTATAATACTGCAGATAGTTTACAATTTATAGACAAATACATTAGACAATACAATGACTGATACAAACCAAAATATGACCATGGAAGAGTTAATGCAGTCAGTTTTACAGCAGTTAACCCACATAAATAATGCAGTTACACACATGGATGACAAGTTCACGCAAATTGATAACAGACTGACTCAAGTAGACACTAGACTCACGAATTTAGAAACACGGTTCAGTCAATCCACTACCCAACTTAACGGTAGAATAGATTCACTTGAAACTAGAGTAAATATAGGCTTTGATCGTGTTTCCGAAATAGACAGACGATTAGAGATAGTGGAACACAAACAAGAGGGCTCCTTAAGCCCGTTTTAAACGATCAACGAACTTGTAATAGACTGCTAACAAGTTGCGTTAATGGCGGCCGTCAGTCGTTTGAACGGCTGCACTAGTATGATCGCGCTAGTATCGAAGCGCGATAATTATAGCGATAAAGAAATAGGACGAGTTCTAAATTCGGTACTAGTGGGTTCACTGCGCATGCGCGAGCTAGCAGCTGTCTGCTGCAGTCGCCGCTCCAGTTAGTCCGCCATTTTCCTTCGTATTTACGTATGTTTTACGTTATGTCGAAGTTTATGATCAGAATGTATTACAAAATGTATTTCTAATGACGGTATTCACACTGTCCGTCATCATACCGTCACCTAACGTCAACGTCCCGTTAAGTTTTCTCAAGAAGATTGTTTTGATTGAACGGTCGTCTGCTGACATCGGAAGTTAACCTATTTTCGTCACGCGATTTTCATACTTTAGTCGACAAATACGCGGTTTGCACGCAAACTTGTCTTATTAATCTTTAGTTTATTATTATACTTTGGTTTAGCGGTAAATTGCAAATGTTTCATGACGACTTAAATATTTATCTCAATTATTGTCCACCGAAAAGCGAGGTCGTACAGGTACATCTGAAACCGAAAAATGGTTTGTGATTTGCAATATCGTAACAGAAAAGACTGAAGTCAATTGTTTATTTGAATAAGATTGAAATTTGATGATGCAATTTTCATTAAATAGCATTTTAAATGGAAAAGTCAGTCCAAATGAAAGACAAAAATTCAGTTGTGCATGACATTATTAACAATGTCATTGGGCAAATCGTAGTAGATAAAGTAAAGAAGGTCTATTTACGCTCTTATAAATATTGCTTGATGTGTTCATAAGTTTATTTTTTTCGCTCGAAAATAGATGTGAATGTTTTGAAATGTTGTTTCACTACCCAGAACTTTACCACACTAAGTTGATCAAAAACATCAATTGCAAGGTTTTCTTTGGCCGTCAATAACATTTAGCGTTGTTTCCTCAATTCCAGTATTAAACTATGACTTCCTACATAACAAATCAGCTTTTATAACCTCACTTTCAACATAGGGTATTTCTGTTCGATTACGTTTATCGTCTAAACACGCTGTCACAAGATCTTGCTCGAGTTTGTAGTTCAGGGCTAGTACGCTAGGAGCGCTTCAGTAGATTATTATCTATCTTGTTCACCTTCGTTCATCGTTTAAAAAGGGCTTTAGAGCATGTCCATGCTATCAAGGGAATGAATGACAAATGTTTTTAATGTAACTTATATCGCCCTTTCTCGAACCAGTATTATGTAGGGGGGAAAAAAACGCGTCGGGCTTATTGCATACGTCATATTCCAATACACACGTGACCACATTTATTTATTTATTATTATTAGTATTACGCACTGCATCCAGATTGCATGTGTATCCATAGCAGATCGTCGTATGTATTTTAACAAGAATATCGGTGTAATGCTAAAAAACAATGTAGAACAGAAATGCTTAGTTGGTCTCGTATACTACAGCTTGTAGTAGTAAAATATTAAAACTCCTCTGCAAAATTTGCAAGTAAGAATTTACACTCCCATCTCTCTCCATGCTCTCTCATGCAATAAATATTGCTTGATGTGTTCATAAGTTTATTTTTTTCGCTTGAAAATAGATGTGAATGTTTTGAAATGTTGTTTCACTTCCAACAACTTTACCACACTAAGTTGACCAAAAACATCGTTTTAACGTTGTTTCCTCAATTCCAGTACTAAACTATGACTTCCTACATAACAAATCGGCTGTTAGAACCTCACTTTCCAGATCGGGTATTACTGTTCGATTACGTTTATCGTCTAAACACGCTGCCACAATATGTTGCTTGAGTTTGTGGTTCAGGACTAGTACGTTAGGAGCGCTTCAGTAGACTATTATCTATCTTGTTCACCTTCGTTCATCGTTTAAAATGGGCTTAATAATAATAGCGCAGGTTACGGTAACTAACGCCACAAACTTACGTATCCATCTTTACATATACTCTCTCGATATACAAAAACAATTCTAACCAGAGTCAACTAACCAAAAGAAAAGAAATGGTCCGTTTCGGAACTCTACCACAACCTATAAATGTTTCTCTTCGTTTAGACGATGCAAGCAACAGCCATCGAACGAAATGTAACTTTTATGCCAACCATTCTTTCGATAAAACAGTAGCAGCAGAAGACGGCATATTGTTTATACAAAAAATTCCAAATAATGAAAATCGGCAATGACATCTAGCACAACGTCTCTAAATATACATCTGCAAGCACCGTTAACAATCGTCCAGAACGCAGAGCGCTCTCTCGGCAGGCTACATAAAAGAAACAGATGCTAAGTGTTTAAAAGCATCTAAGTTACATCTCCTACACAATGCATCCAGGTTGCATGTGTATCCATAGCAGAAACATTAATTGAAAAAAAAAAGGCTCGCTACTACCATGAAAGTCGCAGATCTTTTCATGAAACTAAAAACGAATCCCTATTGCGCTACTTCACCTCGGCTGTTAACACTTTGTAGCGAAATTGATCTCGAAAGTATTAGCCTAACAACACACTTATTCGACAATACAGCAACCACAGAACCGAAGTTACATGCCCAATGCAACACCGATTTACAGGTTGACCCGCCCTTTACCCACAAAATTCCTACTACAAGTTCCTTTCTTGTGCATTCCACTAATCCGAACTAAGATTTATTATTATTTTAATTACAAGTAGATGTCTACCGCAAACGAAGATGCTAACCTACACACCGCAACACGTGATCCTATATAGGACATGGAATGTTTATATTTTTTCTTTGTTACAGTACAACTGAGTAGATGCAACGTAATGTTCGCAAACACTTATATCGCAACCAACTCCCACACACTACGATCATAACCTGCTCTCTAAGGAATGGATGGGAGTCACACACAGTGTTGTTATGGTCTTCAGTCCGGAGACTGGTTTGATGCAGCTCTCCACAATACCCTATCCTGAGCAAGCCTTTTCATCTCCTCATAAGAACGACAACCCACATCCACTTGAATCTGTTTACTATACGCGTCTCTTGGTCTCCCTCTGCGATTTTTACCCCACACACTTCCCCCCATTGCTAAATTTACGATTCCGCAATGTCTAAGAATGTGTCCTACCAAGCGATCCCTTCTTTTAGTCAGGGTATGCCAAAAATTCCTTTTCTCGCCAATTCTGTTCAGTACCTCTTCATTAGTTATGCGATCTACCCATCTAATCTTCAACATTCTTCTGTAGCACCACATTCCAAAAGCCTCTATCCTCTTCCTGTCCGCACAGCTTATCATCCATGTTTCACTTCCATACAAGGCAACACTCCACACAAATGCCTTCAGAAAAGACTTCCTTACACTTAAATTAATATTCGATGTTAGCAAATTTCTCTTTTTCAAAAATACTTTTCTTCCCATTGCCATTCTGCATTTTATATCCTCTGTACTGCGACCATCATTTGTTATTTTACTGTCCAAGTAACAAAACTCATCAACCTCCTTTATTACTTCGTTACCTAATCTAATTCCTTCAGCATCACCCAATTTTCTTAGACTGCACTCCATTGCCCTAGTTTTGCTCTTGTTAATGTTCATCTTATAAGCACATTTCAGCACACTGTCCATTCCGTTCAATTGCTCTTCCAGGTCCTTTGCTGTATCTGACAGAATTACAATGTCGTCGGCAAAACGCAATGTTTTTAATTCTTCCCCCTGAACTTTAATTCCTTCACCAAATTTCTCCTTGCTTTCCTTTATAGCTTGCTCAATGTACAAATTGAACAACATTGGAGAAAGGCTACAACCCTGTCTTACTCCCTTCCCAACTGATGCTTCCCTTTCATGCCCTTCGAGTCTAATAACTGCGGTCTGGCTTTTGTACAGGTTGTAAATGACTCTCCTTTCTCTGTATTTTACCCCTGCTGACTTCAGAATTTGAAAGAGAATATTCCAGTCAACATTGTCAAAAGCTTTCTCCAAATCTACAAAAGCTAAAAATGTAGGTTTGTCTTTCCTTAATCTATCTTCTAAGATAAGACGTAAAGTGAGTATTGCCTCCTGGGTGCCTACATTCCTCCTGAATCCAAACTGATCTTCCCCGAGGTCAAATTCTACCAGCTTTTCCATTTACTTGTAGATAATTCGTGTTTTGCAACCATGACTTATCAAACTGATGGTCCTGTAATTTTCACACCTGTCTGCGCCTGCTTTCTTTGGAATGGGGATTATTACATTTTTCTTAAAGTCTGAAGGTATTTCGCCTGTCTCATACATCCTACACACCAGTTCTAACAGTTTTGTCATGGTTGGCTCTCCCAGAGACTTTAGTAGCTCTGAGGGTATGTCATCTACTCACAGGGCCTTGTTCAGACTTAGATCTTTCAGGGCTCTGTCAAATTCATCTCTCAGTATAGTATCTCCTATTTCATCTTGATCTACTTCCTCTTCCCTTCCTACAACATCGTTTCTAAGTTCATTTCCATTGTAGAGCTGCTCTATGTACTCATTCCACCTTTAAGCTTTCCCTTCTTTGCTGAGAACTGGTTTCCCATCTGAGTGCTTGATATTCGTAGAGTTGCTTTTCTTGTTCCCAAATGTCTCTCTTATTTTCCTGTAGGCTGTATCTACGTTTCCCCTTCTTATACATTCTTCTACAGATTTGCATTTGGCTTCCAGCCACTCCTGCTTAGCCATTTTGCACTTCCTATCAATCTCATTTCTTAGTCGTCTGTACTCCATTTTTCCTGTTTCATTTACTGCATTTTTATATTTTCTCCTTTCATCAATTAAATTTAGTATTTCCTGTGATATCCAAGGATTTTTTGTAGGTCTTGCCTTTCTACCTATTTTGTCCTCTGCTGCCTTCACTATTTCATCTCTCAATGCTACCCATTCCTCTTCTACTGTTTTATTTCCCCCTGTTTCTGTCAATTGATGCCTAAATCTCCCTCTGAATTTCTCCAGAACTTCACGTTCCTTCAATTTATCTAAGTCCCATCTCCTTATTTTCCTACCTTTCTGCAGTTTTTTCAGTTTCAGCCTACAGTTCATGACTAACAAGTTATGGTCAGAATCTATATCTGCCCCTGCGTATGTCTTACACTTTAAAACCTGGTTCCGAAATCTATGTCTTACCATTATAAAATCTATCTGATACCTTCCGGTGTCTCCTGGTCTCTTCCACGCATACAACCTTCTTTTGTGATTCTTAAACCATGTGTTTGTTACGATTAAATCATGTTCCGTGCAAAATTCTACCAGGCGACTTCCTCTTTCATTCCTTCTGCCCAGTCCATATTCACCTACTATTTTTCCTTCTCTTCCTTTTCCTACTACCGAATTCCAGTCTCCCATCACAATTAAGTTTTCCTCTCCATTAACTGTCTGAATAATTTCCTTTAGCTCCTCATATATTTCTTCAATCTCCTCATCATTGGCAGATCTAGAGCGCGCGCCACATAACTTGGCGGGTGAGGTCTGGATGCGCAGAAGCACGGGTAGGCCTACGTCACGCCACGTGAGCTGCTGGCCAATAGGACGGCACAAATATCCATGCCCAAGGGGGGATTCGTACCCCCGACCGTAGTGGCCGTGCAGACCGTGACTGGAGCGCCTCAGTCCCCTTGGCCAACGCGGCCGGCTTTATTGCATGGATTTCAGTATTTTTCATTTACCTGTACAGAATCAATTTTACAAAAAATAAATCAGGAAATGTGAAACACTTTGCTTTGATCAGTAAGTACTTGCTCAGTATGAAGACTGAACATGTGTCGCTTGTAACGGTTTTAGATAGTCTCCTAGTCTTGTACAATGTGAAACATAAACAATTATTCTATCATTTCATATGATATGTCACTTAAGTCATTGATAGACTATTTTAATAACTGCTTCGAAAAATCCAGATTTCGAGATACAATTAAGGGAAAAATCTAAAATTTGTCAATTTCTAATTTATAACTTTTTTATGTTCACAAATTTACTTTGAATTCGTAATATGTCGTGAACGTCTAATGTGGTTCTTCAGTGATAATGGATAGAGTGATGCCCCTAGAAGAACTGTGTGTATAATTTACAGATATTTCGTGTTAACCGACTGATCTACGAAATTAATTTCTGTGCCGCTCAGAAAATTATGCCCTGCCATGTAAACATGATAGGTACAAGAGAAAGAGGCTCATAAATACTCGTAAATGCTTCACAGTTTTCCCAACAATCAAACGAGCGTTGTTTTTCTGCGTTACACTTTTTATGCAGCCGTGTGTGTTCAAGACTCGCAGCTTGCGCTTGTATGCGGCCGTAACTTTAAAGCTAAGCGGCAGTCAGCAGCCGACTGCAGAATGGAACGGAGCGCAGCTAACGCACAGTCCAGCTACGCTGCAACAGCAGCTTCCCCCACCACTGACTGCACAGCAACCTGCGCAGAAGAGCCAGTCCACCCGCCAAGTTACGTGGCGCGCGCTCTAGTTGGCATATAAACCTGTACTACTGTTGTCGGTGTTGGCTTCATATCTATCTTGACAATGATAATGTGATCACTGTGCTGCTCATAGTAGTTTACCCGCATTCCTATTTTCTTATTAATTATCAATCCTACTCCTGTGATACCCCCAACTGATTTTGTACTTATAATCCTGTACTTACATGACCAGAAATCCTGTTCATCCTGCCATCGAACTTCACTAATCCCCACTATATCTAACCTCAACCTAGCCACTTCCCTTTTTAAATTTTCTAATTTTCCTACCCGATTAAGGGATCTAACATTCCACGCTCCGATCCGTATAATGCCAGTATTGTCTTTCCTGATGACAACATCCTCCTGAGTAGTCCCCGCCCGGAGATCCGAATGGGGGACTATTTTATCTCCGGAATATTTTACCCAAGAGGATGCCATCATCATATTTTCATACAGTAGACCTGCATGTCCTCGGGAAAAGTAACGGCTGTAGTTTCCCCTTGCTCTCAGCCGTTTGCAGTAACCGCATGGCAAAGCCACATTAGCTGATGTTACAAGGCCAGCTCAGTCAATCATCCAGACTGTTGCCCCTGTAACTACTGAAAAGGGTGCTGCCCCTCTTCAGGAACCACACGTTTGTCTGGCCACACACAGTACAAACGCGTTTGTCGTGTGTTCCGCTAATTTCGGTCAATACGACGATGCGAGACCAATCCCCCCGCCTTTTTACTGTAAAAGCAAATATTTTTCCCCACACTATCTGTTTAAACCGGGCTTGCACATATGCAATATCCTCCTTTTAAAAGCATGTGTCTTTGCCATATAACCCAGTTTTCGTTTACCCTTCTTCTTCTTAGGACTTGTGGAATAACGTTGACGATATCTACGTCTGTGGATAATAAAGTACTGGAATGCTTAAAAAAAATAGTTCCTTGCTCGACTCTACAAGTAATTTACAGTTGAAACTAAAAACATAATGTCCATGAGAGCGGTCAATTTTCGGGTACTCTTAATACCCAAGTAATCAAATCTAAAAGCGTATATTAACCGGGAGTGACGCACAGTACAACGGCGCTCTTGTCTTATCCTCGCCTGCTACCACGTTGATGATGCTCCTTCCATCCGATAGTCATGCTCGGTTTAAAAAAAAAAAAAAAAAAAAAAAAAAAAAAAAATCTCTTCGAAATCTTGTGTGTTGTCCAAAACTCCAGGAGATTGAAGCCATCTACACGAAGCTGCTGCTGTAGTATAGATGGGGGCACCTCCATTAAAAAACATGGGTTAGTTACATTTTATAATATATACCCACAGGACGTACATATTTCCCCCATATATTCCAGAAATAGTAACTTCATCTTAGCTCCAACGTTTGCAGTGTCGAACTTGTAGAATTTACTACGCATGTAGATCCGTAGACACGCACTCCATTGGCTACAACTAGCACACGTTGATTTTCGACGAAAGAACTATGATTTACCGCAGCAGGCACATCCGCTACGTAACATAATGCACACCAGCCGTAAAGTAGACAACACTAGCATACGATTAAACAGGCGATGCTTCGACGAAAGATCACTGCAAAGTTTATTTTACAACCACTAAAGTCGGCTTCTTTAGAGCTTTACCGTGACGTATATATTTAGGGCATATCAACACTTTTTACTTAAATTCCGTCCCATCTAACCTACAACACTCTCTGTAAGCGCCAAACATTTCCAACACAGTAACAGAACTACACCTTGCTGTCAACACTAACCTGCAACGAACTAATCTAGCCGATTTTAACGTTTATTTCGTAAATAAGACAACTGTTAAGGCTATTCTACTCCGCACTAATGTGGAATTTCTATATATAGAATTTTAAGATTGCAATATTTTTTAAGGTCGTCATTCCACTATAAATATAAGCACATTGAGCACAGTAGATGTGTGGATCTTAGGATTTATAGTAAGGTAGTAAATAAGAACACAAATATTAGAGCACAAAAACTTTTATTACATTTTATATACACGTTTACAAACAGAAAACAAGGTCGCATATATACATCTAAATATAGAATACAATTCGTTCTTTATTCTTTGTTGGAGTAACTTTAATTTTGTCTAATTTAATTTTTAGCTTGTAGCTTAGATCCACATTGGTATCTTCTATTTCTCATTCTAGCCAAAAATTCGACAGATACAGTAAAGGTATGTTCTCGAACTCCATTACGTATGTACGCTTATTCCTGTAATCAATCTCTTTTATGGCTTTAATAACCAACTTTGCACCTTCTGGCAATGATTCTAGACGAGAGCAGTCAGGTATTTTAACTTTGCCCATTATTTCCTGCATGGCATACTGGTTATAGCACTCCACATCCCGCTGTGTGTACGCCACCAATTCTTCTGATACACAATCCTGTGGTAATTCCATTTGGAAGGCTAGGCTTACGACTTTTGCAAACGAATGCTTGTTAAATATTGTTATTCCATCGGTTTTAACTCCTCAATTGGCTTCTCTGTAGCTAGATGGACAACATCCAGTCCTCCACATTTGGATACAATGTATCCATTCTTTTTAAGCAAATCCAAACGGGAGTGCATCTTTATAAACACGTTTTTCGTGTATCCTTTAATGTAGAATACATCCTGCGTTCCATTAATCTCGGCCAGCACACCGACTCGTGACCAATCTCCCTGGCTGTTAACTGTAAATGCAAATATTTTATAAGTCCCAATCATAGCCAGATTGTTCCACACCCTCTGCTTAAAACCATATGTAAACCTGGCTTGGACATCTGCTATAGCTGCTTCTTTCTCCAGCATTAGTTTGTATTCGTCCTTTATGGCAGTTGCTTTAGCCATATATTCAAGTTTCCTTTTCTTGGTTTCGATCTCCTCCATTTCCAATTTTCTTTTTCGTGCACATAAGACATTAACAGCACGTAGCGGTGTAACTTCTTTAATGGAAAATGGCTTAAGTCTGTGTGATACATTTACTCTTTTTCGCTGGACATGTGGAATAACATAGATACCAGACCTAATTCGGCGAGGTCTGTATCTGGAGACATTGTGGAGAATAATGTTCTGGATTGGGAGAAATATGTTTCTCCTGCTTTAATGTAGCTCTTCTGTATAATAATTATATCGTCCTTGCTGGTGTCAGTATTACCAATCTCCACGTAATTTATAGGTAAGCAGTTAAAACTAAAAGCTGATAGAACATAATGTATAAGCTTTTCTCGGTCTTTAGTGTCTGGGAGATTTGCCTGTACTCCTGTCAATTTTCGAGTATTCTTATTACCCCAATAGACAAATTGCAGAACACTATTAAACATAACACAGCAGCTGTTCTGTAGGGAATTCGTTAACTGCGTCCACATGGAGGAGATTGGCACACTATACATGGGCGCACTTTGCAGATACCGTTTATTCTCGTTTAAAACACTTAGACAATCTTGCACAGGGTCAAAAACACTGTTCATCCGGTATTTGTATATTGTAGCCACCATCCTTGTAATGCCATGATCTTGGCCCAACGAAGAAGTAAAAGTCTCTCGTAGTCGTCTGTCTGGACACTTTATAAAATCGATAATGTGATTACCGATAACTTTGTTGACACCAGGGCTTGTGATTTGACATACAAATTTATTATACATTTTTACTCGGCAATTCGATGTTAGCCATGTTAAACAATCTATACCAACTGACTTATCGTTGTCCACAATCACATTGTGGTTTCCTGTGCAGTCTCCTTCCATACAAAAGTCGTGGTTGGATACGAGATAGTCGCACATCTCCACTTTGTTAAAAAATCCCTGCAAAATCTTGTGTGATGTCCAAATCTAGTAGATAGAAATCATCTGCACGCAGCTGTTGTAGTATAGCAGGGAGCTCCTCCATTAAAACATCCATTTGAACATCGGCTAATTCCACTTTATAAGGTATAACCACAGGATTTGCATATTTCATCGAGATGTTTTCCACTGCTTCCTTGTCGAGTTTCTCCAGTATCCCTTTTGATGCCGCACTGCGGCCATCATGTAGCAGGAAAGGCAACTTCGCCTTGACTCCATGTCTCGCAGTGACGAACTTGTCGAATTTACTACGCAGGTAAAAGTTAATTGAGCTGCTCATTTCCTTCTTTACCATTACAGACCGGCTCTTCTCGGTCCGTTCCTGACAGTCCACCAGGTCGCAGATTTTAACTACCATAAGGTTGTCGCAAGAAGAACATAAGTTTGCCTATACCCATTACAGAGCCTTTTTGCGACAACATTATGGTAGTTAAAATCTGCTACCTGGTGGACTGTGCAATGAATACTTTTTTACTCAATGTTGAATTGCCCCAGAATATGATACCATATGAAAGCAGTGAATGAAAATAGGCGTAGTAACTAATTTACTGAGATTTATATCACCAAATTTTGCAATGACTCTGATAGCATAAGTAGCTGAACTCAAACGTTTCAGGAGATATTCAATATGTTTCTTCCAATTCAGTCCCTCGTCAATGCAAACACCTAAAAATTTTGAATATTCTACCTTAGCTACAGATTTGTGTTTTGTGTATATATCTTATAAACTGTAACTAACCGATGTTTTTTAATGGAGGTGCCCCCATCTATACTACAGCAGCAGCTTCGTGTAGATGGCTTCAATCTCCTGGATTTTTGGACAAGATTTCGAAGGGATTTTTTTAAAACAGAGCATGACTTTCGGATAGAAGGAGCAATATCAATGTGGCTGCAGGCGAGGAGACGACTGCTTAACATGGATGGCGTCGAATTGTAGAACCAAAATATATTTGTCTAAAAACCACGAGCCCTGGTGTAAGCAAAGTTATCGATTTTATAAAGCGTCCAGACAGTTGATTGTTAGGACTTTTATTTTTTCGCTGGGTCGCGAAGATGGCGTAACCAGGATGGAGGAATGTGGTTATGGATCTGTGCAAGAAGATTGTTTAAGTGTTCTAAAAGAGAAGATACGGTATTTACAAAGTGCGCCATTGTACTGTTCGTCGCTCCCCGTTAATATACGCTTTTAGATTCGATTACTTGGGTATTAAGAGTACCCGAAAAAATATATATATTTTTTAGCATTCCAGTACTTTATTATCCACAGACGTAGATATCGTCAACGTTATTCCACAAGTCCTAAGAAGAAGAAGGGTAAACGAAAACTGGGTTATTGTTGTCATGCCGATTTTCGTTATTTGGAATTTTTTGTATAAACAATATGCCGTCTTCTGCTGCTGCTGTTTTATCGAAAGAGTGGTTGGCATAAAAGTTACATTTCGTTCGATGGCTGTTGCTTGCATCGTCTAAACGAAGAGAGACATTTATAGGTTGTAGTCGAGTTCCGAAACGGACCATTTCTTTTCTTTTGGTTAGTTGACTCTGGTTAGAATTGTTTTTGTATATCGAGAGAGTATATGTTAAGATGGATACGTAAGTTTGTGGCGTTCGTTACCGTAACCTGCGCTATTATTATTAAACACGCCTGTCGGCTGTAGTCTAAGCGAAGAGTATGGAGAGAGATGGGAGTGTAAATTCTTACTTGCAAATTTTGCAGAGGAGTTTTAATATTTTACTACTACAAGCTGTAGTATACGAGACCAACTAAGCATTTCTGTTCTACATTGTTTTTTAGCATTACACCGATATTCTTGTTAAAATACATACGACGATCTGCTATGGATACACATGCAATCTGGATGCAGTGCGTAATACTAATAATAATAAATAAATAAATGTGGTCACGTGTGTATTGGAATATGACGTATGCAATAAGCCCGACGCGTTTTTTTCCCCCCTACATAATACTGGTTCGAGAAAGGGCGATATAAGTTACATTAAAAACATTTGTCATTCATTCCCTTGATAGCATGGACATGCTCTAAGGAGCCCTCTTGTTTGTGTTCCACTATCTCTAATCGTCTGTCTATTTCGGAAACACGATCAAAGCCTATATTTACTCTAGTTTCAAGTGAATGTCTTCTACCGTTAAGTTGGGTAGTGGATTGACTGAACCGTGTTTCTAAATTTGTGAGTCTAGTGTCTACTTGAGTCAGTCTGTTATCAATTTGCGTGAACTTGTCATCCATGTGTGTAACTGCATTATTTATGTGGGTTAACTGCTGTAAAGCTGACTGCATTAACTCTTCCATGGTCATATTTTGGTTTGTATCAGTCATTGTATTGTCTAATGTATTTGTCTATAAATTGTAAACTAACTATCTGCAGTATTATACTGAGCGTGAATTATCGTAATAATGGGATGGTTAATAATAAATATGCTGCAATGACCAGGGTAAAGTTCATTCTATACTTTTAACAGTATTCAAATTACAAAACATAAAAATGTCATAGTTACTTGCTCATGCTAATTTACGTAGGCCTAAATCGTCACAATATCGTACTGAACTCTAAATGTATTTACATACATTTACAGAAATCGTCATAATGATGTACTTCACATTAATAGTGTATTCAGTTGGTAACAACACCGCACTTTAAAAGAGGAAGGAAAATCAGTTGGCTGTAGTCTAAGAGAAGAGTATGGAGAGAGATGGGAGTGTAAATTCTTACTTGCAAATTTTGCAGACGAGTTTTAATATTTTACTACTACAAGCTGTAGTATACGAGACCAACTAAGCATTTCTGTTCCAAATTGTTTTTTAGCATTAAACCGAAATTCTTGTTAAAAATACATACTACGATCTGCTATGGATACACATGCCATCTGGATGCAGTGCGTAATAATAATAATAATAAATAAATGTGGTCGCGTGTGTGTATTGGAATATGACATATGCAATAAGCCCGACGCGTTTTTTCCCCCCCTACATAATACTGGTTCGAGAAAGGGCGATATAAGTTACATTAAACACAAATTTCCCACATTCTCTGCTAGATTGTTTTTACTTGTGGGGAATAGGAAAAAGAGAGGTTCGTAAAAGAAAAAAAACAGCATGATTCGGTCGTTGCTGTCACTGTTTTTTTGAAAAGTGATAATTTTTAAGGTTTTCTCGCCAGGAGAGACACAGCAAATTGTTTTCTTGCGGGCGGACTGTTCCACTGCAAATTAGAAAACTTCGCGGACATTGGTGTAGAGGCAGTACAAGGAGCTACAACGTTCTTAGGAAAAAAAAATAATAATAATCGGGGCGGTCGGATCGCTGTGTCCGCATCGCCGAGGACGGGCAGTGGCGCGGTTAAATAATAATAATAATTTTTTCGGTGCAGACTTCACATGCAGGTCAAGGCAGCTCGCTCTTCCGAGTTCTACAGGCGGCGGCTGGGGGACGGGCAGTGGCCCTGTTAAATAATAATAATAATTTTCGGCGCGGAGTCCGCGGCAATTCTTTCGCTAGGTGCGGGACGCGGCCCGGTCGGCACGCTGGGGTCGACCAGAAAAATTGCGCGCATGCCGCGGTGGGGCTCCGTAAATGCACTACGGTAGTCCTTTCGCATAAGTACATGATCGTCAGGAGGCTGAAGGTGGGCAGTCGGCCTGTGTGCCGCGTCTCCTCGGTTGCAGCGGCTACGGCCGGCGGACTGAGGCACACAATAGAGACTGGTCAGCTCCAGAGGAGGGTGGCCAGCGTCTGCACACATGGCTTCATTGTGTAGGCGCTGGGTGGGGGGGAGAGGTGGGATCAGAGCCATCTGTTGTCTGCGGTTGGAACTGCTGCTTTCAGTGGGAGAGTCTGGCAAGCGATTTCAATGGCTATGGATTGAAAATTCGATATAATTACTAGAGTAATGGGAGTACATACATATGGCATTACAGATGATCATATATATGATTCATCTATATGCACATGTAATTTTTGGATGTGATTTGAGCTCTAATGAAGGCTCTTTTTTATCATGTTACCGAACAGAATGCTCTGATTTGTTGTTATATATAGAAACAGGTGCAGTTTGAGGGTGCTCCACCGGATCGGAGGAGCGAAAGCCTTCCAGGGTAACCACAAAACGGTTTTCCCACCAATTTGTGGTTGTACCAGGAACCTCCCAACTACGTGAGTCAAATGTAATTACCGTAATTGCATCCTTTCCATGTTGCTGCTGTCCCTCCGACACTCTGTGTCTGAATGACTGCAAAATAGCGGTTGGGGATGGTCACGTGGTAGGGTGGGGGTGGGGGGTAACATAGATAGTCACGTGATGCCTTGGGGTGAGCTCAGTTCCACACCAGACGTGGAGGAGTGAATACGTGCAATTGCAATAACAATAAACAATTACAATAAATAAATAAACAATGATCCTAAGTACATGTAATTACTCTAGGTACACGTAATTGCAATTATGCAATTACTCTAAGCACACGTAATTGCAATTATGCAATTTCTCTCATTACGCAATTACTCTAATTAATTTGATATCAAATTGATATCAATTTGATTATTTTGGACCCAGAACCCGCTTTTACATCCTACTGTCATACATGGAGGATTTTCATCTGTGGTGGCCTCACCTCCGTAGATGGTCGCCTCGCTTAGTTTTCCTGGGCGCGGCGGCTAAGGAGTGGCTGCTACCTCTGTACGGCGACGGTGAATGGCTGTGACGTGTCGGGGAGCGACCTCGTCTAGGGTACGGCGATGGGCTTCTTCCCATAGGTCGACTGAACTCATCAGCAGGTGATGGCATGGGATAGAACTGCTCTGATGGCTGACATCTTGTGGCAAAATAATCGTCGAATACTCGCCTTCTCACTCTGCAGTAGTGTACGACATGTCCAGGGCGCCCACAGTGGAAACACAATGGTGTGTTGTCCATATGTCTGTTCTTCTGCGGGGCATGATTGTTGCTGGGGGAGTTGGTTGTGGCCGCTTCAGCCGGTTCATAGGCTGCCGTTTGGCAGCTGCAGCATATGTCATAGCAGGGCGACGCCATTCTTCACGTCGGGTGTGATTGGTGGGGCAGACAGGAGCTAATGTCTGAAATACCTCTTCCTCAGTGGCATCGGCTCCCTCGTGACTTACATGGCTTACATCCATGGCCATAATCTGATGCTCACTTGGTCTAATAGTTCCGGCTGCCATGCACTGTTGTAATTCTTCTCTCACAATTTGTCTTATGAGAGAAGCGAAGTCATGCTGGTCTTCCACAAGGGCCATAGGGACTACATTGGGGAGTCGGTCATACTTCTTGCGTCACTCTCCTTTGTTGCATCTCTTCAATATGTTGGGACCACTTGATGAACTCCTGTGTCGTAGCGACATCTTTTATTAGAAGAGCTTGGTACGTCTTCTGCTATAACCTTCATAAGGTGCATCATTTTGTCGGCCTCAGTCATGTTCAGATTGACAGTGTTACAAAGGGCCAAAACATTCTGTATGTAAGACTGTGTCGGCTCACCATGTCATTGGGCCCGGTTCTTCAGTTGTTCTGCCGAGCGGATTTGTCACTGTCGGTCTCCAAACATCTTCTTAAGTTCCACCTGGAACGTTTCCCAGTCATTCAGTTTGTCTTCGTTGTTCTCGAACCATTGCTGGGCTGTTAGGTCCAGGTAGAAATAAACGTTGACCAGACACATTGTATGATCCCACCTTTTGTACTTGGCGAGTCAGTCAAAACCTTTTAGCCATTTATTGGGATCCTGTCCAGCGTCTCCAGAGAACACCGACGGGTGTCTGATGAGCAGCTGGCCTACCGTTGATTTCGTGTCCATGGTTCTTCTAATGATACGGACTTTCGGAAGGATGTACTCTGTATATCCCTTGTATTCCGGTTCTAGTCCATGTAAATGACGGCTTCTACGTTGCCTAATCGGAGCCACGGTGATGCAACTGTTGCACAGGGTACCCGGCGCCTCCACCAAACAATGTCGTGTTGAAATGGGGGAAGGCTTGACTTTGAAGGCAAATGAACACAGCATTTAGACTGAAAGTACGTTTATTAGGAACTCAACATACACGTAGCACTGACTGCCTCTTAGGCAGAGTGCTCTGCTCTTTATACACAGACAGAATTTACCAGAAATTAGAAGAACAGTTAACATAAGAAACAAGTACAGTTTATAAGTGAACATAAGAAAGATGTAGAACCTTCTGGAATTGTTAATTACAAATAAATAAATTTTTGCCGGTTAGCGGGATTGAAACAGCGATCTTCGACACCACAGTTCTGACGCTATCCCTGCACCACGCCGGCAGTCGGGGTTCGTGGTCTCTCACAGCAGTAATTCATTTTGCTAAGAATTCTAACATTGGTGGTAATCCAACTAGTGATAATAAGGATGATTATGAATGTAACTTCTGTTCTTAAGTATCTTGTTGAGTATCCCTGATTTAAGAAGAATAGATTTGCTATTTTAAATATAATGATAATGATTATGTTTATTGTTAAATAGATGTGAAGATATAACTCATTTAATTTCTCTAGTGATTATTGATCTAATTATTCATCCTAAACATCTAATTGATGAGTATGCTATGATTTGTCATAGTGATGTTTGATTTAACTCTCCTATTGCTTCAATAATAATTCCAATTATGATTACCACAAATAAAAATCTTATTTTGGTGCAATAGATAATGTTAATATTGGAGCAAATTTTTGTTATGTTCTGGTATTAAGCAGTTAATTCATCTTGTTGATTATATTACTTCTGGAAGTCAAAAGTGGAATGGAGCTGCTCCTATTTTTAATACCTTTCTTAATATTAATATTATTTATGAATTTTTTAACTCATCAAATTATATATTTTATTTGGATGATTTAAAAATGAAATTAATAATATTGTTGACGCTATTGCTTGAAAAAAAAGTATTTGATTTCTGGTTCATTAATTATTAAGTTTTTATTATCTGTTAATATTGGAATAATGGAGAGTAAGTTGATCACAAGTCCTATTCAAATTCCTAATCAGGAATTAGAAGAAATGGACAGGATTGTTCCTATCATCAATAATGATAGGAAAAGAAGTTTTATGGTATTGAAGGGTAATTACCTTCATAAATTAACTATGAACTTAGCATATTTAGCATATGTTTTTATTTTTATATTAAGATGTAAGATACACATTATTTTTTTGAACTAAACAGGGATAGTTTAATTTTTATATAATGAGAGTAATACTTTTACTTTATTTATCCTATAAAGTTAATCCTTTATTCAGGTATCTCATTCGTTTTATTATTTCATATATAAATTAAAAGACCTTTTTTGTAGTTTCTATACTGGTTCCTTCTTTAGTTAAGGCAACCTTTTGTGGAAAATATGATTTTTACGCCTATTTATTTTATTATAAAATATAAATTAAAAATTTTAATATATCATATCTAATTGAATATATCCTTATAAGTTGTATTTAATTAATATTAATTGATTATTTTATTTTATAAATTTATCAAAAGTTGTAGCTACCTGTTTATTAAGGCAAAAGAAATGATTATATAATGAAAAATTTAATGTAATATAATTAAATATTTTACATTATTAATATATGGTAAAATCAATATAATCTTAATATTCAATATTATTCTACAAATATTTTAATTAGTCAAATATTATTTATATAATTACAATTTAATTAATCATATTTAATATAATAAAATTTCATAATAATATAACTAATATTATTGTATATAATTAATTATAATGTTACATATTGAGATAAATAACTTATATTATTCAAACTTTCTTTATTATTAGTGAAAAAAGGTTAATTAATAAAGAAAGATTCTATAATATATTTACTGGAAGATAAGTATCATATTTATCTTTATAAAATATAATAAAGACGTTTTCGTTGTAAAGCCTTGAGGGAGTAATATTCTATTAATTTTTGTACTTTTAGATGTTATTTTTTATTTTCTATGTAGATTTACTCTGTTACAATTTTTTAAATTGTTTTGTATGTATATCATTTATATTCTAAGATTTGTTTTGTTGTTTTTAGTTGTTGCACATTATGAGGGTATTGGTATTCTATTAATTTTTGTACTTTTTAATTTACTGTGTTACAACATTGTTTTATTTATTTTTTGTTGTTTCATTTATGTTCTAAAGTTTTATTCTTTATTGATTATACACTTTTTCTTTGTATGATATATATATATATATATATATTTTGTTTAACTAAATGTTCTTTTTATCAATAGTAAATAAATTTAATTATCAATTTATTTTGGAATTAGTAATTGGTATATTTGTGCCAGCAGCCACAGTTAGATGATTGTTGTTTTTGTGGTCTTCAGTCCGGAGACTGGTTTGATGCAGCTCTCCACAATCCCCTATCCTGAGCAAGCTTCTTCATCTCCACATAAGAATGGCAACCTAAATCTGTCTGAATCCGCTTACTGTATCCATCTCTTGCTCTTCCTCTGCGGTGTTTACTCCACACACTTCCCTGCAATGCTAAATTCACAATTCCTTGACGTCTAAGAATGTGTTCTACAATTGATCCCTTCTTTTAGGCAAGGTATGCCAGAAATTTCTTTTCTCCCCTATCCTGTTCGGTACCTCCTCATTAATTACGCGATCCACCCACATTATATTCAGCATTCTGCTGCAGCACCACATTTCAAAAGCCTCAATCCTCTTCCTGTCCGCACTTTTTATCGTCCTTGTTTCACTCCAATACAAAGCAACAGTCCATACAAATGCCTTCATAAAGGACTTCCTTAGGCTTAAATCAATATTCGATGTTAACAAATTTCTCTTTTTCAAGAACGCCTTTCTGCCCATTGCCATTCTGCATTTTATATCTTCTGTACTGCGACCATCATTTGTTATTTTACTGCCCAAGTAACAAAACTCATCTACCTCCTTTATTGTTTTGTTACCTAATCTAATTCCTTTAGCATCATCTGATTTTCTTAGACTGCACTCCATTACCCTAGTTTTGCTCTTGTTAATGTTCATCTTATATGCACCTTTCAGCTCACTGTCCATTCCGTTCAACTGCTCTTGCAGGTCTTTTGCTGTCTCTGACAGAATTAATATGTTGTCGGACAAACGTTTCTAATTCTTCACCCTGAACTTTAATTCCTTCTCCAAATTTCTCCTTGCTTTCCTTTATAGTTTGCTAAATGTACAAATTGAATAACATTGGAGAAAGGCAACAACCCTGTCTTACTCACTTTCCAACCACTACATCCCTTTCATGCCCTTCAACTCTGACAACCGCTGTCTGGTTTTTGTACAAATTGTAAATAACCTTATGCTCCCTATATTTTACTCCTGCTTGCTTCAGAAGTTGAAAGAGTTTATTTGAATCAACATTGTCAAAACCCTTCTCCAAATCTACAAAAGCTAGAAATGAAGGTTTGTCTTTTCTTAATCTATCTTCTAGGATAAGCTGTAAAGTGAGTATTGCCTCCAGTGTTCCTACATTTCTCCTGAACCCAAACTGATCTTCCCCAAGGTCGGCTTCTACCAGGTTTTCCATCCTTCTGTAAATAATTCGTGTTAATATTTTCCAACTATGGCTTACTAAACTGATGGTTCTGTAGTTTTCACACCTGTCTGCACCTGCTTTCTTTGGAATGGGGATTAATTATTTACAATGCAGCTTGATTTTACAATGTCACTTGTCAAAAATAATTTCTCATTGTATCGAAGGTCCCACTGAAACAATTACAGTATATTTACGTATGGAGCAGTGAAAGGGTTAAAATATTTCGGACCTATACGCAAAAACTGCGGCTCCCTTTGAAATTTTTTATCTTCTGTTCTCGGGCAATACCGTGTTTTTTCACCCGCATAATATGTGCATCGGCGCGATTAAATATCGTCTAGGCGAAAGAAATTACTTTCTTTTAACTTCGCGTTGTAAACAAAACGTACTTCTCCATGATCAGACACAACGTAGCACTACACGCAAGAAAGTACAAGAGCATATCGCAAACACTGCAACAAAGGGAGAAATCTAAGTCAACCAAACACGAAAGCTACTTACGGTGGCTCCTAACGACATTTTTTGGACCTTCCTGAAGCTTTCCCTCCGTATCTAATTAGCAGGCGCATTGTTGGATCACAAAAACTGGCAAAAAAGTGTGGCATGGATTAAAGTAAATACCATAACTTGGGGGTCGTCTTATAGGCCAGATGTATGCTTAAACTATAAAATTTTGATGAAAATTTGTACATCGTCTTATCTGCAGAAATATACGGTAATTAAGAGTATGATGAGTTACAATAACTTTTCTTTTATTGTGGATTTAATTTTGTAATATTGTCGCGATGAAATAAAAGCAGGCTTGACTTTGAAGGCAGGGTTGTCAACTGAACACGAAACTAACACTGACAGCAGGTTGATTGCGAACTCAACATACTTGCAGCACTAACGATGGCCATGGGGACTACATTGGGGTGTCTGACATACTTCTTTTGTCCGACCTTCCTTTGATATGCTGGCACCACTTGATGAACTCTTCTGTCGTAGGGACGTCTTTTATCAGAAGGCCTTGGTACATGTCTTCTGCAATACCCTTCATCAGGTGCGTGATTTTATAGGCCTCAGTCATATTCGGATTGACTATGTTACACAGGGCCAAAACATTCTGTATGTATGACTGCGTCGGCACACCATGCTGTTGGCCACCAGTTTTTCTCCTGCAGACCGAATTTGTCGTTGGTGTTCTCCAAACGTCTTCTTGGGTTGCGTCTGGAACGTTTCCCAGTCATTTAGCTTCTCTTCATTGTTTTCAAACCATTGCTGGGCTGTTCCGTCCAGGTAGAAATAAACGTTGCCCAAGCACATTGTATGTACTTGGCGACTTGGTCGAACCCTTTTAGCGATTTGTCCAGCATCTCCAGAGTGCACTGACAGGTGTCTGATGTGCAGCTGGCTTACAGCTGTTTTCATGTCCATGGTTCTTCTGATAATATGGACTTTCGGAAGGATGTACTCGGTATATCCCTTGTATTCTGGATCTAGTCCATGTAAGCAATGGCTATTATGTTGCTTAATTGGTGATGCAGCTGTTGCACGGCCACCCGGCGCCTTCACCAAACAATTTCTCAATGAAATAGAAGCAGGCTTGACTTCGAAGGCAGGGTTGTCAACTGTACACAGCACTTGCACTGAAATCAGGTTTATTGTGAACTCAACATACATGCAGCACTAACTACCTCTCGGGCAGAGTGCTCTGCTATTTATACACAGACAGAATGTACCAGAAATTAGAAGAATAGTTAACTGAAGGAACATATA
This sequence comes from Locusta migratoria, assembly GCA_026315105.1. Taxonomy (NCBI): domain Eukaryota; kingdom Metazoa; phylum Arthropoda; class Insecta; order Orthoptera; family Acrididae; genus Locusta; species Locusta migratoria. The sequence goes on along the minus strand of CM048746.1, from coordinate 50,069,152 downwards.
GAAAGTACAAGTGAACATAAGAAAAACGTAGAATATTCTGAAAATTATAATTACAAAGAAATAAATTTTTGCCAGTGGACAGGATTGAACGAACGACCTCCAGCACCACAAACGGTGATGATATTCATTGCGCCATGCCAGCAGTTGCTTAACTTATCGTCTCATGGCAATAGTTTAATGAAGGTGGGTTTGATAGAAATTTAAATTATTTAATTTAACTGATATTGGCTCTGACGTGTGTACACATTGTCCGTCACTCTCGTTAATGATTATAAATTATTTTCATTTAATATGAGATAAGTCGTAATGAGGTAGATGTACTGGAAAGTAAATCTAGTAAGTATATTCAAGACATAACATTTTAGTACACTGATTATTATTTCTGTGCAATTCAGGATTTCTTGAATAATTTATTGTATTATTTAATAGTTTTGATATTTATTGATTTTAATAAAAATAATTTTATTTATTTTTGTCTTAGTATATTTCATTGAAATGAAATTATAATTTATTAGTAATGTTATTGAATTATTAATTTAAATTATACTAAGTAAATTTCGTTTTTTGTGCCTTTTGAATCAAGGTTTATGAAAATTTTAATTTATATTAGTTAATCTCAATTTAGGTTATACATAAACACATGATTATTATTGTTTCATAAATAGTATTAAGTTATTTATAGAAATGAAATGTTATTCGTTTTCTAATACATTTAGTTCCTTAAGAAATTTTTTATTTAAGTAGCGTCTTTATTTAATTTTTTACTTAGAAGTATTTATTTATTTATTAGTGGATAAGCTCTAAAATTAATAACTTGTAATTTCTTGATGAATAACATTTAATAATACCAGCTATTCTTTGATTATGTTATAGTTGATTATTTTTTGTTTAGATTTTATATTTATTTTAGGTCTTACATTAAGATGTTTAATGTAATTTGAAAGTTTTTGTAATAATGATGAAATTAGTATTATTATTTTGTTTTTATTCTATCGTTGATAATTTATTATAAGGAACTAGGGCAATATAAAATTCCGCCTGTTATCACAAACATGTCTTCATGGTAATATTTTGAAGTCCTACCTGCTCACTGATTTAATTTAAAGAGCCGCAGTATTATGACTCTGCAAAGGTAGCATAATCATTGGAGACTGGAATAAATGGTTTGACGTGAAATTAATAATTTTTAGAATTTCTTGAGGATAAGAAGATCCTATAGAACTTTATAAATTAATTTTTATTATATAGTTAATATTTATTTTTATTGTTTGGTTGAAGTGACATGAAGTATAATTAAACTCTTCATTATAAAATCATTAATTTATGTTTACTTGATCCATAATAAGATGAAGTTACCTTAGGGATAACAGCATTTAAGAGTTCTTATCGATAAATTGGATTGCGACATTGATGTTGGATGAAGATTAATTATGGGTGTAGTGGCTTGATAATTAGGTCTGTTCGACTCTTAAATTCTTACATGATCTGAGTTCAGACCAGCGTGAGTCAGGTCGGTTTCTATCCTAAGAATTATTATATTATAGTATTACAAAAGGACCATATAATGAAAATTTTTTTATCGTCGTGTGATGGTGCAGCTCTTGTATCTTCTGTGCTTGCAGTATTAGATTTGTGGTCGAATCCGCTTTATGCAAGACCTAAATTAGTTTCGGCACTTATTGTGCCATCTTCCATGGGTTTCTAGTGTTTATTTTGTATAATAACATGTTACATATTTGGGTTATCTAATCGTTTGGATAAGTTGTACGGTTTGACAGTTTTGATAGATGATTTTGGCCTAATTTATTGAAGGTACTTACATTGTGTCATTCGCAAGATTTGCAAGTGCATTATTTGTGGAATGACAAGTTTTCACAGCCTGTCATCTGCAAACAACAAGACTTTTTTTTTACAAAAACTGACTGATTTGTTGTAGGCTTACATTAGCCTGGAACTTGTAATGAAAATTATTTCTGTGTGGCTGTTGTAGCTTACTTACATTTGGGCTGTGGTGTTGCTGTTTATGTGTTTATGGCTTGTTATTATGTTTTATTGTTTTCTTTGCGATTTTTGCTGTGAAACAGCACTGTTTATATCGCCATTTTTCTTGTTGTGGTGGCTGTATGGTGATGCTTTTTTTGTGGCATGGCGTGATGAAGCGCGTAAATTTTGAATGGTTTTGATACTGGCTATGTTTTGTGTGTATATTTGTGCATGTTGTTGTTGTTGTTGTTGTGTGTGTGTGTGTGTGTGTGTGTGTGTGTGTGTGTGTGAGGAGGGCTGTCAGCTTGTATACTTTTGTTGTGGTCTCAAAGAGTGTTTTGCTGCATAGTGATGTGTATTCATTTAGTACTTACCTTGGGCTATTGCTTTTTGGATGTGATAGTTTTCCTCTATTGTTAGTTTTTGGAATACACTGTTGCTGGTTTTGAGGATTTGTAGGTCAGTTTCTATGTTTGTTGGGTTGTGATTTGTGATTCTGTTTTATTAAATGTTCACAGCATGTTGAGTGACAGCTGCTACTCTTTAGCACTCTGAGGTGTTCAGTGTATCTTGTTTTGAAATTTCTGCATGTCTGGCTCACATACACAGATTGACATTTATTGCAAGTAAGTTGATATATCCCTGATTTCCTGTACTTGTCAGTGTTGGTGGAAGGTCTCCCTAGTCTATTCTGTATTGTATTGTTAGTTTTGTATCCTATGTTCAGTCCTTGTTTCTTAAGTATGTTGCCCACTTTGTGTGTGATTTTGCTGTTGTAAGTCAAGATGTGCTATTTGTTGCTTACTGTGTGTTGGTTTATTGTGTGCAGTGTTTCATCTCTGTGTGTGGGACTTTATTGGCTGTGTGTTCCTGTTTTCTGTGTATTCTGTCCACTGTTTTTGTGTTATACCCATTTTCTTGTGCAATTAGTTTCATTGTGTCCAGTTCTTCTGTGTAGTCTTGTTTGCTTATTGGTGTTCTGATTAATTGGTGTAGTAGAAATCTGAAACTTGCTACATTCTGGGTTATTGGATGATTGGACTGGTTGTGAATCACAGTGCCAGTCATTGTAGGTTTCCTGTAGATTGTGAATCATGTTTGTCGTTTCTGTTATGAATGGTGAGATCTAAGAAGTTTAGCTTTCCATCTGCTTGTGTTTCAATAGTGAACTGATCTGAATTTGTGGATGTATGGTGTTTATGTCATTGTGGAAATCTTTCATGCAGGAGTTTGGTTCATATTATATTACCCACATATCTATACCAATATTTTATCTTGTACTGTTTTACAATTTTGTCAAATATTTGGTTTTCTATATGGTTCATGAATATTTCGGCTAGAAGGTCACTGATTGGGGATCCCATGGGCAATCCTGTCTGATGGGCGTAAAATGTTTTGTTGAAAATGCAGTATTTTTGTTCATTGATGAGTTTCTGTATGGTTGTTATGTCCTGTATGTTTGTTGCGGGCATGTCTCCTTGTAGTTGCAGGTGTCTTTCTATTATGGTGATGGTTTCTGCTGTTGGGATGTTTGTGTACATGGAAATGATGTCAAATGATATTAATGTTGCTGTGTTTGGTATGTTTTTATTTTTTTGTTTTTTTTCTATTGCAAAACACTCTTTGAGACCACAAAAGAAGTATACAAAAAAGACCCACCACCACATTACAGCTGACAGCCCTCCTCACACACACACACACACACACACACACACACACACACACACACAGACAACATTTTCCCTCTCTGTCTCTGTTTAACACACACATACAACAAAAACATACACATAAACTCACAACCACAAAACATAAGAACACACCATAAACAAACAAGCAGCAACACCACAGCCCTAATGTAAGTAAGCTAACAGCCACATGGAAATAATTTTCATTATAATTTCCAGGCTAATGTAAGCCTACAACAAATCAGTCACTTTTTCTAAAAAGAAAAAGTCATGTTGTGTGCAGATGACAGGCTGTGAAACCTTGTCATTCCACAAATAATGCACTTGCAAATCTTGCAAATGACACAATGTAAGTACCTTGAATAATTTAGGCCAAAACCATTTATCAAAACTATCAAACCATTCAACTTATGAAAAAGATTAGATAACCCAAATATGTAACATGTTATTATAGAAAATAAACACCAGAAACCATGGAAGATGGCACAATAAGTGCGGAATGTAATCTAGGTATTAAAACAAAAACGTTTCTTTCATAAGGCGGATCAACAACAAATCGAAAATAATTTTGTCTATTGATTAAAATTAATTATTTACTATTTTGACAGATTAATATGTTGAAATTAGAATTCATTTATGTAGATTTTTCTACAAATAGAATTGATAATATGTGATTTATTTATATTTATTATGAATTTTTAATTTATTATTTGTGCTTTAATTAGAGTTTTTTTACTTTAATGGTGTATAGGGTATTAGGTTACATTCAGATCTGTAAAGGTACAAACAGGGTAGGTTTCCAGGTATTCCTCAGCATTTCAATGATGCTATTAAATTAATTTGTAACGATCAGATTATTACTTTTATATCAATTTTTGCATTATTTTTCTCCTGTTTTTAATTACATAATTTCTCTAATAATTTGAGTTATTTTTCCTTATGTAACGTATATATGTTATTTTCTGTATGGGTTTTTAATTTTTTTTTCATTGTACTAGATTATGAGTTCACATAGTAATAATTGCTGGTTGATCTTCTAATTCCAATTATTCATTATTAGGTCCTTTGCGTTCTGTTCCTCAGAATATTTCTTATGAAGTCACATTGGTTTTGATTTTATTTTCATCAATTACTTTAGTTCGGAGTTTTAATATATTTCATTTCCTGAATTTTCTGTTTTATTGTTGATTTATTGTCTTTTTTTGTTAGTGTTTAGCAGAAACCCCTTTTGATTTTGCTGAAGGTGCATTCGAGATAGTTTCCGAGTTTAATATTGAATGTGGTGCTGGTGGTTTTGCTTTAATTTTTCTTGTAGAATATTCTAGATTTATTTTTAAGAGAATGTTGCTTCCTTTATTTTTTTAGGTGTTGATTTTTATTCATTTTATTTTTTAAGGCTTTGTTTTATTTTATTTTTTTATTTCTTATATTTTTATTCATGGCACTTTACCTCCCTTTTGTTATAAGCAGATATATTTGGTTTGGAAGAGGTATTTACCTTTATCTCTAAATTTTTTATTGGTTTAAGGGTTATATTTTCGTCGCTTGTTTAATTAATATTTTTAAGAATTTTAAAGTTAATAGACGAATGAAACTTCTGTTTTTATGTTTTCAAAACATTTGTTTTCTTCAGCTAATTAACGTATGTTTTACTTAGTGTATGTCATATTTTTGAAAAATGAACATTAATTAGGAAATATGAGAAGTAAATGGCTTTTAAGATCCGTTCTGTTGTAATATATTGTTGGTCTACTGGTCGTTTTCCAATTCATGTTGATAAGCAAATTACAGTTACTATAATTCAAAATATAATTTGGTTTAATGGGTAGAATTGGTTTCCTCGAAATTTTGTTTTATTATAAAATGATATAATTAATAGGATTCTAATTGATATTACTAATGCAATAACTTCACCTAGTTTATTACTATTGATCATAAGATTGCATAGGCAGATAAAAAGTATCATTCAGGTAGAATATGAATTGGGGTTACTAGTGGGTTAGCTGGTATTAAGTTATCTGGATCTTCTAGTATATAAGGGATGATTAGACATAATATGATTAGTGTTATTATTAGTATAATAAATGTCTTTGTAAGTAAAATATGGGTGAAAAGGGATTTTGTCAATATTTCTATGTAATCGAATTGGATTATTTGATCCTGTATGGTGAAGAAAGAATAAGTGTATTTTAACTATACCTGCAACAATAAATGGTAGTACGAAATGAAATGTGTAGAATCGGTTTAGTGTTGCATTATCAATTGCATATCCTCCTAAAACTTGTTGTGCGATATCTGTTCCAATATAAGGTATTGCTGATAATAAATTTGTAATTACTGTTGCTCCTCAAAATGATATTTGTCATCCAGGTATAACATATCCTATAAATGCTGTTGCTGTTACTATAAATATAATAATTGTTCCTATTATTTACGTAGATATATATAAATGTATGATCCACAGTAGATTCCTCATACTACATGTAAGTATATACAGATAAAGAATATTGATGCTCTGTTTGCATGTAATGTTCGAATTATTCACCCATTATTTACATCTTGATAAATGTGAATTACTCTTAAGAATGCTATTTCAATATTTGGTGTGTAGTGTATTGTTAGGAATAATCCTGTAATAATTTGAATTAATAAATATAGTCCTAATAATGATCAAAAGTTTCATCATAATGAAATGTTGGTTGGTGCTGGTAAGTCAATTCATGAACTGTTAATAATTTTAATTACTTGATTGTTTATACATAATGGTTTATTCATTGGTTTATTAATTTATTTTGCATATAGGCCTTTGATTAATGTTACTAATTTTTACTAATGCTATTAATGCAATAAATTGATAAATTGCTATTGTGATTGTAATAAGAAGTGTTGGATTGTTATATAATTTCATTAATGAAATTGATGTTTTTTTAAAGTGAATTGAGTATTTTAAGTTTATGATTTCTCTGTTTTTAATTATTTCTATAAAGATTATCTTATCAATATTATATAACATGATTAATAAGATAATTATTTTATACATAATGTAAATGATAAGGTTGAATTTAATGTCAAAGATTTCATTTGATGCAATTATTATAATGTAAATGAATAAATTATTTTTCAAAAGAGATAGATTGGCTGGCCAGTACTTACCTTTGAGCTGCACCACCGATAGTGACACAAATGAAGAAACGAAAAAAGGACGAAAAAGAACAAGCTTAGGGAACACAGTTCCTTCTTCATGTGAGAGAGGAGGAAAGAAAAAAGGATGGAAACGGAAGAGAAAGGTAATTCACGACCTAGGCCATGAGGGTGGTGTTTGAGGCGTGAATGTCAAAGATACTGCATATTAGTACTGAGCCACGTCAGATAGAATATGTATAAGAAAAGAGGAAAGATCAAGCAGTAAAGAAAAGTGAAGATAAGTGAAATCAATGATGCTGAGGGGTGTAGGAGGGGGGGGGCTGTCTAAAACGTTTTTTGTTAACAGGAAAAGATGGACACACACACACACACACACACACACACACACACACACAGAGAGAGAGAGAGAGAGAGAGAGAGAGAGAGAGAGAGAGAGAGAGAGAGAGGTAGGGAAGGGATAATGAATAGGTGAGATGAGGATGAAGTAAGTGGAGGGGTTAGCGTAGATTTAGGCCAGGGTGATGGCGAGAGGAGATGATATGTTGGAGGTTAAGTTCCCGCCTCCGTAGCTCTGAGGGACTGATGTTAGTTGGTAGTATCCAAATGGTACATGTGGTGTATCATGTGCAAGGTCCCTGGAGTCATGCTGGTGGGTATGTTCTGCCACAGGATATTGGGTGTCCCCCAGGCGAACAGTCCGTCTGTGACCATTCATCCACTGAGCCAATTTGTTAGTAGTCATACCAACATAAAAGGCTCCACAGTGGACACATGTTAGTTGATATATGACAGGTGTTGTCTCACACGTGGCCCTGCCTTGAATTGGGTAGGTTTTTCCTGTGGTGGAGCTGGAGTATGTGGTAGTGGGAGGATGCATTGGACAGGTTTTGCAGCTGGATAGGAACCATTAGGTAGAGAGGGTGATTTTGGGATGTTGTAAGGTTGGACGAGGATGTTCCAGAGGTTGGGAGGTCGGCGGAAGGCTACTCTGGATGGTGTGGGAAGAACAGTTTGGAGAGATGATCTCATCTCAGGGCATGACTTGAGAGTCATAGCCCTGTCGGAGGAATTTGTTGAGGCATTCCAGGCCAAGATGGTACTGGGTGACTAAAGGGGTACTTCTAAGTGGTCTGGGGTTAGGAACATTGTTGTTGGAAGGAGAGGAATGGACAGCTTGGGAGATCTGCTTGTGGATGAGGTCTGTAGGGTAGTTGTGGAGAGGAAAGAATTGGATAGATCGTTGTTGTAGGTGGTGAGGGATTTGTTACTGGACCAGATACGTTTCCAAAGGATGCCCAGGCTGTAGGGAAGGGATCGTTTAATATGGAAGGGATGGTAGCTGTCAAATTGGAGGTACTGTTGCTTGTTTGTTGGTTTAATATGGACTGAGGTGTGGATGTGGGTCTTGGCAAGGTGAAGGTCGACATCAAGGAAGGTGGCTTGAGTTTTAGAGAACAACCAGGTGAATTTTAGGTTGGAACTAAGGAGTTACCGTCGTGAAGGAAGTGCAGAGGGGTTTCTTCACCGTGAGTCCAGACCACAAAGATATCATCCATGAATGTTCACCGAACCAGGGGAGGCAACTTCTGTGTATTAAGGAATGCCTCTTACACCTCATGGGTGTGGGGGATGTTGGTGTAGAGGGATATAGCATCTATGGTGACAAGGGTGCTTTCAGATGTGAGGGGCATAAGAATGGATTTCAGGCGCTCCAGAAATTGGTTTGTATCTTTGATATAGGAAGGGAGCCTGCAGGTTATAGGTTGGAGATGTTGGTCTACCAGAGCTGAGACACGTTGTGTTGGAGCTTTGAAACCTGCTACAATGGGATGGCCAGGATGATTCTCTTTATGAATATTAGGGAGTAGGTAGAAGGTTCGGGTGCAAGGTTCAGTGGAGAGAGAAGTTCTAAGGAGGCAGTGGTGAGACCTTATGAGGGACCTAGTGTTTTAAGGATTTTCTGTAGTTAAGCCTAGACTGAGGGAATGGGGTCATGAGGAACAGGTTTGTAGGTAGAGGTGTCCGAGAGTTGACACAGCCCTTCTGCCACATACTGCCCTCGATCAAGTACCACAGTTGTGTTACCCTTGTCTGCTGGGAGAATTAAAATGGAGCGGTCTGCTTTCAGCTCTCAGATGGCTTTGGATTCAGCTGTGCTGATGTTAGGAGTGGTTGGTATGTTGTTCAGGAAGGATTGGGAAGCAATGCTGGATGTGAGGAATTCCTGCAGTTCCTGCCATGGGGTTTTTCTGGCAAGAGTAGGAGTATCTCTTTGAGACGGAAGTCAGAATTGTTCCAGACAGGGTTCAACAGCGGCTCTGTTGACTGGGGGTTGTGGCTGGGTAGTGAAGTGATATTTCCAGTTAAGGTTACAGGTGAACGAGAGGAGATCCTTGACCAGGGCAGTCTGATTGAATTTTGGGTGCGGGACAGAAGGTTAAGCCTTTGGACAGGACATTTATGTCTGGAGTGGAGAGGGATTCGGATGAGAGCTTAAGGACTGAATTGGAATTGGTATTGGGTGGTGTCTGGATGTGGTGACGGTTGTGATAGGTTCTGGGTGACGTGTGTGCTGGGATTGTAAGATTCAGTAGGGAAGCCAGGCTTGGTTTGTTGCCAATGAGTGGGGGGTTTTGAGGGCAGTGTTGTGGTGGGTGGTTGTGGATGATGGGAAGAAGGATACCACTTCTGAAATGATGGACCAGTAGGGTGGATATTTTTCTAAGGTGTTGTGTGGCATACAGATCAAGTTTACAGTTGGCTTGTTGTATTATGGATCCGAGAGTGTTATTTGAGCCAGGTACTGAGAGAAGTATTTTAGAGAGAGAGGAGCTGTTGGGAGTGGTGGTTACACGAGGCAACATACTGTTGAAGGACAAGGACTGCTGAATTTGAAACTGTAGGAGGGACTGATGGAAACAAGGATTACACCCAGAGATGGGAACTTTTAAAGTGAGTCCTTTGGGGATTGTTCCAAATGAGAAACAGGACTGGAGGAAAAGAATATGGGACTGCAGTTTGGCTATAGCAAATGCATGTTTGCAGAAAGACTGAAAGACTGAAGGTACTGTGGTATAGGGTTGGGATATGTAGTGGATAATTGGTTTGAAAAAATAAATAAATTATAAAGACTGAAGGTACTGAGGAATAGGGTTGGGATACATGGTGGATAAATAGTTTTAAAAAATAAATAAATTACACACATACACACAAAGGGGTGGTAGTTGGGGCCTCATGTATAAGGAGGGGAGGAATGAAATAAAATTTAATTTTAATTTTGTTTAGATGAATAATTGTGGAATTTAGCGGCTTATTAATGGTCCATTAAACATCACCTGCGGCACCTTAAAACTTGCCAGCGGCGCAAAATTTATGGTTAAACTGCTGATAAACAACCAAAAACGCCATTATTGATTAGTCTTAACGAAAACGTCGCTGGTATTATAGTTGAACTAATTTTAAAAACATTTTTACTCAATGCCACAATGTTGAATTTTTGCAACAATCTCCAGTAAGGGAGACTTATCTATAAAACGATTACTTAGTATATGATTAAATAAAAGGATGTAGGCTTAAAATGGCACAATTGTAGGCAATATATGGGAGGGTAGTTAATTTTAGGACGTTAACAGGAGGAATATAGACAACAATGACGAGATAGAAGTTTTCTCGACTTCAAAAAGGTGTTCGACGCGGTGCCACACTGCAGACTGCTAACGAAGGTACGAGCTTATGGAATAGGTTCACACATTTGTGACTGGCTGGAAGACTTCCTAAGTAATAGAATGCAGTATGTTGTTCTCGACGGCGAGTGTTCAGCAGAGACGAGTGTATCGTCAGGCGTGCCCCAGGGGAGTGTGATAGGACCGCTATTATTTTCTATCTATATAAATGATCTTATGGATAGAGTAAGTTGTAATTTGCGGCTGTTTGCTGATGATGCTGTGGTGTATGGAAGGGTGTCGTCTGTAACTGACTGTAATAGCATACAGGTTGACTTAGACAAAATTTCTAGTTGGTGCGAAGGATGGCAGCTAGCTCTCAATGTTGAAAAATGTAAGGTGATGCACATGAGTAGGAAAAACAATCCTATAATGTTCGAATACAGCATTAGTCGTGAGCTTCTTGATGCTGTCGCGTCGTTCAAATATCTAGGCGTAACATTGCAGAGCGATATGAAGTGGAACGAGCATATAAGGACAGTTGTGAGTAAGGCAGACAGCCGACTTCGGTTTATTGGGCGAATTTTGGGAAGATGTACTTCACCGGTAAAGGAGACCGAGTATAAAACGCTTGTACGACCACGTCTTCAGTATTGCTCAAGTGTTTGGGACTCGCAACAGATCAGTTTAAAGGAAGACAGAGGCACTTCAGAGGCGAGCAGCTACGTTTGTTACTTACATTTTGCGTAGTGATCACAAAGACAAGATAAGAGAAATTAGGGCTCGTACGGAGACATATAGGCATTCTTTTTTTTTCCTCATTCAATTTGGGAGTGGAATAGGACAGGAAATGCCTAGTAATGGTACAGTGTACCCTCCGCCACGCACCTTACGGTGAATTGCGGAGTATGTATGTAGATGTAGATGTAGAAGGAGTTCAGACGAGAGATATAAATGAAAGAAACCAGATAAAGATAGTTAAAACAATAAGAAGGATGTAGACCACGAAGGTTAATATTTGATTAATGATGAAAATTCTCCTCAGATATAATAAATTATTTTTCAAAAGAGATAGATTGGCTGGCCAGTATTTACCTTTGTGTTGAACAGCTGATAGTGACACAAATGAAGAAAAGGAAAAAGGGACGAAAAAGGACAAGCTGTCGGAACACAGTTCCTTCTTCAGGCGGGAGAGAAGGGAAGAAAAAAGGATGGGAACGGAAGGGAAAGGTAATTCATGATCTAGGTCATGAGGATAGTGTTTGAGGAGTGTGGAAATCAGAGATACTGCATATTAGTACTGAGCAGTGATCTGTATACAAACTGGATATGTAACTCTGGTATCTGAGCATTGAATTGCAGCGTGTCAGCACATTCATATGTTTTGCACACGATTTCGCGTTGTCGGCCATGTTTAAATTTGGCAAACGAGTTTCCATCAGTTATTACGTGACAAAGAATTGCTTGCTTACCTATTGACTTGTAATTTAATTAAATATTCGATGTTGTAGGCTGATATGGGAATGGAATCAAAACACATTTTCATCTCTTTTTCTTTAAATGCTTCTTAGCAGCCATGTTTGAATTTGGCAAGAAGCTATATATGAATATCTATGGCTGGCACGGTAAGACAACTGAAGTTCAACATCCAGATAGTATAGAGATCAATGGTACTGAGCCACATGACAGAGGATATATATAACCATAGAGGAAAGATGAAGCAGTAAAGAGAAAAGAATATGAGTGAACTGAATGAAGCTGAGGGATGTAGGAGGGGTTGTCTAAAACATTTCTGATTAACAGGGAAAGATGGACACACACTCACAGAGAGAGAGAGAGAGAGAGACAGAGAGAGAGAGAGGTGAGGAAGGGATAATGAATAGGTGAGCTGAGGATGGCGTAAGGGGAGCGGTTAGTGTAGATTTAGGCCAGGGGGTGGCAGAACGAGAGGATATGTTGGAGGGCAAGTTCCCACCTCCATAGCTCTGAGGGACTGGTGTTAGTTGGTAGTATCCAAATGGCACATTTGATTTAACATGTGCCAAGGTCCCTGGAGTCATGCTAGGGGATGTTCTGCCACAGGATGTGATAATCAGAATCTTTATATTAATACTCCTGATATTATTCTAATAAATATGGTTTGAATAATAATGGTTATTATAAGTAATATAGGGTCGTTCTTTCTTAGAAGTTGATGTTTATTAAGTGTGATGATCTTATAATTATTGTTTTTATCATTTCAAGGGTTAGTTTATAAAAATATTGATTTTTCTGCCCTTGAAGGTTTAAAAGTATTTTCATAATTTTGTTTTACAAGTCAAATGTTTTGTTTAAACTATTTAAACTAATGTCTATATTTGGATTATTTACTTGTTTATGAATTTATTTTTCTGGTGTTTATATTTTTTCTTCAAAACTTAAACACTTATTGGTAGTTTTATTAAGATTAGAATATATTGTTCTTTCTTTATTTATATTGTTATTTTTCTTGTTCAGTTTGATTGTGAATTTTTTTCTTTCCTTTTTTCTTGTTTCCTTTCTGTTTGTGAAGGTGCTTTGGGTCTTTCTATTTTAGTTTCAATAACTCGTTCTCATGTTAATGATTTTTTACATTCTTTCTTTTTGTGTTTATGTTAACAAATTTATTTATATTTTTTCTCCCTGTTTGATTATTGATGATTAATTCATTCTATAATGTCTTATTAAGTTTTATTTTTATGGTTTCAAAATATTCTTATTCTGATTTAAGAATGATTGTTTATTATTTTTGTCTTGATTTTTATTTTTTTATATTGACTTTATTGAGTTTTGGGTTTTGTTGTTTAATGATTACTGCAAGAAGATCTTTTTACTTTTTTTCTTATCATTTTAATTTTATTATTATTTTGCTTTTTATTAATTATGTTAGTTTTTTTCTTTTTCTAGTTGAAATTTGATTTCTTTTTATATCTCTTGAAATCTACATTGATTCCTACTTTATTTTAGATTCTACGTTGGGTTTATCAACCTGAGCGTTTGCAGGCTGGTATTTAATTTTTTATACTTTAATTCCTAGATTACTTTTCTCATTAGTTTTATTTAGGATTAATGATGTAATTAATACTCTTTATTATCCTTTATTGTTTGATTTTGGTTCTTTTTATTTTTGTTTCATGTTTGTCCAACTTTTTTAGTTAAAATACAATTTTTTAAATTTTATCTCTGACTTCTTAAGTCTCATGTTGAAGCTCCTATTTCTGGTAGAATTATTTTGGCAGGTATTTTATTGAACTTGGGCAGCTATGGTATTTTCCGTTTAATAAAGGTTATTTCTTGTTTGGGTTTAAGGTTTAATTTTTTGTCTTTAAGATTATTTGGTGGTGTTATTATTAAATTTGTTTGTTTTCGTCAGGTTGCTCATATGAAATTAGTAATTTATGGGTTGATAACTATTAATTGATGGGGAGTATAGTTCCCTTTCATTAATGATTGTTCATGGTTTATGTTCTTCTGGTTTATTTTGTGTATCAAATATTATTTGAGTGTTTAGGTAGATGAAGATTATTTATTAATAATGCTATAATTAATTCAATACCTAGAATATCTATTTGATGATTTCTTTTGAGATCTTCAAATATGGCTTGTCCTCCATCTAGTTTAGCTTATAAAATAGAACTATTTCGTGATCTTCATATGTAATTTTTAAACCTTTTTTTAGAGCTGTTTATACATTGTATATCTATTCTTATACTCAACAGGGTTTACATCATTCTTGTGTTTATATTTGTTCTTTGGGTTATTTTCGTTAATATCATCTTGTATTTTTACATTGATTTCCTCTTAATTCATTGTGTTTAAAGGGTAGATATTTTTATTTTCTAAATCTTAAGTATTTTAATTTAAAATATTTTTGTGGAATCAGTTATATGATTTTTTCATTTTATGTCATGTATTTATTTTCTATTTGTTCATTACGATTTGGGTTTTATTTTTATTGAGAAATTTTTTGGGGTGGGTATTTATTATATAATAACAGTCTATAAATTAATTACTGAGTGGAAATTATTTAGTATAAATAGTTCTATGGTGTTAATAACTTTTATTTTTGATTGAATATATTTAATATTTATGCCTATTGTAAAGTATATTTCTTCTTTAGTTAACTATTATAGAAATGATTATATACATAATCCAAAAATATTAATGGTTTCATCTTAAGTGTTTTGATATTTATTTTCTCAATTCGTCTTATAATTATTAGTCCACATTTAATTAGAATGTTATTGGGTTGTTATATATTAGGTTTAGTTTCTTATTGTTTAGTTATTTATTATTTATTATCAGAATGTAAGGTCTTATAATGCTGGTATATTAACTGCTTCATCTAATTGTATTGGTGATTTTTCTAGTTTAGTTCCTATTTCTTGACTATTAAATTTTGGTAGTTGAAATTATATTCATTATTCTTGTTTTATTTTTTATTCTGTTGAGACGAAGATTATTACCTTATTAATTGTTCTTGGAGCTATAACTAGGAGAGCTCAAATTCCTTTTCTACGTGACTTCCAGCTGCTTCCTGTTTCTGCTTTGGTTCATTCTTCTACTCTTGTTACTGCTGCTGTATATTTGTTAATTTATTTTAATGCTATATTATTAGTTTATGATTTTGGATCATATGTTCTTTTTATTGATTTTTAACAATATTAACTTCCTGAATAAAAACAAAAAGCCCCAGCTGGCAAAGTCCAAAAAATTAACCACATCCCAACTTTCATATTATTAGGACACAAAGTGTATAGTCAAATTTGGTACGCAGAAGTTATAGACAAAGTTAATATAGAATGTGTCAGATCAGTTAAATAATCATAATCAAATTTTAAATGACAGGTAGGCCTTCACGTTTCTTGCACAAAGATCATTTAACACCCCACATTATCAATAATTTTGCACAAGACTGTTATCAAAATGAAAATTAAAACCAATTAATAAATATCTGCAATTTGAAATGTCATGAAAGTATCTAATAATGAAAATATGTACTGCTCATACAGGTAAGATTTCAAGATTTACTGAAGTTAAATAACATCTCATGACTATAGTCTATGATATCACTAGATCATGTGAACGATGCAACAGATTTAGTAAAGCATGAGAAATAGAGTCAGCTTAAAGCAGCTAATAATAACTAGGTACTACATATTTATAATATTAATATTTAATGAAAAATCTAACATTAATGGCTGAGGGATATGGTATCCACATATTTCATATTAGTCAGACATGAGATTGTGTGCGACATGGAAGTACCATTTTACCAAAAGAATAACATCATAGATAGTTAATTTTAAATGTGACCAAGATTCCCAGAATATCCTACATAAAGTACATTGGAAAGCAAATACATCATCACATCATAAACGATATCTATCTGTTCAAACAATAAACATACTTAGGATTTTAGACATTAGATAATAACATTTGGATATACAGTATATAGTATGACTCATTTACCAGGAAACATAGTGCATAGAAAAGTTTTAGGTAAGAATTTAGCTTACAGAACGATATTACAGCCAGTTAGATGAAAAAGTATTTATTATGTTTCTTATACTAGGTAATTCTGAAAAGGATTCATTGCAGTGACACAGAACAGTAGTAGGGTGTTTTGGCCACTATCAGAACACTTCTTTGATCTTTTGATAGCTTTATAAACGGTTCTCGAGGTCAACTCGTAATTTGATACCTCCACGTCTCCCCTGATCGGTGGTGGTGGAAACAGTTCTCTGTTCATTTTGGTTGGTTGGTTGGTTTGATTTTTAAAGGGACTAAACGGTGTTCGTTTTGAAGGCCCCATCTAGGCCACTATTTCCCCCCTCATTTTTAGGGTAAATCTCTCCCTCTACATCTCCCCTCTATGGCCTGGCTGGTAGGAGAACTCATTGTCAAGGCCAGATCTCTCCCACCACATCTCACTTCGACTGTCTGGCTGGTATCGGAACACTTCTGTATTCATTTTCAAGGGTAGGCTGCAGGATATTTCCTCATACTTCACAACCATTATGCAACCGTTGTGAGATTACCATCCAATAGAAATATAGATAATTAATAGCATTTGATAATTAAAC
The DNA here is from genome assembly GCA_026315105.1 of Locusta migratoria. Taxonomy (NCBI): domain Eukaryota; kingdom Metazoa; phylum Arthropoda; class Insecta; order Orthoptera; family Acrididae; genus Locusta; species Locusta migratoria. The sequence goes on along the minus strand of CM048746.1, from coordinate 50,052,574 downwards.
AGTATGAAGTTCACTGCAAACATTGACCATACCAATGCACTAAATGTTACACAATTTTAATCTTATTAATTATGGTAGCAATGTATGTACGCAGTTGGATTACAACATTTATAGTTAGGCCATAGGTAGAAATTCTCCACGTTGAGGTTTGCTGTGTGCTTGTAGCTGATGGGAGGCCAGCGAGCAGGCCGATGTTGGTAGCTTGTTCCAGCTTAGGATTTTCCAGGTTCGTTCCCAGTGAGGGGAGCGAGAGACAATTTCAAGTGCCAGGTGCAGTGCAGTGCACAGCGTGAAATAAAATATTCTAATACTACTTTCATTTGAAGTAATACGATGCAGTTAGGAACCTTTAAGGCCCTCATTACAAAATAGCCTGTTGACAAATAAACAATACATTAGCTGATATAGTCACATCTGGCGTAATATGTTTAATTGACAATGAAAAGTAATAAATTACCAATGATTACAAGACAGTTACACAACTAGCATGGCAAAAATAATATATAAAAATAACATATTAACTATTTCTCATTTTATTTTCAATTAATCTTGCGTATTTTATCTTGAAATATTCAGTTAAATCACTTATCTGTGATATAAGAAATTGCACGATTATGATAAACAGTACAAAGGATGTTTATACCAATATAAAAACCTAAAAAGAAATTTGTTTAATGTGTAGTGCAATTATTTTGATTTTAAGTAAAGTTTTAGAAATGTATTGGCTGAGCGCTGTACGTTGGCAAGTCGGTTAGAACAGCTCACCAGAAGTTGATGACATAGGGAAAAAACCGGGCAGTTGGCCTTTTGGCGCGGGCGCGTGCAGCCCAGGAGCTAGTGGTGTAGCTGGCCGGGTGGCGTTACTCTGCACAGTCGGCATGTGGTTCTCCAGGTGGAGACTATGGATTTTTGTGTGGCAATTGCCAAGTGTGGTTGCTCATCATAGACTGCACCAAGTTGTATCGAGTGCTACTGTGTGTTGTGAATATTTAGCCGGTGGAACAAGGTGTGCATTGCACTAAATTAAAGTGACTGTGTTTTGTTAATGTAACACGTGTCGTTGCATAGACATGAACATGTTTGAGACAGGCACATGGTGTGAAAACAATTTGTGACAAATATTCATTTTGTCTGGGGCTTCACGAGCTATAACTTTATTTGATAAATGTGTCGACGAACAGACGTATCAGTCACAGGGTTTTAATATGGTATAATAAATAACATAAAATGAACTTTCACGAGTTTTCAAAAATAGTAGTTAGTACACCATTTTCTCACATGAACTTACTTTATTATGAATTTTTTTAATCATATGCAGGGAAGGAAAGCTGCAAACGTGTGATATCATGCCCTAGAAAACGAGTCAAACAGTAGCAATCACAGTTCCAGAGTTTTTGCATGTTTAGGTATATGGTTCGCAGTTGGTGGTTGTGAATTTTAAAAATTAAACTTTCCCTATTTTAAACTCTCACCCCAACCTTCACCCTCGCACCGTAACTTTGTGGTAGCTTTTCACGAGTGTTCAAGTGAGGTTACGCAACCATAGCCTTGTGGCAACCTCGCAAGAGTTTTATTTTCAAGGTCATCTTATGCAATCATATCCTCATGGTAGCTTACGCAGCTGTAATGCCTTGTTCCAGGCTCCGAGATATTAGTCACATTCAATGAGTGTTGAATGTCAGCTTACACAATCGTAGCCTTGTGGCAGACTCCAAAATATTATTATTAGGGTTCCCTCCCACGATTGTTCAATGCCAGCTTACGCAACCACAGCCTTGTGAACGGATGCGCTCAACAGTGCAGATAACATTATCGAAGCCTACGGCGGCGGCGCGGGAGGCGGCGTGGTGGACAGTGATAGGTTTGGGATGTGAGGGCAGCAGGGCGGCGATGTAGGCGGCAGGTGGTAGCTTCCCTTCCTCTCCCCAGACCGTGTCTGCAGCGGCTTTAGCATGGTATGGCGCCCTTAGAGCAAACACCCTCAGTTGGCAGCGGACAGCCGACCGCAGGTAGCAGCCAACTGTTATTTATTTATTTATTTTGTACTGGCCAGAGCGATGTAGGCACAAATACGTAGGGAGACAGGTCTTGTATTACCTAGACAGAAAACGTGAAACTTCTGCAGAAAATGATTTAGAGATTCGCAGTGGCCTTCTTCTCTCCCACACTGTTAATGATAATGTTTTGCATGAAATTCAGTTGGTTCTCCAGTGTTAAATCACATTCTAACATAAACAGTCATGACACTCCTACAGATATCTGTTACACACTGCAACAGCAGCGCTTCAAGCGGCTGGAAACCTACATTTGTGAATATCATATTGGATGAGTGCGAATAGCATCGTTTATATTGATTTTAACATACTTTTTACTTTATGGAATGTATGTAGTACCATAAAAATAGGTAATAACTTAATAATACCTCCACATTTGTCTTTCTTACATTTCCTAAAATCCCTAATTAGGTATCTACATCTACATCTACATCTACATGGGATACTCTGCAAATCACATTTAAGTGCCTGGCAGAGGGTTCATCGAACCACAATTATACTATTTATCTCCCATTCCATTCTCGAATAGCGCGCGGGAAGAAAGAACACCTGAATCTCTCTGTTCGAGCTCTGATTTCTCTTATTTTATTCTGATGATCATTTCTACCCATGTAAGTGGGAGTCAACAATATATTTTCGCATTTGGAGGAGAATGTTGGCGATTGGAGTTTCGCAAGTAACCCACGCCTCAGCGATAAGCGCCGTTGTTGTAATGATTCCCATCCCAGATCCTGTATCATTTCCGTAACGCTGTCTCCCCTGTATCGTGACAATACGAAACGAGCTGCCCTTCTTTGGACTCTTTCGATGTCCTCCGTCAAACCCACCTGATAAGGATCCCACACTGGGCTGCAATACTCCAAAAATGGACGGACAAGCGCAGTGTATGCAGTTTCTTTAGTAGTTCTGTTGCATCATTTAAGGGTTCTGCCAATAAAACGCAGTCTCTGGTTCGCCTTTCCCACGATATTATCTACGTGTTCTTTCCAGTTTAAGTCTGAAGTAATAATGATTCCTAGGTATTTTGTGGAGTTTACGGCCTTCACATTTGATTGATTTACGTTGTAAACAAAGTTTAACGGATTTCTTTTCGTACTCATGTGGAAGACTTCACACTTCTCATTATTTAGAGTCAATTGCCAATTTTTACACCATACTGATATCTTATTCAGATCGTTCTGCAGTTGGTTTTGATCTTCAGATGATTTTACTAGACGGTAAATGACGGCGTCATCTGCAAACAACCTAAGAGAGCTACTTAGATTTTCCCCTAAATCGTTTATGTAAATAAGGAATAGCAGAGGACCAATAACACTACCCTGTGGAACGTCCGATATCACCTCTGTTTTAGTCGATGCCTTACCATCGATTACTACGAACTGTGTCCTCTCTGACAGGAAATCCCCTATCCAATCGCAAATTTGTGTCGATATACCATAACCACGCAATTTGATTAAAAGCCGTTTGTGAGGTACAAAATACTGTTAAGAACAATAGATTTGTGTGATTCCATGATTAAAGGAAAGCGGAAAAGCAGCAGCTACATAGCCAATTGTTTGCAGCATGTGCCATTGCAGGTGTTCAAATGTCGCACTGTTAATCTTCATGATGATGATATAATCGTTGATATTTGAAATGTAATTATTGAAACAGTGGCGGACTAAGGGGGGGGGGGCGGACCGCCTGGGTCTCCGGTCTCTTGGGAGGCCTCCAAATGCCTCGAAAGCAATGACAATTGCTGGAATTTGGATTCAGCCTTAACCTTGCCAGGTTTGATGACGTTTATGCCAGTGTATGTCAATGAATAGAACAACTCAGTCAACATATTCACTTATTATCGTGACTGTGGAGGGAAGGCAACTTTCTCTAATGCACATCTCACTATTGTGACAAAGTAATTATTACATGAGTTTTCTGATTCGTGAACATATCTAAGTCATAAATGGCATTATAAGTAAGTAGTGTGATGGTAGAAACATACTTTAAAAGGCTATGGGCAACGCTGAGCTTAGTCCACTATTTAAAAACAAGCTGCGTGAAGTTGTTTCGTCCACTCATAGAAGAGAACTGGACAGAAAATGTTGCGAAGGGTATAGTCGATCAGTCGGTGCGTAAACTAAAGAGCGAGCGATTCTCGTGGGGAGAGACGGGAAGGGTTTTCTCCGAAGTAAAAGGGTCAAAATAATAGTGTAAGGGACTGAAACTCTTCTTACTGTTGCAATTGCCTGCGGGCAAGGTGCGCTCACAAGACGACAGTGGGAGTAGGTCACACCTCACATGTTACTACAATTAAACTGAAATTGTTCGACCTGTTCCGTTCCTGTAGTGTGTGGACGTATAGTTTCGACAGCAACAAAGATACATAGTTGGGAAAGTGCTCTCCTGCTTGACTTTATGAGACATAGCCTGTCTGTTCAATGAGAAAGGCACAAACTCACAATGTCTTTGTGTATCACAAAAATCATACTTGCAGCCAAGAATAACTATTGACAGTGTCATTGTGAACAAATAGAAGGGGAACTTTCTTACCAAGAAACTGATAAGCTGATGGCAGCTGCAATATACAGGAGAGCTCAAGTAAAAATTATTTATTGTATTTTTCTCCTTCGTTTATGTAAGGCACACCCTGTGTTATTTGGCGCCTTGCACACTCTTTTACCACTGATGTGTGTGGTCTTATGGCGAGGTCGTTAGCGCCCATCGTATACTAGAGTGTAGAGTTGGCTACTGAGTTGATGTTTCGACTCAGTGAATCGAGTCAGCGAATTGTTCGACTGAGTCGAAACTTGAAACGGCACAGTTTCGAAACAACGAATATTGTGATTCATGTATCGGACGCTAAATGATGTTAACAAGCGTTTTGCTGTCCGTCTGCCCAGGCGTGCAACGGGTTTGAAGTTGTTTCCCTAACGCACCATGCGAGATTTTGAATTATGCTACCGGTACTGTTCAAGTGAGGTTTGAAAACTGGGATACAACTGAGAAACGTTGTGAAGCCCTTCGGTGTTTTGAGGTAGTTTCGCGTGAACTAAGCGTTGTTATGCATTGTTGCTACATCTGAGCCAGGTAAACGCATCTTTTCGAAGCAAGAGCAAATAATTTCTGTGAGACGAAACTGCATTCTCAGTAAAATGTCAAAAGTAACATTTTTTAATTCCAATTTATAGAAACTGTAACTGATTCTCTTTTTTTTTGACTGGCCAAAGATGAATATGATTATTAAAATACCTACCTGAACATTAAAAAATTTTATTTCAGTTTTGTGGTTTCGTCGCATAAATTGTGAAATGTGTTTCCGTGTATTAATACTCGTAGTAATACCTGTTGATGGCATTAAATATGTCTTAGGAACAAATCTTAAGTATTTTCTTTATATTGATTGCTTAGATAAGTTATTCATTTCCAGATGCATGTAGACATTTGAACCATGATTCTTCTTGTTTTATTTAAACTTAATTATGGAATTTCGAAGGTTGGAAAAAGTTTCATGACTTTGGTCTTTGAATATTACTATTTTGTGCGCCCTTTGTTACAATATTTGTTTGTATGAAAGTACGAGTAACTTAGGAAACGTTTACGCTTTAACACGATTGTAAAATCGTATTAGCAAACAAATCCTTTGCCATGAAACTTCCTGGCAGATTAAAATTGTGTGCCGGAACCGGGACTCGAACCTGGGACCTTTGCCTTTCGCGGGCAAGCGCACTACCGACTGTGGTATCCCGACACGATTCACGATGCCGCCTCACAACTTTACTTCCGCCAGTACCTCGCCTCCTACTTTCCAAACTTCACAGAAGTTCTCTTGCAAACACGCAAGACTAGCACTGCTGGAAGAAAGGATATGGTGGAGACATGGCTTAGCCACAGCCTAAGGGATGTTTCCAGAATGAAACTTTCACTCTGCAGCGGAGTGTGCGCTGATATGAAACTTCCTGGCAGATTAAAATTGTGTGCCGGAACCGGGACTCGAACCTGGGACCTTTGCCTTTCGCGGGCAAGCGCACTACCGACTGTGCTATCCCGACACGATTCACGATGCCGCCTCACAACTTTACTTCCGCCAGTACCTCGCCTCCTACTTTCCAAACTTCACAGAAGTTCTCTTGCAAACACGCAAGACTAGCACTGCTGGAAGAAAGGATATGGTGGAGACATGGCTTAGCCACAGCCTAAGGGATGTTTCCAGAATGAAACTTTCACTCTGCAGCGGAGTGTGCGCTGATATGAAACTTCCTGGCAGATTAAAATTGTGTGCCGGAACCGGGACTCGAACCTGGGACCTTTGCCTTTCACGGGCAAGCGCACTACCGACTGTGCTATCCCGACACGTTTCACGATGCCGCCTCACAACTTTACTTCCGCCAGTACCTCGCCTCCTACTTTCCAAACTTCACAGAAGTTCTCTTGCAAACACGCAAGACTAGCACTGCTGGAAGAAAGGATATGGTGGAGACATGGCTTAGCCACAGCCTAAGGGATGTTTCCAGAATGAAACTTTCACTCTGCAGCGGAGTGTGCGCTGATATGAAACTTCCTGGCAGATTAAAATTGTGTGCCGGAACCGGGACTCGAACCTGGGACCTTTGCCTTTCGCGGGCAAGCGCACTACCGACTGTGCTATCCCGACACGATTCACGATGCCGCCTCACAACTTTACTTCCGCCAGTACCTCGCCTCCTACTTTCCAAACTTCACAGAAGTTCTCTTGCAAACACGCAAGACTAGCACTGCTGGAAGAAAGGATATGGTGGAGACATGGCTTAGCCACAGCCTAAGGGATGTTTCCAGAATGGAAGTAAAGTTGTGAGGCGGCATCGTGAATCGTGTCGGGATAGCACAGTCGGTAGTGCGCTTGCCCGCGAAAGGCAAAGGTCCCAGGTTCGAGTCCCGGTTCCGGCACACAATTTTAATCTGCCAGGAAGTTTCATATCAGCGCACACTCCGCTGCAGAGTGAAAGTTTCATTCTAAATCCTTTGCCGTTCAATTAAGTCTAGTGAAGAACGTAAAACCATGTTGATATTCCATAGATGTTCGTATTTGCTGTATCGCCTTACTGCAGCTTTCTCAGCTCACGTGAATCAGCGGAGGTAACAGGACGCAGGGCTGCGGCACGTCATGTGCCGAATCATAGTCGACTCACTACGGCGCCCTGCAGCAGTCGCGGATCACGTACATCAGGAAAATTAGCGCGGCGCACGACTCTGCAGCACGCCAGATGTTTCGTGTGCCGAAACAGTGAGTCGACTCACTAGACACAGATGATCCATATGTTTCGAAACAGTGAAATGATCCGAACTGCCCATCACTGCTAGTAGAGAGACTGCAGAGCAGCGGACTGTGCGAGGCCATGAGGGCGCACCAGATGACACGATGGGCGGCGCGCCACCTGTGATCACTGGACGACTGTTGCAAACTGCTATTCATTAAACGCTTACTACCAAAATTCTGCTAAGAGTCAAAGAGAATGCATCTAACATTGACTTTCGCCTTGTCTCTGGCCTGTTGCTCTGTCTATGCGTAGTAACCGGGAACTGATTGCTCCTGGAATCGCTGCTCAACAGCAAAGTAAACCGCGAGAGCACGAGGTTCGTCACGGAGAGCGGAATTTGTCGGCCCCCAAATTCAAGCGCCCTAGGCAATTTCCTACTTCTAATATATAAAGCAGAGTGTCTGTTTGTTTGTACGTGTTGCATACAAATCTACAGTTTTGTTTCACTCTTTATGAAATTTTGTACACGTAAGCTTCAATCCATGAAGACGGTCGCCTTAAGTGTAAAAATCACATACGATATATAGTTCACGAGATATAACGTCATAAACAACGAGATGCGCGAAAAACTGCTGCATTTTGCGACAATGCTGCTCATTTTCTCTTAAACCATTGGACCGATTTCAACCAAATTCCTTACCGTGAGGTAACAATTTCTGCATGGTTAAGAATCACTTACGGCACATGGTTTAAAAAATATTACTTCATAACCAATAGAAATCGCAAAAAATGCCATATAATGTGGCAAGACTTGCAACAAACTTTAAACATAATTTCAAACCTTTATTAAACTTTTTCTAGCTGGCAACCATAGTAATATGATGAAAGGAAAAAAGTTTCTCGCTTACTACTTTTCCGCTGTTTATGCTTCTCACCCACTTAACCACAAATGGCATATTGTCTAAAACACAGTTTGGATTTCTGAAAGGTTCCGATATCGAGAAGGCTATTTGCACTTACAGTGAGAATGTACTTAATTCATTAGATGCTAAATTGCAAGCAGCAGGTATTTTCTGTGATTTGTCAAAGGCATTCGATTGTGTGAACCATAACATCCTTTTAAGTAAATTAGAATTCTATGGGGTCACGGGAAATGCTGCAAAATGGTTCAAGTCATACCTTACTAACAGGAAACAAAGGGTGTCAGTGCAAGTGACTAGTGAATTAGGCCAACAGTCATTATCGGATTGGGAAGAAATTACATGTGGTGTCCCACAAGGATCCATCTTAGAGCCATTGCTTTTTCTTGTGTACAGTAATGATCTCTCATCAGTTACACTACCAGAAGCACAGTTATTTTTGTTTGCAGATGATACAAGTATTGCAATAAAAAGTACGTCTAGCATAGTGATAGAAAGGTCTGCTAATGATATTTTCTTGAACATTAATAAATGGTTTAAAGCCAACTCATTGTCATTAAACTTTGAAAAGACGCACTACATGCAGTTCAGAACTTGTAAGAGATTTCCTGACAGCATATGCATTAAGTATGATGAAGAGCAGATAGAAGAGGTTGACAGTATTAAACCCCTGGGATTACAGCTTGATAATAAATTTAATTGGGAGGAGCACACCACAGAACTGCAGAAACGACTCAACAAATCTGTATTTTCAATACGAGTGTTATCAGACACAGGAGACATAAAAATAACAAATCTTGCATACTTTGCTTACTTTCATTCCTTAATGTCATATGGTATAATATTTTGATGTAACTCTTCAAGTCAGTCAAAAGTCTCCAGAGTCCAAAAACGTGTAATACGTATTATTTGTGGAGTAAATTCACGGACGTCTTGTAGAAGCCTCTTCAAAGAACTGGGTATATTAACTACTGCCTCTCAGTATATTTATTCCTTAATGAAATTTGTCATAAATAATGTATCCCTTTTTCCAACAAACAGCTCAGTTCATACATACAATACTAGAAATAAAAATTATCTACACAAGGACTTAAAAGCACTTACTTTAGTTCAAAAAGGGGTCCACTACTCAGGAACACACATTTTCAATAATTTACCATCAAGTATAAAAATTTAGCTACAAATAAATATCAGTTTAAGAGGAACCTAAAAGACTTTCTAGTGGCCAACTCCATCTACTCCATTAGTGAATTTCTAAATTGTACCAAATGATGCATGCTCTCATACTATATTAGTATTATTATATTAACAGTCAAAAAAAAAATAAAAAAAAATAATGTATCTGTATTTATATTATAAGTGTTTGTATTTGTATTTATATTAGAAGTATTATCTATTAGTCCACTTGTAAATTTTGTTTCTTGACATGTTCCACATCCACGAAGATCCCCTCAACATGGATCTGCGGAACAAATAACTAATCTAATCTAATCTAATGGAGTAAAACTACGGCTCTCGGTACAACGTTACAATTTATAATTTGAACACTACAAATTTTAGCGACAGGAAATGTTACAGACAGTACACATATATAGTTGAATGTATCTTCTAAATTGTATCACATTCCGACATGTAGTTCATGAGATATGAGCACGTAAACAGTAACGTTCATGGTAAACAGCACCATCATGTACCAAGTTTTAATTTATTACTTCTTTACTACTAATTGTATTCCCAAGAGATTTTACCGGTATTCAGCCCTTAGACAAATGAAAACATACCTGAAAAATGGCAGGAATAAATAAATAAATACCCGTGCAACCCTGGGTTTTCAGCCAGTTTCCTATATGGAAGGACCGTCCCTGTCTGCAGCGTATTCACGCTTTGTACAAGGCGTGGCAATTAACCATCAACATAACCAAGTGTAACGTAATGTGAATAAAAATAAATAAATAAATGTTCAAATGTTTGTAAAATCTATGGGACTTAACGTCTTTGGTCATTAGTCCCTATGTTTGTAAATCTATCGGGCCAAACTGCGTGGTCATCAGTCCATAGTTTACAAACTACTTAAACCAAGGTAAACTAAACTACGGACAAACACACACACTCATGCACCAGGGAGGACTCGAAAACGGTGAGCAACCACACGCTATGCAGCAAGGCGCCTTAGAACGCTCGGTCACTCCACCTTAGCTGTTGCGAATCCGTCTAAGGAAAGAAGCTTTACTAAAGCCCTTTGTAAACTATGAACGAATGTGAACAAGATAGATAATAGTCTACTGAAGCGCTCCTAGCGTACTAGCCCTGAACTACAAACTCAAGCAAGATCTTGTGGCAGCGTGTTTAGATGATAAACGTAATAGAACAGTAAAATACCTGATGTTGAAAGTGAGGTTATAAAAGCCGATTTGTTATGGGAAGTCATAGTTTAATACTGGAATTGAGGAAACAACGCTAAATGTTATTGATGGCCAAAGAAAACCTTGCAATCGATGTTTTTGGTCAACTTAGTGTGGTAAAGTTCTGGGTAGCGATACAATATTTTAAAACATTCACATCTATTTTCAAGCGAAAAAAATAAACTTATGAACACATCAAGCAATATTTATAAGAGCGTAAATAGACCTTCTTTACTTTATCTACTACGATTTGCCCAATGACATTGTTAATAACGTCATGCACAACTGAATTTTTGTCTTTCATTTGGACTGACTTTTTGTTTAAAAAGCTATTTAATGAAAATTGCATCATCAAATTACAATCTTATTCAATAAAAAATTGGCTTCAATCTTTTCTGTTACGATATTGCAAATCATAAACCATTTTTTCGGTTTCAGATGTACGACTTCGCTTTTCGGTGGACAATAATTGAGATAAATATTTAAGTCGTCGTGAAACATTTGCAATTTACCGCTAAACCAAAGTATAATAATAAACTAAATATTAATAAGACAAGTTTGCGTGCAAACCGTGTAATTGTCGACTACAATATGAAAATCGCGTGACGAAAATAGGTTAACTTCCGATGTCAGCAGACGACCGTTCAATCAAAACAATCTTCTTGAGAAAGTTTAACGTGACGTTGACGTTAGGTGACGGTCTGGTGACGGACAGTATGAATGCCGTCATTAGAAATACATTTTGTAATACATTCTGATTATAAACTTCGACATAACGCAAAATATACGTAAATACGAAGGAAAATGGCGGACTAACTGGAGCGGCGACTGCAGCATACAGCTGCTAGCTCGCGCATGCGCAGTGAACCCACTAGTACCGAATTTAGAACTCGTCCTATTTCTTTATCGCTATAATTATCGCGCTTCGATACTAGCGCGATCATACTAGCGCAGCCGTTCAAACGACTGACGGCCGCCATTAACGCAACTTGTTAGCAATCTATTAAAAGTTCGTTGATCGTTTAAAACGGGCTTAAGACTGAATCGAAACATATTCACTAGAATAGTTCTCTCTGAGGAATATGAAATAAATCCATATACAAGAGTCAGATATTATATTCGACTTATCAAAGGTATTGATTAGAAGTTGACTCTTTTCGCATAGGGAAGGGAGTTTAGTTGATAGTTTAGCATCTGCCTCACATGTCGTCTACAGTCATTGCAGACGTAAAAATCTCTCGTGTCGATCACGTACGAAAAATATCAGACAATAGTAATATTAAGAACAGCTGTTGGCAAAACGGAAAGTCACACATTATTCAACCGATTTTCTAGATATTTTAGGGATTCGAAAGTGGATGAACGTCATTAGTGCGCGAGCTGTCGAATGATTTAATTGTAATCATGCTGGTGGCGAACCAAGGGCTAGGTTTCACTGTCAGAACACTTTGGAGATGCAACAATTCCACTAAAGAAAGAGCCTGCACTCCTATTTTGGAGTATTTCTTCGCATTGTAGAATATCCACCAAGTGTGACTGACGAAGGATATAGAGAAAGTTCAGAGAAGGAAAGCTCAATTTTGCATTGTGGCGATATAAGGGAAAGACTGTCATAGATATGATACAAGAGTTGGGGTGGAAATCATTAAAAGAAAGGCGTTATTCGATGCGGCCAGATTAATTGGGGAATTTGTTAGCACCCACCTACATAGGGAGACATGATCAGCACAATAAAACAAGAGAAATCAGATTGAAAACGGAAAGATTTAGATGTTCCTTTTTCCCGCGCGCTATCAGAGAATGGAACGGTTGAGATATATCATAAAAGCAGTTCGATTCTCCCTCTCCCATGAACTTCAGTGTGATTCGCAGAGTAGTTATGTAGATGTAGACATATGAAATCTTGGACGTTACCTTACAACCTGTTATACGATTTGTTCTGATACGGTGAATACAAGCCGCGCTGGAATGACCGTGCATTCTGGAGTGTCATGTTGCGACAAATTTAAACGGCCTCAAAATCCCCAAGACAGGCAATCTTTTACAGAAACTCAAAATTTAGCTCGAACCTCAATGTGAGAAGCTTATAATAGTTCCCATAAGGAAACCATGTCACGTAAAAATGTAGGAAATCCTATGAAATTGAGGTCGTATGAAGAGTGTACTAGAGGCAAAACATATTCAGTGTCTTCACTTTGCGATTCTAATGCTGATTCTACTGACGACAGTTCTGTCAAATCTGAATTGCTAAACAGAGCTTTCCGAAATTCCTTCACCAAAGAAGGCGAAGAAAATACTCCAGAATTCGTATCAAGAACAGCTCTCAGCATGCGTAATTTAGAAGCATATATCCCTGGAGTCTTAATACAACTTAAATCACTTAATAAATTAAGTTTCCCGACCCCGATTGTATACCAGTTAGATTACTTACAAAGTATGTTCATGCAATAAGCCCATACCTAGCCATCATATACAACTGCTCACTCAGCGAAATATCTGTAACCGAAGACTGGAAAGTTGCATAAATCACCCCCAATATTCAGGAAAGGCAATAGGAGTGATCTGCACAATTACAGACTTGTATCACTGACGTCGGTTTACAGCAGGATTTTGGAACATATACTTTCTTCAAACATTATGAACTACCTCGAATAGAACGACCTATTGACCCATATTCAATGCGGAATTAGAAATTATAGTTCTTGTGAAACACAGCTAGCTCTTTACTCACATCATCTGATGAGTGCTATCGACCAAGAATCTCAAATCAATTCCATATTTCTAGATTTCAGGAAGGCTTTTGACACTGTACCTCAAAAGCGTCTTCTAATCAAACTGCATGTTTTTGGAATATCAACACGGTTGTGCCATTGGATTCGTGATTTCCAGTCAGAAGGGACACAGTACGTTATAATTGACGGAAAGTCATCGAGTAAAACAGAAGTGATATCTAGTGTTCCCCAGAGGAAGTGTCATAGCGCCCTTACTGTTCCTCATCTTTACAAATGATTTCGGAGACAATGTGAACAGCTGTCTTGGATTGGTCGCGGATGCTGCTGTCATTTATTGGTTAGTAGAGTCACCAGAAGATCAAAAGAAACTGCAAAATGATTTAGATGAGAATCTGCATTGTGCAAAAATTAAAAATCGAATCTTAAGGTTTGGCCCCACAGAATGCAGGTTGATGGTACGGCGGGAAGGGACGTAGCAACTGCCGTGGCTGTATCAGCTGTGAAAGCGGCCGGAACCTCGTTATTGCCTGTGTAGTGCACTGTACACGATTTGGCCGGAAGCGTTTTATCTTTGAGACAGTTATCCTCTCACTGGGTCATTTCATTTCATTTTTTGTTATGAGTACAAAAGAGTAGCTCAGACAATGAACAACTCCTCTTACTAGAACTACGAAATGGTACCAGTACCAAGAGAAGGAAATGTCGGGTGCATGATATCAAGAAGAAGAGAGAAAGCTTAGCAGAATACCATCGTCTCTGTATTGAAATAGAGTCTGATGAAGGTAAGTTTTTCAAATATTTTCGTATGTCGTGAGAGTACTCCACCTCCTGATGAAAGTGAGCATTGAAAAGAGCACAATGAACTGTAGGAAGCCTACTGATACAAGGCAAAGGCTAGCCATTTGTGTGGGTTAAGTTACATCATTTGTGGTCTCTTTGTGTCTCACCTAGAAGAAAACTAAATTTAGCCGCATCATATGAAGCAAAGCTAGTTAAGCACATTGTTCTAACGGTTCTGAATAAAATGTCTTACTTCTCACCGATATTGATATCTGCTATCAAAGCATACTTTGTAGCATTCTACACTCATTGTGTATTCATCTGTCATCATTTTTTTTTCAGATATTTGACTACATGTGTCAGTCACCAGACTATCGCTTTTTCTTTTCAATTGGGATGTTCAACTGTCTCAGAAATTGTGAAGCAAGTCTGTCAGGCAATTTGGAATACGAGGTATGTCCACAAAGTAAGTTCCGTTTGGTTATACAAAATATACGTGTACAGATACAGAAGAAGTATTTACTGTACAGAAATCTACAACTGTTAAACTATTTTCTACATAGCTTCCGAAATTTTGTAGGGACTTGTCATATCGTAGCACACGTTTTTGTGTGCCTTCTTCATAGAAGAATGCTGCCTGCGTATTCAACCATGTGGTAAGATGTTTTTTCAGCTTATCATCATCGTTGAAGCGTTGATCACTAAGGACGGATTTTAGGTTTAAGAAGAGATGCAACTCGCTAGGAGCGAGGTTCGGGCTATACGGAGGATGATCAAACACGTCCCAGTGAAATTCCCGTAAGAGTTTTGCGTCACTTTCGCCGTGTGAGGTAGGGCATTATCGTGGAAAAAAAAAACAACTTCTTGCAGTAATCCTCTTCTTACACCTAAAATCTGCCCTTGCTGGTCTACACTTCAACGATAATGACGAGCTGAAAGAACATGTTACCACATGGTTGAATACACAGGCGGCAACCTTCTATGAAGAAGGCATACAAAAACTTGTGCCACGCTATGACAAGTGCCTACAAAACTTCTGAAACCACGTTGAAAAATAGTTTATCAGTTGTAGATTTTTGTACAATAAATGTTTTCTCTGTATTTGTAGACGTTTGTTTTATATAATCAAACGGAACTTACTTTGTGGACGTACCTCGTATATTGCAGCCGAAGTATTTACGTACACCTACAATACAGATGTAAAGATATCTGAGGAAGTATTTTTAGAACTTTAGAGACTTCGAAACTGCATTGATAGCATAGACGGAAATCGGTATCAAGTTACAATGCCCGAAGGAGAATGCACCTCAGTTCTTCTGTTATAGAAAAATACTTTTTGCTCGTTCTATCTCCCTGAAATTTGATAAGATGGAGGTCACACGCTGTACAAATTTAAATCAATCCTCTCCTCATAGCTCTTTAAATAAAACGTAAATTGTTCCTTGTAGTAACTACCTAGTCACTGCTTGATACACCCAGTACTTTCTGCGTACATTTCTATTTTCCAAAATTTTTCAGCCATGCGTACGCCACTACTGCACGGTTTTGAGCGCACAAAGCGACTAATAGCTGAAAAGTGAAAGTAAAAAAAAAAAAAAAAAAAAAAAAAAAAAGCAAACCTCCTTAATATTTAAACTGCACCAACTGAACATCGTATATTTTTCTTTTATGTCTTGAATTCCTTTTATTACATTCGCAAATTGACTTGTTATCAGGTCGTCTGCTTTCATTTTATATATCTTTGACAACAAGAAGATTTACTTGATGTTGCCTGAGTGGAATTGTAGTTGCAGGCAACGAAAAAAGACGCAAGCAGAGTATAGGTAACTCTTCCCCTAGATCTTCGAATGTCCCTGTTTAGTCACAAAATGAAAATAACTCTTAATGCAATGTTAACTAAAAGTGTGATTGTAACTGACTTCGTCAACAATGTACGAAAGAGGAACACGGGGCGCAACTCTGCAAAGCGAACGGCCAAAGCCTCGAGTGGGGTGCGTCGTAGCCCATTGACGCCAAACGCTAATATATATATATATATATATATATATATATATATATATATATATATATATATATATATATATATATATCGCGTCTTTCAAATGTTCTAATGTTTGTAAAGCTTATAGGACTTAACTGTGAGGTCAACAATCCCTAAACTTACAAACTACTTATGAACTAATTTATACAAAAGACAACATAAACATCCATGCCTGAGGGAGGATTCGAAACTCCGACGCGGGACGACGCGGGATCGGCAACGTGGCGCTCCAGACCGCTCGGCAACTCCCGACCGGCTATCGCGCATTTACTCTGGACTGCAAAGAGGTTTGGCTTTCCTTTCAGTAATAAAAACAATTTCGATATAAGATCTAAAATGCACCAAATGTAAACTGGCCAGCGACTACATTTTTCACTACAAACTTTTCGAAAAGACGCGCGGTGTTTTACTTATTTGAGAAGTACCATAGTAACTAGGAACAACGGAAAAACAGACAATTCATTGTCAACCTGAGATTTAAGACTAGAATGTGTGAAAGAGTCAAGTTTTTTCATCGAGTAGTTTCCTCAGAATCGAATGGAAAGGACTGGATAGCGCAGAACAGAAAACTAATAGTCTAAATGAAAAAGTAGGTACACAGCGGGATGTAGCTTTACTTCCATTAGATAAAACAATTTTTAAACGCAGAGTAGACTACTCGACATATGAGCCCCCACATTTCGTTCCTCAGATCACTGCCGCTGGCTGCAGCAGCGAATCTGTCTCGGCGTCCGTCGGAGCGACAGGCAGGCGTCCGCTGCACTCGGCGATGTGTGCTTATTTCAACGAGCTTCAATTTTAGCTCGTTGGCTTATTTCCTCGACCTAAAAAACATTCCATTCCAAAGATAAATCTCGACAGTGTAGTCAGCCAATGAGAATGGGTGTTGCATCAACCAATGAGAAAGTTCGGCGCGAACTGGTTATGTTTAAAAATACGAAACATTTGTTTGTCAATAACTCTTCCGAGAAAGAAAAGAAATGTATTTCTGTAAGGGCTATGAGTTGCATAAGCGACAAATATTGCCAGTTAGGCAAACTGTGCAACTTTTCATGTTGCCTCCTTTTGTCTCAACTATATTTTCTGATAATTAATATTTCGTGTTTGTTAATTTAGTTCTGGGAAATTCTTTAAACCTGTGAAAATGAAGTAGGTGCTGGGTGAACATTTACGTCTGTGGCAGTGTAAATATTTGTCATCAGTAAAAAACGAAAGGAATGTTTTACTCCTACACAACCAACATCGATACCAAATGTATTGTCTTGTGTATGCCTCTAGATTTTATAATGTGGAAGTACTGGTATTTGAAATCTTGAGTTGTTGTCCATTCTAAACTAACATTAATATAGAAATTGTGGTTTGATACCTGTCCAATACCGGTAGAAAATCAAATGGTGGTGTAATACATTTTCAATATCTGAAAACAAATCAATGAACAATTAACATCTGCCCAGTAGAATGTTGCATTGTTCATTCGTGGAATGATACCTGTAACACTTAAATATCTACATGTATATTTTCATAATGACTCGAGGTAGCAGTTTGAAGGAATTATTTATGCAGTTTTTTTTATTTTTGTGCTTAAGTTTCGAATCTTCATACAGGATGTCCAGAAAAGGGCTTCCTGATTTCAAAATTAAATATCTCGAAAACAAAGATCGATAGAGGAATGCAGTAAACGGTATGTTTATTGTGAAAGCTGTAAAAGGTATATACAGCAGTTTGAAATAATAGTTACAAAAGCTGCTAACTGATGGCGCTGTACGCTGTACAGCTCATATCAGCATACATAAGTGAAATAATGGTATGAAAACACTCTTTGCAAACAATCACATCACAATGTTTTCAAAATGTTCACCATTGGCACTACAGAGATGGCACAAACGAAGAATGAAATTCGCCATCACATTTCGTAGTGTCTCAACCGAAATGGATTCACATGCCACAGAGATCGCCAATTCAAGCTCGTCCAGCATGGCGGTATGCTTCGGGTAGACCATGTCTTTCACTGTACCCCACAAAAAAATTCACAGTGAGTCAAATCCGGCGAATATGGAAGCCAATCCATGCCTGCACCAGTAAATTTGGGATATTCCAAAGCAATGACTCGATTCCCGGAGTATTCCTGAAGAAAGCGAAACACTTGTTCGGTCCGATGTGGTCAGGCTCCATCTTGCATGAACCATTCAGTACCTGGGCGATCCTCTGACGCTTGCTGTGTGGCGACAAATTGTTCCAAAATTGCAACGTAACGTGTACTAGTGACCGTTTCTCGAATGAAAAAAGGGCCAGTAATGCCTCTGCTGCATACTGCAGCACACACAGTAACTTTAGGAGAATACAGGGATTTCGCTTCACACCAATATGGCTTTTTGGAACCACAAAATCGCCAGTTTTGCTTATTCACGTATCCAATCAGGTGGAAGTGTGCTTCATCTGTAAACCAGATGCATCCAACATCAAATCCGTCACTATCAATCATTGTGCGCACCTGATTACCAAAGGCAACCTTTCGTTGCACAGCTCGTACAGGTATGGCCTGGTGCGTTTGAATTCTGAATGGAAACGTGTAGGCTCTTTCTCAATATTTTCTGCGTGCTGGAACGCTTCACACCAGTCTCAGATGCAATTCTATGGACGGATGGCATTGAATTTCGCTTAATAATTCCACAAACTGTAGCGATATTTTCAGGCGTAACTGCGATTTGCTTGCGGCCAACATGCCCCACTAGATCATCAGTTACGCTGCCTGTTCGTTAAAATTTTGCGAAGAGCGTACAAATGGTTTTCGCATCAGGTCCTTTTGGAACATTAAATCATGCTTGAAAACTTCGCCTTGTTGCTGTAGGACTCTCTTCTAACCTGTGGTACTCTAGCACCAGAAAAACGCGTTGTTCAATGGAGTACATGGTTTTAATCTCTTCCTTCGGTACGCTAAACTCCTTTCACATTTCAATAATGGAACTGATCGCTCTGAGCTGCGGATCAATATTTTATATTAGGCATTACATATGGCGATTACAGCGCCATCTGTTAGTAGCTTTTGTAACTATTATTTCAAACTGCTGTATAAACTTCTTACAGCTTTCACAATAAACTACTGTTTACTGAATTCCTCTATGGATCTTTGTTTTCGAGATATTTAATTTTGAAATCAGGGAGTTCTCTTCTGGACACTCTTTAGGAGTACATTTTATACATAGGCCTACCCAGTTGTTGCATTCCATCACCTGTATTAATCTTGAGTTTTATAACACTGTTGAATAACAGAGCTTCAAGCTTTGGCTGTGATGTGTCTGGGAGCGATAAATGTGGAGGAATGCACTTATTGGGTCATTCTGCTTCCGATATCGTGTGTATTTTATTTTTGTTACAACTGATTGAATCTTATGCAGTGTATGGATTTCTGCCTTCCATGGATTGCACCCTTCATGTGTATGTGGCAAATTTAGTTGGAAGCATCAAGTAGCCTAGTTTGGGAGATGCTGGATTAGTATTTTTGGGTTGTGCTATATAGTTTACCGTATTTAATCACAGTTTTGGCATTAAAATTTAAGTGCAGGCTTATCAGGATAATTCTTGAGAATTTGTCAAGATCCCTGAACATCTTTGCAGAATTTTTAGGTTTTAGACTTTGTGTACCTGTTCCAGTTAGGCTAAAAATGAGATATTGTCAGGGAGTTCAGATATGTTTCCTTAGATGTAAAAGTCACTTTGGCTGCGATCATGGAATTTGGAGAATGATGCCCAACTTTATCACATTTTCATCCAGTATTTACAAAGTATTGCAAATGATGATATCTGCAATTAATCAATTGCAGAGAATTTTTATGTTTCCGATCACTATTGGAAATCCATAGTCCTATTTCTGAGTAACTTTTCTTTCTGGCTGCTTTTTTTCTAGATGGTGTTGGTTTGTAGAGGAAGGCTTTAAAGTCCCCAAGCATTTGTGTTGTTAAACAAGACATGAGTGGGAATAAGATGTCCATCCATTTGTCTCATTTCTGAAATAAGATGTCACATTCATCATACTGTTTACAAAGATGTCAATTTGGTTCCTCTCTTATTGAAGTTAGTGAATTGTGGGCATGCAGCATAATTTATACGTGCCTTCATTTGTAGAACCGTTTTCGAGTGGTACTTCAGCTCTCAAAGTCGTACTTTGGAGGCATTGATAAATATATGTCTGTGGTTGTCAAGTCTGCAGTAGCCATTCTAGCAAACGAATTAAATCAGTTGTTCATTATTTGTTTAGTTGCATAATTGAAAAGTATTACCTGCATTTCCATACCTTTTATGTATTTATATACCAAGTTGAAAGTAAAATATTGTTTGAACTCTCCGATTCTGAAACTACAATCCACTGCCAGAATGCTGCATTTGACTCGTAATTATTTGGAAAAGTGGAAGTTTCGTGTTTGAATTCCAAGGCACCTAGCTCGCGTATCATTGAACAATACAATTTCAAAGCTAACGCGCATTAAATAATTATGACAAATACTTTATTTTTTACAGTTAAATGCCTTTGTTTACGTTTTAAGATCTTAAAGAGGACAACGGACACAATGTATATAGGCCTAAAGACTGCCCATTAAAGGCACGTGTAGAGATGCCAGCAGACAATGTTGTTCTGAGTTTTTGTATGCACTTTGTAACATTTATATATATGCACACCCTGTATCACTACCCATTAGTGTCAGACCCAATATCTTTATGAAATTATCCCAATAAGTGTTACCTTTGGGAGACAGCATTAGTTAAAAAACTATATAATGCATTCTAATTGATTGTAATTACACCTAAATGCCAGAATAACAATACATAAGTGGACCATCCATAATTTTACCCTAACTCGAAAAATTGAGTAGCTATAATACAGCAAAAAGTACATAATAGTAGCCCAAAATATATTTTCGTGTATAAAAAACGTGACACACCTTTTACTGTTAATAAATAGTGTTGGGTGACACATGTTGCAATAATTTGAAAGTATAAATAAAATTAGAACAGTGAAACCTATTAGCACACATGAAACTTTAACACTCACTGATAATGAATATTATGTTTATAGACTCAATAACACTAAATCTTGCCATTAATTGCCGATTTAATAAATATAATGGGACTTTACAAATTCATGTAAATATTGGTCACTGATGAACGAAACAGATACACCAAAATATATTCACGAAAATAATAAGTCATTTAATAACACGCAAAAACAACATTAAACTCCTAACGGATCTGTCAAAACATTAAGTATACTCGAAGTAAACAAACAGACGCCATTTTTCGAAGACATGACAACTACTTTGTTAGATGTACATTTTAAAACTATTTTACAAATAACTAGCAAAACACAAACACCATTAAATTAAAGAAATGAAATATGTATATTGTTTACTACCTTTACGTAATATGTAAATAACATTTACCTTGCTTTAAAATTTTAAGTGGATAAAGACATACTTGTGAACCTCAGAGAGGGAATAAGAGCATCTAACTCGCAGACACTCAGGGGCACTCTCGCAGGACACGCAGTGACGGTTACACTGACTCTTGTTCTGAGGCCATATATCTGATATTGTATTATTTATATTTCTGAAAGTTTGCACAAGAGAAGAAGTGCAGTAATAGTTAATAAAAAAAAGTATAAACTCTACTAAGCGTTTTCATTTCAAAAAATATTACCTGGAAAATATTTACAGCGAAATAACAAGACATCTAATGGTACACAATACAAGATCGTCACAGCAAGCAACGCAACCGGCCAAGATAAAAGATAAGTACAAGGTTTTATTTGACGTTTGTTTAACATTAACTGAGTGGACTCCTCTCCATAACAGCCATCCAGCAGACACTTAATTGTCCAATGCTATGTCTGTGTAGAGGACAACAAGATATCAGTTGGAGGAAGAACAAAACGGGAGAATGGGCGTCGCATGTGGTGCCGTGACCAGGATTCACGGCTGAACTAATATTTTCTGAAATTATTTTTGCAGGAAAGAGGTATATTAAAGTGAAAATTTCGAAGTAAATCCAAGATGGTGGACCTGAAAGTGAAACCGAAAGTATAAAATGGCGGAGTTTGGACATAAAGGATTGAGGAACATGGGGGAAAATTT
Source organism: Locusta migratoria (assembly GCA_026315105.1). Lineage (NCBI taxonomy): Eukaryota > Metazoa > Arthropoda > Insecta > Orthoptera > Acrididae > Locusta > Locusta migratoria. The sequence goes on along the minus strand of CM048746.1, from coordinate 50,030,307 downwards.
AAATGGACACTGAACAAACCAGAACTACAACTTCTTGTGTAAAGATAAGTGAAAGATATTTTACTTTTCAAACTATTTTATTTTTTATTATTTTGTTGTGTGCAGGAATTTGTGTTGTGTGTAAGAGAGTAAATAGGAAGAAAGTTGCATCGAAAATGGCAGATAAAATTAAAGGTGGCAGAATAATTGAACAAGAGGTAGCGGATGACTCTTTGGTGAAGTTACACTCAGAAAAATTACTATCCGAAAGTTTTAAGGAGGAATTGGTGGATCAACAAAATATAGAAGGTAGTGAAAGTGAAGTCAGTGAGTCGAAATCTGACTATACTGAAAACACAGAAGGCGAGGTGGAACAAGCAGTTCCTACTCCTGTAATGTTTGACCAGAAAGTACTATTTCAGTTGTTTGATAGAATTTCTGGTGTCATTCAAAAATTAGGTACATCGTAAATAATGTAGAGTCAACCTTGACCCATAGAATTGAAGAAAAAAACAAATAAATTAAGTTCAGACATTTCGAGTTTAGACCAAAAACTTTGAGCTAAATTGAGTGATGTGAAAGATGATCTAGCCACCGCTTTTTCTGGAGTGTCAAAAGTGAATAAGTGTATGGAAAAGGTAGAAGTCAGAATCTAGTTTGGGGAGTCTCAGATACAGAATATCAACTCAGAGCTCAAGGATGAAATTCAGGGTAGTGAAATTAAACATTTGAGTGCTTTAGAGGAATACAAGAAAGTCAATTACACTTGTATTGGTATTATTAATGATAAGATTGAAAATGTTACTAAAGACAGTAAACAAATTAACAGTACCACACAATCAAACATTAAAGAGTTACACCAAGATATCTCACATGTGAAAAAAACTGGTGAACCATATACAAGAAGGTGTGGACACTAAAACTGTCTTAGGCCCCAATTATAACAGTTTATCTAATGTACCTATTCGCAGTTTTCCTGGGGAAAAGAATTTTCATCCAGTGGACTTCATCCAACACTGCAAATACAGATTTACAAATACTATGAGTGATATTGTAAAAATTAAGTTTGTTAAGAGGAGGTTTTTAGAAGGCAAAGCTCTATCTTGGGCAAACCAACTTAATAGTGATGGGATGCCGTTTAGTGAATTCGAGACTCAATGTTTAAATAAGTTTTGGTCAAAGCCTGAACAAGCCAGGATAAAAAGTGAATTTTTAAATGGACCAATATATAGAGAACAGAAAGGTGGGATGAAAGAATTTTGTAGAGAGTAGTTGAAAAGACTGGCTCATCTGAGCCAGCCGTTTGACGAGCTGACTCAGATAGATGCACTTAAACGGAGGTTGCCTGCAAGAATCCAATGGGGGTTGGTTTATGGACCAGATGATTCAATTGAACAATTCTTAAAGTATGTAGATAAACTGAATATAGCAAATGAGAGGAATGACAAGTATGGTCAAGCATATGATAGGTCCAATTGGGGAAACAATAGTTCAAGTCAGCAGTTCAACCCAAGGTTTAACCAGAACAACCAAAACATTTACAATAATCAAAATAGTCAAACCTTTGTCCCAAATCATAACCAGAATTCACAGTTTGACCAAAATTTTCATCCTAATCAAGGGCAAAACTTCAACCAGGATTTCAATAACCATAATTTCCAAAATTCATCCTTTCTAAATCAAAATGGTAACTTTCAAAATAGAAGTAGATGGATTTAGACAATACTCTGACAGGGGACATGGCAGAGGAAACCAATTTCAAGGGGAGAACAGGAACCAGCAGCAGAAACAAAGTTTTGTACCACTTAATTCAAAGATTAGTGAGGTAAACTAAGTCACTCTTGATTGGCGACCCACAATACGAGAGATTTGCAAAAAGGTAAGGTAGGGGTCAATGATATAAAGATAGGTGAACAGGTTCAGCATAAGGAAGGTAAGACTGTAAAAGCAAATACTATATTAGTTGATGAAGTATTTTGGAAAAATTATTGGAAGAAAAATGTATCCACTGAAAATGTGAATACTAGTAAAGAAGAGTTTTCTTTAGAGGAAGGTGACTTAACAAATGTATTTACTCAGAATTTTGGGGATAGTATTAATGAAAATGAAAGTGAGAAGGTTATCTTTGAAGGAACTTTTGAGCCAAAGGTAGATGAAACAGTTGATGAGAAAGTGTATAATGTTAATGTAATGGGAAAAAACTTAAGTAGGAAAGTAGATATAAGTAGCACTGGTGAAGAAGATAATAAGGTAGTTTTAAAAAGTTATATTAATGTTGTTGTTGTTGTTGTTGTTGTTGATGATGATGATGATGATATTGTTGGTGGTGATGAAGTTGGTATGATAATGAGGAAGATGAATTTAAGTATTTTATAAGTAAATGAAGAGTTAATGTTAAGTGAAAGTGATGAGGTTTTAGAGGAGTTTGATGTTAAAGATAAGAAGGGGTTTTTTGCAGAACATTTACTTTACTTAAAGAACAAAGTGTCGAAGATGCTGGAATGTGCTCAATGTTCTAGAAGATAAGGGTAAGGGTAAAGATAAAAGTTGTAAGTTCTAAAGTAAATAGTGTTAAGTCATGTGAGTCAAAAAATGAACCAAACAGTAATATATTTAATATAAAGGCAAGTAAAGATGATAGTGTTGCAGAGGTAAATTTAATAAGTGAAATAAACAATGTTAATAACTTTGATGAAATTGAAAAAGACCTGTTAGCTGAACCTGTTGAAAATACAAAAGGTGAAATTATTGGTAGTCCGTTAATTAAAGTAAAAGTTGGAACATGGGAAGGGAGATGTTTATTGGATAGTGGAAGTCAAATATCAGGCATATCTGAAGCACTTAGTAAAGAGTTGAAAAGAAGTAAAGACTATTTAGGGGTACCAGTAGTTGGAGTAAAAGTAAGAGGGGCTACAGGGAGGCACAGTAAGCAAGTCAGAGTTCAGGCTTGAGTTACTTTTCAAATAGGGGATGTTAAGTATGATCACAGATTTCTTGTTATACCAGACTTAGGAGAGAACTTTTTATTAGGAGCTGATTGGCTACTAAAGATAAATGCAGTAATAGATTGGAAAGAGAAATATTTATGTTGAATCAGAATGATGAGAAATTAAAGATACATTTTTACAGGAGGGTAGTGAGTGTCAAAAAGGTAATATAAATAAGTTGTCTTCTATTTTAGAAAATGTTTATGTAATATAAAAAAATTAACGACAGAGGTGAGAAGCCAGATTTAAAAAAATTAGTTAAAGGCAAAGTGTCAAGTGCTAGTGGATTAAATGAGGAACAAAAACTGAAACTTAGGTCTTTAATATTTGAATACCAAGATGTGTTTATTGATGTACCTGGCATTGTCAAAAATTTTAGCTGTTAAGTTAAAGCAACAAAAACCTTTTTTCCAAAAACCATATGATATACCTATAGCTAAGAGACCAGCAGTGGAGAAGGAACTACAGAAATTGTGTGAGTCTGGAGTAACTGAGAGAAGTAGTAGTGAGTATAGTAATCCCATTGTGATTGTAGCCAAGGCAAATGGTAATGTAAGGATAGTCTTAGAATCTAGGTTACTTAACAAATGTATTCAACAAGAGAATGACCACACTGAGAAGATGGACGAGTTGTTGCACAAATTCACCGATGTTAAAATTATGTCAAACTTAGACTTGACTCAGGATTTCACCAAGTATTATTAAAACCAGAATCTAGAAAATATACAGCATTTTTGTACAATGGTAAGTTTTATCAGTATTGTGTAGTCCCGTTTGGACTTTACTGTTTCTCTCGCTGAATTTATCAGAGCATTAGACAGTGTACTAGGACCTGAATTAAGATCAAAATTAGCCATATATTTCGATGACATACTCATTAGTACTATAAATTGGGATGACCACTACAACCTACTTAGAGAAATTTTCAGTAAATTAAGTAAAGAAGGGGTGACTTTAAAACTTGAAAAGTGTAACTTTGGTTTAAATGAACTAAACTTTTTAGGACATCATATCTCGGAAAAGGGCATTTCTCCTGATCCAGAGAAACTAAAAGCCATTTCAGAATTACCAGCACCTAGAAACAGGAAGCAATTGAAATCTTTTTTCGGATTAATGGAGTTTTACCGTAAATTTATAAGTGGACAGTACATGAATGCACTCTTAAAAAGAGTACACTTCAGAAGTGGGATGCACAGTGTCAGGAGGCATTTGAAAATATAAAACATGCATTGTGTAACTGTGACATTTTAGCCAGACCTAATTTTAAATTACCTTTTTACTTAAGTTGTGACTCAAGTGACTATGGATTAGGTGCCCATCTATTTCAAATGTGTGAGGAAGATGGGGCAAAGAAAGCTTTCACTATTGCATTTGCAAGTAGACTAATGTTGAAACATGAGCAGAATTACACCGTCATAGAAAAAGACTTACTTGCTGTTCACTGGGCTTTTACTAAGTTTAAAAGTTACCTACTAGGCCATAGGGTGATAGTTTTTTCAGACCATAAAGCATTAAGTTACCTCCAGGAATGTAGACTGTACCATGACCGATTAACAAGATGGGCAATGTTTTTGCAACAGTTCGATTATGAGATTCAATATGTAAAAGGTTCTGAATATGTAGTAGCTGACACTCTGTCAAGATTGCCAGTAGATAATAAACAGAATTTATATGATCTGACAGAAGAAAGAGAATTCACTTTAACATATATGAAGGGGGTGAAAGAGGAAAAAAGTATAAAAGCAATTTGTAATGACATCAGGAGAAACCAAAATCATGACAATAACTGGAGGTTGGTGTAAAGTTTGTTAGGAAAACCTGGGGAAGATAAAGTAGCAAAATATTATAAGGTATACAAGGAAGTTTTATTTAGAAGAACTGATGTAGATTCAGATTAGTGGAAACTTTGTTGGACAGAGCAGCACATTGAAAAACTAGTGACGTACACACACGAGAGCTATGGACACTATGGGGCACAGAAGTGTTTACACAAATTGCAGGAGAATGTTTATTTTTATAGCATGTCTAAACATGTCAAGACGATTATAGCAACATGTGACAATTGCCAACGAGTAAAGGTAAGCAACCAGATATGTCAGGGTCAGATGCAAAACATTATCCCAGATAAGCCTTAGAGTAAGTAGCAACTGACCTTTATGGATCTTTACCAACCTCAAAAGGAGGATACAATTATATTATGGTACTGGTAATTGTGTTTTTGAAGTACATTAGCATGTATCCAATAAGAAAAGCTACAGGACAAGCAGTAGTTGCAATAGTTGAGGATAAGTATATTTCACAAGTAGGTAAGCCCGACAGTATCTTGTCGGATAACAGGTCACAATTTCTATCAAACATGTGGAGATACATGCTGCAAAGAACAAAAATTAAACATATCTTAATTTCAGTGTATAACCCATCTAGTAACCCAGCTGAGAGGTACATGCAAGAAATAGGCAGGTTATGCAGAACTTATTGCAGTCACAAACACCCAACGTGGATTGAACATATATCTAGTTTCGAGAACATTATGAATAGTTTACAACACTCTTCCACTGGATTTACACCATTTGAAATAATTAATAACAAAGAACCAGACAACATTTTGAGTGAGAACATTGATTACCCGGTATGCAGACCAATATCTTCACGAAATAGGGAGGAGATTGTCAGAGCGACTATGAAAAAACAAGGGGAGGCTAGGAAAAAGAGACATGACAACAAAGTTGAACATAGGGGACCTAGTGTTAATTCGAACACATGAAAAGTCTAAATTACTTACCTCAGAATTAAAGAAGTTTTTCCACATATACATTGGACCATTTGAAATTGTAGAGAATCCGTTCCCAAATGCCTATCGGTTGGTTTATCCAAGATCTAGGAAGTTGTTTGGATTAAGAAACATCACAGCTTTGAAACCATACATACAGAAAGCTAACTGATGTCTTGTGAAATATGTTATCTTGTTCGTACTCAAACCTATAAGGAACATATTTAAAGAATTTGATACCATTTATGAATGTGGCACACAGATAGTACATATACCACATCTGCAGGTACAGGTACACACCATAATTATTTGTTGACCTCATATATATAACCAAAGGTATGTTGAAGTGTTATTTGTTTATGGCTTGAAATGTCATTGTGTGTAAGAAAATGATTGCCTCAGTTGTGTACTGTCAATTATGTCTGCAGTACATTACAATTCAAATTCTTTAACTCTATTTCATGCTCCTTGACTGTTAATCATCCAGTAGTACTTTTGTGTTGTTGATTGATTTTGTGTTGTACTTTGATGTGTCAAGGTGGACTTGCTATTAGGTGATACAAAAGTGACTATAAGCAAGAGAGGACACAAAGGACACACAAGTATAATGTATATATGACACAGCTTTAATTGATGCAAAATTTAATTTTTATCAATATTTTTATTCTTCCTGTTTACGATCATACAAAGTTTGTCGAGTTAATTACACGGTGAAGCTACTAACGTTTTATTACAAGTTTACATACTTAGAATGTTTGTCATGCATACTTGAACATATTCTTGATGTAAAGTCATACTACCGTGTGTACAGAAGTACAACTGGTAAATATGATACAAAGTCTAAATACCTTAATGTGCAAGGACACAGCACACATGTGTGTTTCAACCTATATTAGCAACCATGATGTGTGAAACAGAAACGAGATGTTTTGTGCATCCTAAGTGCTTACTTACAAAAGACAACATAACACGAATATTTCTTACTACTCTGTATATGAACCCTAAACGGGGATTTATGTCAATGTTTTTAGTACTTATTTGAATATGAGGATTCTTTGCTATTTTAAGAACCCAAAGTGGGAACCATTTGGATATTTATATGTATATTTTTAATGTGCATGTGTGAGAGCCAGACAGACAGACTTTGTACCTAAAACAGAGATAGCTCACTCGTTGACTACCAAAACTGTTGACACCAATTTGGGTCATCAGTCATGTGCAGTTTATTTACATACCTGACTCAAACTAACGTTACTAGCTATTAAGATTCCATTAAATTTGTATAGTACACACCAGAGATCACACATTATTCCTACAAGTGTTTATTGAGAAATATATATTTCATAATGTCATGTCAAAAGACTTGCTTTAAAAAAATTAAGTATTTACAATCAAGCCAAGACAATTTCTCTTATTTTCTTTTATGTGTATTTATATGTTATGTTTGGAAAGAAAAAAAAAACAAAAACAAAGAGGAGAGTGATATGCTACAGCACTAAATCACATTTCTACACTTTGATTATATAGTTTTGGTCCTGAAATACTATGACAAACAGACCAAGCCGAGTCTATTTTTACCAATACACACACACACACACAAACACACACACACACACACACACACACACACACACACACACACACACATATGATGTACAATCTTGAATATATGTCATACGTTTGACACAAATTCCACCAGATGCAAACACACAAATGACAAAGCTAGTGGAAAGACGAGGAATACTACTAGTATATAAACTTACACACAATGTATGAAAACTGAAGTATTCATCACGCTGAGTTAGTGCAAATGAAAATGCACATAATGAAATTACCTAGTATAAGTTAAATAGAACATACGTACAATCTTTACACTACAATCAATACTGACCGATTTTCAAGACACTTTCTTCATTTTATTTATGCTCATAAATGTAATACTTGTTTAAAATGTTGAATATTAATTGATTATTTGTAACCTAAGACTTGAGTTGCCAAGATAGCAGTAAATGTTGAACTTCCATTTTACTTAATAACTATAAATGTGGGTAAATTTGAGCCCTAGTGATTGCAAGCTAATTTACTCGTTTCTTGGTACAGCATCAATTTAGCCTTGAGCAATGACCTTACAAGAAGTATATATTCATGTGGGCAGGGAATATCTGGTTTAAGAATCTAAAAAAAAGTGAAAACCCAGTTGTAGGCAATATCCCAGTAATCCAGTCACCCAGTCCAGAAGAATCTACAGCAGCCTACAAGTCGCAGGTCTACAAACAACTACAGCTGCTCAACTTCAACCAGCATTACCAACTACTACCACAGTAGCTAACCACACCTGCAGATCTACACCTACAGCAGCATCAAGAAGAATGATAAGCCTTGTAAAGCTAGGATAAGTACACTTACATTTACACTATTACCCATACATATACCTACATGGATTACTTCATAAATGTTACTGTGAACTTTTCCATCTTCGTAAATAACTTCGCTAGAAAAGTCCAGGGTTGTGTAACATATATATATATATATATATATATATATATATATATATATATATATATATATATATATATATATATATATATACACACCCCCTATATCACTATGCATTAGCGTCAGACCCAATATCTTTATGAAATAAACAACAACAATATAATGCATTCTAATTGATTATAATTACACCTAAATGCCAGAATAACAATACATATGTGGACCATCCATAATTTTACCCCAACTCGAAAAATTGATTAGCTATAATACAGCAAAAAGTACATAATAGTAGGCCTAGGCCAAAATATATTTTCGTGTATAATAAAAAAATGACACACCCTTTTTCTGTTAATAAATAGAAGTAGAAGCAAATAGTGTTGGGAGAAACATGTTGCAATAATTTGAAAGTATAAATAAAATTATAACAGCGAAACCCATTAGCACACATGAAACTTTAATGCTTACTGATAACGAATATTATGTTTATAGACTCAATAACGCTGAATCTTGCCATTAATTGCCGATTTAATAAATGTAACAGGACTTTCCAAATTCATGTAAACATTGGTCACTTATGAACGAAACAGATACACCAAAATATATTCACGAAAGTTATAAGTCATTTAATAACATGCACAAACAACATTAAACTCATAACAGATGTGTCAAAAAATTTAATATACTCAAAGTAAACAAACAGACGCCATTTTTCGAAGTCATGACAACTACTTTGTTAGACGTACATTTTAAAACTATCTTACAAATAACTAGCAAATCACAAACATCATTAAATTAAAGAAATGAAATATGTATAGTGTTTACTACTTTTACATAATAGGTAAATACCATTTACCTTGTTTTAAAATTTTAAGTAGATAAAGACATACTTGTGAACCTCAGAGTGGGAATAAAAGCATTGAACTCGCAGACGTTGGGGCACTCTCACTCTCGCAGGACACTGGGAGTGACACACTGACTCTTGCTCTGAGGTCATGTATCTGATATTGTCTTATTTATATTTGTGAAAGTTTGCGCAACAGGAGAAGTGCAGTAATAGTTAATAAAAAGTATAAACTCCACTACACGTTTTCATTTCAACAAATATTTCCTGAAAAATAGTTAGTGAAATAACAAGACAGCTAACAGTACACAATGCAAGAACATTGCAGCAAGCAACACAACTGGCCAAGATAAAAATAAGTACAAGATTTTATTTGACGTGCGTTTAATATTAACTGAGTGGACTCCTCTCCATAACAGCCATCCAGCAGATACTCAACTGTCCAATCCTACGTCTCTGTAGAGGACAAAAAGATGTATGTTGGAAAAAGAAGAGCAAAAAGGGAGAGGGACATCGCTAAGTGTCTGTACATGAAATATGTTCCTATAAACAATGGCGGAAAAGTGTTTCATCTGCGAGTGTGATGTTGTCAGTGACCTATGCAATGGTGGCGGGAAAGGAATACGTGAATTTCTAAATGCTAGTTACATGAGAAAAGATGGGAAAGCTGAAGGTTTGAGGAAGAAAGAGTACATCTTGCAAGAAAGAGTACATCAGAGGTGACTCATTTAAAAGATTATTAAGAATCTCTTTCAGAGGAAAGCCATCAAAGTTGGCTGGAGTCAAACGATTGCGTTCAGTTGAAGCGATATTTGATTTTAAAACTAACTGCCTGTTTTATGCAGAAGCAACTGATGGTGCATTTCTTGATAAACAGAAGAAAAAAATCCTAAAAACGGCGGCGAAAGGCTTACAGTGGTCGATCCTTCAGTTACGATAATACAATAACAATTTATATATAGCAGAGGAAGTGCCTAAATCTAGACCGAGTGGACGCCCTGATGAAGAAATCAATGCGTCAGTGGAGGAAATATTCAATTACATAGAGGAGAATGATGACTTCCAGTTCACCTTCGATGAGTTGTTGGAGCAAGTTTCTGGAACATTGCCTCATATAAAGACAGTTAAGGATAGACTGAGAGGAAAGTATGTGGACACTATTATTTTTAGTACAATCTGCACCAGGAAAACTTTTTTTGTGCTTTTGTAGTGGAGGTGAAAAAATTTTAAATGATGCTTGGTACTCTTCAAAGTGCAAAGATGAACAAGCAGAACAAGAAATAATTGTAAAGGCAGCTGGCACTATAATTTTAGATGATGTTTAGTTAGTGGCATATGATAGTTCTGTTTTTCCACCCTGTGACAAATTCTGTAATGAAGCTGAGGAAATGGTTCATTTCAAGTCTTTATGGACTGCATGTCAGCGAAAAAAGGACAACACAGGAAATTCAAAAGAAGCTGGCATCTATATCCCATGCCCTCAATGCTGCCATTCGCCCACAATCATTCATATTAGTACATACTGCCAAACTTTTCATTCACAGGAAGTTTGGATCAAAAACTCTGATCAATCTACTTGCTGGTGTAGGATTCAGTGCAACATATTATGAAGCACAACAGCTGGAGTTATCAGCTGTCTGTCACACTGAAAAGCCTGTTCCAAGTGGAACATTTTGTCATTATACATTCGATAATGTCGATTTCAATGCCTCCACTATGGACTGCTGGAATACATTCCACAGTATGGGGGGCATTAAATGCATCACCCGAGCCTCATCTCTCCCATCATCTGAAGGGGTCCAGAAACAAATCAATTTCCCACCTACATGTACAAGGAAATGTGCAGAGATGTACTATGTAGTTCTACTAGTAACTAATACCTTTATTCCATTTAGTGTTAATGTATTTGTGGAAAATAAACACTTCCAACAACTGTCATCATACAACGCATTTTGTGGAGTAGCAACACTCTCCAGGTGTGTCAGCATACTGTGTCACCAGTTATTTACGAGGTGTGCTGTGGAAGGGTCAATATAACTTGTTGTAACACCCTGTAGCTGCTTCTGCGACCTAATTGGGAAGATGGACTGGGGACTCACTAGCTCGCTCCTTGTTTTGCAGAAGCACAAATAAGGAAGCGCTTGACTCATTCCAGTGTCACGCTTTCCCTCATCTTCTACCCCCGCCCTCCGACCCCTCCAAACACGTCCTCTCCCACTGCCACCTGGCACATCCTCAGATCAAAATTTCTTTCTCACTACTGTTCTACTGTACTTAAATGAGGTCTAGGCTTGTAATATTTCGTCTTAATCCACTTCATTTAACAATAAACTTTAATTTTATACCAATAAAAGATTTTTCTCCTAAAGTGCTATATTTTTCACCCCTTGTAATTAGAAAACTATTGGTCCTAGAGAAAAAATAAATATAACGTTTTCTGTAGGAAAATTTAACGTACTTTAATTTTGTACTGGGAAATAACTTCACTAGAGGCCATGGTTTTTCAAGTTATTTAAGAAAACCGTGAAAAAGTGACAATTAAACACAGCCTGTCAGGATTTTTAGTATGTTGTTCATGACACTCCTCACTACCACTGTACAAAAATTTGCGACTACACGAATTTCTCCCCTAATTTTCCTTCTTTGACTGGGCTAAGTTCCTCATCAGTTTGGAGGAGAAGGTCACGATGGAAAATAACTTCCTGCACCATATTCAATGACTAATGAGGGGTTACCGACACTGGAACATTGCCAAGATGGTCGCAGGCACTTAGAGCTGTAGATTGAGCAGCAGAGACCGTTTTAATAAGCAGTGATTCAGAATCCACCTAGCTAATTGTTTAAACTTCTCCAAACTTATCTTCTATGTGTTCAATAAAGATCAATGGTTTGGTGGCGGTGAACTTCCCTCCATCCACCTGGTGCAGACAGGTAACGTGGAAAGGGTTTCACCACAAGCTGTTGTGCCTGGCCCTCCTTGCAGGGGGTAGACAGAGAGGGAAAGGTCCTCTTATCATAGCTAGTGGCATTATACCTATTCTTCTGGCTTCTGAGACGGCCGTATCACAACTATTATCTAACTTGACACATTTCATCGTGCAAAACAGCCGCCCTGGTACCACCCACTCCCATCAGAGGCTCTCCTCATGGGCGCCACCCAACCACAGCAAAGGCCACCTGGCACAATGGCCATTGCCGTGACCCATGATACCCCATGAGGACAGATATAGACTCTTTGGTCTGCATGAGGAGGTTGCAGCTCTGGTACCAGCAGTATGATCCCTGCATTGTCAGAGGGCTCATCCATAAGGTTACATAACAGCCCCCCCCCCCCAACGGACTGGCTACTCATGCTGGGGACCTAGTATGGGAGGGGGCTATGTCAAAGAAGAAAATGGGAAAGGAAAAAGTTTGGGATACATGCCATAGGGGCTAGGTCGGGAGTTCTTCCCCGAATGGCTCACACTGGTAACTGTGAGTTTTGGTGTAGGTTAAACCCCAAGGGGGACCAAACTGTGCTGAAAACAGAGGAAAATGACGAAGATCAAAATTGCTACAATCATCATCGGAACATTTGTAATGAAAGTTCCAGATCACTGTTTACACTTTATTGCTACAGCTGTTTCAACATTTTGTCATTATATAAGAATTACATTAATCAATTTCCATCCAATTACAAGTTAATTTGTAATTGAAACAGCTGTAGCACTATTTAATTAAGTTTAGCAGTGATCTGGAACTTTCATTACAATGTCATACAATGACATTTATCACACTGCAGGCCGAACAATCAGGAAGTTAAAAATTCAGAACGATAGGAATCGTCATGCTGTTTTGAAGGAAACCACCTAGAGAGGGGAAGATGAGAGGGTCAGGGAGGATTTAAGATGGGGAGGAAAAGAACTGGGGAGGTAATGCAGCCCAGGAAAGTAGGAAGAAAGGCTGCAATGGCTCAGGGACCCATGCGCACCTCTCACATACCCACAAAAGAGCTGTGGGGCCCCTGGGGGAGGGGCAGCAATAACATACGGTGTATATAAGAAGTCTGACAACGGCTAAAATATGCTGCAGTTATTTTCCCATCATAAACTCATTGCATCTGACATTTATTGGTAGCACTACATACTTCTTGCTGTAATAATAATAATAATAGACATGGCCCACATCCATGAGGATCTCCTCAACACAGATATATGGAAAGAAAAACTAATCTAATCTACCGTCTGCATCTGTGACCCAAGGAAGCTCAGGATTTAATGTCCAGTATGATAACTCCTTAATTACATTGTATTTATTTTTTCCTATCTTTCCTTTTTTCCCTATTTTCCCCCCTTATTTTTATCATTTCGAATCAGCCCTCAACCGTCCCACACTTCTCTACACCTCCTCATCGTTTCCCGCCCTTTCTCTTGAAACTCGCCCGCTGTTCTTTTGTCTGTTAACTAGCCATGTTTGTGAAGTTAACAATTGACTGCTTGCTCAGAAAATCTAATTACGGAGATAGTCACACAGTGGCGGAAGTATGCAGTTCCCTTAAGCAAAACTCTAATTCTATAAGTTAAGCAACAGTTCTACCTTTACTGTAATCTTTTGAGAAAACTGCACAAAATTAAATAATGACCTGCAGTCATGGATCTAAATCAAAAATAAATGTTGGCAACGGAAACACAACTATTATCTGCTCCAGAAGGGAGCAGAGACACAAGATACATGAACAAATTACCCCACATTAATCCAAAATAAATGATAACGGGAGAATTTAAATTAGCACAAAAGGATTATAGTTTAACAAATTAATTTATTGTTCAAAACAAGAACAACAAGGGAAGACCATTTTTTAAATACAATAAAAAACACACCTTACAAAATATTCAAAATATCCACAATTACATGGCCCTGAAATTGCCCACCTGCAAAGTTGAGTACATGATAATTATGATCATGTTTCATAGGGGGGAACGGAGGAATTGCATCACATTCACACACAGATTCATACGCCAAGCCATGCAGGTACTTACCAAGCACCCGACACCAATACACCAAGACGACAGCCAAGCAATGCGGAGAATGCAGATCGAAAGTTCACTCGCGTACAATGAAATAATACTACGCTTTCATAAGGTGTCAAGATAGTGGCTTAGGCTCATGATCAACTATCAGAAACAAACACACTTGGTTTAAGACCACAAAGTACGATGTACAGACGGAAGTTAAAGTTTCCCTAGAACTTGTAACTATACATTAAATCAGGATTTCATTAAATAATATCTAAAAACGGTCGCTCTGGCGTTCGTTTAGCACAGGGAGAAGATAACTACAGAAGGTTGAAGTTGTTATATCTATACAGCACTCTACTAAGCCGGAGCACAAAATATGCATAAAGTTAACAAAGCCAATTTCAAAGGGATTAAGATCGCGAAATATATCGTGTAACCATTCTTTCTGGTCGGTGGAATGATATCTATTAGATAAGCAAGGTTACAGATTGCTACAGCACAATATAGAGTTCAGTCACAAAAATTCAGATAAGTGAAATAATATTATTTCATGAAAACTAAAAACACGATAGACGTCGTGCAACGGTTCTTTCTACACAGAGGAAAAAGATCTATTTAATGGTAATACTCACGACAGGGAACACGCTAATCGGCGCACACGTGGGCCGACAAGTACACAGATTACAAGTTAGAATGGAACAACTTTCGGGGAAAATTATCACGCTACACTCACTAGGAGACACATTAGCAAATTAGCTATACAATTATTAACCACTCATGTGCACTGAATGAGGGAAAAGCTGAAGGCTTAGTCTGATATCGTCCACGTGTTGTATCGACAAAGTACGAACAGTATAGACACCATGAATCCCTGAAAATATTAGAATTCAACTACGATAAGAATGCGAAAGACACTGAACACATTTAAACAGGCAAAGAAGTGATTTAAAAGTTATAAAGTGCAAGAACTATGGTAATGAAACACCATCAGAGCTTCGGAATCAGATTCCAGCAAAAATTGACATAAAATTAGCAATCCTGTACGAAATTAAGCAAAATCTCACTACTACACATAGTGTAGCTGCCACTCCCGAAATTAAATTCGCGAAACGGCATAAGTACGACTATGGAGCCTGAACTAAGTCGAGCCACGACGCCACAGCAGAACCAAACCCAGAGGTACTTACCCTACCGGAAACCAAGATGCGAATTAATGGCTCTCCTCACCACTGCCTAGCCGTTACCGAGAGAGGGATCATGGAGGAGGACCCAGAGAGTGTCACCGTTCGTCAGGCAGGTAACCTGACTAATCTACAGCCAGGGAGGTTAAGAGCAAGCTACATTAGGAATCTTTGCTAAGACTGGGTTCTGCCCAGCAGTTGTCAAACCTACTTCTCGCCCAGAGACATTCAACGCCCAGAGTTTGAAAGAAATGGCAACACAAAACAGACGAGGCGCGCCTAGCACTTCCTAAACTTTCTTACATACAACGTTTCATTCATTCTGTGGAAGCCAGGGCCAGTGGGAAGACATCACATTACACACTAATATACGTTTGGGGCCTCATGTAGAACAGACACTTAGAATTTTACATACAGATAACACTAAATCAGTATATAGTGCCTGGTATCTCGCATACTGCGAGTGGAGTGTCTTGCTACACTCAAAATGTCTGAAGCTCGTCAACATTTGTTCATGGGGAGTCAATTAAATGGAACGTCATATGTACGTGTTTCATGACCCCTTCCTTAGTGAGAAAAAATTGACTGAACTCAAATTTATCATATAATTTACCAGGTTGTCCTTAGAAAATCATGGCATAAAATAGAGCATGGGCAGAGTGGACTGGCCTCTTATACAACACAAATCATAAATCCATTTCAGAAATCATTAAAAGAAAAAATATGGTGTGTTTGCTGCTGTGGCTTGTTAGACCACACGTTGGGGACATACATCAGTGTAATATTAATACTTAGGTCACATAAAAACACATATCATAGACAATATCAGACAGAAACAATATATAAATATAAGTATTCAAACACTCTCGTTGTAGTCTGTCACACATTCGTAGATGTGTCCTTGTCCAAAGGCTAAATTTAAGTCTCGATTTTCAATATTAGAAGTTCAAAAACATGATATCAGGTCCACTACAATCTAGTATCAACACGTCTTTGTGTATCACACAGGTCTGTTTTGGTTGTAGTTATCAACACGACTTTTGATCGCCACGCATATTTAACATGATTCAGTTCTAGGGGCATGGGGAGGGACTTTCTTCCAAAGCGACTTGAAAGACACTACTGACCGCACTGTAAGTATATTTATACTGCTCGAGTGTGTCTGACAGTAGATCCGGCACCAGCACAGCAGCATCTCGGTTACGTCGCCTCGCGCATGACTGATTTGGAGAACATCTCGTTATCGCCATGGATGGAACACCAGCTTGCCCGAGCGTCAGTGACAGTGACTTTCCCACTGCATCGAGTTTTCACCCATGGTATCGTCTTGCATTATGTTGGGCCGTTACCTTGTTACCCTCTTCTGCCCGCACATTAGCAACAGAAGAGACTAGTATTGCACAAATGGACTGTGCACTTACTGGGTGACAGGTTATGCAGCTCTTCTTGCACAACACAGTGAGGGGCTATGTCAGTTCTGTGGTTCTTTGACAGCTCACGGCAAGCCGATGGTGTGAGGTCCGCGATCGAGCTGCAGTCTGCCTGAGATCTCCTCTCTTGGAGCCTCTGCTGTAGAGCCAGGAGTCGATCGCCCTCAGCGTTGTAGCCAGGGACGCCTCTGGACAGGACCGGGGTCGTAGACCGCGCCGTTTCAGTCAGCTGGCCCCCGGGGTGGCTGCGGCTGGGGGGGGGGCGTCTGCTTGCGTCACGCTGGCCGCGGCGGCGAGCGCCGTCTGGCGCAGCTGGTTGCCGGTGGCTGCCCGTCGGCGTCACAGCGGGCCTCCCCTCCCAGGGGGGGGGGAGCACTCCGGCGAAAACGCTTGCTATTGGCTGAGCGCCGTGACGTCACGGCGACGATGCTAGCACAGCGCAGCCATGTGTTTATACGGCAAATGCGCCGCACCACTCACTCTGTGGCGTATTATTCGTTCATTTCACTTTCGGTTACGTTCGATCCACATTTGTACAAGTCAAGCGCCATCATAGGTTTCGTACACACTAAGATTAAATTAATTATAATTAACATGAAAGATGAAGAGGCAAATATTAATGTAGTCAATGTTTATTGCCGTTTACCAGACGACGAAGCAATCCATAACTGCTTCCTCTTTGCTGCACATTTCTTCATTCAAAATGTTCAAATGTTTGTAAATCTTATGGGACTTAACTACGGGGTCATCAGTTCCTAAACTTACAAACTACTTATGAACTACTTACGAACTAGGACGGCACAAATATCCATGCCCGAGGGGGGATTCGAACCCCCGACCGGAGTGGCCGTGCAGACCGTGACTGAAGCGCCTCAGTCCCCTCGGCCACCGCGGCCGGCCATTTCTTCATTGCTTCTAATTTTGCTTCTTGATTGAGATGCCTAATCCTTATAAATGTTCTCGTTTTTACGTAGAGTAATTACTGCTTCATGAACGGCAGGAAACGTTTGATTTAAAGTAGAGCACAGAGACTTGATGACTTTTATTTTTTTTCTTTTTTTACACACTCCATTTCCGTCTGTATCAAGGTATATAGAATCACTAATCAACTCATTTTATGTGGTTCAGATTTGAATATTAGATCTTGGCAAAGATTATCTATGATGTTACTAACATAATCACACTAGAGCGCCGGGATAATTTAGTAACTTAAATTTTAACTGTATGAGCAATAAATAATGTTGCTCAGGTGAATTTACTTTTCATCCTGGATATAATGGCTTCAAGAGGCCGTTAGTTTTACTTCTTCTCGATATGTTAACTATTTTAAACTGGTTTATAGTTCTAAAAACAAAACCCGCTTATAACACGTAATTTGTAGCTTTACATCGGTAAAATGTTACTTTCTATTCCGGCGTCTTCGTGTGATTACGTTGGTTACACCAACAGGACGGCAGAAAATCTTTGTCGAGATATACTATTCAAATCTGTACCACATATAATGAATACGGTAGATTGGTGTTTCGTACAGACCATGAGGGAAATAAACAATGCTACTCCTCCTCTATGATTGACATGTTCTTGTATGTGCCCTTGTCCGCTCAGTAAAAATAATTGCCTTCGTAAAACGAAGATTTCATGACAAAACATTTAAGTAGTCGCGCGATTGGTCAATCGCAATGTCACATTATTGCCGGCATTCAGCATTCGTTGCCAACATTATCTCGCGAAGTCACGAAGGTAAGACTTAAAATTTAACCGCCTATACAATATAGCGAGTCATTCATTGTCGTTGAGCAACAAAGTAAAGCGTCAAAAGATGTTGTATTTGTGTGAATTCATTTATATCGTGGTAATTTTTTGTTTCAGTTATTTTAAGTGTTATGTATGTGCAGACTTTTTACCTTTTCTTTTGCATTCACACTTTCTACAATGTCTTCTCCATGCCAGTTCAGATTGTTTATGGAGGGGATTGCTGTTGGTAATAACTTCTTTCTTGAAGTTAGTCCTACAAGCTCATTTCTCAGATCCCGTTCATAATCCTCAGACTGAAAATGAGCTGAACACACACGTGCAGTTTTCACATTCACTTTGTCCTTGCGTTTGCATCGAACAAGCCATTCACGTTGCTGGTGCTCATCCTAGGGAAAAACGTGATAAATAACGTTCGTCGTCGTTCGAGCAGTATTAGTGCATTGTGCCACGGCACAATTACAGTGACCCTTGCTCATGACTGCCTCGGAACAAATTACTTTTCTTGTATGTACTACGCGACTTCCGTATCCAGCTCAATGCACAATGCACAATACTGCGTGACGTCACGGCGCGCAAAGGCGTCTGGGAGTTTTCTGCTCGCCAGGCGCCGGAATGACCTACCTGCTTTTTCTATATACCTTGGGCCTTCCCTGGGGCAGCCGGCAGTGGGACGAAGGGCGGTGGCAGCGCTGGGCTTCGAGTGGCGAGCAGGCCGGACCGCGGCGCGCGTGCTGCCGCTGTCGGTGGCATGGTGTTTCCCAGGTGTCTGCGCAAAACTCATACTTCACAAGAGTCTGAATGTTAAACCTCGTCGCCTGTAATTGTCCATTCTACAGGAGGACGTTCCTCAGATCTTTACAATTACATATTTAAAACACATAAAATATATATATCCTCACAATGGTTGTCTTAATAAAACAAATAAAATTAAGTCACTGCTGCCATAGCAGACGTATCACTTAAGACTAAGTACAAGAACACAAATTTTACAATTAAAACAAGGTGATAATCTATGAGCCAAAAAGAAAAAGAACGTAATTATCCCTATGTGGCCAATACATACACAGTTTCGCGCACACAGGGAGGCAGCAAGCAGAAGGTGCGCGAGCGGTAGTGTTACGAGCAAGGCACTACAAACATTGGGAATGTCGCATTGCGCTGCTACTTGTTATGCATTATCTACCCCTTAACCCAAGCTACATTACCGCAACTAGCTACCATCTAACTACTGGCGCCTTTCCTTCGCTCTTGAGTGCTGGGTTGTCTGAAAATGGAGAACAAACACAGGCACAAACACTTTGCGTCTGCTGGTAGCGGAAATTAGTTTTTTATTTTTTTTTATTTTTTTTATTTTTTTATTTTTTTTTTTATTTTTTTTTTTTTTTATTTTTTTTAAGTATTAGTGACTTGCTATCCCGTTTCAGACGGTTGTAACATTGTATCATTCTTCAAGATATGTAGTTGGCAAACCAACCGAACCTAGTAGTGGCGTGCCGTCATGAAGCAACAAACGTTCACAAAATGCTAGTTGCACAACAAAACAAGGTATACAATTTGAATTTTCGCCAAAATGTTATGCTAGAGATACAAAATAATTACGGAAATAAATGCATGCTCCGGAAATACCTGGAAATAAAAGACATCTTTAACATGCAATATATTACAACAATAAAACACATTACGCCAATATGAGAGAAGAACTGCAACATTACTAGAAACTGACACATGCTAAGATGCAGGGTGACACAATAAAACACACTATGCCTATATAATAAGAATGCAACATCAGATAATTACAGACAAAATACATTATGGTATAATATCTAGGGAAAGAAAACACAATAAAAACATTAACCTGGATAAGAGAAAATGTACATCATATTAAATCGTACAAGATGACCTGACACATACATCAATTATTTATAGCTTCATTTACTTACAGGATTCCTGAAATAAAAACATATTATTGTTTCGTGCACCAAGAACGGGACTTATATCACCTGATTTGTGAAGGGCGTTACTCTGCCCATTTCTACTGCTTCGTAAACTTGAAGGGCCGTACTGTTCCGAATCTGTTTTCTTCTATTCCATAAAACTCATGGGCTCGTGTCCGATCGTCTGTTTACTTGTATACCAACCCTCTTCTTGTCGTTCCCAATTACACATTACTCAGGTACGGTCTGAAACATTACACTGGAAGATTTCATTACCGGGTGTACTACGAATGGTTACTTGCAGCGCCCAAATTGCAGAAAATCTAAGAATCATTCCGATCGACCATGCCCTTTTCAAAGACAAATAACACGTCTCGAGAGCCAAGGGAACTTTTCCCCAAAATTAATAACGCCAACCCCACTCGTGCGGTGGGAGCCTGTTCTGGCACTACGGTGGCGGTGGCGGTACCGCCATGGTACTAAATAAATACTATGTCTCTCTGGAGACCGTGCACGCGACAACTGCCGCGTCAATTGTATTGCACTTCCCTCCACCTAAATGGAGGTACTTACCAGAATCCTACAGCAAGGACATTGCAACACATATAATGACTCCAGTTACTCGGTACAAACAGTACCGGGAATTGACACTTCTCGCGTTCATACACGTGACCAAAACACACTAGCTTAGGAACTTCAAAAATATTCACGTTTTTTAACAAAACTTAGCAGAAATCATACCAACCAGTGCTCCAAAAGACACAATAGCTGGCGTCACCACAACGAAGGGCAAACACCAACTATTTGCACAGAACCGGGACACATTTACGCGTCTACTGACAGAACAGTCCAAGTACAAATTACTATTGAATCGCACGCAACGCTGAACGTGCTACGAAATACCGACAAACCCTTACGACACAATTTTCGTTGTACTTTCATTGACACAGTACACATAGATACACAAGAAAAAAAAACAGCAAAAATGGAACCTATAAATACAATAAAATATATACATTAATACACTTATTCTCAGTAGAATCTTAAGCTAGAAACGTGGTGCACACCACGGGACTTCTTGGTCCGAATGGTCTCTAGCTCAACAGAATTTTCATGCGCAATTCTTTTCACCCGAAAGGCACCGACAAATACTGGGAAAAACTTGCGGGTCAAGGCATTGTGCTTACTGGAGAGCTTTGGGATCATACGAGGACCTTGTTCCCAACCACAAAGCGACGCACAACACGACATACCTTGTCTTGTTGTCGTCTTCTTTCCGCAGCCTTATGGATGTTCCTTAATGCAAGGTCAACTACTGCCTTGTGTCTTAATGGGTGGATCAAAAGGCACCACCTCGCGCACCTTGTCCTTCACGTATTCATTTTTCAGAACGAGCTTTGGTGGCATAGATGTTGAATCACTCGGGAGCTCGTTGATAATGTGCTGGAAACCTTGTATGTACTGATCCCACGTACGATGATGTCAGTGACAATACAACCGGCACAACTTCCCCAGTTCCTTCATTACACGTTCGCACGGGTTTGACTGCGGGTGATAGAAATGAAAATCGGTTTAATACGTCTCCTCTATAGCGTCCTTTTCCAGATAGGAGAGCGAAACTGAGAAGCATTGTCTGAAATGACCTTCTCGACGTGCTCGACATGAGTTAAGAAATCTTTTACAAAAGCCCGTGATACAGATTTGCTGATGGCTTTTTTCAATTGGGGGGGGGGGGCTTGGCCTTCTGACAGGCCTTGCAGGTCGCTAGCACCACAGACAAATATATACAGACGGGAAACCTCCGTAGGGCCCGGTACTACGCTCCGGGGTGCGGGGAGGGAGAGTTTTCAGCAGTTCCGTAAGATGTCCCATGATGGCGCTGCGGTCAGAAGCAGCCCTTTAAACTGGCCAGATCAGGGCGGCTGCCCCCACCACCACCTCCCCTCAAACGCCGGCACTCCGGACACAGCCGTGGCCTCGTGGCAGGCGGCACGAGCTCTCCCCTCAGCCTCCCCTCCACGCTACCCTCTGACGTGCAAGAGGCACCCTAAGCGAGCGATCCGCCTGACACCTGCTAGCATCTTACGGAACTACGAGGGGCGCGTAGGACAGTCGTTTAGGGGAGGCTTCTTCTCTGTATGTGTTACTCTGTGCTAGCACCCTCCGGATTCTCTTTTCCGCCGGCCGTGGTGGCCGAGGGGACTAAGGCGCTCCAGTCACGGTCCGCACGGCCACTACGGTCGGTGGTTCGAATCCCTCCTCGGGCATGGATATTTGTGCCGTCCTAGTTCGTAAGTAGTTCATAAGTAGTTTGTAAGTTTAGGGACTGATAGCCCCGTAGTTAAGTCCCATAGACTTTACAAACATTTGAACATTTGAATTTGATTCTCTTTTCCATATTTATGAAGTAGCAGGTATCACGGAGTTTCATGTCACATTTACGTGGGCCATAGTGGGCGTAGGTCAGGTGTGTATACCAGATGAGTTTATTCACCCATTCATCTGGAATGCACACAATCCAGTTGGACTTGCTGGGATCACTAGGTCGTTACAAGATGTTATGCCTAACTAGATAGTAATTCCTGATCGACGGATTGTTATTGTCATTCCATCTAGTCTTCACGGATTTCAGGATGGGGTCTTTGTCCTGCTCTCGCGCTGTGTCTTGGAGGGAGCTGGAAATGAAATTTTCAAAGGCTATGCCACGCAAATACAGCAAACTGAAATTATTTTCATTAAGTTCATCGTTCATCCCTTGAGTCAATCCTACCAGAGAACGAGAGAGAGCGTCTGGCACTACATTCTCTTTCCCGGGTATGTGTTCGACCGTGAAATGGAACTTCTGGAGATATAGCGCCCACCTGGCCAGCCGACCATGCGTCAGCTTAGCCGACATTAAAAACTGCAAAGCATGGTGATCAGTATACACTTTCGTCGTTCGGCCATAGAGAAATCCAGGGAACTTCGTGAATCCGAAAACGACGGCAAGGGCTTCCAACTCTGTCACCGAGTAATTTGTCTCGCACTTGGTGAGAACGCGGCTCGCAAACGTATCTGTTTTCCTGCGCTTTACCCTGTCTTCCTCAATCTCTTGGAACAACATGGCAGCTATTCCCGTCCTTGATCTATCCGTCCCAAGACAAAGTCCTCAGTGAGGACAGGGTGTGAGAGCAGGGGCGCAGACAAGAGCGCGCGCTTGAGGCTTTCAAACTCTGATTGCGCGTTTGCGTCCCACTTCCAAGGCTTGTTCTTACTGGTGAGTGCGCAGAGGGATGGGGTGTCCAAGGTATCAAGTGATAAGAAACGTTTATAAAAATTTATAAGGCCGAGGAATGAGCGCACTTGCTTCTTAGTGGTCGGTATAGGGAAGCCTCAAATCGCCTCGATTTTACAGGGATCCGGCAGTATTCCGTCTCCTGTAATAATATGCCCAAGGAAATTTACTCGGGGACGACCGAACTCTGATTTTCCTAAGTTCACGGTAACACCGGATCTTGCAAAGATACCTAATAGCTCCTCTAACACTTCATTGTGGCCTTCCCATGATTCATCTGCAATTAACATATTGTCCACGTAAGTGGTGATGTGTTTACGTGGTTTTTCAGGAAGGATGCTGTTAAAGCCCCGAATGAAGGCAGCGGAACTGATGTTCAACCCGAACGGAAGTTTCCTAAACTGGTAACACTTCCCGAAACATAGAAATGCCGTGTACGGGCGACAAGCAGCATCGAGCTCGATTTGCCAGTAGCACACGTACACAGTGGAACTTCTGCAGAAGCTCGTCTAGCGTCTGTGGCCAATCTGTCTCGGGCTCGATAATGGTATTTATCTACCGTGAATCGAGGACGAGTCGTACTGATTTGTCTTTCTTGGGAATGACTAATAAGGGGCTGTTGTAAGAGCTAACAGCATCTTCAATTACGCCATCTTTTTTCTTTCGTTCAATTTCCTCTGCTACCTCGTCTTTGTACACCCACGGTATTCCGTAAGGCTTGACAAAAAACTTAGTATGTTCCCGCACTTTGAATTGATAACAAAAGTTCTTAATGGTAGCAGGGGTATCAGAAAAAACTGAAGGATGTTTATGCAAAATGTGGGACATTTCAGCCTTAGCCAGAGGTGGAGCGTCTTCTATCGAACTGACCTTTTGTTCAATCTCGGACGCAGTGTCGGCTTGTTCATCCGAATTAAGCAACAATAGCGTCGGTTGACAGCAATCAGAGATTGCCAGGTCGGCACCACATGTCGCCCGATAATCGGTTAGGGAGTCAGAGAGAAAGTGACAAGAGGGACCATCGGAAATCAACGTCGTAGTGCATTCGTCAAATTTTAACTTTATGTTTGATCCATCAAGTAACAGGCGCACTTGACCTTCTCCAAAGTTCAGTGTGGCCTGGTGCGCTACAAAAAATTCGACGCCGATCAATACGTCCACAGCGAGCGACGGCACAACTATAAAATTGGCGACGAAAGTATACCCTTGGCAGTTAAACTGAATTACGGCCTGCTTCCTAACCTCCACGCTCCTTCCAACCAAAGCTCCGTTAACCTAGGTGCGTTGAAAAGTAGTACTGGGCAAGAACCTACTGGCAGGTATCGGTTAAAAGCATCCTTGCTCATTAGTGATATAACACTTCCCGTGTCCTACGTAAACCGTAATTTCACGCCCTGAACTTCATTTCCAGGACGGGTTGTACTGTCGCCCTTGTCGTGTGCGTCTCCTCCTCCAGAAGAACCTCTCGTAGATCGTCAAATTTTAAATGGTTGACGCGTTCCATAGTCGCATTCACAATCGATTTCTCCGCTAGAAACACCTCGCGCATGTCCGTAATTTTTGTTGCCGGTTCCGTTGCCTGTTCGATTAAGTTCACCGAATGTTCAGCAACTGAGGGAGGTCGTCATTCCTTCGAAGTCGACGGAACCGGCAGACTCTCGGGTTTATTGTGTTGAGGGTCAGGCGATCGCACCTCGACGCCTTGCGGAGGTGTCGGCGGCCTTGTCCAGTGTACACGGTTTTGATGGCCGTTTCTGCCATTACTGTTACCCCATCTTTTCTTTTTGCGCGCCTGATTTTCTGGCACGGAACCTTTCCTTGCCTGCCATGCGCCGTCATACGGACTCGGGCGCTCGTTTTGACCAGCCGAGCTCTGCGTACTTGCATTGCTGTCCGCCTCATGCGGACGCGGCGGGATATGCTGTCCCTGATACCCCTTCCTTTTAAAACTGCCGCTCGAATTTGAACTACTTGCCGGTGGCTCATAATCAAACTCGAGCTCATCTAGCATCGCCTAAAAGTGCTCAAGGTCATATTTGCATCTTCCGGCAATGATGGCGTTGCGCAATCTCCTCGGTAACTTAATTAAGCAGATTCTAATTAGTTCAGGTATCGGGTAAGGAAAATCCAGGAACTGGTTCTTCATAAGCACCACCTGCACGAACTCACTGGGGTTTGAGTACTGGGAGGGGTTGTAATGCGGCATAATTAAGATGCTATGTTTCACGCGATCCTGATGCGTTTCAGACCAGTGGGACACGAGAAAATGGTCACGGAATCCCCGGTAATCGAACCCGTTTCTTAGCAATGCGCGCATCCTTGTGGCGGGCTCGGCTTCAAGCAACCCAACCACAAAGTCTATTTTATTACCCTCCGGCCAATTTGGAGGGAGGATGTACTCAAATTGATCCATCCAAGCGCGGGGGTGGATACCGGTGGGAGCATTACGAAAGGTTTCGAACTTTCGCATGGTGAGAAACTGGTTGTAGTCAAAGGCAGGAGTTGTTTCTCGGCTACTGCGGTTCGTCCTGTTCGGACAGCTCACTGGACGTGTATGATGCACAACTTCATCATCTTCAAAAGTCAAATCGGTGTCATCAGATTCAGCGCCGCGGCTACAGCACGTATTACTGACCGCGTCAGACAGCCGCTTATCCGTCCGCTCACGCACGGTAATTGCGTGGCTACTAGGCGCGGGCTCTCCGCCGGCGACCCGCATTTCATTCATTCGGCCGGTGATGTCCCCGAGCTAGTTCTTTAATTGAACAATCCCAGACTCCACCGTATCTACACGTCCTCCTACGGCACCAACAGAAGAGATCACTTCATCAATGGGGCCGGCCACTACACCGACGCGCGCATCAATTGTATCAACTCGGTTACTCACGTCTCCGACACGTGCTTCTGCATTGTCGACGCACGCTTTCACCTCATTAACGCTCGTTACAATACTGTCGGCGCGCACCTCTATCGCGATGTCCTTCGCGTTTACCACCTTGCCGATCTCTTCCTGGTTTACTCTGATGGCGTCGGCGTTCTGTTCAATCCCAATCACCTTCGCCATCTCGTCCAAGTGACCGAAAACCTCGTCTTGTCGCGTTTTTACACGGGCTACTGGCTACTTGTGTTTTAATTCCACCTATCTCGTTTCGAATTTCAATGAGGTGGGCGAGTAAAATTGCTAGATCGTTGTTCACAGGGGCGGCTTCTGGTGCAGGGGCGGGTGCAGCATCCGGCTTAGCTGCCGGGCCGGCCACTCCCTTGGCCCCAAGCGGACGCGACTCGCTTTCAAGCGCTACCATATTAGGCGCGCCATGGCTTACGGTGAGTGTAAGCTCTGGGTTTCCCATGTTCTCAACCGACAGGGCCCCCGAGAATCTAACATCGCGTTACTTTCAGTTTCACGTAACCTGTCTCCTTTACTCTCTTTCATTGCTGCGCGCCTATGCGTTTCAATCGCCGAAGCAGTAGAACTATCCATTTCAATCTTACAACGAATACAACGACTGAAACACAAAGCAACAGCCTAGCAACCCACGTGGCAGAACACGGGTGCTTCAATGAAATTTCACACGCAATTCAAACGTTGTCAAAGGCACGAAAATTACCGTTAGTAAAAACACTCCCCAAAAATACACAAAAATATCCTGCTGAAGGAGAAAGACACAAATTTAAGCGCTTGCTGCAGTACTGTACTCACACACTCACGCAATTGCAAGGGGCGGGTGGATATTTGAATTAATAAAATAATATCAGAACATGCCAGAAGGACGAATCCTGGCAGCGGTACGCCAAGTGAAACTCGCCCGCTGTTCTTTTGTCTGTTAACTAACCGTGTTTGTGAAGTTAACAATTGACTGCTTGCTCACAAAATCTAATTACTGAGATATTCACACAGCGGCGGAAGTATACAGTTCCCGTAAGCAAAACTCTGATTCTATAAGTTAAGCAACAGTTCTATCTTTATTGTAATCTTTCGAGGAAACTGCACAAAATTAAATAATGATCCGCATTCATGGATCTAAATCAAAAATAAATATTGGAAACGGAAACGCAACTATTATCTGCTCCAGAAGGGAGCAGAGACACAAGATACATGAACAAATTACCCCACATTAATCCAAAATAAATGATAACGGGAGAATTTAAATTAGCACAAAAGGATTATAGTTTAACAAATTAATTTATTGTTCAAAACAAGAACAACAAGGGAAGACCATTTTTTTTAAATACAATAAAAAACACACCTTACAAAATATTCAAAATATCCACAATTACATGGCCCTAAAATTGCCCACCTGCAAAGTTGAGTACAGGTTAATTTGCGATCACGTTTCATAGAGGGGAACGGAGGAATTACAGCACATTCACACACAGATTCATACGCCAAGCCATGCACCCGACATCAATACACCAAGACGACAGCCAAGCAATGCAGAGAATGCAGATCGAAGGTTCACTCGCGCACAATGAAATAATACTTCGCTTTCATAACGTGTCAAGATAGTGGCTTAGGCTCATGATCAACTATCAGAAACAAACGCACTTGGTTTAAGACCACAAAGTGCGGTGTACAGACGGAAGTTAAAGTTTCCCTAGAACTTCTAACTATACATTAAATCAAGATTTCATTAAATAATATCTAAAAGCGGTCGCTCTGGCGTTCGTTTAGTACAGGGAGAAGATAACTACAGAAGGTTAAAGTTGTTAGATCAATACAGCACTCTACTAAGTCGGAACACAAAATATGCATAAAGAAAACAAAGTCAATTTCGAAGGGAATAAGATCGTGAAATATATCGTGTAACCATTCTGTCTGATCAGAGGAACGATATCTATTAGATAAGCAAGATTACAAATTGCTACAGCACAATATTGAGTTCAGTCACAAAAATTCAGATAAGTGAAATAATTCTATTTCATGAAAATTAAAAACACGATATACGTCATGCAATGGTTCTTTCTACACAC
This sequence comes from Locusta migratoria, assembly GCA_026315105.1. Classification (NCBI taxonomy): domain Eukaryota; kingdom Metazoa; phylum Arthropoda; class Insecta; order Orthoptera; family Acrididae; genus Locusta; species Locusta migratoria. Next base: position 50,001,695 of record CM048746.1, on the reverse strand, counting down.
AGGAAAAAGATCTATTTAATGGTAATAACCACGACAGGGAATATGCTAATCGGCGCACACATGGGCCGACAAGTTAGAATGGACAATTTTCGGGGAAAAATTATTACGCTACACTCACTAGGAAACACCTTAGCTAATTAGTTATACAATTATTAACCGCTCGTTTGCGATGAATAAGGGAAAAGCTGAAGGCTTCTTCTGATATTGTCCATGTGTTCTGTCAACAAAGTACGAACAGTAAAGGCACCGCGAATCCCCGAAAATATTAGAATTCAACTACGATAAGAACACGAAAGACATTGAACTTATTTAAACAGGCGAAGAAATGATTTAAAAGTTATAAAGTGCAAGAACTATGCTAACGAAACACCACCAGAGCTTCGGAATCATATTCCGGCAAAAAATCGACATAAAATTAGCAATCCTGTACGAAATTAAGCAAAATCTCACTACTACACATAGTGTAGCCGCTACTCCAGGAATTAAACTTGCAAAAAGGCGTAAGTACGACTATGGAGCCTGAACTAAGTCGAGCCACAAGACCACAGCAGAACGAAACTCAGAGGTACTTACCCTACCAAGAAGCGAATGAATAGCTCTTCTTACCACTGCCTAGCCATTACCAAGAGAGGGATAGTGGAGGGGGTCCCAGAGAGCGTCACTGTTCGTCAGGCAGGTAACCTGAAGAGTTCCCAGCCAAGGAGGTTAAGAGCAAGCTACATTAGGAATCTTTGCTAAGGCTGGGTTCTGCTCGGCAGTTGGCAAACCTACTTCTCGCCCAGACACATTCAACGCCCAGAGTTTGAAAGAAACGGCGACACAAAAGACGAGGCGCGCCTAGCACTTCCTAACCTTTTTTACATACAAAGTTTCATTCATTCTGTGGAAGCCAGGGCCAGTGGGAGCACATCACAGTACACACTAATATACATTTGGGGCCTCATGTACAACAGACACTTAGAATTTTACATACAGATAAAACTAAATCAGTATATAATGCCTGGTATCTCGTATATTACGAGTGGAGTGTCTTGCTACACTCAAAATGTCTGAAACTCGTCAATATTTGTTCATGGAGAATCAATTAAATGGAACACGTCATGTGGTCGTGTTTCACTCTTCACGGCATTCATTGCCGCAATTCAAATTCCCCTCTCTGTGACCGGAAGCCATATTGTATGTTTTGTACTAGTTGTTGCGGTATGCATAATAAAGTGTAAAGATCAAGTACATGTGGTTATTATTGGGGTTGCAACTCCATGCAAAATACCATATTGTTGACCCCAAAGTCGAGTACACCATCATATCATGCAAGTAGTGCAGCTGCATCCATTATTTGTGTGAGCTTTGCCGTGAAATACCGAAGTCTGTATTGCAACAGTCACCACAATGACCATGACAGTGACACCTTCGCCTGATATCTCACTGCAGCAACATCGCCGCAAATTTATTATCTTCCTACTTCTACAGCTCTGGATTTGTGTTTGCAGAACGAATACTCACAGGATATGTTCACCACTCTGAGTTCTTCTGGTGCTGTGAGGAACTTAAAGGACTCAGGCCTTAGTTCGCCATTTGCCTTTTCAAGTGTTTCATCTACGAACTATGTCAATTCTGTTCCACACCACAATGCAGGTGCTTCGAGTGTTCACGTTTTGCAAGGTACAAACTTGACGAACGTACAAAATTTGAATTTCAGACTGCCAACCGCCCTGCCAAGTATATATATATATATATATATGTGTGTGTGTGTGTGTGTGTGTGTGTGTGTGTGTGTGTGTGTGTGTGTGTGTGTGTGTGTCTCCTTCCGCTGCCCAAATGTGCTGTCAGTAAGGTGTGGTTGCTTTCAATAATTCTGTCAGTGCCTCTCGACTTGAACTCACCTCTCACAGCATTCCCCACTGTGTCATGTTGTAAGGTCGATACCTCATGACTAACTTTCAAGTATCTTTAGTGCTACGACAGAGGTCATGTTTGGTTTGTTTTGAATCTGGCTGGGAATGGTGCGAGTGAAGTTGTGGGACCGTCGACGAAGAAGGGTGCTAGTGGCTCACTTGGGTTTCAAGGTGGCTTCGTAGGGAAAGACGTTTCTGAGCTCTGTGGCTGAGCAAAAGGAAAACATTGGGGAAGCGTCGAGCTGGATGTTCCTGCTGCGGCAACGAGCCACGACAAGATGTGAGGCCTGTGACAACTTCTGCTCTCCAGATCACACTGGGGCTGCTGGTTTTATCAAAAGACGAAGTATTGCTGCCTATGTACTTGCTAAAGACTGGGTGAGTGCCACAATTACACTCGTGCTTTCGTGGTTTCCCACAGAGCCAGCCAGTGGAGTGTTCAGGTCAGTTAAAACTACTTGAAGCATACTGTTTGTCCTGTTGTGGGGATCTCTTTCTTAAATTCGTGTCCTTCTTGCTCAAATAGTGCCTTCTTAGCGTGTTCATGTCGACTTAGCAACGCTACGCTCAGTCACCCTCTTGGATGTAATTTTTTTTTCTTTTTTGGCCAAGCGATGTTTCCCTGTCGATAAAACTCACGTTCGGGCTAGTGTACCTGTTCCAACTTTAAATAGCATGTTTCGTTTGCAAAGCACCCTTTAGTATTGGTGGTAATTTGTTAAAACTTTAATTTTCTGTTAAGGTGCCTTTTCATTTTACCTTATAAAATAAAAGGGCGGTTACTATTCAATGTTTTCTTGTGCCTTAAAGAGTTTAGGTGTGTTTTAGCCAATAATGTCTTGCTGTGTGCCTGCACGGCCTTAGATACATGTTGAGTGGGCCTTTTTTTGATCAATGTGCCGACCAGGGTTCTGAGCTTGTCAGAAGACACTGTTAATAGTCATATTTTACAGGCATGACATAGTGTTCAAATTATGTATAGTTTCTGATTCTAATTATTAAGCTGTAGTATAACGCTTTGTTTAAAAGCAAAGTTTCCTTGTAAGATTTACTGATTGCCCCTTTTACTTAAGTATTTGGAAAGCTGTTTGCAATGCTTGGCCAACTTCTGACTAAAGGTGTTTACCATTTATGTGGTACAAACTTAAATGAATTCTGAGCAATTAAATTTTGTAATCTTGCTTGAAAACTTCACTTATTTCTTTATGTTGCAAATGAAGCGGAAATCTATTAAAATTATATTTGAATCTTAGTTTGTTGTCGCTGAAATTATATTTGTAAAATTTAATCCTCCATTAAATTTTTAGAAGCTTGAAACACGTCCACATAACGCGTTCCATTTAATTGACTCCCCATGAACAAATGTTGACGAGCTTCAGACATTTTGAGTGTAGCAAGACACTCCTCTCGCAATATGCGAGATACCAGGCATTATATATTGATTTAGTTCTATCTGTATGTAAAATTCTAAGTGTCTATGTTGTACATGAGGCCCCAAATATCTATTAATGTGCACTGTGATGTGCTCCCACTGGCCCTGGCTTCCACAGAATGCATTAAACCTTGTATGTAAAAAAGTTTTGGAAGTGCTAGGCGCGCCTCATCTGTTTTGTGTCGCCGTTTCTTTCAAACTCTGGGCGTTGAATGTCTCTGGGCGAGAAGTAGGTTTGCCAACTGCCGAGCAGAACACAGTCTTAGCAAAGATTCCTAATGTAGGTTGCTCTTAACCTCCTTGGCTGGGGGTTGCTCCGGTTACCTGCCTGACGAACGGTGACACTCTCTGGGCTCCCCTCATCCGTAACGACTAGGCAGTGGTCAAGAGGGCTATTCATTCACTTCTTGGGTAAGTACCTCTAGGTTTCGATCTGCTGTGGCGTCGTGGCTCAACTTAGTTCAGGCTCCATAGTCGTACTTATGCCGTTTCGCGAATTTAATTTCGGGAGTGGCAGTTACACTATGTGTAGTAGTGAGATTTTGCTTAATTTCGTACAGGATTGCTAATTTTATGTCGATTTTTGCTGGAATCTGATTCCGAAGCTCTGATGGTGTTTCATTACCATAGTTCTTGCACTTCATAACTTTTAAATCATTTCTTCGCCTGTTTAAATGTGTTCAATGTCTTTCGCATTCTTATCGTAGTTGAATTGTTATATTTGCGGGGACTCACGATGCCTATACTGTTCGTACTTTGTCGACAGAACATGTGGACGATATCAGACGAAGCCTTCAGCTTTTCCATCATTCAGTGCACTTGAGTGGTTAATAATTGTATAGCTAATTTGCTAATGTGTCTCCTAGTGAGTGTAGCGTGATAATTTTCCCCGAAAGTTGTTCCATTCTAACTTGTAATCAGTGTACTTGTCGGCCCACGTGTGCGCCGATTAGCGTGTTCCCTGTCGTGATTATTACCATTAAGTAGATCTTTTTCCTCTATGTAGAAAGAACCGATGCACGACGTATATCGTGTTTTTAATTTTCATGAAATAGAATTATTTCACTTATCTGAATTTTTGTGACTGAACTCTATATTGTGCTGTAGCAATCTATAACCTTGCTTATCTAATAGATATCATTCCTCCGACCAGAAAGAATGGTTGCACGATATATTTCGCGATCTAAATCCCTTTGAAATTGGCTTTGTTAACTTTATGCATATTTTGTGCTCCGGCTTAGTAGAGTGCTGTATAGATATAACAACTTCAACCTTCTGTAGTTATCTTCTCCCTGTACTAAACGAACGCCAGAGCGACCGTTTATAGATATTATTTGATGAAATCTTGATTTAATGTATAGTTAGAAGTTCTAGGGAAACTTTAACTTCCGTCTGTACACTGCACTTTGTGGTCTTAAACCAAGTGTGTTTGTTTCTGATAGTTGATCATGAGCCTAAGCCACTATCTTGACACGTTATGAAAGTGTAGTATTATTTCATTGTGCGTGAGTGAACCTTCGATCTACATTCTCTGCATTGCTTGGCTGTCGTCTTGGTGTATTGGTGTCGGGTGCTTGGTAAGTACCTGCATGGCTTGGCGTATGAATCTGTGTGTGAATGTGCTGCAATTCCTCCGTTCCCCCCTATGAAACGTGATCGCAAATTAACTTGTACTCAACTTTGCAGGTGGGCAATTTTAGGGCCATGTAATTGTGGATATTTTGAATATTTTGTAAGGTGTGTTTTTTATTGTATTTAAAAAAATGGTCTTCCCTTGTTGTTCTTGTTTTGAACAATAAATTAATTTGTTAAACTATAATCCTTTTGTGCTAATTTAAATTCTCCCGTTATCATTTATTTTGGATTAATGTGGGGTAATTTGTTCATATTTCCTGTGTCTCTGCTCCCTTCTGGAGTAGAGAATATTTGCGTTTCCATTGCCAACATTTATTTTACTCTAAAGATTACAGTAAAGGTAGAACTGTTTGCTTAACTTATAGAATCATAGTTTTGCTTAAGGGAACAGTATACATCCTTCGCTGTGTGAATATCACCGTAATTAGCTTTTGTGAGCAAGCAGTCAATTGTTAACTTCACAAACACGGCTAGTTAACATTCAAAAGAACAGCGGGCGAGTTTCAAGCTTTAAACGAACAATGCTCAATTTTTCCCCTTTTCTGGTTCAGTTCCTCCTAGTGTGTGAAACCAAATAAACAGTGTGCCACATTAATGTCGTGTTCCACCCACAGTTCGTGCATTAACCACCAAAATAATTACGGACAATTCTCATATGGTCTGGATGCACCCTTTTCTGCCCGTGCAGTCAACTTGGACTATGCTAGCAATGTGTTGGCTAGCTTTGTGCAGTCTACAGCATCGACAGTATTTAGTGACTCTCTGAACAGGAGTGCTCGCCCTGTCAGTGGTGATATGAACTTCAATCATTCTCAGAGTGCTGGTGTGCCCTTTGGGATTCCCGCATCACCTGAAGCATCTACCGTGTTGCGAGTTGAAAAATTTCTTCCACTGTACCACACTGTTGACACACAAGAATATTCTTACCCGCACTGACGCATGCATCTGTCCCCTTTCATGGCACACACTGATGCCCCAACAGCATTGGGCGCCTGCGTCATCACACCTCTTTCTGCTGCGACTGGCTCACTCATCTTCAAAGCTCCGCTGGGGATGACGGCTGCATCTAACTCTCTCAGAACGCCACAACAGGTCTGCATCATCACCTTAACTGATGTTCCGGCAACACCATTGTCGCCACTACCTGGGCACCTTCCCAAGCTGCTGCGTTTCTCCTTCGAGGATCCCAAGACATGGTTTGCAATTGCTGAGTAGATATTGGATCACTACTCACATGACAATTTAGCCCATTACCTATGCCACATCACACATCTTCATGAACATGTCGCCTTGATCTGTGACATCATGACATCTCCATCAGCAGGTCATTAGTATTCCATCTCGAAACAAACCAACCTCGTAAAGATCACTTGTACCCCAGACGATCAGACACATCATTCACAAAGAATGTCTGAGGAACAAGAGGACATCACAGCTCTGGTGCTGCCTCTGTCTTCTTATAAACGAACACATTCCAGATTCTACCATTATGGCTTTTTGGTCAAGCACGCTTCCACTCAACAGTCCAGACTGCCCTCACGTATAACACTCTCCAGCCTCTAAGCAAACACATCCGCATCGCTGACAGGGGTTATGACGCCTACCTGCGTGAGGCATGTGAGCGCAACCTTCAACTAAGACTCACCCTCCGCAGCATGCACCCACGTGAGCACAACCTTCAACTAAGACTCACCCTCCGCAGCATGCACCCACTGCCGCTTGCACAACAAGGAAACTGTGGGTAAGAAGCCGAGCATCAATGTTCACCTGCCCGCAGACCGGGTGATAGCTTTGCCGTCTCCGCTATGCCCACTAATGCTCCCTACAGCAGCTCCTTTTTTTGTGTGGTTTTAGGGCGCACAACTGCTAAGGTCATTAGCGCCCAGAAAAGAACAGAGATTCGCTAGATCTCGTAAAAATTAATAACTACCAGATAGAGTGTCAAAAGAAGGCTAAAAACGAAAGATAAAAACAATTAAAAGGGTTAAATATCTTTTGATAGATTAGCCATGTTGATAAAACGCAAAACTCGAGCAGCTGCTTGTGTGTCATCAGCTAAAAGTTCCTCCACAGTAGACGGAAAGTGAAGGGCTACACGAAGATGATTAAAATTGGGACAAGACAGTAAAACATGTCGTACCATCAGTAATTCACCGCAGGAGCACATCGGTGCAGGGTCGGCGGTTAGCAAATGACGGTGGTTGAAACGGCAGTGACCGATCCGCAACCAGGCCAGGATGACCTCCTCTCGCTGAGAGGGGCGTGAGGAGGTTCTCCAAGCTGTCGGGATCGGTTTTACAGTTCTCAATTTATTGTCGTGGAGTGACAACCACGCACTGTGCCAGGACGACACAATAATCTGGCGAAGAGCCCATTGAACATCGTCCGATGGGACGCAAAAAGTAGCCATGTGAGGCAAAAGAGCTGCTGCCTTGGCTGCTATGTCGGCGGTCTCATTCCCGGGCACACTCACGTGGCCAGGGACCCACAGAAAAGAAATGTGACAGCTGTCATCTGCTACCAACTGGAGGAAGCGTTGGATCTGATACATGAGAGGATGGGTCGAGAGAGGGTCCTTAAGACTCTGTAGCGCACTAAGGGAGTCCGAACAGATGGCATAAAAACGATGGCGGCGGCGGCAGGTATATAAAACAGCCTGGTGGAGGGCAAAAAGCTCAGCTGTGAAATTCGAGCACCGGTCAGGCAGCTTGTATTGGAAAAAGGTTGTTCCCGGCGACGAAGGCAGATCGGACACCATCAGTGCTCTTGGAACCATCAGTGTAGATAAATTGGCATTATCGAACCGTGAACGGAGTTCGACAAGCCTCGAGCGGTATACCAAATCTGGGGTGGTCTCCTTGGGCAGCGAACTAAGTTCAAGGTGAGTGTGAACTTGGGCCTGATGCCATGGTGGCAATGGGCTCTCGCTCAACCTAAAGGTTGAAGGAAGGGTAAAATTGAGCCGCTGAAGCAGGCGGCGAAACCGAACTCCAGATGGAAGCAAGGCTATCGCAGACAACTGATATTGGCGATCGAGTGAGTCGTCAAAAAATAATCTGTAAGATGGATGTTGGGGCATTAACCACAGGCGGCATGCATATCGACACAAGAGTATGTCACGCCAAGTGGTCATACAGACTTTCAACAGGGCTGGTATAAAATGCACCGGTCGCCAGGTGCAATCCCCGGTGGTGAATAGAGTTGAGACGGTGGAGAATCGACGGCCGTGCAGAAGAGTATACAAGGCTTCTATAATCAAGCTACAACTGAACAATGGCCTGGTAAAGGTGAAGCAGGATGTTACGATCTGCTACCCATGATGTGCCACTGAGGACACAGAGAACATTTAGGGATCAGACACAACGGGCAGCCAGGTAAGACACGTGTTGGGACAAGCAAAGTTTTCGATCCACAATGAGTCCCAAGAATTTCGTTGTCTCCACGAAAGGGAGAGATACGGGGCCGAGACGTAGAGATGGTGGAAGAAATTCCTTGTATCTCCAGAAGTTTATACGCACCGTTTTCTCAGTGGAGAAGCGGGAGCCGTTCGCAATGCTCCAGGAATATAGGCGGTCTAGACAGCGTTGAAGAGAACGCTCCAAGAGACACGTCCGCTGGGCGCTGCAATAAATTGCGAAATCGTCAACAAAAAGAGATCTGGAGACGTCGGCTGACAGGCAATCTACGATCGGCTTGATTGCAATGGCAAAGAGTGCCACACTCAAGACGGAGCCCTGTGGTACCCCATTCTCCTGGCAAAAGGTATCTGACAAAACGGAGCCCACCCATACCCGGAACTTGCGATCCGCCAAAAACGCTTGAATGAAAAGAGGAAGGCGGCCCCGAAGGCGCCATGTGTGCAATGTGCGAAGAATGCCCGCTCTCCAATAGGTATCGTATGCCTTCTCCAAGTCGAAGAACACTGCTACTGTTTGACACTTCTTTAGAAAGTTATTCATAACGAAGGTCGACAACGTAACGAGGTGATCAGCAGCAGAGTGGTGTCGACGAAAACCGCATTGGATATTAGTCAGGAGGCGGCGAGATTCGATGAGCCAGACCAACCGAGCGTTAACCATGCATTCCATCACCTTACAGACGCAGCTCGTCAGAGAAATGGGGCGATAACTGGAAGGAAGGTGTTTGTCCTTCCCTGGTTTGGGGATGGGGACAACAATCGCTTCACGCCAACTTGTGGGAACATGACCTTCAGTCCACATGCGATTGTAGGTACTAAGAAGAAAGCACTTGCCCGCAGGAGAGAGGTTCTTCAGCATCTCAATATGAATGGAATCGGGCCTGGGAGCAGAAGATCGGGACAGGGCGAGAGCACAGTCTAGCTCCTGCATGGTGAAGGCGACGTTATAATTTTCACGATTAAAGGAGTGGAAAGAAGGCGGCCATACCTCCTCTACCTGTTTGCAAGGGAGAAAGGCAGGGTGATAATGGGCAGAGCTCGAAACCTCCGCAAAGAAACGGCCCAATGCGTTGGAAACATCAGCGGGGTCCACGAGGACTGCATTCTCCACGGTCAGGCCAGGAATCGGGGAGTGGACCTTGATGCTGGATAAACGGCGTAGGCCACCCCAAACAACCGTGGAGGGAGTAAAACGGCTAAAAGAACTAGTAAAAGCAGTCCAGCAAGCTTTCTTGCTGTCGTTTATGATACGACGACATTGCGCTCTCATACGTTTATAATTGATGCAATTCTCCAAAGTTGGGTGGCGGCGGAAGGTGCGTAAAGCACGGCGCCGGGCTCTAAGCACGTCGCGGCAGGCTGCAGTCCACCAAGGGACCTGGACACGACGTGGAGAAGAGGATGTACGAGGTATGGAAAGTTCAGAAGCGGTGAGAATAACCTCTGTGAGGTAGTCGACCTGACTGTCACAGTTGGGAAAATTCTGATCGTGAAAATTCCATGGAAGAATAAAGCCCCCAGTCGGCTTTAGAAATGTTCCAACTGGTGGGACGAGGAGATGGGGAATGATGCGGGAAGTGGATGGTTGGTTGGTTGGTTGGTTTGATGTTTTAGGGGGACAAAACTGCGGAGGTCATCAGTCCCCCATTCCATCAAAGAGCTAGACAAGTGTGGAAACACTGAAAAGTTCGCCCAGAGTTAAAACTGCTACGGGAGGAAAACCCCACTCAATCAATAAAATGTAAACAAATTCGACAAAGAACAACAGGAGACAACACGAAAGGACACAGTCACACGGAAACAGCAAACACGTGTGGAAATAAAATGACAAAGACAAAGTTCGTGGTTGACCGACCATGAAAATAAAATAGGAAGGGTCAGCCACGGGGCAACACAAGCTTCATATAGAGTTGTAAAAACCGCTGTCATGAATAAAACCTAAAACAGAATCAGCCATATTGGCATCGTTACGTAAAACTTCAGATAAAAGTACAGGAAAATTAAAATCCCGCCGCAGAGCGGCTAAAAGATGGCAGTCCATCAAAATGTGGGCCACCGTCAAGCGGCAGCCACAACGGCAACGAGGCAGGTCCTCACCGCGGAGGAGATGGCCATGAGTTAGCCAAGTGTGGCCGATGCGGAGCCGGCACAGGACTACCGAGTCCCGGCGAGAGGCCCGCATGGACGAGTGCCACACAGCTGTGGTCTCCTTTATTGCCCTGAGTTTGTTTTGATGGCTCAGGCTACGCCACTCTGCAGCCCAAAGCTCACGTACTCTATGGCGCAACACTGACTGGTAATCTGAGGCCGGGAGGCCAATGTCCAACACGGACGCATGGACAGCCTGTTTGGCTAGCTCATCGGCTCGTTCGTTGTTCGGGATGCCAATGTGACCAGGAGACCAAATGAAGATCACAGAGCGTCCTGACTGGTCGAGAGCAAAAAGTGTCTAATGGATAGCCAGCACCAAGGAGGAACGTGTGTAACATTGATCGAGTGCACGAAGACTGCTCAGGGAGTCACTGCAGAGCAGAAAAGACCCACCTGAGCAGGAGCGCATATGCTCAAGAGCACGGAGAATGGCCACCAACTTGCCAGTGTACACACTGCAGCCATCCAGCAGAGACTGCTGCTCAGCGTGATCGCCATGGACATAGGCAAAGCCAACAAGGCCACGAACCAACGAACCGTCCGTATAGACGATGTTGTATCCAGTGTACTCTGCAACAATAGCAAAGAACTGACGGCGGAGTGCCTCTGGAGGAACAGAGTCTTTGGGTCTATCGGCCAAGTCCAGCCTAGAGCATGGCCTCGGTACACACCATGGGGGCATACGCGTACGGGCCCGATGAAGAGATGGGACAGGGAAAGACTCTAGTTCCAACAGAAGGGACTGGACATGGAAGGAGATCGTGTGACCGGAACGGGGTCGCCGTTGTTGAGGACGGACGACCGTGCGGGAGAAAAGCAAATGTTGGTTCGGGTGGCCTGGCGTGCTATGAACATAAGCAGCATAGGCCGCGAGCAGTTGCTGGCGGCGGATCCGCAGAGGTGGGACTCCGGCCTCTGCAAGTAAACTGTCCACGGGACTGGTGCGGAAAACACCTGTCGCGATGCGAACCCCACAGTGGTGAATGGGGTCCAACAAGCGCAATGCCGAGGGGGATGCGGAGCCATAGGCATGGCATCCAAAGTCCAGACGGGACTGCACCAAAGCGTGGTATATCCGCAACAGTGTGGACCGATCGGCACCCCAGTTCGTATGGCCCAGATGGCGGAGAACATTAAGCTGGCGCCAGCACTTCTGTTTCAGCTGTCGAATGTGAGGGAGCCATGTCAGCCGAGAATCAAATACGAGCCCTAAAAACCTGTGAGTTTCAGCAACCTCTAAGAGGTGGTTGTCAAGATAAAGTTCGGGCTGTGGATGAACCGTCCGACGCCGACAGAAGTGCATAACTCTGGTCTTTGCAGGAGAGAACTGGAAGCCATGGGCCAGAGCCCAGGACTGTGCCTTCTGAATGGCTCCTTGTAACCTACGTTCAGCAACTTGGGTGCTGGAAGAGCTAAAAGAAATGCAGAAGTCATCAGCATAGAGAGAGGGGGATACTGACGACCCAACTGCTGTCGCTAAGCCGTTTATGGCTACTAAAAATAAGGGGACACTCAAAACAGAGCCCTGAGGAACCCCATTTTCCTGCACATGAGGGGTGCTACGAGAAGCACCAACTTGGACACGAAACGTACGGACAGCTAAAAAGTTTTGGATAAAAATAGGGAGCTGGCCTCGAAGACCCCATTCATGTAACGTCTGAAGGATGTGATGTCTCCATGTTGTATCATACGCCTTCCTCAAATCGAAAAACACCGCAACAAGATGTTGACGTTGAGCAAAGGCTGTACGAATACGGGACTCCAAGTGAACGAGGTTGTCTGTAGTGGAGCGGCCTTGACGGAAACCGCCCTGACATGGAGCCAGCAGGTCTCTAGACTCCAGTACCCAGCACAGCCGCCGGCTCACCATACGTTCCAGCAGTTTGCAAAGAACGTTGGTGAGGCTGATGGGATGGTAACTGTCCAAATCGCAGGGGTTTTTACCCGGCTTGAGCACTGGCACAATGATACTTTCTCGCCACTGTGACGGAAAGACACCATCGTTCCAGATGCGATTGAAGACGGATAAGATGGTTCGCATAGACTGCGCTGATAGGTGTTTCAGCATCTGGTTATGAATGCGATCTGGCCCGGGGCTGGTATCGGGACTATGTGCAAGAGCACCGAGGAATTCCCATTCACTGAATGGAGCGTTGTAGGATTCAATTCGGCGGGTCGAGAAGGAGAGTCGCTTCCGTTCTTCCCGCTCTTTCACGGTACGAAAGGTTGGCGGGTAATTCACAGATGCAGAACTCCGAGCATAGTGCTCAGCTAGATGTTCAGCAATGGCATCTGGGTCCGTACAAACTACTCCATTCATAGAAATCCCTGGCACGCCTGAAGCACTCTGGTAACCATGGAGGCGTCTGATCTTCTGCCAGACCTGGGATGGAGAGGTACATGTGCCAATGGTGGACACATACCGTTCCCAACACTCTTGTTTACGACGTTTAATTAACAGACGTGCTCGTGCACGGAGCTGCTTGAACGCAATGAGGTTCTCCAAGGACGGGCGTCTCTTATGACGCTGGAGTGCACGCCTTCGATCCCTAATAGCCTCAGCGATCTCAGGCGACCACCAGGGCACCGTCCTCCGCCGAGGGGATCCAGAAGAGCTAGGGACCGTACGTTCAGCCACAGAGATAATGGCTGCGGTGAGACTCTTAGTCACCTCATCTATGCTGACATCCGATGGAGGGCCAATCTTTGCAGCGGTAGTAAACTCCTTCCAGTTAGCTTTGTTAAGAGCCCATCTGGGCAAACGTCCAGGGGACTGAGGCTGTGGTAGTGAAAGGAATATTGGGAAATGGTCACTACCACACAAGTCAACATGCACTCTCCAGTGGACTGACGGTAAAAGGCCAGGACTACAAACCGACAGATCAATTGCAGAGTAAGTGCCGTGAGCCACACTGAAGTGTGTGGCAGCACCGGTATTTAAAATGCAGAGGTCAATCTGAGAGAATAAACTATCAACGTCTCTGCCACGGCCAGTAATCTTAGTACCTCCCCACAGGGGGTTGTGGGCGTTAAAATCCCCCAGAAGTAAGAAAGGTGAGGGGAGCTGAGAAATCAGCGCCGCCAACACATGTTGGGGGACTACGTCGTCTGGGGGCAGGTATACACTGCAAATGGTGAGGTCGATTGTAGTCTTCACTTTGACTGCCACAGCTTCTAAAGGCGTTTGAAGAGCAATAGTCTCACTGTATGCAGATGTAAGGACAAAAATACAGACTCCACCTGAAACCCTGTCATAAACTGTGCGATTCCGGTAATATCCCCGATAGCCACGGAAGGCAGGACATCGCGTCGGGGGGAACCAGGTCTCCTGCAGGGCAACGCACAGTGCAGGTGAAGTGGCGAGAAGCTGCCGTAACTCTGCCAAATGGGAGAAAAAAACACCACAATTCCACTGGAGAATTTGATTAGTGCTGACTGGAGAGGCCATGATAGGATAGGGATCATTAGTCCATAGGTTCACTACCTGCTGCTGTCGAATGTGTTCCAACTGGATCCAGGACCATTGGTTCTGGAGAGTCCAGGAGAGCGAGATCCTTGGGGGATGCAAGGATCTCCAACTCGTCATCAGAAGCAGAAGATGTGACAAGGCGTGGCTTTAGAGCCACAGAAGATTCCTTTTTCTTCAGCTTCTTCTTCTTTTCCTCTCGCTGTCCCTTCGGTTTTAAGGACTGAGAGGGCTTCTCAGAGACGGTGTCAGGGCCCGACGTAGAGCGCGGACCCCTTTGACCAAGGGCGCGCGAGTCCGACAGCCGTGGGCTGGGACCCTCCGTGGTACTCTGAGATGCCTCGGAAGGGAGCGTCCCAAGTGACCCCTTCCGAGCGAGAGGAGCCGGAGGAAGTTGTTGCTTCTCCGGCTGGGTGACGGGGACCGTTGTCCCCGACGGTGTGGGGGGATGTGCTCCCCCAGGAGATGTAGTGGGGGGAGCACATGGTGGAGAGCCCCCAACCATCGAGGGGGCTGATGGAGCATTACGGCCCTGAGGGCCCACAAAAGTTGGCACAGATGTGGGGACCGTCATCACCGAAGAAAAAGGTGACGACATGACACTCGCAAATGACGTCTTTAATGCAATGGGGTGCAATCGCTCAAACTTCTTCTTGGCCTCGTTGTACAACAGTTTGTCCATGGTTTTATACTCCATAATTTTTCTCTCTTTATGGAGCACTGTGCAGTTAGGCGAGCAAGGAGGGTGGTGCTGTCCGCAGTTTACGCATATAGGAGGAGGAGCACAAGGAGCGTCCGGATGGGACGGACGCCCGCATTCTCTACAGGTGGAGCTGGAATTGCACCTGGAGGACATGTGCCCAAATTTCCAGCATTTGAAGCACCGCATCGGAGGAGGAATATAAGGTTTTACATCGCACCGGTAGACCATAACCTTGACCTTTTCGGGCAAAGAATCGCCTTCAAAGGCCAGGATGAAGGCACCGGTGGCTACCTTGTTCTCCTTAGATCCCCTAAAGATGCGCCTGACGAAGTGGATACCTCGCCGTTCTAGGTAGGCGCGTAATTCGTCGTCTGACTGCAGCAGGAGATCGCGATGGTAAATAATCCCCTGAACCATATTAAGACTTTTGTGAGGGGTGACTGTCACAGGAACATCTCCCAGCTTATCACAGGCCAGAAGCGCCCGTGACTGTGCTGGGGACGACGCTTCAATAAGGATTGCACCGCTTCTCATCTTAGATAGCCCCGAAACTTCGCCAAACTTATCTTCTAAGTTCTCCACAAAGAAGAGTGGCTTAGTATTGCTGAACGTTTCCCCATCAGTTCTGGCACATACAAGAAATTTAGGGGAGTAAGGCTCAACCCTGTCTTTCGCCCGTCGTTCCTCCCATGGGGTAGCCAGGGAAGGGAATGATTGGGGGTCATATTGTGCGGCATTAAAGTCTCTTCTACCACGCTTAGAAACGCCAGGTTTGCGTGTGGCGATGCTATTACTTGCTCGTTTCATTCTCGTCCCACGAGCAGCTAGGGAACTGAAGGTCCACCCAGGCAGAGCCCCGCGTGCCTGGGTAAGCCTTGTACAACTGAGGTGCGGCAGGTTCCTCAGAGGTTGCTCGCTAGCGGCTGTTCAACCTCAACAGCCATGCATCTCCTCGGCACGTAGCACACCTTGAGATTGAGGGTTTTTTTATAGAGGTTTGTACCATCCTCGCGGCCCGGGCGATTAAGCCAAGATCCCCGGGCTCTGAAACGTACAACGTTCCACCGTCGCGCCGAACGATGGTCGTTGAGGCACGCACAGAGCTTACGGTGTAGTGGACTGTTGGCGCGACACAGCCCACGGCTCAGGACCCCGGGTTCACCAAGCCTGTACTCAGCAAATTAATGCTGAGCCCCTGAGGGGCGGGAAGTGGATGATACAAGGGAAATGGTCACTTGAGTACGTGTCAGAAAGTGCATACCACTCAAACCGACCGGCAAGCTGAGAAGTGCATATTGTGAGGTCTATATGGGAATAAGTTTGTGTTGTGTCTGAAAGGAAGGTCGGTGCACCGGTGTTGAGGCAGAAGATCGAGGTGTTGGAGAAGGTCCACCAAAAGGGAGCCTCTCGGACAAGGTGCCGGAGAGCCCCATAGGGGGTGGTGGGCATTAAAGTCGCCTACCAACACGAAAGGTGAAGGGAGCTGGTCAACATGGTGTAGCACATCTGCCCTAGTAAGGGCAGATGACGATGGCGAATAGATATTACAGAGGGAAAAGTT
Organism: Locusta migratoria; assembly: GCA_026315105.1. NCBI lineage: Eukaryota > Metazoa > Arthropoda > Insecta > Orthoptera > Acrididae > Locusta > Locusta migratoria. The sequence continues at coordinate 49,985,434 of CM048746.1, read as the reverse complement.
AAATGTTGATAAAGTGATGCGGACGGCAACTGCCTGTAGGTGAGTATGCAAGGAAATGGGATGGAAATAGACGTCGTCTCGAAGGAACATCAGAACCCCTCCATGGGCTGGGATACCTTCCACGGGTGGCAGGTCGAATCACACAGAGGTGTAGTGTGGAAAGTCTGCACAATCACTTGGACGCAACTTAGTTTCTCGGAGACAGACTAGAAGCGGGCAGTGCAACCGAAGGAGTAGTTTTAACTCCTCCCGATTGGAACGAATGCCGCGAATATTCCATTGAAGGAGCGCCATGATAAAAAATGAGATAAGAAATAGGGATAAAAACCAACTAGCAAGCGGGGTCACCTCGAAGGCCGCTGAGGACTGGATTTCGAGGGAGCACTGCTATCGCTGTCAAGGGGCAAAGGGTAGTGGTCCATAGGTTCGACCGACGTGCCTGCCACCTCCCTGAGTTGATCAGAAGGGGCAGTTTCCACCGCCGGTAAAGGGCCGGGTGCCCGGCAGATGGAGCGTCCCGGTGAAGCAGAAGACGGCCGAGGCCAGCAACTGTTGGACGGCGTGACGGATGGGTCACGCCTCGGCGGGGAAGGACAGGAACTCTTTTTCTTGTTGGCTCTTCTCGAAGAGTGACGGTGAGAAGAGGCAGTCGACGGTTGGGAAGCCTGAGAACGCAGAAAATCCTCTCGGACGGGTTCCTTTTTCAAAGTCCGGGCATCTTGTTTAGGTGCCCGCAGTTTACTAGAGGTTGACGAAGACTGTACTTTAGGAGCAGCAGGAGGAAACGGGGACGTGGAACGGGCAATCTTCGGGCTGGCGGATCGCACAACTGTGTCAGCGAAAGTGAAATCACAAGTCTGGGTACTGGAATCCTTAGAAGGTCGAGTTGAGGTGAGGACCTTACTGTATGTGCCCGCTGGGAGGACAGTGGGCTTTCGACTCGCCAACAACTTTCGAGCGGCAGATGTTGATACCTTCTCCGTAACCCGAAGTTGCTGGATGATTTTTTCATCCTTATATACAGGGCAGTCTCGAGAGGAAGCCGCATGGTCGCTGTTGCAGTTAAGGCAGTGAGGGGACGGAGGTGGGCAATCCCCTTCATGGGCGTCCCTACCACAAGTGACACATTTTGCTGCATTTGGGCAAGATTCACGGGTATGGTTATACCTGTGGCATTGGAAACAGCGCGTTGGGTTTGGAATATAAGGGCGGACAGAGATAACTTCGTACCCTGCTTTGACCTTCGACGGGAGTTCAACTCTGTCGAATGTCAAAAACACAGTACGAGTCGGTGTCAACTGGGTATTTACCTTTTTCATCACCCTGTGCACGGCTGTAACACCCTGATTGGACATATAGATTTGTATGTCTTCGTCAGACAACCCGTCAAGGGATCTCGTGAAAACTACCCCCCATGACAAGTTGAGCATGTGATGCGCTTCTATCTTGACAGGAAACGTGTGTAACAACTTAGTCCGTATGAGTTTTTGGGCCTGGAAGGCACTGTCCGCTTCCAGCAACAATGTACCATTGCGCTGACGCGAACATGTCTTAACAGGGCCAGCAATCACATTAACACCTTTCTGAATGACAAAAGGATGGTGGTGGTGGTGGACATGAGGGACCAAACAACGAGGTCATCAGTCCCTGCAACCTCAAATTTTATACGCCACGGAACCCAACGAAAAATAGGTGAAAGCCAAAAGACCATTACACTAGGAAGTAAAATCGACTCGCCAACAAGACTAAGACCAACCCAGGGCAGCAAATGCTACAGTGTCCGATCCCACAGCTCTGGAAGCGACCTCTAGCCTAAATCACAAGGTACTAATGGCACAGTGGTCAACGTATCATAGCTCCAGAGCAGAGAGAAATGAAACTACATTAAAATGTAAAAGAGTGGGGGGGGGGGGTGGGGGGGGCTGATGGGGATAAGGCTCTAAACCCCACAATCAGCCAAGAATCACAAACCCACTCACCCCGACCAAGCGAGTCCTAGAGCTGACAATAAAATCTACTTTCACGGAGGAAGGCAAGGACGCGATCAACCATCAGTGGGTCATCTACCAAAACTGAAGGCAATGCAGGCGGTAGGCCATAGTCGCCACGAAGTGTCGAATGGAGAGGACATTCAGTCAGAATATGAGACACGGATTGTACGGCTCCACAATCACAATGGAAGGGGCAGTAGCTTTCCAACTGCTATCCCATGAGGAGTGAAGCAAAGATTGATCTGCACCCGCAGATCCGCACCCGGATTTTGAAAGGGAGACGGGCAGCGAGTAATTGCCGATCTAGCCAACTGGTCAGCTGCTTCATTCCCAATAATACCAACATGGCTTGGCACCCAGAGAAAGGTAACGGAGCAGGCAGCACGATGAAGGTCAGCAAGGAGTTCATGGATGGAAATAACTAAAGGATGGGAGGGGAAACAACGATCAATGGCCTGTAGACTGCTCATGGAGTCAGCACAGATTAAACCACGTTCCACAGCAGAATGTTTAATAAAACAGAGGGTTCTATAAATCGCCATCAGCTCTGCCGTAAACACACTGCATGCCTCTGGCAGAGAATGGCATTCCGCCCCAACAGGAGATGTTAAAACATATCCGGAGTGGCCCGCTGTTTTCGAGCCATCAGTGTAGAAGATAGAGGCTCCCTGAAACTCTTCTAGTACTGGGCGCACCAAACGCCGAAAGACCATGGGGGAAATTAAAGCTTTTGGGCCCTGGAAGAGATCCATCCGAATTAGTGGTCGCGGCACCATCCACGGAGGTGTGCGTGCAGTAAAATGTGGGGTGCAGTCTAGCGAAGGGAAATGGAAATCCCGGCAAAGAGAGGCAAGCCGCAGTCCGACGGGAAGGCCCGCCCGCGGCCGGGTATCAGGGGGTCCAAGCCCTTCATATGCAAAAAGAACCTGGTAAGCGGGATGAGCAGGATATTGCCAGATGGCGATGGCATAAGACGCCAGAAGCTGATGCCGCCTGACCTGAAGAGGGCAGATTCCCGCCTCAACAAGGAGACTGTCGACCGGGCTAGTCGGGAATGCACCTGTAGCCAAGCGGACACCATAATGGTGAACTGGGTCTAATAATTTCAGGGCAGAAGGAGCTGCCGAGCCATAAACTTGACACCCATAGTCCAATCGGGACAAGATTAGAGCCCGATAGATACGGAGGATAGTTGTTCGGTCTGCACCCCAAGATGAATGAGCAAGGAAACGTAGGGCATTGAGTTTCCTCATACAACTAATCTTTAGGTGGCGAATATGGGGCACCCAAGTCAATTTTTTGTCAAAGAGAAGACCCAGGAAACGATGCTGTGCTACAACTTCCAGGCGCTGATTACCCAAGAACAGTTCTGGATCAATGACAAAAGGATTTACAGAATTGAAATCTTTACCGTCGGTTCAAGAGGCAACTAGGAATTTCGGGAGATTGGGCAAAGTTTTCTTTTGTTGAGACGAATCGATCTTTCGTTTCTAGGTCAAAGTCACAGAAGAAGAGAAGGAAGTCATTGCGGAAGTGTCCCCCGTGATTACCGGCGTCTCCGATGGCGCACTCCTTCCTAATGGGGGCCCTCTCTGAGGGCTTACCCGCCTTAGGTGATTGTTCACACCTCAGGTCACACCTCCCGAGAACTGAAGAAGGGACCAATCGGCATGTTAGGACGGTACCAGCTCGGATAATCCCTCCCTGGGCCTGGCCTTTACCAGGGGGTACGTACGTGCCCTACTTGTCTACCCGGGGTGGGGAATTACGGGCAACCCCGTCACCTGCTACGCATGATAATGCGTGGGTCAGCCTTCAGACACGCACAGGGAGGAAAGAAGAAGAATAGAGGAAGTGAAGAGAAAGAAGTGTCTCAAACGCCGAAGCGGAGACTAATGAGGAGGAGAGGAAGGCTAGGAAAGGACAGCAAGGAGAGAAAGACAGAAGCAAAGGTTAGGAAAGGAAGAAACCAAGTAATAAGAGAAACTAAGACAAGAAACCACCGTAACTCGCAAAGGACGCCTGTCTCCGGACTAAGGCATGAACCGGGAGGGAAAGTGAAGCAGCCTGGGGTGGAAGAAAGGCAGCTTCGGCTCAGGGCCCCGTGCGCGCCACACACGTACCCACAGAAGAGCTGTGGGTCACCTGGGGGGACAGCAGCTCCTTCGACACCAACAACCTCCTTTCATTCGCTTCCTGCAAGAACAAGGTCCATATTACCCTTACTGATACTTCCACAGTCACTCCGGTGATGTAGCAAGAAGTGTCGTTTACCCAAACCCTAGTGCAGGATGGTTTAGGTGGTACCTCCTGCTCTGATACAAACAGGCGCCTACATGTTTCATTTTGTTTATGACATTTCTCCATCGTGTCATCGTTTATACCTACATGACAGTGATTCAAATGCTAGATTCCTTATTGACACTGGTGCTGATGTACCCCTATTACTGACTTCAATGGCTACCGGCCCTTTCCGCCCTCACAGTGCTACACTTCATGCTCTCAACGCCACTCGGCTGCCATGTACAGATTCAATGACTTTCACTGTTTGCTTCTCATCAAAGTGTAAACTTTCATGGAATTTTTTGGTGGCGGACATGCAGGAACCAATTTTAGACATGGATTTCTTAACTCATCATAGACTTTCCCCTGATATTGTGTGAATTCAGTGGTTCACCACCTCACAAACACACTTCAGTTGAGCTTTGACTCTCTCTCTCCGCTAATGCACCGACCTGCTGAGAGTGTTTCAGGTGATTGAAACATTCCACACTGTTTTTAAAGTTGTGTAGGGAACATGAACAGATGATGAAACTGTGCCATGGTAAAGGGAACACTGTTCGTGAATGCTTCAACACTATCCAAATTGCTCGTCGAAGTGGTCGAGTGAACGTTAATGCGTGCTCAGTCTTGCGAAAATGAGGACATCACGTGCCGCCTCTACACCAACTGTCGTCTCTGCAGTCACTTTGGACAATCATTCCAAGGTCAGTATGGGTGTCACCGCACCCAGTATTCCAAGTGTCGTCGCGCACATGCGCAGTGTTAATAGTATTTGTGACAGTTCTCCTCCACACGTCTTGTTTGCGAACATTTGCAAACACAACTCTGTTTCCATGCCAACGCCTTACCAGTACGCTCGGCCTGTGCAGTATCCCAGTCTCGCAGCTGCCTCTTTCTCTCGCAATTTGCAATCGTCACTTGTTTCTGCTCTACTAGTCGAGCAATGGCGACGTGCGCATCTCTGCCAGCTAGCGACTGCCTGAGGAACTTTCATGCGACGTCTTTCTACATCTACATGGGATACTCTGCAAATCACATTTGCCAGAGGGTTCATGGAACTACCATTATACAATTCATCTATCATTCCATTCTCGAATAGTGCGTGCGAAGAAAACATCTGAATCTCTCCGTTCGAGATCCGATTTCTCGTATTTTATTTTGATGATCATTTCTACCTATGTAGGTGGGAGTCAACAATACATTCTTGCATTCAGAGGAGAATGTTGGCGATTGGAGTTTCGGAAGTGGACCACGCTGCAGCGATAAACGCCGTTGTTGTAATGATTCCCACTCCAGATCCTGTATCATCACAATAAAAAAGGGCGGTCCTTCTTTGGACTTTTTCGATGGCTTCTGTCAAACCCACTTGATAAGGAACCCTCACTAGGCAGCAATACTACAAATAAGGATGAACAAGCTTAGTGGATGCAGTCTCGTTAGTAGTTCTGTTGCATCTTTTAAGTGGTCTGCCAATAAAACACAGTCTGTGGTTCATCTTTCCTACTACATTACATACGTGTTCTTTCCAGTTTAAGTCTGAAGTAATAGTAATTCCTAGGCATTTAGTAGAGTTTACGGCCTTCACATTCCATTGACTTATTTTGTACACAAATTGTAACGGATTTCTTTTCGTACTCATGTGGACGTCACACTTCTCATTATTTAAGAGTCAATTGCCAATTTTTACACCATAGTGATGTGTTGCTTAGAACGTCCTGCAGTTGATTTTCATCTTCAGATGAGTTTACTAGATGGTAAATGACGGTGTCATCTGCAAACAACCTAAGAGAGCTGATTAGATTTTCTCCCAAATCATTTACATAAATAAGGTACAGCATAGGACCAGTAACACTACCCTTTGGGACACCCGGTATCACCTCTGTTTCAGTTGATGCCTTACCATCAATTACTCTCTGACAAGAAATCTCCTACCCAGTCACAATTCTTGGGCAATATTCCATAATCACACAATTTGATTAAAAGCAGTTTGTGAGGTATGGTGTCAAAAGCCTTTTGACACAGGATATGTCCCAAAATCCTGCTGAAGATTGACGTCAATGAAATAGGCCAGTAGTTTAGTGGGTTAGTCCTACTGCCTTTCTTGAATATTGGTGTGACCTGTGCAACTTTCCAGGCTTTTGGTACAGATCCTTCACTGAGCGAGCAGTTGTCTATGGCTGTTAAGTAAGGTGCTATTGCATCAGCATAATCAAACAGAAATCTAATGGGTATACTGTCCGGACAAGAAGACTTGTTCTTGTTCAGTGATTTTAGTTACTTCACTATGTCATATCTACGCCAAAAGCCAAGTCTTAATTGATTAATAAAAATGGGAAAACGAAGTACTGAGAAGCAGAAAGTTCTGTAGCATGGAAGGAGACGCCACGAGGTAGCTTGCAGGCCAGGCGGACGCCAGACAGGAGGCACAAAGGTTCTGTGTGCGCTAGATAAGAGGGTCAGCAAAGTCAGCAATTATGGTAGTAAGCATTTCTGGAGAGACAGAGAGCGTGGGATGAGAAGAGGAAAGAGAGAGGGCTTCTGCCGGGGGCAGCACTCCGTCCTGAGGAGCCAATGAGAGGCTCAGGACGCAGTGTGTGACCATATTAGGAGAGGCGCCTCTGCCCTTCCACCCAGCCTCTGGAGATCGACTGAATGCTAGTGAACTATCACAGCCAATGAGAAGGCGAGTAGTCTTCGACGCCGCTCCTGCAAGGCGCGCGAGGGGTCGAAGGGGAAAACGTGTACAAAACTTAGGAGCAGGCTGCTCCTCGGGGAGTTGTTGGGCGTAGTCACTTGGAAGCAGAAGGTAGGAGCTGCAGGCAGGCAGCCGGGAGAAATAGGCAGCGGTAGCTGCATTACCGAATGGACTTTGGGAAGTAGTCAGGGGACTCTGTTCTTTAGTCGTGTGGGTAATACTGACGGGTTCTTGTTAAGGCAGACGGAACGGTGTAAGACAGACATTGTCTCTGTATAACACTTAGTCCCGTCGACCACCGCGGCCAGCAGACTACTTTTGATGGTGACAAACACGCCTCCACCTATTTTGTTTAATCTATCCTTTCTCAACACAGAAAGAACTTGCAAGAACTTCAGCTGAACTTTATTTCTGACTTGAGCCAACTGCCTATAATTATGTGTTTCGGTTCTTTCTATTAACGCTTAAAGTACTGGTACTTTTCTGACAAGCTATGACAATTTACAACTGTTATACCAATAGTTCCTAGATCTACATTTCTCCTGTGATCCACCTGCACCCTTTGAGGCTGCCCATTTTGTTTTTTTCCCAAAGCCCTCTATCCTGAAAAACTGCCCAGTCCACGCCACACAGCCCCCACTACCCATGTAGTCTCTTCCTGTGTGTAGTGGACTCCTGACCTATTTAGCAGAACCCGAAAACCCATCACCCTTTGGCCGAAGTCGAGGAATCTGCAGCCAAAACAGTCACAGAACCGCCTGAGCCTCTGATTCTGACCCTCCACTTGGCTCTGTACCAGAGACGAGAGGGCTGCAGTCGGTCCTGTCGACGATGCTGCAGATGGTTAGCTCTGCATTCATCTCGCAAGGAAGACTGGCACTCTTTAGCACCTCAGACAGCCGCTCAAATCCGGAGAGAATCTTTTCTGGCCCAAAGTGACACATGTCTTTGGTACCGACATGAGCAACCACACGCATTGGCTGCGCGCTGTCCCCTTCATGGTATTCTGAAGGACCTGTTTCACATCTGGAATGACTTCCTCAGTATGCACAAAGAGTACACATTGACTTTCTTCCCATCCTTTCTGGCCAAATCCCTAACGGGCCCCATTATCTGTGTAACGTTGAAGCTCCCTACTACAAGCAATCCTACCCTCTGAGATTGTCCAGATCTTGCTGACTGAGGGGTGACCACAGGACTTGTGGTACCACCTGGCTCAGGAACACTGTCCATCTCCAACAGTGCCTCAAACCTGTTTGTAAGCAGACTATGAAGGCCTCATGATCGGTTCCCCAGAATGTCTTACGCCATCCACAATGTGCCGGGGAAACCTCCGAGTCCACCAAGCACGGGTGGTGACCTTCACGCATGTAGAGACCAGACTAGCCAAAGCCGTGGGCTGATTGGTAGGTACATCAGACGTACAGGCGACTGTAGGACCGCTTCAACTGCAACGGCAGGAGCACCCATCCACCACAGCCTTGAGCTTCACAACCACAGCCAACGCCATCTGAAGCTGGGCACGGACAGTCACCAACTCAGCCTGCGTCCATAGACAGCAATTACAGTCCCTAGCCATCCTAAGCCCAAAGAACAATTGACGCGTAAGACTATAAATCGTAAGTACTTTCAAAACAATAAGAAAAGAGCGGGTGGGTACACTAAACAGTTTATTAACACGAATCAGAATCTAAAGTCGCAAGCACATGGAAATTTAAGAAAAGAAAAACTCAGAAAAAACTCAAAATAAGTGGCTTCTACTGAGGAGCTCGTTTAATTCACAACTGGAGAAAGCTGAAGGAGCTGCTGTCTGCTGTCATGTGAACTGACGGTAATAAAGAAATGGAAATGTTGTTTTAAAACAAAGGGGAACAACTGTTGATGCGATTCACACCATGGAATAATACACTAATCAAATAATTAATGCGAATATGACACGAATATAAATGACTCGAGATGCGATACAAAAAGCAGAATAATAAACTAATCAGATATTTAACACAAATATAAATCAAATATAAATGCAAACACACGGTAAATTTAATGAACTTAGGGAAAGCACACAGAAAGACAAAATATGTAGCTTCCGGTGAGAAGCCCGTTACACTTACAACAGAAAATGTGCTGTCACTGGAAAGGTGCACACTCTACTCCACAAGAAGTAGAAACAACTCAGAAGTGGCGCTAAGCAGGCGCGGACCGAGTATGGAGCGCCTGACACCGGACAGGCCTCAAACAGCTGCCATAGCAGCAGATGTCGGCCAAGACGGGCGCGGACGTCCATTGAAGCATGTGGGCAGCATCTCAGGAGCAGCAAGAGGTGGGCGCGGACCAAGAACAGAGCACCTGACGCCAGGCAGGCCTCAAACAGCTGCCATAGCAGCAGATGTCGGCCAAGACGGGCGCGGACGTCCATTGAAGCATGTGGGCAGCATCTCAGGAGCAGCAAGAGGTGGGCGCGGACCAAGAACAGAGCACCTGACGCCAGGCAGGCCTCAGACAGCTGCACCGACCACAGATGGTGGACAAGATGGGCGCGGACGTCCGTTGGAGCACAAGGGAAGCCACAACACCTCAGGAGCAGCGCCAGACGGGCGCGGACCGCAGAGGGAGCACCCAACGTGGGAGGGGCCTCAGAGAGTTGCCGCTGCCACAGATGGCGGCCGATTGGGGCGCGGACGTCCGACGGAACGCCAGGGAAGAGACAACACCCTACAAGCAGCGCCAGCTGGGCGCGGACCGCAGACAGAGCGCCTAGCGTCTGCTGGGCATAAATACTGGACCAGGTCCTCCAAAAACAGCAGTCTCAGGTAGCACCTGAAGAAGGCAGCGAGTTACGCGGCCGAAATATTGTGCCAGAACGACGCATACATCCGGCAGTAATCCCGTTTATCCAAAATGTCAAGATCTCGCCGGGAAAGCATGAAGAATTACATCAATGTGAATACAACTTGATGTGACGTGGACGTGACGGACAGTGTGAATTGGCCTATATCTGACCTCGATTTTAGGGGGACACTCAATTGACAAAAACATTTGAGTCGTCATGAAACATTTGAGATTTAGCCCTAAAACGAAGTATAACAACAAAATAAAGGCGAATAAGACTTATTTGCATATAAACAGTGCAATCGTCGACTGTAACATTTAATTCGCGTGACGAAAATAGGTTAACTTTCGTGTTAGCAGACGACCGTTCCGTCAAAACATTCTTCGCGAGAAAGCTTGACGTGACGTTGACGTGACGTGACGGTCCGTGACGGACAGTGTGAACGCCGCCATTAGAAATACATTGCGGAATGTTTTGACGGACGGTGACGTGACGTGACGTGACGGACAGTGTGAATTGGCCTTTACAGATCGTGATGAAGAAAGTGTTGCTTCCGCAATGTCGAAAATGAAGATTAATAAAGAGCGACAAAGGCGCAAACAAACTACCGAAAGAGACGCATTAAAAACGTCTAATCACAAAAGAAATGAAAATAGCAATTGTTTTTTTTTTTTTTTTTTTTTTTTTTTTTTTGCGGTAAAGTAGGTCACTTATCAAAACAGGCCTAATGTGTTTCAAGTGTAAGAAAAAAGGCCATCGCTCAAATGAATGTGCGAGTATTTGCGTGAATAAAAATGAAGACTGCGCTATGTTAAGTAAAGTTTTAATGCTGAAACGCAACAGTAGTTTTACAGTAGATGTAAATACGCTTGATTGTGATGAGTGGTACATGACAGTGGTGCGACGCATCACGTAACAAATCAGCGTGACTGGTACACTACCTATGAACCTTTTAAGACACCAAGGAAGATGGATAGTGCCAAGTATGGTGTGCAAATTGAAGCACTTGGCACAGGTCGTATTGATGTACAAGTTTTTAATGGACAGAACGATATTTTGAAGATGTTTGGTTTTGTCCTGATTGATCCTGTATCTTATTTTCTGTTAAGAAGGCTGCACAAAAGGGAATAAATCAAGTAATCGAAAATGATGGAAAATCATGGATATTTTTCAAAAATGATATTCCGATTGCTGTTGCTACATCCATTGCTGAAAATGAACTTCATCGTTTAGCTGTGAAAGTTGTTCGTAAAGTGAAGTCCTGTGTTGTTGCTGAAACTGATGACACTTTACAGAGGTGGCACGAAAGAATGGGTCATCAAAATAAGCGCCATGTGCACCAGTTCTTGAAGGATCATGGTATAGAGACGATGTTTGATAATAGCCTTTGTGAAGGGTGTGTCTATGGTAAACATAATCGCCTGGCATTTGGTGAAAGAGTGGAGAAACCAACAAAACCTGGAGAATTATTTTATGCAGATATATGTGGACCAATGGAGGAAACTGATTTGCAGGGTCATAGATACTTTGCTGTTTTTAAGGACGATTTTTCCAGTTTTAGAGTAACATACCTTCTGCATCACAAAGATGAAATTAAAGAAAAATTACCAGTACCATATTCATTAAGATGATGAAGACTCAGGTAGATGTTACTGTAAGAGAATTACGTACAGACAGTTTGCTAACTCAATTGGGCTGAAACATTCAATAACTGCACCATATACTCCTCAGCTGAATGGAGTTGCCGAGCGGGAAAACAGGATTCTTTGTGAGATGGCACGTTCTTGGCTTTGCTCAGCTGAATATTTGCCAAAAGCATTGTGGGGTGAGGCTATTCTGGCTGCTACATACACTCTGAACCGAACTGGTCCCACAAAAATGAAAGGTAAAACTCCAATTGAAATATTTATGAAGAAGAAAGGTCGTTTTGATAATTTAGTGATTTTTGGAACAGAATGTTATGCATGGATTCCTACACAAAAACGGAAGAAGTTTGATGCTGAATCTTCTAAAGGATATGTGGTTGGTTATGATGATTGTGGGTACCGTATTTATTTTCCTGAAAAAAAGATGTGTGTGTGTTTGCAGATATGTGAAGTTTGCAGTCAAACAGTTACAGAAATCATATATTCATAAGACTAAAAATGTTGTTGATATGTCAGATATAGATGAAGATGCTGCAGAATATGAATATAAAATCTTGATTTTGAAGAGGACAGTCAAACTGATAGGCTACTGTTAACCGAGATGTAACTGTAAGTGACGAAAGGGTTAGCAACAATTTCAATGGCACTGAGGAACAAGCTGAAAGTAACTTGGAGGCAAGACATGAAGAGAAAGGAAGCCACAATTTACGTGAACGACGGAATTTGAAGAAACCTTCTTGCTACTGTGAAGATTCAGACCATAAACCTAGAATGATGTTGCTTTGTGAAACACCAAGGAACTATAAAGAAGCAATGCAGTCAGAAAATTCTGAAGCATGGAAGAAAGCAATGGAGGAAGAAGTAAATGCTCTGCAGAAAAATGAAACATGGGAACTAGTATACAAAGAGAAACCAAACAAGCTAATTGAAAATAAGTGGGTCTTTGCTACAAAATTAAATGCAAATAATGAAGTGGTTAGGTATAAGGCTCGCCTGGTGGCAAAAGGATACACTCAGCACTCTGGAATAGATTATGTTGACACTTTTAGCCCTGTTGCAAGATTTGAGACAATGAGATGCCTGTTGAGTGTTGCAGTTCAACATGATTGGTGTATAAGGCAATTTGATGTAAGGATATCATTTCTTAATGGTATTTTGAAGGGAGAAATATACATGTATCAACCAGAGGGTTTTGATGATGGTACAGGACGTGTATGCAAATTACTGAAGAGTCTATATGGTTTAAAGCAAGCCTCAAAATGTTTCTTTTTGAATGTAATTTACAGGAGAGTCATTTAGATCCATGTATGTTCTATGGTGAAAACCTAGTACTATTGTTTTATATTGATGATGGACTGGCTTTGGGTTCCACTGATGCAACATTCAAGTTTATAGAACAGTTGGGTAAACGCTTTCAGATTACTGTGGAAAAGGTTGATTACTTCTTAGGTTTACAAATCAAGAAGTTTGACAACTGCATTCAAATAAACCAAGCAACATATGTGAAAAGAATGTTAGAGAAATATGGTATGGTGGATGCAAAACCGTTATCTTTACCCATTGAACCAGGATGGATACCAGGTGAATCACTGCCTTTTAATAATACTAAGCTATATCGAGAAATGGTTGGAAGTTTGATGTATTTAACACAAGCTACAAGGCTGGATTTATCATATACTGTTAATGTTGCATCAAGAGTTCGAGACTCACCAACAGAGGCACATTTTGTATTGCTCAAATGGTTACTTAGGTATCTAAAGTCAACAATAACAGATGGTATTCAGTTCATAAAAGACAACAACTGTAATACTGAAGCTTACAGTGATGCAGATGATAGTGGGAACAAAGGGAATAGGCGGTCAACAAGTGGCATTCTACTCAAGTTCCATGGAGGGCCAGTTGTGCGGAAGAGTAAATTACAAAAGTGTGTTGCTCTTTCTTCAATGGAGACAGAATATGTGTCTGCAAGTGAAGCCTGTAAATCACTTGTGTGGTTGGATCAACTTCTGAAAGAAATTGGAGTCGCTGATGAAACTTCAGTTCCTGTTTTACAAATAGATAACCAAAGTGCTATCAAATTCATTAACGGTTCAAGGTTTTATGAACGTTCAAAACATATAGAAACAAGGTGCTGTTATATTCGTCAACTGGTTAAAGAGAATAAGGTCAATGTGAGTTACATACCAACTAATAAACAGGCAGCTGATATTTTGACAAAAGGACCACCATTTACAAAGTTAAAATTGATGAAGGAACTTGCTGATATGGCGTCTACTTCACAATATATATGAAAACATTGCGGGAAAGTGTGAAAGTATATGATTTATTTATTCAATGTTTTATATATATGTACTATTATTTGTGTGTGTGTTCTTACTATTTGAAGGTGATAATTGAAGATTCCATGAACTAGTTTTAATTAGATGTGCAGTTGTTCAGTTGTCTTAGTGATTGCTAGAAGTATCTTAATTATCGTTCTTTAGCGGAATTTTTAATAAATGTTTATTTTCTTCAAGAAAATTGCATTTGATGTTTAATCAACAGCATCAAATACAGATACTCGCGGTAGACACTGCTTTGCTATGCCGCTCATACGTTTCATTAATCTATTTTAAGATCAACTTTCTCCACGTTACATTATATAGTAAATAATGACATTATCCTTATGACAGTAATAAATTATTCTTGTCAGGAGAACTACAACTCTTCAACCACAGGTAGGTACCTCTTTCTTTTTTTTTCATATAGACTCCCATATAAGTAAATACATAGCTTCCATATTGTCTTGTCGCTCGGGGTATAATAAGGAAGGATAAAAAAAACTAGGTAGCACTTTAACACCAAGAAATTCTGCAAGATAATGGTGAAAATCAATCCCTGGGTCAATCTACAACTAGGAACCAAAGTTTAGGATTTGAAAGAAGAAACCACCAAGTCTTTAATTGCCTCAAGCAAACAAAAATTTTTGAGTATCAAGTCATCCATTTACTTGCATACTCTTAGATGCCAGCAACTCTCTTTTGGTGCTGCACACCCACTTAACAGGAACCAGCAGTAGTTAGGTTCTCATTATGGGTACCGAACAAGAGATAGTAGCTATTCCATTAAGCCTACTACTCCCACTGAAAACCACCAAGTATCCCACTTCCTGTCTACCAAAGACAACTCCATTCTACAAGTCTCTCTCTCTCTTTTCCTCTAATACCCCACTGTTCCTTAGTCCCACAGGATATTCACCTTTTACCTGTGTTTGAATTGTGCACTCGTTTATCAACTTATGACTCCCCTTTGTTCACCCCACTCGAAACGAGTGTACACAGGGAACACTCCTAACTAAAAAGCTATGTATACTTAGTATACATGGTCAACTTTATATTTTCCTGTGATGAATAACCACAAATTTCATTATATGTGGCTGTCATCTTTCCTTTAGTTCTCCAATGACAATGACATACAAATAAATCAAAGTAACCTAAAGACTTGTGTAAGTGTGTGTGTCTCATGTACTGTTGTTTGTAAGTGTTGATTTGTGTAAAGTGTACATAGAACATGTTTGTGTTTGTAAGTGTTTATGTCTGTCATGAACTAGACCTCAGGTAATACCCTCAGGAGTAATCAACTGGGGTTGTTGTCAGATAGAATGGAGATTAGAAAAAAAAAAAAAAAAAAAAAAAAAAATCTGACACGGAAAACAAGAAGAGTTTCAGCGATAGAAACTATTGAAATATGGAAAGGGGACTGAAAGGCTGGCGCTCTATAAAAGAGTAGTAAGAAAAAGAAAAGAAAGATCTGGGAGTTGGAACCGAAAAAAGATAGAAGATAGCCCAGAAAGACAGGAAACACCCCCCCATCCCTTTTCCCCAGTCACCCCTGATCTATCCAGCTTGGCACCTAACACACCAGAGAGCAAAAAATGGCAGGCTAGATGTGAGCTGCCCCGCTACAGAATGGACGTGAAAGGCAGCTTTCAAGATCCCCCGAAGAAAAGCTCCAACTGCCACTATTGCAGCACTTTGGCGAGTGCCTAGTGTCATGTGTCCGTGCAGAGTGCGTGTGTGTAAAATGTGTAAGTGTAACTGTGTGTGTGTGTGTGTGTGTGTGTGTGTGTGTGATTGTTTACTTACCCTTAGTTTGTAGCATATCAAACTACAAACTAAACAAACCTCCCCTAGAAAATCAAGTAATAACTCTTCCCCGTGTTATTACTCATGAAATGTTTATAAAAGTATAAAATTATCCAGTATAATTGTCACAAATAACATTGAACTTACTCGCTAGAGTGTATATTCTTCTACTTAGATACCAGTAGATGCAACCTGCCTCTCTAGCAGACATTCATAAGAAAACAAAGAATAAAATGTAACATATCTTATAATAAATATACAGATATGTAACTAAAAAATAATAATCTCATATCTTGGTATTATCTCATATCAGCGTGTTATGTTTTGTCAAATCCAAGTTTCTTTAGACAGATACATTTCTCATATCTAAATATATCATCGCTAGGTAAATAATTCTGCTAAGTGTCATTAAGAATGAGTACTTAAAGATATAGTTTTTAAAGAATAGAAAAAGAGTTGAGAATCTGTTCTCAAGAAAACGAAAAGGAAAAATTAGATAACTCGAGACCTGGCAGACATCATCCCGCCAAATCAGCAAAGAATGCAGATTCCTCTGAAGTTTTAATTATATTGACATTTTATAATCCTTTGCCCATCCCGTAACAGGATCTTGGACATATAATGTTTTTTATGTGGTATATTTACAATTTTGTAGGGACCACACCATTTATCAAAAATTGTACTAGTTTGTTTCTTTAAGTTAGAACTTAGTTGAAATTTTCTAACCCATATCAAGTCTCCTTCATTATACTTAGGTATTACAGCTTCCTCATTAAACTTTTTCAACCTATGTTCAGCTGCAATGTTTAGGTGGTTTCCTACTTGATCCTGTATACCAGCTTCATCCCTTGTAGGATGAGGTGGCCAAGAAAAATATTTCAATAGTGGCTCCCCTATACATTTTTTATTAAGTATTTCTATGGGTGATAGCCCCGTAGACAAATGAGGGAGCTCGTTGAGTATGACTTGAAATTAATGGATTAAAGGAGTCCATGAAGAGTGTTTTTCTGAACAAAATGTTCTACACAGCCTCCCTAACTCTCGCATCACTTTCTGCAGGGTTTGACTGTGGATTGTATTTAGAAATGGCAACATGTTTGATCTTCTGCCACACCAAAACCTCTTTAAATTCTTTACTGGTAAATTGTGGACCATTATCTGAAAGAACAAGTGTATAAACCATATTAAATCTGCTTGTATTTGCTCAGGTATACAAAGTCTCCAATCATTTTTCTTGACATCACTACGCCAAAACAGTGCACCATCATTGATTTTAAAATGGTCATCTAGCCCCTTCGCACATCGATCAAATTTAAGTTTAAAAAATTCATCTGTTCTCATCAGGGTTCTAATTTTATCAGCTATTATTCGTACTGCATTTTCACGATATGCTACTTGCAAGAAATTTATGCTAAAAATAATTCCTTTCCCCTCACTTACTGTAACATTTTCCATTCCCAAAGGGAATCCGGTACCACATTAGTAGATACCTTAATATACTCTATATCTATGTCAAAATTTTGCAAAAATAACGTCCACCTCATCAAATGACTATGTAACAACTTGCTTTCAAACAAAAAGGATAATGCTTGATGATCAGTATATACTATTATCTTAGATCCCTGTGGTGTCGCACAAGTATGAAGTATGCGCCACGTACGCACGGCGCGGTGTTCTTACGACGTCGGCCATGAGCGCCCTCTGCTGCAACTCCGCTCGTGGCCACAACTGTTGCATCGTTGACTTGGGAATCAGATAGGCACCAGTTAAGACTTGGCTATCGGATAGACACTATGAATCATCAGTAGGCAGTCCTCTATCTAAACTATGTATCAACATTCTACTAGTCTGCTGCTCTCCAAGTTAAGTACTGTAATTTTTCTTGAAATATATCTCTTATAGTAATCTAGCTTAGTGTTTTCAGTTTCTGCTGTCCCACTGGCTGGTCACCTCCGAACCTGCACATGCGTGCATCATTTATTCCTGTGTTGGTCTCTTTCCACTCGGCCACCGACACCTACGACAACCGGCCGAAACAAGACACAAAAGTGGCGACGAGGAGTGATAGAAGAACATTGAACCAGCCCGCTTGCAGCAGCCAGACAGCAGCAGTCGGAGCACGCAGAAATTGTTCTCGCCTGCCCACCCTTATAATAAGAATTTTGGGGGAAGATATTTAGATATTTTGTTCGGTGTTTTGTAGACTTTTTTTGTTGCAGTGCTTCCTCATTTACATTGCATTTGTGTTTTGATATAATTTACTTGTATGCGCGGTGCCTAATCGGTCAGCATGGCCACTATCCCGAACCCAAACTTCATGGAAATTATTTAGTTACAGACGGCGCAAATCACGCAACTACTCCAAGCGGTGTCCCAGTTGACGGCAACTCAACTACAGCCGTCGATTCAGCCACCCACACCTGCCGCTGCACCGCTCCCTACATTCCGACAGTAAGAAGACCGTGAGGAAGAATGGAGCGATTACTTGGCACAATTTCAAGAACTCGTCGCAGCTCATCAACGTACAGGTCAGACTGTGAAACACCTTTTATTATCAGTTGTGGGCCCCAAAACCTTCGTATTACTGCAGAAACTTTTCCCCCCAGGCATCTCGTCATGATCAAGACTTTGATGCAATAGTAGATGCACTGAATGCTCATTATGAGAGAAAAGTTGTCGTAGCCACTGCACGGTACCGATTTTTCAGACTAAAAAAATTACCAGACCAGACCCACACACAATGGATTACGGAACTGAAGGGCTTCACCCGCAAATGTAAATTTACTTGCTCTTGTGGACTGTCATATAGTGAAATTATGTTGAGAGATGCGATTACGCAGAACATTCAGCACCCCAGAATTAGGGCAGCAATTCTCAAACAGTCTGACCCTTCATTAGACAGTGTACTGCAGCTTATAGAAGCGCATGATACCTTTGACTTAGCAGATGTAGAAATGCAAAGTCATGGTGTTAATTCAGTGCGCCGCAACGGACGCTTTCATAGTCACAGTTCTCAGTATAGCACTAGCGATTCTTATAATTCTACCAGCCGTGCTGAACAGACAGTGAACAGTAGCCAGTGTAAAAGTGCGACACAAAGGTCACCCCGTCGTGTTCGAAAATCTAATGTGAATAACGGGCGCGTACGTTCTTTTCAGAAAAATGTTCATAAGTCTTGCCCCCAGTGTGTATCTCGCCACAAACGTGCGCAATGCTATTTGTTATCAATGTGCCAAATCTGGACATGTACAGACAGTGTGTATGCAGAATAAAACTTCTAAAAATGGTGCCGTTAGGAACAGTGCTTCGCAAAATGCAGGAACAGTTCATGCAGTAAATGTCATACATGCTGTGGGTTTGGAGAGTGTTTCTGTTGAGTCTCAAATGCAAGAAAGTTCTTTTGTGCCTATGGAAAAACTATGTAGTGCACCTCGTAGCAAGCGCCGTCGAGCGCGTAAAACTGTGCAACGGAAAAGGGTTCGGGACAAGCATGACTATGTACAGTGCAATCCTGTAGTGAACCTAGTGTTTTCTGAAACTTCTCATTGTAATAGTGCCCAGTACTGTGTAGCTAGTGACAGTAGACTTAGTGTAGCTACTCAAAGTAATTTTAGTGCAGTAGCTGGTGAATCTGGAGTAGCTTTGCATGCTTGCGTGGAAGCAAATCCGGCAGTAGTGCCATCTAGTGACTGTGTTATTAATCTGTGTGCCGATTCTACGCCGCTTCCTTCATTACATGGCCCGCGCATGCGCAAGTACAGCGAACAAACTGTAGCAGACGTCGCCCACATTCGCACACCTGTCGAGCCCCACAAGCAAAAACTTTTTGTGACTCTCTCTATAGAAAATAAGACCATGCAATTTCAGCTCGACACTGGTTCCGCTGTTACATTAAAGAATACAGAAACTTATGAATTTCTAGGTTCGCCAAAATTGTCGCCGTCTCAACAAGTGCTGACAGGGTATACAGAACAAAATATTCCCGTGCTAGGAACGTGTAGCCTGCCCGCCTCTTTTCAAGGAGTAACAAAAACAGTTGCTTTTGTTGTTCTTCCGGCCAAATCTAAACAGAACATTTTTGGACTAGATGTGTTTGACTTGTTTGGCTTGTCAATTCAAAGAGATGTGCTTTAAATTTCGTCAGTAGTGCCTCAGGACAAAATCAATGCATTGTGTGAAAAATATAGTGACTTGTTTTCGCCAGAATTAGGATGTGCAAAAGACATCATGGCGCATGTAACTTTAAAAGACTCTGCAGTACCAAAATTTTGTAAAACTAGACCAATGCCTATCACAATCCGTGATAAACCTGCTGCAGAACTTAAAAGTTGGCAGGATAGTGGGGTGATTTCTCCTGTTTCAGCGAGTCAGTGGGCCTCGCCTTCAGTGATTCTAACGAAGCCGTCAGGAAAACTTCGTCTCTGTGCAGACTTCAAATCAACAGTGAACAGTCAAACAATTGTAGACACTTACCCCTTGCCCCGACCAGAGGAACTTATGGACAAATTAAGAGTCTTGCTTCTTTTCTAAGATTGATTTAGCAGAGGCATACTTACAGATTCCGCTTGATGATGAGTCAAAAAAGTTTTTCGTCATTAATACTCACATGGACCTTTTTCAATTTCAACGCTTACCCTTTGGCAGTTCTTCCGCGCTCGCTATTTTTCAGCGTTTTTTGGAACAGCTGACAGTTTATGTACCGTGTTGCTCAAACTATTTAGATGATATTGTGGTCTCAGAGTGCAGCGTTGAAGAACATTTATCAAACCTGGAGTGCCTTTTCAGAGTGTTGACTGCAACAGGTCTACGTTGCAATAAAGCAAAGTGTTCATATTTTCAAAGTGAAATAGAGTACTTAGGCTATGTGATCAATGCCCAAGGAATCCATCCCTTACAGTCGCAACTTAGAGCAATCAAAGACTTGCCTCCTCCTAAGAATGTGCACGAATTGCAAGCAGTCTTGAGAAAGCTGAACTATTATTTCAGGTTTATTCCCAATGCCTCTCAGATTGCAGCTCCACTGCATCGCTTACGTAGGAAAAATGTTCCTTTTGTATGGTCTAAAGACTGCCAGGCTGCCTTTGACAACTTAAAGTCTGTACTGCTTAGTGATACATGTTTGATTCCCTTTGACCCACAGAAACCTGTAGTGCCAGCAGTGGTTGCCTCGCCGTACGGTCTGGGTGCAATATTGTCACATCATATTGGTTCTCACGATTGTCCTATTGCCTTTGCATCCAAGCTCCTGACGCTAACATAACAGAATTACAGACAGATAGAAAAGGAAGCCTTAGCAATCATTTACGGTGTCACAAAGTTTCATCATTATCTCTGTGGTAGAAAATTCTATTTGTTGACAGACCACAAACCTCTCACGTCATTGTTCTCACCCACAACGCCAATTCTGCCACGAACGGCACAAAAACTTCAGAGGTCCTTGATATTGTCAAATTATCAGTATGAGATTTTGTACAGACCTACCACTAAACATGCCAATGCGGGCACACTTTCCCGACTTCCGGTTGGCCAGGATGTGTCGTTTGATTCTTCAGAAATGGCATGTTGTCAGATAGACTCCAGAGATGCTTCCGCTGTCGCAGACTTGCTTTTGAACTCTCGTTGAGTTGCACAGGAAACAGCTGCGGATACAGACCTAAGTGCGGTAGCACGTTTTGTTCGATCAGGGTGGCCTGTCAGAGCCAAGATAATTGATCGTCCTCTGGTTCGATGTTATTTTGCACAATGTCATGCATTGTCTTTAAGTCAGGGTGTTCTGCTGTTACATACTGACAATGACCAAACAAGTGTGATTGTTCCTCATTCCCTACAACGAGAAGTGCTACGCCTCCTGCATCAAGGACATTGGGGTATTGTTTGGACAAAGCAACTGGCCAGACGTCATTGTACCTGGGTTGGTATGGATGCCCAGATAGAAAGCATGATGTCACAGTATGCGGTTTGTGCAAAGCATCAGGCGGCTCCTCCGCAACATTTCTCAGACTGGCCACGCCCGAAGGGACCATAGAAACGTTGACACATTGACTTTGCCGGACGTTTCTGCAATACGTGCTGGTTAATCGTTGTAGATGCTATCAGCAAATTTCCTTTTGTGATTGCAATGAACTCAACGACGGCGTCTAGTACAATCAGTGCCTTAACATCAGTGTTTTGCATCGAAGGTTTGCCTGAAACTATCGTCAGTGACAATGGACCTCAGTTTGTTAGTGCGGAATTTCAACAGTTTTGTCGTGTGAATGGCATTCAGCACATCACCATCGCACCATTTCACCCTCAGTCCAATGGTGAAGCAGAAAAGATGAAAGGTCAGCACTCCAGGCAGCAAGCTCTTCAAATTTTCCTGTCTACGTATCGGTGCATGCCACGTGACGGCGCGTCTCCTGTCGAGCTGCTACAAGGCAGCCGTCACCGCACCCTCCTTCACCTGCTGCAGCCTCCCACGCACCGAGTCGGTTCGTATGGCGCTTCGCATTTTTAGATTTCTACGTCGGTGCTGTACAGGGTGCTTGTTGGAAACAAGAACAGATGGTTACCGGGCACCATTCAGTGCGTGCTCGATCCCACCAGTAACATCCCCGCCCAGGCCCTCCTCCCAGTGCCGTGGCCCTCAGCCCTACGCCACGACGGCGCGGCGGTTTGGGGAGGAGGGGTTTGGTGTCGCACAAGTATGAAGTGCGTGCCACGTACTTTCGCCACACGCCGCCATGCGCGCACGCGCGGCGTTCTTACGATGTCGACCACGAGTGCCCTCTGCTGCAACTCCGCTCGTGGCCATGACTGTTGCATCGTTGACTTGGGAATCAGATAGGCACCAGTTAAGACTTGGCTATCAGATAGGCACTTTGAATCATCAGTAGGCAGGCCTCTATGTAAACTATGTATCAACATTCTACTAGTCTGCTGCTCTCCAAGTTAAGTACTGTAATTTTTCTTGAAATATATCTCTTATAGTAATCTAGCTTAGTGTTTCCAGTTTCTGCTGTCCCACTGGCTGGTCACCTCCGTACCTGCACATGCATGCATCCTTTATTCTTGTGTTGGTCTCTTTCCACTCGGCCACTGACACCTACGACTACCGGCAGAAACGAGACACAAAAGTGGCGTCGAGGCTGGGATACAAAAATCCCCATATAAGATTTTGAAACTTGGTTATAGCCCAAACTATTGCAAGTAACTCCCTTTCCGTTGCGGAATAGTTTCTCTCATGAGATGTCAAACATCTACTTGCAAAAGCTATTGTGTTATGATCTCTTTCTTGTGGATTCCAGTGACCCTGAAACAATTCCGCTGCAACCCCATGAGCCAAGGCATCGGTTGCTAGCTTAAATGGTTGTCCTAGTACTGGATTTTTAATACATCAGATTCTACAAGAGCCTGTTTCATCTGCTGAAAAGCTACTGAAGTTTCTTCAGTCCATTTCCATGGGTTGTTTTTCATTAATAAATCAAGTATAATGGGATTATTTAATACATGACTCTTCACATATCTCCTGTAGAAATTAATTAGTCCCAAAAAAGCTTTTAACTGCTTAACAGCTTTAGGTTCGGGACAATCCTTTATAGCTTCCATTCTCTCAGGATCCGGTCTTATACCCTTTATGCCCACATAATGTCCTAAAAATTTAACTTCATCTACCCAAAAATGATTTACTGAGCTTTAAAGTAATTTCTTTTTCAAGGCACTTAGCTAACAATTTTCCCAACAACACACAGTGATCCTCCCAACTTTCTGAAATTATTAAAATATCATCAACATAGATAAAAAGTTGCTGTAACAAGTCTCTCCCCAACGCTTCATCCAAGGCTCTTATAAATGCAGATACAGAAATGTTCAATCCAAATGGCAATACTTTATATTGATATGCTTTACCATCGAACAAAAAGGCGGTATATTTTCGTGAATCGTCATGTATACCCACTTGATGATATTCTGATGTCAAATCTACAGAACTAAAGTACTTAGCCTTCTCAAATTTAGTCAAAATATCATCAACACACATTTGTCTATCGCGTTCGGTTTCAATATGTTTATTGAAAGTTCGTGCATCATGTACAATGCGTATCCCACCTTTCTCACACTAACTAATGGGTTGTTACACGCACTGTTACTCCTTTCTAAGATGCCATTATCCAACATCTTGTATATTTCTTCCTGTACTTGTTGTCGTACACTAAGAGGTATTTTAAAAGAGCACATATATCCCCCTAAGGTACCAGGTTTGTTCGAAAATACCTCCTGATACTTTACAATTACTGAATATAAGTCGTTCTATTGTTCATTAGACAATAAGTCAGACTCGTACGTTTTATATCTCAAGTCACTCGCACTTACAGAACTTATAAAATAGAAAACGGATGACTTACCCAAAGGACAGGCTCGCCGATAGACACAAATAAAATCACACACAAACACACATACATGCTTTCGCAACCATTAGTCGCTTCCTCAGGAAAAGAGGAAGTAAGGAGAGGAGAAAGGGAAGGATATGGGTTTTAAGGAAGTGGAAAAGGAGTCATTTCAATCCCAGGAGTGGAAGGACTTACCTTAGGGGACAGAAAGGAAGGTAAACAAATACACACACACACTCACACATATCCACATGCAAACACACCTAGGCAGACATTTGTAGAAGCCAATGAAGTTGGACAGAGATACCACTTCAGGCAGAGGCTCTGTCCACAGAATTGAGGCAAAGATGTTAAAGATGGTGGGCGGGAATTTGAATTTAGTGGAGGTTGAGACCAGGTGGGCAACAGGAAGAGAGAGTGTGTTGAAGGTCAAGTTCCCATCTCCGGAGTTCTGAAAGATTGGTGTCGGTGGGAAGTATCCAGATAACCCGGACGGTGTAACACTGTGCCAAGATGTGCTGGCCATGCACCAAGGCATGTTTAGCCACAGGGTGATCCTCATTACCAACAAACACTGTCTGCCTGTGAACATTTGACAACATTAACAGTCAAAGACAAGAAATCCACAGCCCAATCCCACTGTCATTAGTGAAAGAAAAAGAAGTGACATCTCATACTCAAAATGAAGAAAAAGAACAAGAAACATCACTCTCTTCCCCCAAAAAAGAATCACCATTGCTCACCTATGAAAAGAAAGGACAATTAGAAAAGAAGCGTACAGAAAGAGAAGAATCATCATCCTGTTCTATAGAAGAAGACCTTTCACTGTCTGCTCCAGAAGAAGGAACATTCTCATCAGCAGAGAAACTACCAGCAAAACTGAGGAGAGGAAAAAGAACCAACAAAGACATACGTCTGAAGAACCAAGATTTTTTTATACCAGCATCTGGGGAAAAAGCAACAAGATACATAACTGGATCTGAGGAAGAGAAAAGTAAGTTCCAAGGGATCAGCTGCACAAATAGCATAGGACAAAATGTAATGTTTTTGCACATTAATGTGCAGTCTCTTAAATATAAAATTAATGAACTTCAATTCTGGTTGGAAAACTTAAAGTGCAGTATTCTGTCAGTAAATGAACATTGGCTTAATTGTGAAGAACTCAAATTATATGTACCATTTGGTTTTGACTTAGCAAGTAGCTATTATAGAACAAATGTTGAACATGATGGAGTGTCTATCTATGTTAAAAATAATGTGAATTTTATATATGAAGTTATAGATGTAAGTGAACTGTGCATAGAGGCAAAATTTGAAGCTGCAGCCATAAAATTTCCAAAACAGAAAATTATTGTAGGATCAGTATACCGTCCACCTAAACACAATGACAGTTTATTTGTGGAAAACCTGGAGAAATTTATACTTTTGTTACTTAAACACAAAAATTACAGGATAGTAATATTTGGTGACATAAATATAGATATTAGGTTTAAGAATAGAAATGTCAACCATTTGCTAAACATGTTAAGATCTCTTAACGTCTACTGCATAAATACCAAACATACAAGGCAGGCTGCATGCTTAGATAATATAATATGTAATTTTCATTTAAACAAAACTGATTTTGACACAATTAGTCTTTGCATTTATGATCATGATCGGCTATGGCTCAGACAGACTTTACTATAAAATACTTGAAACCTCCACTGAATACATAATAATAATACCAATTAATGACTCAAAGCTAAACCAGTTGATAAGTAAACTAAATATTGTAAAATGGGCTGAAATAATAACTAATGTAGATGCAAATGAAGCAACCAATAGATTTCTACTCCTATTAGCTGAACTTTTTGAAACATGTTGTCCTAAACACTACAAGAAATCAGTGAAGCAGAGAAAATGCAGTAAACCACAAAATCTAAAAAACTGGTATACTCCACATTTAAACAGAATAAGAATTCTGATGCTGCTATATCACGATAAAGCAAAGCATAATAATGCTGACAAGGTGATGTACATGAAAATTAAAAAGCTTTAAAGGTCTGAAATCAAGGCAGCAAAGTATAAAGCTAATGATGCATATATATTGAACTCAACAAATAAATGAAAAGCTGCATGGGAAATTATGAAAACAGACATGAATTATGATCATAAAGGGTACCAGATACCTATTTCACCCAACACATTAAATGAACATTTTGTTGGTCTATATTCAGATAGCAGTACAATGCAGGATGTGAGGATGGCAGAGGCATTACTGCCAGAAACAAGAAGTAATCTAACACACAACTTTTGCTGGTCTTGTGTAACAGCGAAAGAGGTCTATGAATCTGTAGCAAAGCTCAGTAATTCTAGAGCAGAATATTACCATGGCCTCTCTAATTTTGTTATTAAATCAGTCAGAAAACAAATTGTAAAGCCACCAACTAAAATAATCAATAAGATCTTAGAAGAAGGCCATTATCCAGAGTGTTTAAAAATATCTGTTGTCAAACCAGTATATAAGAAAGGTGAAGTAACATCTCCAGAGAACTATCGACCGATATCGTTTATACCTATAATATCAAAAATAATTGAGTACTGCATGCACAAACATATGTATCAATACTTTGAAACTAATAATATACTTATTGCCTCAAAATATGGCTTCAGATCCAGGCTCTCTACAACCAAAGTAGTTGAGAGTATGGTATCAAAAATACACAGTTCTTTTGAAGAGAAAGAGATTGTTTGTGCAACGTTGTTGGACCTCAGGAAAGCATTTGATATGGTGTCTCATAATATTCTTATAAAAAACCTCCAGCACTATGGAGTGAGAGGGAATGCTATATGCCTGATGGAGTCCTACTTGGAGAACAGGAAACAGTCAAGATAAATAATGAATCATCAGAATGTCTTCCAGTTCTAAAGGGTGTACCCCAAGAAATCTGTTCTAGGGCCTTTCCTTTTCATTGTTTATATTAATGATTTACCTACAGTTGTGCCATGTGATGCAGTGCTTTATGCAGATGACACAACTCTCATCACATGTGACACCAATCGTGGTTTGAAGCCAATGCCCTGCAGAAAAATGACAGTAAAACTGAAGAAATTGTATTCAATCTCACTGCTCCTAGTCAAGACAACAAAACTGTCAAACTATTAGGATTTCACATAGATCAAAAGCTTAACTGGGATACCCACTTATATAAATTTTGCAGTAGACTAGCCCATGTCCTCCATCTGCTATATAAACTGAGGAGTAGTGTCAGTAAAGAACTTCTATTATATGCATACTCTGCATTCTTCCATTCTCACCTGGATTACGTAATACTTCTATGGGGCAATTCTGTAGGCTCAAAAACAGTTTTCAAATGGCAAAAGAAAGCTATCAGATGTATTGCAGGACTTAGCCCACACGACTCGTGTAGAGGCTACTATAAAGAATTAAACATCATGACAGTACCCAGCCTGTATATATACAATTGCCTAGTATATGTCAAAGAAAATTTAAATAACTATGATCTAAGAATGATAATTCATGACCGCAGTACAAGAAGTGGACATACAATTGATGTGCCATCTGCTAGACTGGCAAAGACGCACAATTGTTACAAATACTTAGGACTCCTCTACTTCAATAAATTACCAAAAGAGGCATACACAGTGCCAGTAGATCAATTTAAGAATACTATTGTGAAATGGTTTAAAAGCAAGATATTTGGTTCTGCCCAAGAGTTTCTTGAATGTGGGACAAAAGACTTAAATTTCCTATAATAATAAATTACAAATAAAAAGTGTTGTTTATTTTATTACCTTGTACACAGAATGGTACTATTACTTTGTTACTGTCTTGAACACACTGTAATACATCTGTATGTTTATTGTCTGATATCTATTTATGGTAGTGTACATATCTGATAACTATAATTTAATTGTTTATTATTGTTGCTATTTTGTTTTATCATTACTACTATTTTATCTAACCTTGACGACACTGATTGCATGTAAAAATGCTCAAAGGTGAATAAAGCATCTAATCTAATCTAATCTAGTCATTTCTTTTGTTTCGATTACTTGTGAGGTTGACACTAAATGTATCGAAACAAATTGTGTGGAGTTGTTATTATCTATGAAAAACGGTAAACAGAAAACACCACCTTTGATATCCCCCGTGACCGTATTGTTTTTAAAATCCAAAGTCGCTTCACAACGATAGAGCCAATCTATTCCAAATAATAAATCAATATTTAAGTTAGGTACTACTAACATGGTCATCATACATACTAAATTACCCAATCGGACTGGTAGTTGCATCTCGGTTCTTATTGGCTGACTTTTATAACCTGTAATACCTAACATGTTTACGCCACTGACAGGTAATGTTGGACATGAATGACTCTTCTTAATTCTTGTGAAATGATGGAAATTTCACTTCCACTATGATATTAACAGGTAAGTCAAAAATAGATCCAACTATTTCTCCTTCACTCTCTTATTACAATTACTTTCCTTTAGTAGCCAATCCCGTGTAGGTTCAGAATGTATGTAACTTATAACAAATTCATTATTAGGGTCCTTACTCAATAAATCACATCTTGAGACTGGACCCTCTACCCAAGATGTGACGAGTTTACCTTAGTTACATTTTGTGTAGTTTCACCAACAGTTTGTGTCAAACTCTGACCGACTTTAATTGACAACTTTTATTATTCCCTACATACTCTTTGTTTTTGTAGGTCCTATTTACTTCTTGCTTCCTGTGTACCTCAAATAAATGCACTTCTCTCGTTTGATTGTCTCTATTTGAATTTGCCTGTCTATGATAATTATATTTGTCCCAGGACTTCTGCAAAGAGTCAACCTCTTCTGCAGTGTCCAACAACTCTCTAATTGTTTTACATCCTCTACACCATATTTTACTCTGTACCGACATGGGTAATCTTCGAACTAATACATTTGCTAAATATCCTTCATCTACCGGTTTATGTAGAAATTTAGCTTTTGTCAAATGATCTTGAATATACTGTTTAACAGTGCCTTGTTTTCTGTCATATGGCACTGGATCAGATAATTCAAACTTAAGTTTTTCTTGAGTAGTCTCTGACCAATATTTCTCCTTAAATTGATTCTTAAAATCCTCCCAAGATTTGAATTCATCGGCTAAAGCCGTTCCCCATTCTAGCGCCTCCCCTTCTAAATACATCAAAGTAAGCTCTATTTTTAATGAATCTGCCCAACCACTAGGTAGATTCCTTGAGAAGGTTCTGATGAAGTGGTTAGGATGACCTTCCCCTCCTGGTTTAAACTTCGGAAGATGTTTATAAAGATTCACTCCTGATGTGATGTTCAAGTTACTTTCCCTGGCACCTACAGGAGACACTACATGGTTTTCACTGGGAACTGCATCTTTATTTTCCTGTAATGCAGTTTGTACTCTATGTAACTCTTCCCATTGCCTATCAACTTGTTGATTATTAAAATCAGGCCCCAACCACTGACTGACTGCTGGTAGTGAGGTTGTATGAGATTCTGTGAGTTTTTTATTTATTAATTCTTCTACCCTATGTTGCCAGTTAGTATCAAATCCCAAGGACAAACCCTCTTCATCCAGTGGTTTTCCTCTCTCTATTTTGACCAAGTTTATTTTCTGCCCTATAGACCCTTTCATTCAACTTCATGAATTCTACATTAGAGTTTTCTTCTAAATCTTGGACTTTTAGGTCACATTTAGTTACATTTCTGTCTATAAAGGACAAATTTTCCCTAAATTCTGTATGTACTTCAGCCACACAGTAATCCTCTTACTTAAGGCTCCCCAAAATCTCTTCCTTAAGGTTCTGTCTTTCCTTGTCTAAATGAGCTCCTACTATTCTGGTTGCTAACTTGACTTCATTGTCAGATGATACTATTTTTTGTTTTAAATTGTCTACTTCTGCACTTAAAGAGTTGTAATTTTGCTGACATTGGTTTATATACCACTCTACAAGAGTTTGAAAATTTTCAAGCTTACTTTCTTGCTTGTCTAGTCTACTATAAACATCATTTGTTACAGTTTCTAGTTTTAAATCAATATTGTTTTCCAATTTTGTTATGCTCTCCCTCAAATCTTTAGATTGACTGTCAATCCTATTATTAATTTCATTTAATTGATTGTCCATTTTACTACTAATTTCTTTTAACATTGTCATTATTGGTAAATCTGCACCAGCAACATTCTCCTCAGTCATCATTTTTGTTTGTGATCTTGTCACTGGCATAAATTAAAATCACTTCTACCCACAGTAAAAAAGAATTTATACTTTCACCACGGAGTATGTCCAGAACCGCAGTTGTAGCACCGGTCAGGCAGTAAGGATGACAGGCCGCAACCCAAATTTTTCATGTGTCGTCTTGATGTTTAATCCCGCCAGGAACCACTTCCACTTTCTCTTCTTTTCTTCTAGTGCTAGTTTTGCACAAATGTTTTCTTCAATTGTGACAAAATAGTAGTTCACAGTTTTTTTTTATTTCTGTGAGACTTCTTATTATTTGTTTCCCTCTTATTTCATGTTCGTGTTGCCCATCTGTCGCTGTACTGTATTAAATACATATCCGAAGATTGGTATTTCGTGTCCTGTGTTCCAGTTGACACATTACGTTGTTACTCAATTCTCAGTTATATGTTACAAGGTATGAAGTCCCCACTAAGTCCGTATTTGCACTTCTTCCTTATCTTTGAAGGTGACTAATTACAAAACGAGGTCCAGCTACGCTGTGCCTCTAAGTTCCTTTCAGTTATCACTTTCAAAGCTATTCGTAATTCACACCATTGCCTCAAATAACTGATGAACAACGCCTCTTTGATTCAGATTAATTAAACACTTATTTGTAACTAGATACATTAATAGGATGAAAACATGTATCTCCTCTGAACATTTAGTCCGATTACAACAAAGTCAATAATCTGAATAATAGGAACAAAAACATTCACACATGGAGTATCTATACTGCCACTGAGCTTCAATATATTTTATTCCATGCTTCTCTTCGGCTTCCTTCTCCTACTATTCACTTTGCAATGCCGACCGCTTGATATATCTGCAACAAAGACAGATACACACAGTAGACACTGCTTCGCTATGCTGCGCATACGTAAATTAACACCTTGATTAATTAAAGTTGATACTAGGAGAAAATGTAGTTACTTCTGTAATACTACATCTCCAGCACAACAAACATCTTGACAATGAGGAGGAGGGTAATGATGCCAGTTAAGGGTGGGGATGGAACATTTTTGTTGAATGACTGATTGTAAAGGCTCTGATAGTCGGGACTGCCAGATGCAACATGGAATGCAGTAAAGGTAAGGGGGACTTAAAAAAATATTACAAAAGTAAAATAAATAAAGTAATTATCTGAAGGGAAATTGAAAAGGAACAGAAATAAAGTATAAAAATTGAGTGTAACACAGTTAGAAGAAAGACATTAATTGGAGGCATACAGGACATTGAGTGGTGTAAGGGAAGATGTTAAGCATTTGGTGTAAGGATGGTAAGTTACCTTAGGTACACGCCAGGGTGGTGATGGGAGCGAAGAATGTGTTATACGTATAACTCGTATCGGTGCAGTTCAGACGAGCTGGTGATGGAGGGGAGAATCCAGATGGCTGAAGTTGAAAAGGAACCATTTAAATCAAGTGTGTGTGATGGAGGGTCCATCTTGCTTTTTGCCAAAGTTTGACAGTGTCTGTTCATCCTTATGGACAATTGGTTTGTTGTCATACCAATTTAAACACTCTCAATGATTGCAGCTAGAGGCCATGAAACACAGCATCGCTCCCCCTTGTTTCCCCCAGCGAGAGCGCCTGGGAAGACCGCCACGCCTCGGCAGCGGCCGTGCTGGGTATGCAGTCTCGTGAGCGAGGCGACTTGGTACTCCCGACTGGCATGCAGAACAGCCAACAGCAATGTGCATGCGGACGGTCAACACTCCTCACCACGCCGTAATTATTGTGCCAGTCCAGCACACGTCTACATTAAGACTGCGTACACACTGCCGGCTGGGCTGAGACGGAAGAAAGGGGTAAAATCCACATTCGGATTTTCTCGATGAAAATAATGTTGATGGTATATAAGACCATTCAACAATGTTTTATGAATGAAGTTTTTCCTTACAAGCTTTGCCTGTCTGTAAAATAAGAAAATGTCTACTTTTTATTCCGCCAGAGTGTTTAGTTTCGTAACACTCCTCACTTGTACATGTGGCGTCTGTTCCGAAAGAACAGACGTCACTACTGATCCTGCAGCTGTTATTATTTAATATTCATAGAATATATGACATCAACTGCGATTGGGCAAAGCTGAAAATGTGTACCCAGCCGGGATTCGAACCCGGGTCTCCTGCTTTCTAGGTAGTTGCGCTGATCCCTACACCACTGGGGACACAGTGATCACCGCACCTGCAAGGACTACCCATGCACGCTTCCCGTCAGTGGTGTAGGGGTCAGCGCAACTGCCTAGAAAGCAGGAGACCCGGGTTCGAATCCCGGCTGGGTACACATTTTCAGCTTTGCCCAATCGCAGTTGATGTCATATTCTATGAATATTAACTCCTCACTTGAGTTTTATGAAAGTATGCAGTTAAAAAATTTGATTTTTGTTCATGATAGTATGTCATCTAAGGTTTCGAATAAATCATTCACCTTTTCATAATTCATAACAGTCGTTTTCAAATTAGGCTATTTGTAAAGTGCGTGCACTTGATTTACAAATTGTGCATTGAAAAAGTTTGATAGCTAGCAGCTTAGTGTTCTATGCATTTTAGACCATACATTACGTCGAGTGAAAAGGAGATAAAAGAACAGAGAAGTTTTTGAAATAGTAGTGACACTGATATCAACCTCTTTTCACAAGTAATTGCGAATAACCTGAGCGGCGTCATGTCATGACTGCAAGCCTACGAACTCGACGTGTGTTGAATGTAGTGTGAAACACTGCAGTGCCAAAACAATTTTTGCTGCCCACGTATGGTGGTTCCTCATGAT
The DNA here is from genome assembly GCA_026315105.1 of Locusta migratoria. Lineage (NCBI taxonomy): Eukaryota > Metazoa > Arthropoda > Insecta > Orthoptera > Acrididae > Locusta > Locusta migratoria. The sequence continues at coordinate 49,952,492 of CM048746.1, read as the reverse complement.
GTATGAATAATTCATAACCAGAAAATAACTATACACTAATTTTTCTTGGATGGTAACCAGTTACAATGGACAATGATCTGCTATGGTTTTAAGTAAGGTAATACTTCACTTAATAAGAGGAATACAACTAATTTATTGTCCACAGCGTACAATTGATGGAATACATATTTCGTGTTTCGAACTACAAAACAAGAATAAATGAATGTAAACTGTGAATTTACTGCTGATAGACTGAAATAAAATTTTCTAAAATTCCACTTAATGACTTGCTAGTTGAGAGATGATAAATGGAAGAAACCCAAAAATATACTTACATTTATTGATGCATCTACACCTCCTAAGATGACTATTACACTATTTAGCCTTTTTTCATTTTCACTTTTGTAGCTCTCGGAAAATTTTGTACCACAAGGTGAAACAAATTGTATACTGTGTCTCACACAAAAGCGCTATCCCTCACGCCCGAGACTAAAGTAGGAATGAACTAAGTAAAAAGGAATATGGAACAGTAAAATTAAAGATATTTAGTTACTTTCTTATAAGGGATGCTGCAACTTACGGCCTTGGAGGTACGTGATGTGTGCTGGTTTTGTGTGGGACACGCTGTACTACGTATCAACTCACCTCCACTTTCAAAGAACTCTACATGGTTCTCAGAATTTATATTTATTTTATTAGGAAGGTGTCTGATGGAAACTTATTTTCTATGAACATTTCATGAATCGCCTGATGACAATTTTCTTTGTATCCATGGTACTTTCATTTCGATTTTTCTACTTTAAATGAATGCACAGATTTAATTTAGCCTCAGATGTTGTAGATCAGTAAAGGATGAGAAGCAGGTGTCATTTTGTTCCATATTGTGATTTTGTTTTTTTCCTTCTTGTTGGGCTTGTGGAGAGAAACAAGGGGTGATCACCCACTCTCAGTGGAGGATTGAAGAAAACACATAGGTGACCAATACTTGTTTACTGCCATCTACTTCGAGCCAGCTAACTGTTAATTGATTTGTTATTTTATTTATACTGTTTGCACACTGTAGTGACTCATAGAATTATAAGCACATAACAAATACGTGGTATGGACTCGTCCAATTAATTTTGACTAACATTTTCGGGTTTTCCTTATGTGAACAATTAAATATTTCTGAATTTTTTTATTCATATTACAGAATTGATAGTAACGTAAGAAAAATAAACATATTTTTATAAGTGTAATTTAAAAAAATATCATACATAGAAGCTTCCGCTGAGACGTGTGATACTTACCACCTAATTCTTATGTGCATAAAATTCGACTAGTCACTACAGTGTGAGAACAATACTAATAAAATAACAAAATCAATGAACTGTTAGCTAGCTTGTTGAAGTAGGCGGCAATTGATCTTCTGTTGATAGTGGGTGGGGATACCTTATTGGCCGGCCGCAGTAACCAAGCGGTCTGCGGCGCGCCAGTCACAGCCGCTACGGTTGGGGGTTCGAATCCCACCTCGGGCATGGACGTTTGTGTCATCTTTAGTATAAGGTAGTTCATAAGTAGTTTGTAAGTTTAGGGACTGATGACCCCCACAGTTAAGTCCCTTTAGCTTAACAAACATTTGGGATACCTTATTGCTGGGGACAAGCCTCTGCCCCGAAAAAAATTAATTAAAAAACAAATAATTGACAAGCTTATCATCCTTTACAGACCTGTCCTACAGTGTCCGACGCTAAACTAAAATAGAGCATGTAGAAAATTCGAAAGTACCGTCTTGCAGACAAAGAAAATTGTCTTCAAATGATCCAGCAAAATGTTCGTAGAAACGTTGTTCCTATAAGCAACATAGTTCGTTCTTACTTTAATCTCAGGCGTGAAGGTACCACATTTATGTGGGACAAGCCATATACAATTATTTTCACCTCGGGGTACAAAAGCGATAATTTTCAAAAAGGTGTAATTTGTGTATTAGGAGTAGATGCTTCTATAAATATAAGTGGTTTGGGCTTCTTCTTCATCTACAACTAGAAAGCCGTCAACTGTAATGTCAGGTAATTTTATTTCAGTCCATCAACAGCAAATTTGCAGTTTAATTTGTTCTTCTCTTCTAGTTCCAAACATGAAATATATATTCCATGAATTGTATGATGTGGACAAAAAACCAGTTGTATGCCTCTCATAAAGTCAAGTATGATATGATGTAAAACCGTAGCAGATTGTTGTCCATTGTAATCGGTTGCCACCCAAGAAAAATTAGTTCACAATTGTCTTCTTGTTATGGATCATTAAAACATCATGAGGGACAGACAAATGTAGCCAGTAATTCAAACTTTTTTGCACTGCAATGCTTCATGCTATGCTCAACACAGACCGAGTTCGTAGGCTTTCGATCGTGGCATGATGCCACTCAGATAACTTGCATTTACTTGTGGAAGGAAGTAGATATTAGTTTGGCTACCTTTTCAAAAGATTATCTGTTCTTTTAGCTCCATTTCATTCACTTTAATATACGGTCTAAAATGCATAGAACAGTAAGCTACCCGCTATCTAACTTTTTAAATACACAATTTGTAAATCAAGTGCACACACTTGACAAAGAGAGTCATTTGAGGAAAAAAAAAAAACCTGTTACGAATTACGAAAAGGTGAATGTTTTATTTGAAAGCTAAGATGTTTTACTGCACTGTGTCTAAAAATCAGATTTTTTTAATGGGATACTTTCATCAAAATCGAGTGAGGAGCATTACGGAACTAAAAACGCATGCAGAATGAAAAGTAGACTTTTTATTTTTTTCACAGGCATAGCAAAGCTTGTAAGGAAAAAAATAAGTTCATAAAACGATGTAGTGTGGTCTCGTGTACCATCAAAAATTTGTACAACGTGAAAATCGGAAAAGTTGATTTTCCTCCTTTTTTTGTCTTGGCCAGGCTGGGTTCACAGCGTGTGGTGTGTGCCGACTACGCGGCTCAGCTGGGCCTGGCTGGCGCATGGTGAACGTGGGAGTACCGAGACCCGTCCCGTCCCGAAGCATCTTCTTCTCAGCAACTCCCGAGACACGTCCCGTCCCGAAGCATCATCATCTCGGCTGTGTGACATCATCGCTCCCCTCTACCAGCTGTCAGGGGCAAGAGCGAGCCACGGGCACAGCGGGAAGCAAGCAGGAGAAGCAGCCGTTTTGAACGGCTCTAACTGCAGGGGAGTTGGTAAATCACAATTGGCTCGGCCTCTGATCGAGTAGGATAAGCCTGTGACAGGACTGGAATAAGAATACTTTGTGGGTGGATTGGGCAGATTTTGCATCATTGTCTTCCAAGGTATATGATCCCCGTGGTAAGAGGTGTCAGAGTGGTTGTTTGAAGGTATTATGATGTTAAAAGTTTTTCAACTCCAGTTATATTTTTCTTAAAATCACCTTCCAATTGTCATAAAAATGTGCAAACTGACTGACATTGACTCTAAGTAAGTCTTAATTTCTTTTTACCATTTAAAAATGTTATAAAATACTTCACTGTCATTTGTGGCAAAAGTATTATTAATGTTGTTGTTGTTGTTCTTCCTTTCTCCTACTTGTCGCCCTCGTCCTCTTCCTCCTGAGAAGCAACAACACTGCTGTTAACATCTTACTGCATTAAAATTTTCTAAGTAGTTCGAAGTGTAATCCAGTTATCACTCAGTTCGAAGTGTAATCCAGTTATCACTCCTCCATCTCACAATATCAATGGCTAGTGTGTGGCTGAAATCGCACCTTATGAAACAGAGCCAGTTGCAATAGTGTTTCTGCCATGCCATCATATACCTGAGTGACTAAAAAGTTGCATCCGTAGCCACACCCACAGGTAACAGCCTTCCAAACAAACATCTTGCTGGAGAGAGCCAAGCAGCCTGTCTAAAAAACTGGTGAATTAAAGTCACTCATAGAACTGCAAAGTCTGTATTTTCAAAAATTTTCAGGGTTGCATCAAACTGCTTTGAGAGAATAATATTTGTAATCTGATTATCACAACATAATGGAGCCACCTAATGATACTTACCATAAAAATGTGATTCTCCTTGGGACATGCTGACTAAAATCTACATCTACATACATACTCTGAAATCAACCAAAAGGTATACTAGCCGGGAGGGAGGGGTACCTAGTACCACTACTAGTTACTACCCTGTTCCATCTCCATATAGAACAAGGGAAATACAAATGCTTATATTCATCTGTAAAGCCCTAATCTCTATGATCTCATTTTTGTGGTTTTTATGCAAAATGTAAGTTGGTTGCAATATAAATGTTCTGCAGTCCACATCAAATCCGGCCCTCTAAATTTCTTAAACAGTGTTTCCCAAAAAGAATGTCATCTTTCCACCAGGGACTTCCATTTGATTTCCCGAGGCACCTCAGTAACACTCGCGCATTGTTTGAAGCTACCAGCAACAAACCTAGTCGCCCTCCTCTGAATTGCTCTATGTCTTCCTTTACAACAATCTGGTGAGGATCCCCAACAACCAACAAAACTCAAGACATGGCCACACAAGTGTTTCATATTCACTCTCTCTTACAGACAAATCACATCTTCCCAAAATTCCACCAATAAACCTAAGTCAACTCCCCACCTTTCCCACAACTGTCCTATGCTCATTCCATTTCATATCACTGTGCAGCATTAAGCCTAGGTATCTAAATATGTCAAGCAGCACATTATTAGTACTGTATTCCAACATTACGGGATTGTGTCTCCTACTCACGTGCATCACCTTACATTTTTTCTACATTTAGAGCTATCTGCCATTCCTGACACCACCTAGAAATTTGGTCCAAATCATCCTGCATCCTTATAGTCATTCAGTAACAACACATAGGTTTCATAATCGGTTCTCCAATTTTCTGTTTGTTTTACCAGTTGGCACCATTGTGTCAGCATGAATAGCAGTCACAACTTTTCGGTCAAGCCATTTCACAAGCATAACATGGCCACAATTATTACTCCATGACTATCCGTTTACTTGTGGTTTCTTAATGGCAAGCATATTATTATTATTATTATTATTATTATTATTATTATTATTATTTCCCCTATCACTTCTCACTGTTCCACACAGATTCGTTTGATTTCTGTGCAAAAAACCAGCAAGAAGTGGGCTCGTATACCAGTTGCCTGTGTATAGAGTGTGACCATTGTGAAGGAATGGCTGCATGAGCTGTAAGACAAAAGAGCCCAAAATTTCCAGTGTTTTATCAAATACATTCAGCTGTGTTGATCCACCTATATACACTCCAGCCCAATAAAAGTGCTACACCATGAAGATGACGTCCTACGGACGCGAAATTTAATCGAAAGGAAGAAGATGCTGTGATATGCAAATGATTAGCTTTTCAGAACATTTACACAAGTTTTCTTTAATTTTATTTATTTATTTACATCTTTGAGCATTTTACATGCTATTGATGTTAGTTTATACAAATGAGACAGTTTAATACATCATGATACATAAAAAAAAAAAACACACATCTGAATCACATATAATTTTGCTTTTATGTATACAATGAGTACAGGTTAAAATATTAAGTCCTCTTTTGAGCAATCAAAAAATTCATCTATGGAATAGAAGGCTTTCTTTTGAGCCAGTTTTGTATGGTTCTTCGAAAAGATTTTAGTGGTGTAAGATGTGCTTCTGTTGGCAGTGCATTGAACATTTTAATTCCAAGGTAGGTATAGCTGTTTTGGTTTTTACTCAGTCTTGTAAAGGGCTGGTCAATCTTCTCTTTGTAACGTGTATTGTGACAATAGAATGATTCTCTCAATTTGTATGTCACCTTGTTCTCTTTAGTGAAAACCAGGCAATTAAGAATAAACAGTGATGGGACTGTCATGACACCCAGCTCTTTGAAGAGTGGCCTACAAGATACATTGTTTCTGAAAAACACCTGCAACACATCTGATAGCCTTTTTTTTGCCACATAAAGACTGTTTTCGCTCCTGCAGAATTGCCCCAAATCAATATGCAATACGTTATATGGCTATGAAAAAAAAGCATAATACAAGCTAATTAACATGTTTGCATTTACACATGTGCTAAGTTTGTGCAACAGATATATAACTCTTGATAGTTTATTGCATATGGAATCGGTGTGGATATTCCAAGCTTATAAAAATTGTAGCATTGTACCTCAAACTGATCTAAAAAGAAACAGCCCATATTATGAGGTTTTCCTCATGTTTGTCTGATTGTTTATAAAGGATTTTTAGATAATTGTGGTATCACCCCCCATAAGTGACCTATTATTAATACACCACAGCAGTCAACCATAGAACAGGTATAGCATGTTTTATTTATTTTATGATCTTTACGAAACAGTGATCATCTTAAGTGAAAGTTAGGTATAGGTTCATCTACATCTACATGCATACTCCGCAATTCACCATAAGGTGCGTGGTGGAGGGTACACTGTACCACTACTAGGCATTTCCTTTCCTATTCCACTCCCAAATTGAACGAGGAAAAAATGAAGGCCTATATGCCTCCGTACGAGCCCTAATTTCTCTTATCTTGTCTTTGTGATCTTTACGCGAAATGTAAGTAGGCGGCAACAAGATCGTACTACACTCAGCTTCAAATTCCGGCCCTCAAAATTTACTTAACAGAAATTCACGAAAAGAACGTCGTCTTTCTTCCAGCGATCCCCAATTGAGTTGCCGGAGCATTTCCGTGACATTCGCGCATTTTTCGAACCTACCGGTAACAAATCTAGCTGCTCGCCTCTGAACCGCCTCTATGTCTTCCTTCAAACCGATCTGCTGCGGGTCCCAAATACTTGAGAAATACTCAAGACGTGGTCGTACAAGCATTTTATACGCGGTCTCCTTTACAGGTGAAGTACATCTTCTCAAAATTCTCCCAATAAACTGAAGTCGGCTGTCTGCCTTACTCACAACTGTCCTTAAATGCTCATTCCATTTCATATCGCTCTGCAATGTTACGCCTAGATATTTGAACGACGCGACCGCATCAAGAAGCTCACTACTAACGCTGTATTCGAACATTATAGGATTGTTTTTCCTACTCATGCGCATCACCTTACATTTTTCTACATTGAGAGCTAGCTGCCATCCTTCGCACCAACTAGAAATTTTGTCTAAGTCAACCTGTATGCTATTACAGTCAGTTACAGACGACACCCTCCCACAGCATCATCAGAAAACAGCCGCAAATTACAACTTACTCTGTCCATCAGATCATTTATATAGATAGAAAATAATAGCGGTCCTATCACACTCCCCTGGGGCACGTCTGACGATACACTCGTCTCTGATGAACACTCGCCGTCGAGAACAACATACTGCGTTCTATTACTTAGGAAGTCTTCCAGCCAGTCACAAATCTGTGAACCTATTCCATAAGCTCGTATCTTCGTTAGCAGTCTGCAGTGTGGCACCGCGTTGAACGCCTTTTTGAAGTCGAGAAAAACACAATCCGCCTGTTGCCCTTCGTCCATGGCTCGCAAGATGTCATGTGAGAAAAGGGCAAGCTGAGTTTCACATGAACAATGTTTCCTAAACCCGTGCTGATTCATGGAAAGAAGCTTTTCCGTTTCAAGGAAATTTACTATATTCGAACTGAGAATATGCTCCAAAATTCTACATGAAACTGATGTCAACGATGTTGGCCTGTAATTGTATGGGTCAGTTCTCTTTCCTTTCTTATACACGGGAGTCACCTGGGCTTTTTTCCAATCACTAGGAACTTTGCGCTGAATTAAAGATTCGCTATAAATGCGAGCTAAGTAGGGGGCCAATGCCGCAGAATAGTCTTTGTAAAACCGAACTGGTATTCCATCCAGACCAGCAGACTTTTTCGTATTTAGCTCTCTCAGCTGCTTCTCTACACCGGAAATACCTATTGCTATGTCCCCCATTTCGGAATTAGTACGTTGATCAAATTATGGTATTTTGTGCGGTCCTCCTGCGTGAAAGATTTCTTAAAGGTTAAATTTAGAACTTCAGCTTTCCGTTTGCTTTCTTCTATTACTGCCCCGGAATGATCAACTAGTGACTGGACAGTGCGCTTTGACCCACTTATCGATTTTACATAGGACCAGAATTTTTTCGGGTTCTCGGAAAGATCTTTCGCTAAGGTATGGCTGTGATAATTATTGTATGCTTCACGCATCGATCTTTTTATAGACGCACGAATCTCTACTAACTTTTGCCTGTCATCATTTGCGTGTTCTTTTTTGAATCGAGAGTGCAACAGCCTTTGCTTTCTCAGCAGCTTTCTAACATTATTATTATACCACGGTGGATCTTTTCCATCCTTAATCGTCTTTACTGGCACATATTTCTCTAACCCTTTATTAACAATGCACTTAAATTTAGTCCACAATTCCTCTACATCCATAGTCCTGGAATTAAACGATGCCCATTCATTTTCTAAGTGCGATCATAAACATTTGCTTGTCGGCTCTTCCCAACAAAAACACGCTCCTAGCCTTCTTGATTGGTTTATGAACTTTGGTCACCATCGACGCTATGACGATATCATGATCACTAATTCCTGTCTCTACACAGACATCGTTAATAAGGTCAGGCCTGTTTGTGGCTATAAGGTCTAAAATATTTCCATTGTGCGTGGGTTGCCGGTTTAACTGCTCAACACAGTGTTCGGAGAATGTGTCCAAAAGTAGCTCGCAAGACTGCTTGTCTGTAGCGCCTGAAATGTAACTAGCGAAGTCCCAATCTATACTCTTAAGGTTGAAGTCACCTCCGACTAATATTACATGGCCCGGATACCTATTCACTACCTGGTGTAGTGAATGATTCTAAAACTGCTACAGCAGCACTGGGGGGCTGGTAAAAAGACCCAACTATTAACTTTACTTCTTTTAGACCTGTTATACGTGCCCAGATAACTTCACAGTTACTTTCAACCTCGATCTCAGTAGAAACAATATCTTTGTCCACAGTGATGAACACTCCTCCTCCAGTTGTATCAGATCTATCTTTCCGATATACATTCCACGCTTCACTAAATATTTCTGAACTTGCCACATCATCATTTAGCCAGCTTTCGGTGCCTAAAACTATCTGAGCACAATAACTTCTATGCAGCGCTGCAAATTCGGGAACTTTGTTTCTAATACTCTGTAAGTTCGCGGCTAATATTTTTATGTTCGAATTTTTGTTCCGAACGTGGCCTGAATTCGCTGTTTGAATGCTGACGGGCGAGTGGTCATCAGAGTTAGCGCCTAGCCTAAAAAAACCCCATGTGCACTCCATAAGTACTCTGCTACCCGAATAGCCGCTTCCTTAGTGTAGTGCACCCCTGATCTATCTAGGGGCACCCTACAATTCCCCACCCGATAACGCAGATCCAGAAATCTGCAGCCATGACTGTCACAGAGTCGGCAAAGCCTCTGGTTCAGACCCTCCACTCGGCCCAAACCAAAGGACCCCGATCAACCCTGGGAACAATGCTACAAATCGACAGCTCTGCTTGCACCCCGCGTGCAAAGGCAGCAGCCTTCACCAATTCCGCCAGCCGCTCGTAGGACCTGAGGATGTCCTCAGAACCCAAGCGACAAGCGTCATTGGTGCCGATGTGAGCCACGACTTGCAGTTGACTGCACCCCGCACCCTCGATAGCCGCCGGCAAGGCCGCCTCCACATCTCGGATGAGGCCCCCCCGGTAGACACACCGAGTGCACGTTGGAATTCCTTCCAGATCTGGACGCTATCTGCCTAAGGGGCTCCATCACGCGCCTAACATTGGAGCTCCCAATAACTAGTAATCCCCTCCCCCCGTGCACCTGCTCGGACCCTGCTGAAGGAGTGGCCACACCTTCACTCACAGAACGAACGGGCGCGGACGGATGTCCAGCCTCCACATTGGCCTTCTGCCTCGAGCGACACGAACGCCGTACAACCCGCCACTCTCCTTGCGGAGAAGGCTGCTCGACGACATCCGGTACACCTAAAGGTGCCTCGGTAGCAGGGACAGAGAGCAAAGCGTGAGACACCTGAGGTGTCCCACTCGACGCACCAGACTCCCCACCATCGTTGCACCCCGAGACAGCAGCCTGAAGATGGCTGACCGTAGACAACAGCACGCTCAGCTGTTCGCGAACTGGGGCCAACTCCTCCTGCGTCCGCACAGCAGGCACACACCCTATCCATCCTATCGATACAATTAACAGCAGAAAGTAGAAAATTAAATAATCAACTATAAAGAAGCCTAGTACTCTAATGAAGGCGGCTGGCTGCTGACTGAACTGTGGTCAGTGGTAACTACACTGTCGAATCAACAAAACAGTGCGGCAGCTTAGCGCTGTTAACGATGCGGCACTGGCGGCAGCTGGCACAGGTTAAACGAGAAGTTTTTATTGTTAGTATGTGAGGGCGCTTAGTGCCTGAATCTCCGGTTCAGAAACACTCAATCGATTAACAGTTGTACACTCGATATATATCATTTCAGTACTAGCTATCTTGATTGAAAGTATTCTTGGAAATTACCACAATTACCTTTACTGACCGGACAAGGGTACATAGAAGAACCTGTCAACCACAGAGCAGGTATGTTTTATTTATTTTATGATATGTTCGAAACAGTGATCAAGTGGCATCCATACTGACAGCAACTGTAACTTGATGATCATCAAAAACTTTAGCATGCACCACTTCGATTTGTTTACATTGGACAATTGTAACTCTGTTGCTTATTAGCCACGGCATCGTGACTCCTGATTGGCTACTCTGCCGTTCCTAACCAAGCGAGCGCGACGGCTAGCCACTGCCGCATAAACTGCACTTTTACCCATGATTTGGGCCTTGAATCCGAAACTGCAATTAAAAAATCGGGGTTCCCATTTAAATTTTACACTTGACACTCCCCACCCCCCACAAACGGTGGAAACGGTTCAGGTTGAGTATTATTTCCTAAGCCTCTGCCATCCGCACATTCTGGTGAACACCATTTTTTAATATTACTGTTTGTCCTAGTTATTCCGGTTTGTCGACTTAAAATTTACACCCTGTATAATGGACCAAATTGAGTTCAAGTAATTGGAGGACACTGTACGTTTTAATGTGAATTGCATTTGTTTATGTAACATAGCCCGTTCATTTACACTAGACTTCCTGATACATTAAAATAGTCACATCTCATGAACTAGTGATTGAGAACTCAATAATACATATATTATGATTTACTTTACCTTCAGGATATGAAAAACATATTCACCTCTTTCAAGTTTTCATTTAGATTGTTCCTAATGATGGTTTTAAGTTTCCAGAGCCCATACAGACATATAAGTTTTGCCCTGGAAAAATCTAGCTAAAAGATCAATGAATGTTAATGACCCAGCATGCGTAATGTTGGCAAGTCCTTTAACTTCGAGGAGATGAAATCGAGAATGCAAAAACATATCTGGAGCAACAGCTGTGTGGTATTTGCATTCTAGTGTCATCTGGTAAAATAAAACTCAACAGTAGATTTTAATGAAAACACTATTTTGGTTTAATGAATTTGTTTCATTTTTTTTTTTAATTCTTGTAGTGCTAAACAGACAGTGAAAAATGTATCGTGGAAAGCAACAGGCTTCCGTTTGTTTATGGAAAGTTTGTTTCTTGCTTCTTGCATGGCTGTTCAAAGCATTCTTCCCCATTTAAGAAATATTTATCTTTGTGTTGCGCCAAGAGCATAATGCATTCGTTTGTGATTTGGGATGACATGTAACCCACGGATACACTGTCTCGTATGAGCTCTGATATCGAGTTATTCTCTGTTTTGACATGATGGACAAACACGTCACTCTAAAACAAGTTGAATTACTTTGGTGGTGGTGGTGGTGGTGGTGGTGGTGGTGGACATGAGGGACCAAACAATGAGGTCATCAGTCCCTTCAACCCCAAATTGTATACGCCACGGAACCCAACGAAAAATAGGTGAAAGCCAAAAGACCATTACACTAGGAAATAAAATCGACTCGCAACAAGACTAAGACCAACCCAGGGCAGCAAATGCTACAGTGTCCGATCCCACAGCTCTGGAAGCGACCTCTAGCCTAAACCACAAGGTACTAATGGCACAGTGGTCAACGTATCATAGCTCCAGAGCAGGGAGAAATGAAACTACATTAAAATGTAAAAGAGTGGGGGGGGGGGGGCTGATGGGGATAAGGCTCTAAACCCCACAATCAGCCAAGAATCACAAACCCACTCACCCCGACCAAGCGAGTCCTAGAGCTGACAATAAAATCTACTTTCACGGAGGAAGGCAAGGACGCGATCAACCATCCATCGGTCATCCGCCAAAACTAAAGGCAATGCAGGCGGTAGGCCATAGTCGCCACGAAGTGTCGAATGGAGAGGACATTCAGTCAGAATATGAGACACGGATTGTATGGCTCCACAATCACAATGTGGTGGATTGTCATTTTGTAAAAGAAATCCATGGGTCAGCCTGCAGTGTCCAAGACGGAGGCGACAGAGGACAACTGATTCTCTCCGGGAAGGGCGTAAAGATGAACTCCAAGCTGCAGTTGTATCTTTGATGGTGCGGAGTTTATTGGAAGGGGCAGTAGCTTTCTAACTGCTATCCCATGAGGAGTGAAGCAAAGATCTGATCTGCACCCGCAGATCCGCACCCGGTATTTGAAAGGGAGACGGGCAGCAAGTAATTGCCGATCTAGCCAACTGGTCAGCTACTTCATTCCCTGTAATACCAACATGGCTTGGCACCCAGAGAAAGGTAACGGAGCAGGCAGCACGATGAAGGTCAGCAAGGAGTTCATGGATGGAAATAACTAAAGGATGGGAGGGGAAACAACAATCAATGGCCTGTAGACTGCTCATGGAGTCAGCACAGATTAAACCACGTTCCACGGCAGAACGTTTAATAAAACAGAGGGTTCTATAAATCGCCATCAGCTCTGCCGTAAACACACTGCATGCCTCTGGCAGAGAATGGCATTCCGCCCCAACAGGAGATGTAAAAGCATATCCGGAGTGGCCCGATGTTTTCGAGCCATCAGTGTAGAAGATAGAGGCTCCCTGAAACTCTTCTAGTACTGGGCGCACCAAACGCCGAAAGACCATGGGGGAAATTAAAGCTTTTGGGCCCTGGAAGAGATCCGCCCGAATTAGTGGTCGCGGCACCATCCACGGAGGTGTGCGTGCAGTAAAATGGGGGGCGCAATCTAGCGAAGGGAAATGGAAATCCCGGCGAAGAGAGGCAAGCCGCAGTCCGACGGGAAGGCCCGCCCACGGCCGGGTATCAGGGGGTCGAAGCCCTTCATATGCAAAAAGAACCTGGTAAGTGGGATGAGCAGGATATTGCCGGATGGCGATGGCATAAGACGCCAGAAGCTGATGCCGCCTGACCTGAAGAGGGCAGATTCCCGCCTTAACAAGGAGACTGTCGACCGGGCTAGTCGGGAATGCACCTGTAGCCAAGCGGACACCATAATGGTGAACCAGGTCTAATAATTTCAGGGCAGAAGGAGCTGCCGAGCCATAAACTTGACACCCATAGTCCAATCGGGACAAGATTAGAGCCCGATAGATACGGAGGATAGTTGTTCGGTCTGCACCCCAAGATGAATGAGCAAGGAAACGTAGAGCATTGAGTTTCCTCATACAACTAATCTTTAGGTGGCGAATATGGGGCACCCAAGTCAAATTTTTTGTCAAAGAGAAGACCCAGGAAACGATACTGTGCTACAACTTCCAGGCGCTGATTACCCAAGAACAGTTCTGGATCAGGGTGAACTGTAGTACGACGACAAAAGTGCACCACCCTCGTTTTTGATGAGGAAAACTGGAAACCATGGGACGTAGCCCACACTGAAGCCCGCCGAATGGCGCTCTGGAGCTGACGTTCAGTAGAGGCTACTGAGTAGGAGCAGTACCATATGCAAAAGTCGTCGACATACAATGCCGGGGTTACCAGTGACCCAACAGAGCTCACCAACCCATTGATGGCGATTAGAAAAAGTGTAATACTCAACACTGAGCCCTGGGGGACACCGTTCTCCTGTATCCGAGGGGAGCTAAAGGAAGAGCCAACTCTGACACGGAACAGGCGGTGGGATAAAAACTGACGGATAAAAATTGGTAAGGAGCCTCTGAGGCCCCAGTCATGAAGAGAACGTAAAATATGATGACGCCAAGCAGTGTCGTACGCCTTATGCAGATCGAAGAAGACTGCTACCAGATGATGTGTTTTAGAGAAGGCCTGTCTGATCGCAGTCTCCAGTCGAAGTAAATGGTCAATAGGGGATCGTCCCTCCCGGAACCCACACTGGTAAGGTGAGAGAGGTCCCCGGGATTCAAGAACCCAGCATAATCTGCGGGCTACCATCCGTTCAAGTAGTTTACAGGGGACACTTGTCAGGCTTATTGGTCGATAACTGTCCAGCGCCGACGGGTCCTTGCCAGGCTTGAGGGCAGGGACCACAATCCTCTCCCTCCACTGGGAGGGGAACACCCCTTGAAGCCAAATACGGTTAAAAACTTTTAGGAGAAATTGTCGTTGTGAGGGGTTAAGGTGTTTCAGCAATTGATTATGGATATCATCAGGGCCAGGTGCTGAATCACGAGAAGAGGAGAGGGCCAGCGACAGCTCCCAGTCAGTAAAAGGTTCGTTATATGGTTCCACCTGGTGAGAAGTAAAGCCTAATTTGAAGGTTTCGGCCTGGTGTTTCTGAAGGAGAAAGGTCGCCGGATATGAAGTTGTCGCTGATACATTGGCGAAGTGAGTTGCAAGATGTTCTGCAACAACAGATGGCTCTGTGCAGACACCATCAGGCAGGGCAAGACCAGGGACGGAAGACGGCCGCCAGCTACCTTGGATAGATCGGAGCATAGCACACACTCTTGTCAAAGGGACAGAAGAACCAAACGAGGAGACAAAATGCTCCCAGCATGTCCGCTTACTTTGTTTGATTAAGTAACGAGCTCTGGCACGCAGACGTTTGAAATTTATTAGACCAGCGAGCGATGGGTGGCACTTAAGATGCTGCAAGGCCCTACGGCGCTCGCGAATGGCTGCGGCAACAGTTGCATTCCACCAAGGGACAGGCCGGCGAGTAGGAGGGCCTGTCGACCGGGGAACAGTGGCGTTGGCAGCTTGGTTAATCACGTTGGTCATTTGGCTTATAATATCATCTATACAGCCTGAGGGGGAAGATGGGAACACAACCTGGGATGTATATAGCGGCCAATTAACACGACGGAATACCCAGCGGGGTACCCTGGCTCGTGGTAGGCGTGAGGGAAGTGAAAGGATCAACGGAAAGTGGTCGCTATCGCAGAGGTCGTCATACGCCGACCAGTGAAATAAAGGAAGGAGAGAAGGAGAAGTGAGAGAGAGGTCTATGGCAGAAAAGGTGCCGTGAGCGGCACTAAAATGAGTTGGGGAACCATCTTTGAGAAGGCTCAGATTGTGGTCAGTAAGAAACTGGTCTATGAGGCGGCCCCGGCTAGATGTATAAGCACTGCCCCACAAAGGATGGTGGGCATTGAAGTCCCCAAGGATGAGGTAAGGAGGGGGGAGTTGCTGAAGGAGGGCCACTACGGACGTGAGTGTAGGTGGCCTGTCAGGTGGAAGGTAGAGGTTGCAAATGGTCAATGGAGTGTCCAAGTGAACCCGGACAGCAACCACTTCCAATGGAGTTCGGAGAGGAATCCAGGTAGTGACAATATCTGTCCGGACCAAAGTACAAACCCCACCAGACACCTGGAGGGGACCAACCCGGTTCCAACAAAAAGCACGGAACCCACGGAGGGTCGGTGAATGTGCATCCATAAACCTCGATTCCTGCAGGACGACACAGGCCGCAGAAGAAAGAGAGATTAAACAGCTAATCTCCAAGAGGTGACGGTAGTAACCATTACAGTTCCATTGGATGATCACATCACGAGGATCTAGACGGGAAGCGAATGGCGTAACGTCTGTCACGCTGCTTTTTCAGTGTCCGTCACCAAAGAAGAAGGGACAACATCCATAAATAGCTGATCAGCCTCGGGCTCAATGGGATGAGCGAGTTGCGAAAGCACAGTCGGCACCTCCGGTGGTACCGGAGGGGCTTTATCTTGTAACTTTGGTTTCTTCTTCTTCTTCTTCTTCTCCTTCTCCTTCTCTTTCTCTTTCTCCTTCTCTCATGTGGGACGGGCAGGACCCACCCCAGAGAGAGGACTTTTGTCAGTTAGGTCTGGTACTGAGGAGGATCGGGTGACCTTTGAACTCACTGACTGGGAGTCCGATGGCCGGCTGGAGGTCGAAGATCTCCGATCTGGGGAACGCCGGGACGGAAGGCCCTGAGATAGGGCATGGTCACCGGCAGGCGACGGAGAAGGGGTGCACTTCTCCGGCTGGGAAGGGGTGGGACACAAAGGGAGGGCTACAGGAGCTACAGGAGAGGGAGATGTGAGGGAGGGGTGGGGACGGGGTGTAGGGGGGAGATGGGAGTGGGAAGGGGAGGGTGAAAGGCTAGACGATAACGTCGTAGCGAAGGTCGTCGCCATTTGCACAGGATGCAGACGTTCATATTTACTGCGGGCCTCAGGGTACGTCAAACGCTCCAGGGATTTGTACTCTTGTATCTTCTTTTCTTTTTTGAACATAGGGCAATCTGGCGACCGTGAAGAGTGGTGTTGATGACAGTTGACGCACACCGGCAGAGGAACACAGGGGCTCCCCTCATGTAGTGGGCGTCCACAATCACCGCATACTGGGACTGCTGTACAGCGAGAGGACATATGACCAAACCTCATACATCGAAAACACCGCATGGGAGGTGGAATGTAGGGCTTCACTTCACATCGATATATCATTATCTTGACCTTCTCTGGGAGGGTGGCCCCCTCGAAGGCCAAGATAAAGGCCCCAGTATCGACGCGGTTATCTTTAGGTCCCCTCTGAACGCGGCGAACAAAATGTACACCACGCCGCTCGAGATAGGCCCTAAGCTCCTCATCAGTTTGAAGGAGGAGGTCCCGGTGGAATATCACACCCTGTACCATATTCAAGGATTTGTGCGGGACAATTGTTACTGGAATGTCGCCAAGGGTGGTGCAGGCGAGCAAAGCTTCAGACTGGGCTTCCGAGACTGTTTTAATGAGTAATGAGCCAGATCTAAGCTTACCCATAGATTCCACTTCACCAAACTTGTCCTCTATGGTCTCGACAAAGAACAGAGGTTTGGTGGTAGTAAAAGTTCCTCCATCAGTCCTTGAGCAAACGAGATAGCGAGGAAAGGATTTTGCTCCTAACCGGCGAGCCTAGCCTTCCTCCCAAGGGGTAGCAAGGGAGGGAAACATCCTCTTATCCGCAGTAGCAGCATTAAACGATCTCTTCCTGTCTTGAGAGACGGCCGATGCACGACCATTTTGGAGTCTAACTCTTTTCATGGGGCTAGACGTCTGCCCTGGTGTCACCCACTCCGAAACCGGGGCTCTCTCCATGGGCGCCACCCAGCCTCAGCAATGGCCACCTGGCACGATGGCCATTGCCGGGAGTTCTGATACCCCCGAGGACAGGCATCAACTCCTTGGCTTGCATGGAGAGGTCGCAGCTCAGACACCAGTAGTGCGATCCCTGTGGTGTCAGGGGGCTCAGCCAAAGGGTACATAACAGCCCCCCCACATGGACTGGCTACCCGTGCTGGGGACCTAGCAGGGGATGGGGGCTACAGCGAGGAAAGGAAGTGGAAAGGAAAGGATAGGACCCGCGCCGTAGGGGCTAGGTTGGGAGTTCTTCCCCAATTGGCTCACACATTATCGGACAATTTTGGTATGGAAGGTCAAACCCCGAGGGGGACCAAACTGCAGACAAAACCAAAGTGCAGGACAATCGGTACCATGGGATAGCCAAGCCGTCATCCAGAGTACCACCGAGAGACGGGGTTGGAGAGGGTGGGAATGAGGAATTGGGATGGGAAGGAGGGGAACTAGGAGGGGTAATGCAGCCTGGGGAAAGCAGGAAAAAAGGCTGCAATGGCTCGGGGACCCGTGCGCGCCACACACGTACCCACAAAAGAGCTGTGGGCCCCCCTGGGGGGGAATTACTTTATCTGTGCGGGCACAGATATGGTCGATTCACACTTGGATTCACTCTATTGTTCTCTGCAACTATTGGTTCACTCTGATCCACCTGAGAAAGATGTAGATGGCGTTAGTCTCTAAATATATTTAACGATATTTTGAATGTATTGTTTGTTATAAGACAGCTGTTATAGCAATAAATTACAACTGAAAGAAATTGCCTTTTTGCAAAAGTCACGTACCGTATTACAGAGTTATACTTACATCTTTTTGGAGGACAAGTAGCATGTCAAAAAGTCACAATCAACAATGTTAGAACTGTATTTCATACGGGCTCGGCTAGCGCTCACTAGGTGGCGTTGCGTGTACGTATGCTTTTTGAAAACCCATTAACATATAACAAGGGGAATAATCTTTTGTGTTGACCATAAAATAAATAATTAATGCTGTTCTTGCTCTTCTATAATTATTACAAACGAACATAGGCGCCGACTTTTGAAAATCTTGGGGTATCCTCAGTGGCGTATCCAAGTATTTCTAAAGAAAAATAAATAAATAAATAAATAAATAAATAAATAAATACAAAGCAAAGCCAAAAACTTACTAAAAACATACACACTATCGATTATAAGTCGAAGTCCTTTTGTATTTCACTATATACTTATCCATTTTAACGATTTTCACACGCAAGACATTAACCCTTTTAACCCCAAATTTTATTGATTTATGAACAAAATATTCCTTTGCATATATCTACAAATAATGATTGGATTAATGAATATTGGACAGAATTTTTGATTATTTGTGTGCAGGATATGTTTCCTTTATCGTAACTAATAACATTTTCCAACTGTTCACTAGTACTTTAGACATTGGATAATTATTTAGTAATAAAGTTTTTAAATTATTTTGTTGCCTTTACCTTGATACAATTATTTGAAAGTATTGTTGGATTTACTCCAACTTAGACATCAAGCAATGATATATATTTCGACAATGCATTGTTGCTTAATGCTTTTTTTCCCCCTCAAGGTAACGGTAAGTAATCTAGTCACAATGAATTATTGGAAGCCCTGCAACGTTATTTACAATCCTTGAATAAATGCTTGTGGCTAGACGGACAGATAAAGATGAGGGAAGGGAAAGGGTTAAGATGTAATTCCATGCACAGGTGACACAGGTCAAAAAGAGCAGAAACTAAAATCCGACTACTATGTTCAATTGTTAACAAATTGTTGAAGCCTTAAAATTAAAATTCAGAAAAAAAATCTATTACTAGCTGTTGGGTTTGGAGAATTTTGTAGAGCTGCCAATTAAAACACAAAGACCTTGGCAAGTTGTTATGAGGACTGTCTGTTTACAGAATGTTTTAGCTAGACGGGATAGGGCAGTCTTCGCAGCTATGTCAGCTCACTGGTAACATACGTGGTTGTCAAAAGGTTACCTCAAAAGATACCGGGAATTAAATTTGTAGTATAAACATTTTTCAATGTATCGTACCAAACCCACTTCATTTCTAGTTATTTGATACAATTAAAGGTTGCCGCCTTCAGTTTACAATATTGATTTAACAAGTGGAATTCCATTAACATTCGGACCATTTAGAAACGGTCACTTCACTCACATGTGAACGTGGATTTTAATGCCTACGAGTTCAATTACCTGTTTAAAATAATCTATTTAGAGTGGCATCTTACAAAAGCCAGCCGGCCATCAATGGGATGAGAGAGTCGATTTTAATTACAGTCAAGAAATATAAAGTAAAGAAAAAATGATACCAAAATTTTCAGTGGCTTATGCCTGGCACACCCATTCAAATTTTGGGGTATGCTTGAGCGGCCGAGCATACCCGCAGTCGGCGCTTATGCTAACGAAGCATCACAATACCAACTTTCACAGAGTTTATAGTTAAAATCAACAAAATGCTTCCGTCAAGAGATTTTTCAACACAGAATCAGACAAACAAGATTTGTGTTGATGAGTATCATTGGGGGGGAGGGGGGGGGCAATTACGAAAATTGCTAAAATGTAGTTCAAATAAATATCGCCTTTCATTCTAGCTGTGATTTCGTAGTCGCGCCTTACGATAACATAACGGAAAACGTAACCTATAATTATAAAACTTTTTAAACCGCCCAGAAATATATTTGAAAATTTTTTTGTACACAAAATGAAGCAATGAATATTATTTAACCCACGGGCACTAGCGATCTTAGCATTTAGGTCACCGTAATTATAAAACGACTAGCATTTTGTTACTTTTAAATATTAAACTTTGAGGTTTTTTCTTAATAAAACTACAGGAATTACTTGTTTACACTTATTAAGTACATTTCGAACTGGTCGTGTAATCTGAGCAATAGGCTATAAACGCGAAAGATCGTTTAACTCTTAAAGCCGCGAGATCTCATGTGTTAAAAATCCCGGTTTCTGGCTGAAATTCAAGGTTTTTTTCCCGGTTTTCCCCGGTTTTTTCAAATTCAAGGTTCGGTGGCCACCCTGTTCATGGTCTGATAAATAAGTAGTATTAAAAAGCCCTATTTCAAACTTGCTTTTCTCTACATTAGTTATGACATTATCCAAACAAGATTCCTGCCTTGTTGGCCTATCATTTGCACAGTACATATTGTGAGACCTAAGAACATTGAGTAAATGTGTGTGCTTAGCTGTGATAATCCTAATGTCAATATTAATATCCCCAAATATGAAAATTTTATGTTGGTTGTACTTTTTGCAGGTGTGTGATTGTTCTGTCTAATACTTCAGAAAAAACATCAACACTGCTATCAGGAGTACGGTATACAGATATTACAATTAGTTTGGGGCCCAGCAATAGTATACCAGATTCCTCAAATACACTTTCAATGCAAAATTTGCTGATGTCAAGTTTTGTACAATTTGTCAAAAGATCATTGCTGATGCATATTGAAGATCATCCATAACTGTTTGAACTTCTACGAAAACCTGATACTAAACAATATTCTGATGGCACATAGAGTTGAACTTGATCATTTAGCCAATGCTCATTAATACTTAGTACAGAATTTTTACTTTTTCATATTAGAATACTAAGATCATCTATCTTGTTTTTTAATGATTGGATACTGACATGCCAAAATACAATAGATTAATTACAAGATAAGGGGGGAGGGCAGTTGACCTGTTTGAAGGCAATTCACTTTGTACTGTGCCAACATTAACAGTATTCAAACTTAATCTAAAAAAGATTTCTGATCCCACCCCAGCCTAATTTTCTCTGTAGTTGGTGTGTGAGATTTGTTTCTTAATATAGAAAGCACTTCTTTAGTGACTAGTTCTTTACCTAGCCCATTTAAATGTAAACCCTGGCGAGTATGGTATTTGCATCCAATGCAATTTACATTTATTATACTAATGTTTTTGAAATGTTTACACACTTTTCAAATTGTTGGTTTGCAGCACTTATTTCACAGTTAACACATCACCACAAAGGAAAATCGTAGTGAAGTGGAATATTAAGATCTATGACGTTTGTGCGTGTCAGTTGACCCAAACATTTCTTTAGTTCCCGCGTAGTTGGTTGGCGACACCTACAACGTGCTGACATGATGAAATTTCTTAACGATTTCTCATACACAAACAGCAGTTGACCGGCGTTGCCTGGGTGCATGAATGGCAAAATGTCATTTTTTCGGATGAATCCATGTTCTGTTTACAGTATCGTGATGGTCGCATCCGTGTTTGGTGACATCGGAGTGAAAGCACATTGGAAGCATGTATTCGTCAGCACCATACTGGAGTCCGGCATGATTGTATGGGGGTGCCATTGGTTACACGTCTCAGTCACTTCTTGTTTGCATCGAAGGCACTTTGAACAGTGGCCATTACATTTCAGATGTGTTACAACCCGTGGCTCTACACTTCATTCGATACCTGCGAAACCCTACATTTCAGCAGGATAATGCACGACCACATGTTGCAGGTCCTCTACGGGGCCTTTCTGGATATGGAAAATGTTCAACTGCTGCCCTGGCCAGCACATTCTCCAGATATCTCACTAATTGAAAACGTCTGGTCAAAGGTGGCTGAGCAACTGGGTCGTAACAATATGCCAGTCACTACTCTTGATGAACTGTGGTATTGTGTTGAAGCTGCATGGGCACCTGTACCTGTACACGCCATCCAAGCTCTGTTTGACTCTATGCCGAGGTATATCAAGGCCGTTATTACAGCCAGAGGTGGTTGCTCTGGGTACTGATTATTCAGGATCTATGCACTCAAATTGCATGAAAATGTAATAACATGTCAGTTCTAGTATAATATATTTGTCCGATGAATACTCGTTTATGATTTGCATTTCTTCTTGGTGTAGCAATTTTAATGGCTGGTAGTGTAAAGTCTAAGATATAGTCCATTTTGACATCAGCTATAGCAAAAAATTTTACACCAAATCTATGTCTTTTTCGTCTTTATATACTGTTTGAAAGACAAAAGACCTTCAAAAAGCACTGAAGACTTGTCTATGCAAAGATTTTCATAAAGATAAAAATTTTCACTATTGACTTTTCTAATGTCATTCAACACCCTCTCTATCTTGTACTATCTATTAATTGGTTCTTATTGCTCACATAAATGCAGCAAAAGTAGCAATAAATAGTGGTCTCTCAGCGTTGCCTTGCCAAACATTGGAGTTTTATCTTTAGACCCAACAATCGCATGTGCACACACACACACACACACACACACACACACACACACACACACACACTATCCATCCTACCACTGCTCCTGAAATACCGAAAAAGTGAAAACAAAGTATCTAAATAGTTCAATTTGCTACTACACTAGTGCTTCACTAACAGCTATCATTGAAATGAATAAATAAACCACACAACTATGAAAGTATGATGTCAAAGTCAAACAATTGAGAATATTTATCGTCAGAGTGGCATAATATTATTCAACATACATAGAAAGACACAAAGAAAGTGTGGAAGAATGACTATATATTGGAAAATGGCACTAAGTTACACATTAATTCACTACACTTTGACAGAAGTTCTAGAATACCCACAAATGTCGGTGACTGTGATTCGCAGTCAGATAACATGGTGTATACTTCTTGATGATACAGCCTGTTGCACCAAAACTTTATTTTTGTTTACACATAATTTATTTTCTGGTTTTTCTAATTACTATGTGAGACTGAATACTCTTCTGTAACTTATTTCAATTAAAATCATTATTATTACATGCAGTACAATGACTACAGATACTGTTGTCACTGCTGCTACCAGCACCACTCCTATGCCACTGCTACTACCATGCACACACAATGAGGACTTGTAGGAGAACATGGAATGTTGTTTATCAGATGGTACCAATGTCCCTTGCTACTGCCATCAATCAGTCTCACAGATATTTAATTTGGGCTACAAAATATAATTTTTTCCCAAAAGTATACAAATATCAGATCTTAAGTTTTGTATTACTATGAACATTTAGTTTAAAATAAAGTTACACAAAGTAAACAGTATATTACTTTATAACACAAAAACACATCACATCAGATTTCTGCTGCAATTTTACACTAGCACCTACAATTCAATAAAACGGAAACAAAATCATAGAACATTAGAATACATAAATATAAATACAGGACACTTCAAACCTGAATTAAAAGTGTAGTTCACTTTGAAAAGGAACACAAGCAAATTGGTTTGATTGAAACACAAAAACTGGCATATTCTCATGGTAAAAACTATAAGCATTCAATACTGTACAGAACACTTGGCAACTAGGGCTGTATCTTTGTTGGTGCATCACACACTAAATTTCTGCTTTTGAATATTTACTTGTCATTATTTTACACTGTTCACAGCACAAATTCTAATTACACGCTTTATACACAAACTTATGTTCAGCCCAACTCTCCCTAACAATATCACTTACACTTTGAAAAATGCTCTTTTGCTACAGAATCTGACTATAAAACACAAGAGAATATATATACAAATAATTGTGCCATTTAACACTTCTTTCTTTAACTTACAATGAAAAGTATCAGATAGTAATTAAATAAAGTTTTACTATCAGCGCATAAAATTTTGATGCAGGAGTAATCAAGAGCAAAGGACACAAAGTTAAAATATATAAACATCTTGGCCATTATAAATTAAATACAATGAGTTATCTCTCTTTCATTCAGTCTATGTATAACAACAGAGCAAGGTTTCAATTCTTTAACAGGGTCATCTGGTCCTATATACCTTCGATCTTTCACCAAAAAAATTGAATTGCTGTTACTGGTGCTATTAGTGTCAGTTAATTCTCTTTTAAAAACTGGTTTACCGGGATTGGGTACCCGCTCTAAAACTATTCTTAAATCTTTCAGTTTTTGTCTCTTCTCTGGAATAGGAATGAAATTCTCTTGTGCACGTAATTTTTCTGTTTTGACACGCGAGGCTCCCATATTCTTACTAGCCACCTGTTTACTGTTTAAGTGTTGATCTGGTTCACAACTGCTACAACATTTGCTTGCAGGTTTTCTGGATTTTGACCGACGTGTAAATATCCTTCTTGGCTGGTTACTGGTATTGATGGGTTTTGGAACTTGACCAGCTGTGTCTGAAGAATCTGTACGAATCTCCCCACTTGCTGCATCCTGTGCAATGGCACTGTTCAGACCAGCATTCCCACTTGTTGCATCCTGTGCAATGGCACTGTCCAGACCAGCAATCCCACTTGTTGAATCCTGTGCAATGGCACTGTCCAGACCAGCAATCCCACTTGTTGCATCCTGTGCAATGGCACTGTTCAGACCACCATTCCCACTTGTTGCATCCTGTGCAATGGCACTGTTCAGACCAGCATTCCCATTTCTTGCATCCTGTGCAATGGCACTGTTCAGACCAGCATTCCCACTTCTTGCATCCTGTGCAATGGCACTGTTCAGACCAGTGCATGTAACTTGTGATGCTGAATTAGGTCTTTTCCTTTTAGAGTTCACTCTTACAGAAATTACTTGGACTTCCTCGTGAGGAAGAGCGTTGTTATGTCCATTCACAGTTTTTACACTGCTTTGCTTGTCAGTCTTTGCAGATGATCCTTGTGATATGTCTGTATGACAAGATGGTGAAGCAAGTGCTTTCCATCTTAGAAGGTTGGCTGTGAAATTCCTGTTTACATCTGCAAGTTTCTTGCCAGCAATTTCCAACAGTTTATTAAAATTATTAATCAGGTCATCACATCCTTTTTTTTCATGAGACTTACTGTCTAATTCTTCCTGTACACATGTTATGCGGGTCAACATATATTTTGCAACATTCTCTGCTTCCAAGAGGTTTTCTTTGAACCACTTTGTATCAATGTTTGAAGGCAATTCTGGACAGGTCTGATGAGGCTGTGAAATATCCTTGCTTGAAGACGTGTCTTTAACCGAAGCAGAACAACCTGGTGACACATCACTTAATATATTTTTTAACAGACTGGTAGTCTCTACATTCGTAGTACTGGAAGTCGGTCTACTTTTCAGTTCGCTGTCTGGGTAACTTTTTAAATGACTTTCTGCAAGCAAAGAAGCATGCCTACTTTTCTCCCTTGCTACGTAAGCTTTTACTTCCGGAAGGTTTGCGAATATGGAGGTTTCTAAGGCCTGCCATCTAGGACGTACACCTGCACCTGTACCTGATACACTCTCTACCTGGGGACTATGCACAATATCTGATACTGTAACAGACTGTAATGCAGAAGGACTCCTCACTTGAATATACCCTTTTTTTGTTTTTGGTTTCAGAATGGACTTCACAGACGATTTTTCTGTACGCGCAGCTGTTGTTCCCGACACATTTTGAGAAATATGACCATTTATGTTGGGTTTATGCGTGGTAGTTGTGCCACTACTTGGGGGAAATTTAATACTGTTTCCAGGCTTTTCTTGTTGTTGACTGGGGTGACTAATTATAGGACTGGTACCTTGATTCTGTACATAGTGTGGTTCTCCACTTACCTGACTCGACTCTTTTGGTAAATAATGAAAACTGGCATTATTATTTACATACATTGGCACAAAACCTCCATCAGTCTTTCTTACAAACACTAAAGGTGATGGTCTACTTTGAAAACGAAATACTGGGTTTGACGGTTGTGGTACTGGACCAACTGGAGGACTACTGCTAAGAAGTGCACCTAAAGAAAGTGCATCAACTGGTACATTCTGCTGTGGAAGTCTTATACCTGAAGAATTTTGGGGGATATGGACAGGTGGCATAACAACCACTCGACTACTAGGTATAGTCTGACTACTACTGATAATGTTTGGTCTAATTTCTTGATTAAGAAACTGAAGTCCTGTAGTCGCTTGTGAATTAATGCCTGAAAAATGAGCCTGATTTATCAATGGACGTATACCAACATATGAGATGTTATGTGAAGCCACAGGAGTGTGTGTTCTTTCTTTGTTTGTATGGTTAGCAGTAACACTTTCTTCACTGCTTACCATTTCTTTGGCAACTGAACTGTCAGTAAGATTTTTTTGTGTGTCAGTTTCTTGGGAATCAGTTGACATTATTTTTTCAGTTTTTAAATTTTCAGTTGAATCCAAGGAAATATTCTTCAACATTCTCATTATAGATGATTTAACTCTTCCAGCTTTTATATATTCTCCAAATGTAACATCACTAGGCATGCCACTCTTTAAACGGGGTATCCGCCGCTCGACATTAGGTCCACAACAGAATTCTTGATTATGACCTGGACTTTCTTTCTCTTCCGCTTCTTTCCTATGAAATCACAAAAGAATAGTATTACAGATTGCAGCAACATCTGTTTTGGGTCTGATCATTGCATATCATCTTTTGTGAGTATAAGTAAGGGATGAGCAAACACCATGTCTTGTTCTGCCCTCTGTGAAAGTACTTTAAAAAAATGTTATATACTTCAGGGCAACCTTGAAACAAACAAACACACACACACACACACACACACACACACACACACACACACACACAGAGAGAGAGAGAGAGAGAGAGAGAGAGAGAGAGAGAGAGAGAGAGAGAGAGAGAGAGAGAGAGAGAGAGAGAATAATTACTGTAAATAGAGAAGTACTCTCTTAATTCATTTGAGAGATTACTGTAATTACTGCAATGTCCTTGCCCATCCCTTGCAGAGAGAGTATATTCTAGCTTAAGATGCTTATCACAACACAATACAAGTATGATTTTATTTATTTATTTGAGGTGGTGGTGGGGGGGGGGGAGTATAAACTAACAATGTTTTAAATCACCTTTCAATACACTATTCACAGAGAGAGGGTGTGCGAAACTTATCATCAGTGTATGATGATGTAAACGGGGGAAAAAAGACCACACTCAAAACTTTTTTCAGATCAAAATGTACATTTATGATTTTTATCGGTCTTGATCAAAATATAATGTAATAATACTATTTGATACCAACAGCTGATATTTGACAAGTAATATATTTTTGTGAGAATTTTACAACAATTTACACAGAAATCTAGGTATTGCACTATAATGTCATATTTACACCTTTTTAGAACTAGGGCGTAGTTGGTCGACCTTTGATAGAAATGCATACATCTCTTATATCTTTAACCCTCGAGTGGTCGCGTAGATGACAATAGTCATCCACTTACCTTTGAATTGCCACTGTTATTTAGTTTTAGCAACAATGAGGACTGGCTGCCAGGAGTCTGCAGGGCAAGGTTTGAGACACATTGTAGCCACACGTGTCAGTTGAAATTTGTCCTTCGCCAAGAGCAGTTGCACCTTCTTTTGCCAGGATGACATATGTCATCCACGCGACCTTCCACGTAAGTATTTTTGACTGATGTATTCCTTCATTATTTCACACACTTAACACTTTTTATCGCACATTACATGATATTAAATATTTTAATCGTATTTCTATCTCTTATTTAGTTATTTTCTTCTTTTATTTCAGTAAAACAAAGTTTCCATAATAGCGGAAAGAAATTCAGACCCTAAGATTTAGATGAAGTGGCTTGAAGAAAGTGATTCAGATGAAGATCCTCTAGACTGTGAGAGTGACATCAGTGACTGCGATAGTGATTATGTTGCATCAGAGAATCATAGCTCCGAGACAGAACAGAAGGCAACTGACTGAAGAGAGTAGCAAGGATTGTAATTTAAACGAATTTGTAGGTATTGATGGAAGCGCTAAGTGGTGCAAAAATGAATGCCGGAAAAATGTGAAAATTTGATCACATAATATAATAAATAATAATAATTTTGTGTGGCTCATTGGCCAGGTGCAAGTCTTTCAATTGGACGCCACTTCGGCGACTTGTGTGTCCCTAGCCTACCTCAGTTATCCAACCGGGGAAAGGGGACCTACAGCTTAACGTGGAATCCGAACCACATGTCGTTTGTGGCAACTCTTCACATCATTGAGAGGTGAAGGATGGGTTAATGCAGACTGAAAAAATTCTAGGTCTGACCGGGTTTCGAAACCATGACCTTTCGGTTTCCCGCCAAGCACTTTACCCCAAGACCACCAGGTCCGACACATAATATAATAAGCCACTTACTGGGCCAAAAGACAGAGCTCAAGATGCTAAAACAGAAATAGATGCATTGTGACTATTTGTTAATGATGGAATAATCAGTACCATTACAAAATATACAAATCTGTATATTCAGAAAGTTAAAAATAATTTCTCCAGAGACAGGGATGCTTGTCTATCAGATGAAATTGAAATTAGTGCACTGACTGGAATTATTTTCCTTATTGGTTCTCGCCATTGTAGCAGAACAAATACTAAAAAATTGTAGGATAACGAAAAGGATGTGGAATGGAAACCTGCTATTTATCATTGAGTGTGCATAGATTTCGTTTTCTGATGCACTGCCTCTGCTTTGATGACTACAGCACAGGAGCAGATAGAAAAAATTAGACAAGCTAGCGCCAATTTGTGACCTTATGGAACAATTTATAAACAATTTTCAGCGCTATTTCACACCAGGTGAATATCTCACGGTTCCTTTTAGGGGGAAGTGTTCCTTCCAGAAGTTTATTCCAAGCAAACCTGCCAAATATGGAATAAAGGTATTCGCACTTGTAGATTCTAGAATGATGTACACGGTGAATTTAGAAGTTTATTGAGGAAAACAGGAACCAGGACCGTATTTAGTCAGCAATGCTGGAAAAGATGTTATCTTTTTAACCAGACTCTTGTTTTGTACACTCAAGGAAAAAACAAATTTACGATTCTGGTATCTTCAATGCACGAGGATGATTCAATTGATGTATCTGCTGGGGACAAAAGGAAACCCGAAATAGTCACTTTTTACAATAATACAAAAGTTGGTGTTGATGTAGTAGATCAGCTTTGTGCCAACTATTTGGTGGTGAAGAACACAAGGAGATGGCCTGCAGTTATTTTCTTCGACCTTATGATCTTGTCTGGGATCAACGCATAGCACATTTACTCAATAAATAATGGCTATAAAGCAGTCAAACAAGATGATTTTATAGAGTCATTTTGCTGGAAGCTGATTTCACCCCAGATACGACGACGCGTCGAAAATTGTTAGGTGCCAGTCGAAATTAGGAGAAGAGGAGCTATTTTACTCAAGACAGAAATACAAAAATTCAGTCAAAATGACTGCAGGTGCATGAGGAAGATGCCAGATCTGTGGTCAAGCAAAAATAAAACTACGAGATGATCATGCGCAAAGTGTCTAAACTAGGTATGCTCAGATCATTGTTCTGACTTGTTTAATGACTGTTTTGAGTGATTTAATTTTCATTTATTAACCTTCTCAAATGGAACTGATACATGGTCAAGCTGACATTTGTAAAGTAAACTGAAAGTTTATGACATTGGCGTATTTAATGTTTTGTATTTGTACTTATTTTTATAAGATTTATAATTAAGAATAAACAGTTTTAATGTACATTTCATTATTTAACTCACATTATGTCAATAATAAATATTAATGAAAACATACATTAAATAATCCAAGAAAATAGAGACTCAGTGGATGACTATTGTCATCCACACGACATATTGTGAAACATTTTTTTAGGTCCAACCACTGGAAGGTTAAGAAAACAAGGAGGGGGGGGGGGGGAAGAAGGGAAACACACGAAACTGTTGCTCACCTCACAATATTTCAGGTGATATTGTCACACACAAACACAAGAAAGAAATGTAGTACCAATTGGAAAATTTGGCTGTGTAAACTTTGTGGAATTAAAG
Organism: Locusta migratoria; assembly: GCA_026315105.1. Taxonomy (NCBI): domain Eukaryota; kingdom Metazoa; phylum Arthropoda; class Insecta; order Orthoptera; family Acrididae; genus Locusta; species Locusta migratoria. The sequence continues at coordinate 49,922,266 of CM048746.1, read as the reverse complement.
TTCCTGCAGAAAATAAGTTTAATATGCAACAACATTATACTACCACCGAACAGATTAGCTGTGGGAAGTGAAATTCTGAAACTGACAGTGGGCAAATGTTGTTATTTGAATGGGCAGGTCCATCTTCAACTGTGCAATTCTTCAATACGTTGAGTGAGATGATGGTATCTTTCAACAACCCAATGAAGAAGTTAATGAATACACACTTCGACTGTACTTGGAGGAGCAAACAACTCTTCAAGTGATACTTGAATCTATCTTGAGAAAGAACTATTTATATGTGAGTTACAAGAAGGTGTATGACCAACACAAATTAATGTTACTGTCAAAACAGAGTGGATAAGCTTAATGTTGCAAATGTTGTAGGATGTGTTCTAGAAGTTGACTGCTAAACAGCGACAGAACGCAGTCGTCAAATGCTCGTCGTCTTTTATTTTACTGAAAAATCGAATTGAGGATGACTGAAACTGGTCACCTTATTAGAAAATAAAGTGTATAATTTTTTTGTGACTAGACTGATATTTTCATATTAAATTGTTGTAAATTTCTTGGTTATAAATCTCTCAATTGATGTTGTCAACATCTTTTTGACTCCAAGTTGCACCTTATTTACAATTATATAGTTTGCAAGGATTGGAGATTGTTTGTTATGAAGGTGTCAAGCGAATTTTTCTCCACTTTCGTAAATAAATATAATTTACATTTATTTTTTGGATGTGGTAGTCATGGTACTGAACTTTCTACAGCAAACATGTGCTCACTAATCTCTCTGATCACATAACGCATCCCCCTTCAAAATTGAAAATGAAAGATTCAATTATTCTTTGGCCACAGTTCGATACAGAGAACAAAATGGAAAACACGTTTTGAGGCAGTGATGTGTTTTACAGCCCACTTTCGGTTTATATTTAACAAAATACTATACATATATAAACACTACAATATAGAAAATTTTATATATCTATGTTACTTTATTTATTTATTCTTGAAAAGAGATAGTTTGCCTGGATAGTAATTACCTTAGTTCTGTACTGACAACAGTCACACAAAAACAAGAAAATAGAAACTAAAAACCTTTCCCTTCTGTTCCCTTCCACAACCCTTCTCACACACCTGATGAAGGAAAATATTTCCGAAAGCTTGTGTCATATTGTTCGTTTCTATTTTCATGTTTTTGTGCGACTGTTAGCACTACAGAAATAAGGTAAGTAGTACTGGCCAGCCAATATTTTCAAGAATATTTTAGCATCTCAGTGGAGAATTTCCATCATTAATTAATTTATTGATTTACTTATTGCCCAAAATATTTAATCAAATTTTTCTTTGACCTCTCGCAACAGTTTGTTGTTGTTGTGGATGTTTTGGGGGGGGGGGGGGGGAACTATGGAGGTCATCAGCCCCCATTCCATCATTGGGCATAGCAACAAAAGACCTGAACGCATAAAAGAGCCCAGAGTTGAGAACAACTAGAGGGGGAGGAATATCCCCCCGAGTCAGTTAAAGGACAACAAAGTCAGCAAGAGAGAACTAGAAACTTGACAATCAAACAAAGTCACCGAACAACGACAAGAAATAAAATGTAAAAGCAGACATCTGTGGCTGACCGACCGCAAGTCTAAAAACAGGAAAAGTCAGCCACACTGAAACAAATGGAAACCTCCCATCGGAGGTCATGAGAGGACAAACACAGACAATGCTGAAGAAAAGCTTTAAATGGAAGGGTAAAATACACTGTCACGAATAAAACCTAAAACAGTATCAGCCATTTTGGCATCGTCACTTAAAACATGGGATAATAGTGCAGGAAAATTAAAACTCCGCTGCAGAGTGGCTAAAACAGGGCATTCGACTAAGATGTGCGCCACCATCAGACGAGCGCCACAGCAACACACAGGCGGGTCCTCGCCACGAAGGAGATGGCCGTGAGTCAGCCATGTATGGCCAATGTGGAGTCCCGGCGGCAGGCCCGCATGGAGCCACACAGCTATCGTCTCCTTTATAGCCCTCAGTTTGTTGGATGTTCTCAGGCTACGCCACTCGGTAAACCAAAGCTCATGCACTCTATGTCGCAGCACTGTCCGCAGATCAGCATCCGAGAGGCCGCAACAGTTTGTACTTCGTCTATTACGCAAAACATTTTATATTGGCATCTTTATTTTCTACCTAATATTTATAATTATTTCTTCCCCCATGAATCTCGGACATGGCTGAGGTGGGTTGGGGTGGCTTGCAAGCCTCAACAATAAAGATAGCCGTACCTTAGGTGCAACTACTGCGGAGGGGTATCTGTGGAGAAGCCATACAAACGTGAGGTTTCTGAAGAGGGAAAGCAGCCTTTTCAGTAGTTGCAGGTGTAATAGCCTGGATGATTGATTTAGCTGGCCTTGTAACATTGGCTAATGTGGCTTTGCAAAACAACACTGGTATTCTACGGTTTGAAGTGTGGAATGTTAGATCCCCTTACTCAGAGAGGGAGGTTAGAAAATTTAAAAAGGGAAATGGATAAACTGAAGTTAAGATACAGTGGACAACTGAAGTTCGGTGGAAAGATGAACATGATTTCTGTTCAGAAGAGTATGGGGTTATAAATAAACAAAAAGTTGGGTGTATTTCAGGAGTGAGTCTAATGAAATTATCATAGTCATGATAGATAAGAGACCAACACCAAACACAGTAGTTCGAGTTTATATGCCAACTAGTTTTGCTACGATGATGAGGAGATCGAAGAAATGTATGAGGTGAAGGAAATTAATCAGACTGTTGAGGGAGAGAAATACTTCAGTTATGATGAGGGATCTGAATTCGACAGTAGGAAAATAAGGGAAAGAAAAATAGTAGAAGAATATGGACTGGGAGCCATCTAGTATAGTTTTTCAATACATAAATTAATTATAAGAAACACTTTATTTAAGAATCATGAAAGACAGTTGTGTATGTAAAAGAGACCAGGAGACACCATAAGGTATTAGATAGATCTTTAATGGTAAGGCAGATTTCGTGACAAGGGTTACAACAGTAAAATATATATCCAGGGGCATATATAGACTTTGAGCATACTTATTGGCTATGAACTGTACTCTAGGCTGAGAAAACTTCAAGAAAGTCGAAAATAAGGAAATGGAATCTGGATAAATTGAAAGACCCAGAAGTTCTCAAGAATTTCAAATGGAGCATTAGGCAACAATTGAGAGAAGTGTTGGGAAATAACACAGTAGAAGATCTATGGGTAACTTTGAGACAGGAAATAGAGAATGCAGCAGATGACAAAATATGTATAAAGGCAAGACCTACAAAAAATCCTTGGATATCACAAAAAATACTGACTTTAATTGATGTCAGGAGAAAATATAAAAACAAAGCAGGTAAAATGTTGTACAGACGAGTAAAGAAATGAGTGACAGTAAATACAAAATGGCTAAGCAGGTGTGGCTAGTGGGCAAATTCAAGCCTACAGAAGAATGTACAACTAGGGGAAGATAGACACCCCCTACAGGAAAATAAGAGACCTCTATATACAAGAAAAGCAGCAGTTTTAATATCAAGAACTCAGTTGGAAAACCAAAGAAGGGACTGCTCAAAGGTGGAAAAATATATAGAGGCACTCTGCAAAGGAAATGAACTTTGTGACAATATTGTTGGAAGGGAAAATTGTTGTTATTTAAAGGGAACTAAACGGAGAGGTTATCAGTCCCCAATTCCAAACAAAGGCGATTTAGCGCAGGTTACACCTAGATGAGATCATCGATTAACACCTTCAAAGGTAACCCACAAAGTGGAGAGAGTGAAAAACTACTACACTGATAAAAGAAGCATAAAACAATAAAATACTGAAGGCCCACGCCAAGAGATGGACACATAAGATTACAGCAGAATACTGTGGCAGGCTGATCAGAAGGATAATAATGGATGATCCAGCCACTCTGCACACACAAACTGCCAGTCAAAAATATGACCAGCAATACAAATGACAACAGATTAAAACTGTGAGTGGTTGGTGCCCAAAATAACAGGCTTAGGTACCACTATTAAATCATATAATAATAACCATTTGCTCAAGTAAAACCTAAACCACAGTTAGCCATGGAGGCATCGTCATCAATCAAAGTACAGAAGGCAGGCTAAAAGACTGCCACAATGCGGCTAAAAGTGAGCAGTCCAACAAGATGTGGACCACTGTCAACACAGCGCCACAGCGCAATATGGTGGATCCTCACGACGTAAAAGGTGGCCGTGCATGAACCCATGAACCACATATGGCCAATACATAGTCTGCAGAAAACAACAGACACTCTGTGAGAGCCCCCCCCCCCCCCCCAGAGAGGTCCTCTGCACAGCAGTAGAGGACTTTACTATGCATAGCTTATTCGGCTTAGAATGGGTGGACTTGAACAAGTCCCCAAGGACCTGGTGCGCCATTTGCAGCCTGAGGTCTTTATCCTGGAGCCCAATTTCCAAGGGCCGTTTTGTGGTGCCCTGCTAGGCCAGACGATCGACTCATTCATTGCCCGCAATGCCAATGTGGCCCGGGCTCCAAACAAAAACCACTGAACAGCCCAATGCATCAAGGGTGGATACGGCGTCTTGGATAGACCGCACCAAATGGTGCTTTGGATGAAAGTGGCCACACAGGAAGTCACTACAGACTACCCGGGGCAGACTCGGAAATGTCTTTGAGCTCGAGAGATAGCCACCAGCTCAGTCGTGAAAACACTACTCCCACTCGGCAAACAATGCTGCTCAACGTGCGCACCATGAACATATGCATACCCATCATGGCCGTCTACAAGGAAACGTTCTGTATATACCACTTCCGCACCATGGAATGAGTCAGTTAGTGCCTGGAACTGGCGACGGAGGGTCAATGGTTAAACAGAGGCAGTCAAGTCACTAGACAAGTCTAACCGCAGCTGCAGGCGGGGAATGCACCAAGGAGGTGTATGGAAAGGGTAGTGGAAGGTAGGAGGATGCACCGCCCGATGGCGACAGAAGTGCATCAGACGGGTTATGGGAGAAGAGAACTGGAAACTGTGGACAGAGGCCTTTTGGATGGCTCCCTGCAGTCACCGTTCTGCAGCACCAATGTTAACAGAGCTAAAATACATACAAAAGTCATCGGTAAACAAGGAAGAAAATACCAATGACAACACTGCGGAAGCAAACCATTTATAGCAATTAATAATAGGGGTACACAGAGGACGGAGCCCTCTGTATATAGTATTTTGAATTTTGTCTATGTATTTTCATTTCAGTTCAATTCGCATTTTAACAAACTGTGTAGTCTTCCTTTGAATGCATCACGACAGTAGTTTTTGTTTTCTCGGCATTGTAATCATGAATAGGGACTGTGACTGCTGTGTGCGGATACAGTCCGAGCTGGTGACACTTCGCTCCCAGCTTCGAGCTGTGTTAACCTTCCGTTGCACAGCTGGAGGCTGCGACCAAGGGGTGTCATCGTTGGCCGGTAGTGGGACTCCTGTCGTCTCCACCTATCGGCCTGCAGCACTGACAAGCCCTGATACTGCCAGCAATGAGGTTGTGGTTGCGGGGGAGGTCGCTCCAGTGCGTGGCAGGCGGTTGGTGTGTCTCAACCTGAGATCACCAATCAGCCTGCAAGATCCGGGCTTTCACAGAGGGTTGGTTTGCTTGTAGTTGGGAGCTCCAACATTAGGCAGGTGATGGAGCCCCTTAGAGAGGTGGCTGCCAAGGAGGGGAAGGAGGCCAACATGCACTCTGTGTGCATACTGGATGGGATCATTCCAGATGTGTAACGGGTCCTTCCGGATGCCATGAAGGGTATGGGGTGCTGCCAACTGCAGGTGGTAGCTCACGTTGGTACCAATGATGTGTATTGCTTCGGATCTGAAGAGATTCTCTCAGGTTTTGAGCAGTGGTAAAGATTGCCAGTCTTCCTAGCAACATGAAAGTAGAGCTCAGCATCTGCAGCATAGTTGACAGGACCGACTGTGGAGCTGTGGTACAGAGCCAAGTGGAGGGTCTGAATCAGAGGCTCAGACTGTTCTGCAACAATGTAGGCTGCAAATTCCTCGACTTGCTCCATTGGGTGGTGAGGTTGTGGGTTGTGAGGTTGTGGGTTGTGCTGTAGTCCATTACACGCAGGAAGCGGCTACACTGGTAGCGGGGTGTGTGTGGCGTGGACTTTCGCAGTTTTTTTAGGGTAGAGGGCGTTGCAGAAGCAGTAAATGGGCTTTCTCAAAGGGTGCAGGTCGATCACAGGAGAAATATAGATCTAGAAACTATCGGTATTACAGATGTGAATTGTCGTAGCTGCATCGGGAAAGTACCAGAACTTCAAGTGTTAATAGAAAGCGCTGAAACGCATATCATTATAGGTAGCGAAAGTTGGCTTAAGCCAGAAATAAGTTCAGCAGAAGTATTTGCAAAAGATCTAACTGTGTTCAGAAAGGATAGATTAAAGAAAATAGGTGGAGGCGTGTTTGTAGCCGTCAAAAGTAGTCTTTCGTGTAGCGAAGTTGAAATACCTCACAAACATAAGAAGTTAATAACTGTTTCCTTTTACCGACCTCCCGACTCTTGACGATACAATAGCAGAAAGGTTCAAAGAAAACCTGTGTCTAATTGCAAACACGTATCCGACTCTCACAATAATATAAGGTGGTGATTTTTTATTTACCCTCAATCTCTTGGCGAAATTTATTTTCAAGTCAGGAGGTACGCATAAAACATCATGCGAAATTGTATTCAATGCATTCTCTGAGAATTACTTTGAACAATTAGTTTATGAGCTAACTAGAATCGTAAATGGATGTCAAAACACACTTGATCTCTTGCAACAAATAATCCCAAGCTCATAACGAGCATCAAAATGGATGGATGATGGATGGATAGATATGATGTTATGGGCGCATGACAAGTAGGTCTTTAGTGCCCGTACAAGATAATTAGGCCATATGTGTGTCCTAAATAAAATGAAATGAACACAAATAGGGAACAGAAAGGAAAGTAACCAAACTAGCCAAACAACAAGGAGAACGAAGCAAAGACCCAACCAAACATGGCAAGATGGTGATCGTCAAAGGTTTACAGTCTTGGACATACTCAAAATGTCATGCCAGATGAGTGGTGGGCTAGCCATTCGTTAATGTCCTAAAACCTCCAGCCTAAAAGCTTGGGCCAGAGTCCAGAAAGTTCACAAAAATTGAAAACTTGTCACACTCGCCTCATCATCAGCTAAAACAGAGGGGGCCCACAAAGAGCCACCACTGCCCTAGCAGCACGGTAGAAAATACATTCCAGTAAAATGTGGTGTACAGTGATTTGCACACCACAAGCATTGCAAATTGAAGGGTCCTCTCAACGGAGTAAATAGCCATGTGTCAGAGGACAATGCCCGATCCGGAGACGTGTTAAGGCCACTTCATACTGCTTCAATGACTGACAGGATGTTCGCCACGGTCGGACAGTTGGTTTAACCAACCGCAGTTTATTGTTCGTCACTGCCTGCCACGCCTCCTCCCACAAACGAAGGGACTTCCACCACACCACAGAGAGGATGTCCGGCAGGGGAATGGCACAATGTGTAATATCAGAGCCTTCACAAGCCTCCTTGGCAGCCCGATCAGCCATTTCGTTGCCACGAATGCCGACATGTCCTAGTAACCAACAGAATGTCATTTGCTTCCCCCGCTGCTGGAGAGTGTTAATTCTGTCATGAATGAGGTGTACTATCTTCTCAGCTGGATACAAATTGCTTATGGATTGCAGCGCACTGAGAGAATCGGAGCACAGGAGAAACTTTGTGCCACGAACCCGCTGCATTTGCTCCAGCACCCGCAGGATCGCATGGAGTTCCGCTGAGAAAATGGAGTATGCAGGGGGAAGGCGAATCCTGATGATGGTGTTGGGAAACACTATGGAGCAGCCTAGCGAGTCCCTGTTTGGACCCATCCGAGTACACCACGCTAAAATCACGATGCTGATCTAAAATATTAGAGAACATAGAGTGAAATCTAAAATCGGAAGTAGAATGTTTCTTAAAATGTGTCAACTCTAAAAGTAATCTCGGCCACTGGAGGAGCCAGGGTGGACATTTACAAAACATGTTCCTTCGGTCCAGTGATAAGGGCTTCCCATTCGAAAAAAAATTTCTTCGTTAATTGGTCCCGCAATTATGCCTTCGGGGGGATTTAATGTTAATTGTTTGTGTTCTGCCATCAGCCTCCTTAATGCTGACCCTGCCATTTTCACATTTGTTTTAACACCTGCCCACTCACCCATCAAAACGGATGCAGGTATTAGTGAACACAGAGCTGTCGTAGCAAGACTGAATATCGAAAGTCCCGAAGTTACCAAAAATAGACAAAAAGTATATTTGTTCAGGAAAGCAGATAGAAATGAGATAACTTACTTCTTGAAAGATATATCCACTCGCTCCTAACACTAAACGTAAGTGTAGACCAGATGTGGCTCGAATTCAAAGAAGTGGTATCGACAGCAATTGAAAGTTTTATACCAAATAAATTAATAAAAGAAGGAGGTGATCCCCCTTGGTACACAAAATAGGTCAGGACACTGTTGCAAAAGCAACGGAAAAGGCATGCTAAATTTACACAAACACAAAATCCCCAGGATTGGTGATTCTACACTGAAGCTCGAAATTTAGCAAAGATTTCAATGCAAAATGCCTACAATACTTTTTACAACGAAACTCTTTCTCGAAATTTGACTGAAAACCCCAAGATATCTCGGTCATTTGTTAGGGGATAAACACAAACAATGCCTTCACTACGTGATAGTAATGGCGATCCTGCCAATGATAGCGCTACAAAAGCAGAGTTACTAAACATATCTTTTAGAAACTCATTCACTAAATAAGACAAATCCAATATTCCAGATTTCAAATTACAAACAGAGGCCAGATTGAGTAAAGTTGAAGTAGATATCCTCGGAGTAGTGAAGCACCTTAAACCACTTAACAAGAACAAGTCTTCTGGTCCAGACTGTAGATTTCTATCTGATTATGCTGAAGAGATATCTCCTTACTTAACAGCCATATACAACTGCTCTCTCAAAGAAGGATCTGTACCAATAGACTGATAAGTTGCACAGGTCAACCTATATTCAAGAAAGGCAGTAGGAGTAACCCACTAAACTACAGGCCTATTTCATTGACATCAATTTGCAGCAGGATTTTGGAACATATCCTGTATTCTACTATGACTTATCTCCAACAGAATGATCTACTGACCCAAGGTCAACACGGATTTATAAAATATCGTTCATGCGAAACACAACTAGCTCTTTACCTCACACGAAGTGATGAGTGCTATCGATAAGGGTTCTCAAATTGATTCCGTATTTCTTGATTTCCAGAAGCCCTTTGATACCATACCTCACAAATGGCTTTTAATCAAATTACGTGGTTATGGTATATCACCCCAAATTTGCAACTGGATACAGGATTTCCTGTCAGAGAGGACTCAGTTTGTAGTAATCAATGGTAAGGCATCGACTAAAGCAAAAGTGATATCGGGCATTCCACAGGGTAATATTATTGGTCCTCTGCTGTTCCTTATTTAGATAAATGGTTTGGAAGAAAAACTAAGTAGCTCTCTTAGGTTGCAGATGACGCCGTCATTTACCGTCTAGTAAAATCATCTGAAGATCAAAACCAACTGCAGAATGATCTAAATAAGATATCACTATGGTGTAAAAGTTAGCAATTGACTCGAAATAATGTGATGTGTGAAGTTGTTAACATGAGTATGAAAAGAAATCCATTAAACTTTGTTTATAAGATAAATCAAACAAACGTGAAGGCCGTAAACTCCACAGAATATTTAGGAATTGCTACTACTTCAGACTTAGACTGGAAAGAACACGTAGATAATGTCATGGGAAAGGTGAACCAGTGTTGGCACAACCTTAAAAGATGGAACAGAACTACTAAAGAGACTGCATGCACTACACTTGTACGTCCTTTATTAGAGTATTGCTGCCCAGTGTGGGATCCTTATCAGGTGGGTTGGAGGACATCGAAAGAGTTCAAAGAAGGGCAGCTTTTTTTGTATTGTCACGATACAGAGGAGACAGCACCATGGAAATGATACAGGACCTGGGATGGGAATCATTATAACAATGGCGCTTATCGCTGCGGCGTGGTCTACTTACGAAACTCCAATCACCAATATTCTCCTCCGAAAGCGAAAACATATTGTTGATTCCCACTTACGAAAAATCAGAGCTCGAACGGAGAGATTCAAAAGATCTTTCTTCCCGCATGCTATTTGAGAGTGGAACGGGAGATGAATAGTATAAAGGTGGTTCGATAAACCCTCTGCCAGGTACTTAAATGCGATTTGCAGAGTATCCCATGACAATGTAGATGCAGCAAGGGCAGTCTGGAATTTCTACTTGCTGAATGGGAAATGCTCAATATGTTCACCATAATTCCTCAAGAATAGTTGTAGTCGAGGAATAATGTTGTGAACGGCATTGTAAAGCATGTTTGGAGTTCTGGTGAGGCATTGGACCCAGATGTTGTCTTTCAGCATCCCTAGAGATGTTTGTCGATCATTATACACTTGCGACTTCAGGTAACCCCAAAGCCAATAATCACACGGACTGAGGTCTGGGGACCTGGGAGCCCAAGCATGACGAAAGTGGCAGCTGAGCATCACCAAATTATGTGCGCAAGAGATCTTTTACGCATCTAGCAATACTTTTCTAACCACATGACATTCCAAGCATGTGTGTCACTTTTTTACTCTCATATACATTATTCTGTGATTTATCAAGTTTTCAAATTTATACTGACTTTTTGATCACCCGGTGTAATGAAATTCATTTGTCTTTATATTTTTACAGGGTATTTTTTTTACTGGTGATCATGGCTATTGCAACCTTAAGACTGATATTTTTTACATTTCTTCTTGCTTTTTTTTTCCAGTCATATAACACTTCTGCTTTGCTGAATGAAGCTGTATTTTCTTTTCGGCACTGATGTTGAATCCAATGCCTTCTTCAAACTTTTCTTCTTAGTTAAACACTCGTTCCAAAAAGAGTGAGACTATGGTTATCCAAAACTTAGGATAAAATCTGAAACTTGTTTCACAGGGTATATCTTTTAACTTCTTGAAAATACTAAAGATTCAAGACAGGTAATTTATTATTATTAATGATTGTGTTTAACTATTTTTTGTTAACTTCTCCAAAGACACATTTTTCTTCATGAGACACATCACTACCTGCTTTATTCATGAGTCTCCACAACCAATTACCCATTCATGTGCCAATGCTAACACCACGACAACAGTAGCTATGACTACTGTTGTGGCATCGCTATTTGCCACAACGCCGGCAGTCCGCACAAGTTGCCACACCACTTCAAGATGACACGATAAATCGCTCCACGGGACTTCGGCCACCAGGACTGGCTCGTCATCCTTACCCCTCTGCCTTGCTTTGCGTACCAGCCAATCTGAAGAAGAGGGCTCAGCTAGATGTGCCAGCACATCTCAGTCATGGGAGTTCAGCCTACAGACTACCAATAGTATAGCAGAGTATGAATCAGAGCTATCAGTGCTACTATTCCAGGAGATCCATCTATAGCCACAATCTGGAACACTACTATTCACTGTAGTTAGGTCCTTGCATCAACAAGCACCTCACCTAATGTTGATTGTTATCTTCAACTTTAATAAAAGTATATGTGAACTAATCACTCAGTTGCAGATACGGTCCACAATCCTTGCTAGCCAAGGCCCACCTTCTGAAACTAAGCATCAGGACACAAAAACCATCATCACAGGATGCTGGTACAGCGGCAGAGGATTGTGTGGCTACCAGCTACTGACCTCTGACGATGTTACACAGTAGAATTAATGGGTTGGCATACCCTACCAATGATGAACAAATTTAAGTTTTCTGCTGGCTCTATATTGGCCATGCTTGGATGACAGTCACCTTCTCAGTCATGAGTACTCTCCTCAGTGTCGTGTGGTGCACATTTGACAGTCGTCCACATCTTATTGCAGCACACGAAAGTGCCACAACACGATGTGGCATGGACTCAACTAATGTCTGTAGTTGTGCTGGAGGGAATTGAAACTGGGCATCCTGCAGAGCTGTCAATAAATTGTAAGAGTAGAAGGGGGTGGAGATGTCTTCTGAACAGCACTTTGCAAGGCATTCCAAAAAATCCTTGGATATCACAGGACCTACTAAATTTAACCGATGAAAGGAGAAAATATAAAAATGCAGTAAATGAAACGGGCAAAACTGAGTACAGATGACTAAGAAATGAGATTGACAGGAAGTGCAAAATGGCTAAGCAGGAGTGGCTAGAAGGCAAATGCAAGGATGTAGAAGAATCTATAAATAGGGGGGAAAAATAGATACAGCCTACTGGAAAATAAAAGAGATATTTGGAGATAAGAAAAACAGCTCTATGAATATCAAGAACACAGATGGAAAAATAGTTCTCAGCAAAGAAGGGAAAGCTGGGTAGGAAGGGGAGAAGAAAGAGATGACAATGAAATAGGAGATACTATACTGAGAGATGAATTTGACACAGCACTGAAAGACCTAAGTTGAAACAAGGCTCCTGGAGTAGATGACATTCCCTCAGGGTTACAGAAGTCTCTTGGTGAACCAGCCATGAGAAAACTATTTCACCTGGTGTGTAAGATGTATGAGACAGGCGATATACCCTCAGAATTTAAGAAAAATGTAATAATCCACATTACAAAGAAAGCAGGTGCAGACAGGTGTGAAAACTACAGAACCATCAGTTTAATAAGTCACGGTTGCAAAATATTAACACGAATTATATACAGAAGGATGGAAAAACTGGTAGAAGCCGACCTCGGGGAAGATCAGTTTGGATTCAGGAGAAATGTGGGAACACGGGAGGCAATACTCACTTTACGGCTTATCCTAGAAGATAGATAAATAAAAGGCAAACCTACATTCTAGCTTTTGTAGATTTGGAGAAGGCTTTTGACAATGTTGATTGGAATAAACTGTCAAGTTCTGAAGCAAGCAGGAGTAAAATATAGGGAGCATAAAGTTATTTACAACTTGTACAAAAAACAGACAGCAGTTGTCGGAGTTGAAGGGCATGAAAGGGATGCAGTGGTTGGGAAGGGGGTAAGAAAGGGTTGTAGCCTTTCTCCAATGTTATACAATTTTTACATAGAGCAAGCTATAAAGGAAAGCAAGGAGAAATTTGGAGAAGGAATGAAAGTTCAGGGTGAAGAATTAAAAACATTGTGTTTTGCCGACGACATAGTAATTCTGTCAGAGACAGCAAAGGACCTGGAAGAGCAATTGAAGGACTGCACAGTGTGCTGAAAGGGGCATATAAGTTGAACATTAACAAGAACAAAACTAGGGTAATGGAGTGCAGTCTAAGAAAATCAGGTGATGCTGAAGGAATTAGTTTAGGTAACGAAGCAATAAAGGAGGTAGATGAGTTTTGTTACTTGGGCAGTAAAATAACAAATGATGGTTGCAGTACAGAGAATATAAACTGCAGAACAGCAATGGGTAGAAAAGCTCTCTTGAAAGAGAGAAATTTGTTATCGAATATTTATTTAAGCCTAAGGAAGTCCTTTCTGAAGGCATTTGTGTGGAGTGCTGCCTTGTATGGGAGTGAAACATGGACGATAAACAGTGCCGACAGAAAGAGGATAGAGGCTTTTGAAATGTGGTTCTACAGAAAAATGCTGAAGATTAGGTGGGTATCACGTAAATAATGAGGAGGTACAACAGAATTGGGGAGAAAAGGAATTTCTGGCATACCTTGACTAAAAGAAGGGATCGATTGTTAGGACACATTCTTAGATATCAATGAATCGTGAATTTAGCATCGGAGGGAAGTGTTTGGGGAAAAACTGCAGAGGACAACCAAGTAAGCAGATTCAGACAGCTGTAGGTTGCCGTTCTTATGTGGAGTTGAAGAGGCTTGCTCAGGATAGGATATTGTGGAGAGCTGCATCAAGCCAGCCTCCGGACTGAAGACAACAACAACAACAACAACAACAACAACTACTACTACTACTACTACTACTACTACTACTACTACTACTACTACTCACCCTTACTTGCAAAACTTCAGAGTCAATTTTCTCAAGAATTTGCATCAACTGGTTTTGAGTGTTTGTTGTTAGAGTTCTGAACTTCACATACCATAAATAACAAAGAATTAAACCTGTAGGGGGAGGGAAGGCAGGGGAGAGTAATTCTTAAGGTGGACCTTCTGTTCAGTGTTAATTCCTGAAGCAGAACACAAGTTCACTGCAGGAGAGCACCTGTAGCATGACAGCTATTGTACACACACGTGTTATATTCCTACCATACTGCAAATGCTGTACCTATTAAAGCACTGGAAATATCGTTCCATAAAAATAGGATGAACACTTATAATTTCAAGGATTTAATACACTAGAGTACTTTAGGCACAAAAGTTTTAATAGTGCTACAAAAAGTAACTGCTTGCAAAGTTTTAGAGAGTGGTAAAGCTCAAAGCACAGATCAATAATACACAATGCTACATCTGCACGACACATCATGCATCTGTTTGATGTCTCTTCACCTTTACCATTTTGTTGCACACAGCACAGACCTGCTATTTGTTATTTGTGCCTGGGTCTACTTCTGGGAAGAATATTCTGGTAAGTCAGTGACAGTCACTGACACTGTTGCTGTTCAATGGTACTGTGTTCTTAATTAGTTACAAACTCATCTATCAGCTGAGTCATGAACCATAAATAGTCCCCCTGGTTTCCAATACTACGGGCAAGCTCTTAAGTATCACATTCATTTCACGGAACTGATGCACAATTTGGGGCGAAAATCATTAGAATTCGTTATTCGTTGTGGTGAGAGCTATTTGCAAAATTTCTTTCACCAAATTTCTTCTCATCATAATAAGACAAAAACGATCAAAAACAAAAAGATTTAGGTGTTTCTTTTTCCTCACACGCTATTAGAAAATGGAATGGTGGAGAAATAGCATGAAAGCAGTTCAATGAACCCTCTGCCATGCACGTATATGTGATTGCAGAGTATTTATACAGATTGCAGAAACAGCTACATTTGACAAATGCTGAAACATTTTTTGCACCAAATGTTGTTCTGCCTTCTTTCTATAAGGAAAGATTCTCGTACCTGGTTTTTAAGTTCATTCCCTCCCATGTTCTGGTTGTAGCCAAAAATAAAGAGTGGTATCTGAGTCACTTGCACCTCTTCATCTTTTTGACCCACTTCAGGTTACGGTAGTAACACTAAAAGTGGGCCTTTACGATTGCCTTTTGACAGCTCAAAATTTAAATGAAAAAAATGCCTTGACCGTTCATCTGACATGGAAATTGAATATGTGAATTTGTATAGGAGACATTTCTCTTTTATGTTTTTTCAACGTCTCACATTGTTTCAGAGGAATTTGCAAAAATAACGGCGATTTTACAATGTCTGTCTGTCTGTCTGTCTGTCCGTAAAGTGTTCGTACTTTTAAAGTCGAACCCTTCAACCAATCATCACCAAACTTTTTGGACATAATTGTAGGCCGCCAGAAACCAGAACCACACTTTTTCGAATTTTTCAGACAAAAAAATACGATAGTAACAATAGCAAAAGCCGTTTGCAATGTAATTCCATTTGCAAACTAACCGTTCATCTGACACAAAAATTGAATAACCGAATTTGTAGAGGGGAAATTCTCTACAACCTCGCTCTCTTGTGTTTTTTTCATATCTCGTATCAATCGAGCGACATTTGAAAAAATGACAGAGATTTGACACCATCCATTGAATTTACAAAAACCAGCCGTTCGGCGATGACATCTGATATTCCTCACCCAGAACTCTCTAGTATACACCATCTTGTGTTGCTTATTTGACGATTTTCTTATTAAAACTTACACATTGTCATTTCAATGGCGCACTGAAGAATTAACAAAAACACATCGGTCTTCGTACAATAAATGATAATTTGGTGTCTAAAAATGCCATATTACCATCAGTTGTTTATTTTATTTTCGAAGTGTTTATTCACTATTTATGCCATATATTGAAAGTCATTAATTAAATGTTTGTCTTTGACATGGTTGCTATGGATGCTTTTAACATAGATGGTATTACTTTTCCTGTAGTTCAGATAACATAAACAAAGTCATACTCTGTTCTGCGCTAAAATAAAGAGCAAATATTCTATTTCACACCATGATTACATTTACTTTTACAGCTAAAATCACAAACAAAATCAGTGTGGTAATACTGAATTCCATATAACTCTAGTACTTAATATATATAAGAAGTTAGTACTGGGTCATTCCATGTCAATTCAATCAGGGGTTCCAGCTCTTAGCCTCAGATTTGCCTGAAATTTAACATACCTATGCTACTATGTGTGGAAGACTCATGTACAAAGTATTAGGTTCCAGTAACAATTAGTTCCAGAATAATAGCTTGTGAAAGACGGTGGTACCAACCGAAAAATGCAATGCGTCTTGGGTAATCCAGCTTCAGAGCCAACTTCAGGACTAAATAACTTCAGAACTATTTCACCAATCTCAGTGACATTTTTACCACATAGTAACATCCTCTTAGGGAACACACTCCATGTGTCAAAACACTAACAATATGTTTCTGAGGGGAAATAAAAAAAATCAAAATGTAATTAAATACTTATAATGTGTTAAAAGATACATTTGTAGGTGCCCATCATTCCAAATATATTTCATTCAGGAAGGGGATAAAAATTTTTGTTGTAAGCCTCATGTGCGCTAAACACGCACCCAACATATCATGGCTACATCTGTCACACATACTCAGTTACATGCACAGAAAAAAAAACTGAGAAATCACCTGAAAAACCTGTATATTCTAAGTGCAGTAGCACGAAAGGGACATGCGGTGTCAAAGCCAAATTTTGTGCACTGTTGTGTTTGTTGTGGTCTTCAGTCCACAGACCGGTTTGATGCAGCTCTTGACGCTACCCGGTCCTGTGCAAGCCTCTTCATCTGAGAATACTACGGCAACCTACATCCTTACTGCATTCGTCCCTTGGTCTCCCTCTACAATTTCTATGCTGCACACTTCCTTCTAATGCTAAGCTGATGATTCCTTGATGGCTCAGAATGTTTCCCACCAA
This sequence comes from Locusta migratoria, assembly GCA_026315105.1. Taxonomy (NCBI): domain Eukaryota; kingdom Metazoa; phylum Arthropoda; class Insecta; order Orthoptera; family Acrididae; genus Locusta; species Locusta migratoria. Next base: position 49,905,133 of record CM048746.1, on the reverse strand, counting down.
CCTATCCCTTCTCTCTTAGTCAGGATATGCCAGAAACTCCTTTTCTCGCCAATTCTGTTGAGCACCTCATTAGTTATATGATCATTCGCCTGTAGTACCACATTTCAAAAGTTTATATCATCTTTTTGTCTGAACTAATGGTCCACGTTTCACTCCCATACAATGCTACATTCCCGACAAATGCTTTCAGAAAGGAGTTCCTACAATTTAAACTAATATTGCATGGCAAAACATTTCACTTCATCAGAAAAGCTTTTCTTCCCATAACCATTCTGCATTTTATATCTTCTTTACTTTGGCCATCAGAAGTTATTTTGCTACCTCAATAACAATCTACTACTTTTATTATCTCATTACCTAACCTAATTCCTTCAACATTTGCTGATCTGACACTACATACCATTACCTTTGTTTTACTCTTGTTAATGTTCATTTTATACCTGCCTTTCAAGACACTGTGCATTTCGTTTAATTGCTCTTCTAGGTCTTTTGCTGTCTCTGACAGAATTACTATGTTGTCAGCAAATCCTAAGGTTTTTATTCCCTCTCCGTGGACTTTAACACCCTCTCCAACTTTGTCCTCTAATTCCTTCACAGCTTGCTCAATGTATATATTGAACTACATTGGGGAAAGGCTACAACCCTGTCTTACACCCTTCCCAACAACCTGCGACCCTTTCATGCCGACTCTAATAATTGCTGTATGGTTTTTGTAAAAGTTGAATATAACTCTTTGCTCTCACTCTATATTTTATCCTTGCTACATTCAGAATCTGAAAAAGTGTATTCTATTCAACAAAACTTTCTCCAGATCCACAAATGCTAAAAATGTAGGTTTCCCTTTCCTTAATCTATCTTCTAAGATAAGTTGTAATGTATTGCCTTGCGTGTTCCGATATTTCTCCTAAATCCAAATCGATCTTTCCTAGCTTGGATTTCTACCAGTTTTTCCATTTGTATGTAAATAATTTGTGTTAGTATTTTGCAACCACGAGTTCTGTAATTTTCACTTTTGTCTGCACTTGCTTTCTTAGTAATTCCTTTCCTACAAGTTCCAGCTTTTCCTAATGCTTCAGTATTCCTACTCATAGGATCTTTGAACAGGTAAGGACTGTAGTATTTGTCCAGATACACATACATACCAACACAATAGGACCCAGCATAACACCTCGATTCACCAGGAATGCTCTATCAGAAACAGGCTTGGTACATGACTTGAGGATGCTTTGAATCAGACAAATTTGCTGCAAGTTTCACTAAGTAATTGGTACCATCTAGTGATTGGTTCTATAAGTAAGGATATGACACCTCTTGCTTAATAGTCATTCTCCGATAAGGGTTGCCCGCCAATGCAAGGGGAAGCCAATCTCCCCCCCCCCCTCCCCGCTCGCTCTCTCTCTCTCTCTCTCTCTCTCTCTCTCTCTCTCTCTCTCTCTCTCTCTCTCTCTCTCCACTCACTCACCCCCCCCCCTCTCTCTCTCTCTCGTTGTCTGGGGTATTGTCACTTTCATTTCCTTGAAAAGCAACAGAAATGGTAAAATATACTAAACTGCCATGGGCAGAGCTTGTATAGTCCCCATTTCTGATGGTAGGCATGTATAATGCATCTCATTGCTAGTTCAGTGCCACCAGTTTTGCTGACTTAGCTTATTATGTTCATCTGTATATGATTATTTTTGTTAGTTTTGTTATGTTCTAGTTTCATTTTTCCTGATGGCAGGTACAAAGGAAACAGTGTACAACTTCTACTTAACAAAAATGCTGCTGAAACTATGCTAATGTTGAAAGCAGCTCACAATGATGGTGTTATGGGAAAAATTCAAGGGTAAAAATTACTTACTTGATTTCAAATTGTGACATGTCAATTGATGACAAACCTCATTCTGGTCATCCTTCAACGCCAATATCCTCGGAAAAAGGGGGGGGGGGGATTAAGAGTGCTTGTTCTCACAATAGTTTTAAGAATATTCATCAAAAAAAGACCCTATTGGTAGCAGACAGGAGACTTTTTCCATCACAACAAGGAACATTCACACATTGCTATCTTTGTTAAACAGTCCTTGGTTCCACTGCCCCACGCACCTTATTCACCTGACACAACTCAGTGCAACATTTTATTTCCATGCATGAAACACTGAATATGTGATTCTTGACTCGCCTTGAAGATGGCTGTAAGGTTTGCAGCTGAAATATCGGACAAAGAATTGTCGCTGTCCCGGGTAAGATTGTTGGCTCGGTAGTACAGTGGTAGAATGCCAGACTACGAATCCAAAGGTTGGGGGTTCGATCCTCGCTTTGTCCTTGGATTTTTGTCTGTCACTTTAATTTCTTTCACCTCTCTCAATGTTGCTGATATAATGTTGAGTGGCAGCACAGTTCAGAATTTACATTAAATTGTAGGTTCCCATACCACAGGCTGGGAAACTAAGAATTAAGGTTAGAGAAAGGTAATGGCATAACGCCTCCACACAGGACCTTGTATAGTAAAGCACTGTGATGTTCAAACAACTCTTTGGATTGTTCACTGCTTTACTTTTTAAGCTTGTTTGTGAACAATTTAAAAACCAAATCCTATTCTCCTCTCCCCCCCCCCCCTCTTCTTCTTCTTCTTCTCCTCTTTAGGTAGGTACCCTCATCCTATTGTTTTACTCATGCAGGCATGACTGCCCACTCACTGGTTCAGCTCAGAATTCATGTAGGTGATCATGGGGTCAAGAAAGAATTCTTGATTCTCAGTGGGATTTTCAGCATTAAGAGTATGTGCTCTTTTAGTATTTCATATGTAACATGCATTACACAATTCTCTTTACTCTAGGACACTAGGAGTTGTCCTAATATTGTGCCCCATAAATTAGGATTTAACAATATTTTAGAAAGGATAGACTGCTACTCGCCATAGAGATGCCCAATGAGTCGCAGAAAGGCACACATAAAGGAATAAACAAAAAATGTTAATAATAATATGTTGGGAACAACTCGCCGTCAAGACGAACATTGAGCCACCGACAGACACCAATAAAAGACACACAAATACACACACAATTCTAAACTTTTGGCTGCAGTCTTCCTCAGAAAGAGAGCACTCATCCACACAATCACTCAGGCACACTCATCCACACACATCAGCCATCTCTGGCCACCCAACACGGAGACTTTTTTTAGGGGACCAGAGATGGCTGACGTGTGTGGATGAGTGTGCCCGAGTGATTGTGTGGATGAGTGTTCTCTTTCCGAGGAAGGCTGCGGCTGAAAATTTAGAATTGTGTGTGTGTGTGTGTGTGTGTGTGTGTGTGTGTGTGTCGGCTCAACATTTGTCTTTACAGTGAGTTTTCTCTATCTACATATTATTATTAACATTCCTTACTGGACCTTCCAGAATAAACAAAAAATGAAGCTGTTAAGCCTTCATCTGTCTCAGAGGATGCACGCAAGTGCACACAACAGCCAGCCACCTCTCTTAGGCATCTCTGTAGTGAGTAGCAATCTATTCTTTCCAAAACATTGTTGAAACCTTTAAGGTATTTCCATTGTTTGATAAATTTGGATTTAAAGTGTTAATTCCAAGGCATCCTTTTTTATTCTACTCCTAAGTGAGTTTGTCCCCAGCTAAGTATCTAGAGAAATATGACAAATACTCTGGCATGTTATATCTCAGAATAGACATTTTTAACAGTTGAATACCAGTCCATTTCAGGGATAGCAGGAATTACGAATTGTAAATTATTTGAGGAATTATTGCAAATTATCAAAGTCTCATATGAGAAGGTTCATGAAATGGACAGCAGTGCAGCACAGAAGAAACTACATTCTGTTGGTAGAGTGCTGGTAACTTATCTGTTTGTGTCAAGATATAAACCATTTGGTCATCAATCAGTCTATGCAGTTTTTGAACTCTGGAATTGATTCATCAGTAATCACAATTGGCACGGTAGAATAGATGAGTCTGTATATATCTTTTGGACATTTTTGGCACATTGGATTGACAACATTTTTGAGCAGGGTCATGTTCTTTTACCCAGAAAAAGAATATAGTGGGTCAAATGGTATTTGATGGTACATATGTAGATAGCATAGTTAAGTAATAATTGAAGTTGTAAGGGGGACAAGAGGCTCATTTAGGAGATACCAGTTGCGTCACAGATAAACTGCAACTAAAAGGCACAGCAACAATGAGTTTGCCAATCTGTTGGACAGGTTTAAACAGTCTAAATACGGTAGAAAATGATATTTGTAAAGTAGCAGAAAAGTTGGGGATCTGTACTCCAAGAAGTATTGCTGAAGTTTCTCCTGACCCTTTTGTTTAAACTGGCACCCTGTGGTTGGCAGTCTGCAATTCTCATGTTTGAAAACCTGCAACAGATATAGTATTAAAATAATATGGGAATGTGAGGCTGGACATCTGAATATATATGAATACTTGTGAGGAATACTCATAAATTCAAATTCCTGTTTTAAGGAAGGGGGTGGTACTAGCAAAATATTAGCCCCAGGAATCGACTCCACACAAAAACTTGGACCATAATCCTAACGATAAAGAGCTACGCTCTTCTGAATGTGTAGCTTTTGTACTTTTAAGCACACTTGTTGTTTGTCACTCAATGTATTGTACAGCAGAGTGATAACCAGCCCCCCTTCTAATTGACAGGATGATGAAGGCAAGAAAAGAGGAGGGAAGTGGACACATTTCCCAAACATTGTTATCAAATCTTGTTGAAGAGAGACTGTTTTACATAAAAAGATTATATAACATGTCAACCTTACCCATGTGTGTTCAGTATTATTTTAAGTATCGAAAGAATAACTCCAATTTAACGAATCCACTTTTAACCTTTAAGTGGTCAAGCGGGGGGTGTTCAAAACACACCAATCATCCTTATCGATGGATTATTACACCATGGATAGGAGTATAATGTCACGTTCTTATGTACCTTTCTAGGATGTAATATGAAAGCATTGAGTAACAATAGAATCTACAATGGTATTGCAAGTTCCACGAGAACAGGCAACAATGTGCCTCGGGGTTTTGTCGGAGCCCTGCACAATACTCTATGTAGCAGTATTGTGAGAAAGCCACAGTTGGGTTTTGGAGCAGCTGCTTATATTTTGTCACTCTGTGCAGAGGTCTTAGACAAAACTTTCGGAGGAGGAGAGGAAGAGGAGGAAACAGACAGTTTTGAAGTTCTATCTCATGACAGTGACACGGAAATGGAGGATGACGACAACCTGAACTAGAACTGCAAGTCAGTGCAGCAGATAATGAAAGCAAGCACAATATTTTTTATTGGAAAGGTTAAGGTTACAAAATGGATAAAAAGTTGCCCTAGTCGCAACATAAGAACTAGACATTCAGACCTCATTATTCAACTCCCTGATGTGAAAGCTATTGCAAAATCTGTGAAAACTGTTGTGCACAGTTTTTCGGTATTTACAAATGACATAATAATTAGAACAATTACATTGTGCACAAATATTTACATACAACACATTGGATCAAATTTCACAAAAGACTGTGATGCCAAATGACGAATGAGGAAGAAACCAAATCTCTTCTGGGCATTAAAGGGCAGGACACTGAAATTTGGAAGACTTCTAGTACACAAATGGTTTTGGAATTGCAATATTTCATGCAACAATGAGTTTACGGAAGTTTCATTTCTTGTTGCATTGTTTGCAATTCAATGACATCAAAGACAGATCGCAGTGTAGAGAACTTTATTGCCTCGTGTTTGAATTATTCTTGTCAAACTGTCAGTAATTATACTGTGTCTGGTTACAAAACAGTGGATGAACAATTGATTGCATTTAGAGGTAAATGTAGTTTCCAACAATATATAACAAGCAAGCCTGTGAAATACAGTTTGAAAAATTTCACCTTATGAGATGCAAAACGTGGAAATCTATGTTGGGAAACAGCCAGAAGGTCCCTTTGCACTGTCAAACTCGCCTAAGGAGACAGTAAATATAATTGTACAGCATATTGAAGGTACAGTACACAATGTGACAATACACAAATGGTTTTGTTTCATGCCACTCACTGTAGAGATCCTGAAAAAGAATCTTACAGTCTTAGTAAGGATAAGAGGGAGCTCCCTCCAGACTTTGCATTTAGAAAGGATATCACTACAGTTTCATAAGTGGCAAAAATGTTTTTCTTCTACCTCAAGAAAAAGTAGACACTGGCCACTTGCCTTATTTTTCTGAATTATTGACATTGCTTACATTAATGCCTTCACCATATATGCAAATAATAACAATGAGGTGATTTCCCAAAGAATGTTTTTTCATGTTGTCAGAAGGTCATTAGTAAATACCATAGTGTGCAAGGGAGCAGCCACTCACTCCCTGCCTAAAGAAGTTAGACAGAAAGCCGTTAAAGTGGCAGGAATTGAAGACGGCAACAATGTACCACCTTCTGAACAAAGAATGCTTAACCCCAGGCACTGCACAGTTTGTCCTCTGAGTAAACATATAAAAGTTAAATCGCATTTCGCACGATGTTTTAAAGTTATGCTTGTAAAGCAGATGAGAAATGTATGTGAAAGTGTTATGATAACGCACCTCTGACTGATTTCTTAAAATGTTTATAATGAGTTGACTGAACAATTGTTTAATTATGTATATAGTGCCTTATACCTGTAATATAGTATGAAGAATTTCAGAAATAAATAATTACAGAAAGTATTATAAGAAAATGGGAATGATTGCATATGTTGCAGATAACCCAATTTAATACTAACATTAATATTAAACTAAAATGATTATGTACTATGAGATAACATTCTAAACATCCATTTGTGTAGTAAACACATTCATATCAGTGATATGCTGCACAACAATGTCATGATGACCACTTTTATTTGGGGTGTTAACACCCTGCATGACTATTCAGTGTTTTTATCAGGAATCTAAAAATAAATAGGGACTTAAGGGACTAACCCCCCCCCCCTCTCTCTCTCTCTCTCTCTCTCTCTCTCTCTCTCTCTCTCTCTCTCTCTTTTTAGGGGGGGGGGGGGGCAGGACCTAAAAAAACTTATTTCGTATCCCTGTTGGTCTCTTAAACGAGACATCAATAAATTGCTTTTTAATGAACTACCCTACCCAATTACACATTTTCTTTATTTAATTAATAAATAAGTCTTGATTTTACTTTATTTCTTTACTGCTGATGTGTTTTGCCCTTTTGAGGCATCTTCAGAATGATATATACACAAACTGTGTTAGGGCTTGAATATTTTGACTTCGTAGTTTGATTTATGCACATCAGAAGACACAGACCTATTGTCCTGCAGCTGACCAAAAAGTGAGAGACAAGTTAGCAGTATATAAATAAAGTGCAATCAAGGCTTTTTTTAATTTGCAAATTGTTATCACAGCAAATAGGTGAACATTACAATTTGTTTTTATTGTGCTTCCTAAGCCCCGCAAACACCAATTTAACGACTGCAGTTTGCCATTACAGCACAACTGTACTCAAGTATAACATTGTTGCATGCAAGTGTTGTCATTTTTATGCGAGTCTTGCAATATATCATAACAGATCGTATCAATTCCATTTTCAGTATGGCTATGAACTGATGAACATTGAAAGATCCGCAGTTTTAAGGGTTTGAATGCAGTGTAAGAACACTTGGGGGCAAAAATATATTTGGAAATCTATAGTACCGTATTCCACATTGTTGGTGATCTACAAGTTAAAAATTGTCAACTTTAATTTCAATTATTTGACTGCTGCACTAAACTTAAAAAGTACTCACACATGCAAATCTCATCTTTACACCTAATCATTAATAAAATATCATAAGACAATGCCAACCCAAAAGTAGTTACTATACCAATTGAGTCTCTCAAGTGTATTATCATGACTTTCACAGCCACAGCTAACAACCTAACCAGGGTTAAGACTATTCTGTTTTTAACAAATATTTCTATCATAATTGGCAAAACTCACAGCAGAATACTATTATTTTTCCAACACTTTGAACAATCCCAATTGTAAGGAAAAGTCCACTTTTAAGGAACAAACATGAAACATTTTGCAAATTAAAATCGTGTGCAAATCCATTTCTGTTTTGTTTCTTTCACAGAAGTAGTAATTTCTTCAGTTAATACATAAGGTATCACAATAATTTTCAACATGTGGGTCATGACCCCCCAGGGGGATCACAAAGTCAGAGGAAGAAGTACTTGCACCCTAAAGTAATTAGGGGTCAGTAATACAAAACTTACGTGAAGTTTATTTAATGTTAAAATTAAGGAGTTCTTTGTGTAATTTTTCCGTAACCGTCCTGTCTGCTTGTTCAACTATTAAAAACCTCTTATCTGCAAAACTACTTCACGTAGTTGCATGCGGTTTTCACATGTAACTTTAGCGTAACTCTGGACAACATATAGATTTCGTTTCATAAAAATCAGATCACTTAAAAAAAATAATTTCGTAATTTGTATTTTTTTTAATCTACGACAGTCATGTCTGTGTCTCTTTGAACACATTTATCTCCAAAACTACTTGACGAATTTTCATGGGGTTTCACACATAACTTGAGCATATCGTACGGTTACATGAAGGCTTCAATAATTAAAATGGGATCAGAGAAAAAAAGACTTCATAATGTAATCATTTGTTTAAAAGCCATTGTGTCAGTCTATTTGTTGAGGATAATTTCCAAAAATACTACACAAACTTTCATGGGTTTCCACAGGTAAATTCGGACTAGTTTGGAGAGTAACATAGGCTTCATTTCAAGAAAATCAGATCAAAAGAAGGAAAGATAACGTAATTTGAAATTTTGTGTGTATACTACACTTATAAGTGTGGTGCAGTAGAGGAGTAGTACACGAACTATCATGGGGATCATACATCAACTGAGAGTACCTTGGAGTAACATATAAGTTCATTTGATCAAAATCAGATCAGGGGAAGAAAAGTTATAGTAAATTTCAAGTTTATGCTGTATGCTATGCTTGAACTGCAGCATAGTATAGCAAAGATCCAACAGGTGCTGTTACTTACATAGTATACCAAATAACACATATGGTGATGCTGCATTTTTTATTCACATAACTAAGGTGTAATACAATGCAACAAGGGCTACGATTTTCCTTACAGCAGCAGTGTAGTGTATTGAGTCGACAACGGCCGTTGAATCCTTTCTGAAAAATCAGTCACATACAATGAGGGAAATAATTCTTTGTGTTGATAATAAAATAAATAATTAATGTTGTTCTGATCAGTAAATTAATGATCCCTCTAAAGCGAATATTTTGTTGCCAACATTAACATACTAAACCACTGCCACTGCAAGTAAAATTTAACCTAGGAGCAACCCAAAAAAATAATTTTTTTACTAGCTGTAACCTGCATGCATGCCTTGCAATGTCATGAAAAGAAAAAAAAAAAGTGCTTCTTTCCGTAGATATCATTTGAATTAAAAACATAATGACGTTCTTTTGCGTCTCTTAATGTTCTAATTTACATAATAATTCTTGGCAAGGGAACACGAATTTATGTAATTTCCTTTCTCATTTTGGTGTGTACTTATTACATCATGAGTCCATTCTGTTTAGGAATGCATAGAAAACAGTGTAGTACAGTACATAACAAATGGAGGCTCTGTTAGTTTCATAGTGCACCAGTTGGCGTTGCTGCATTTTTAAATATTTTTTAATTTTATTTATTTATTTATTTTTATTATGTTTATGTCATAGAACAGCAACAAACCACTAAAGGTGCTGTTGGTTTTGTAGTGCTGCAAAGAACAATAAATGATCGTGTTGTGCGTATTCCCTCAGTAACATAAGTATTTTGAATTAAAAGCCGCAATCTTCTCTCTGCAAATACAAACTACCATTGAATAACGACATTTCTTCCCGTCTATCAAAATTCTAATTTACATAAGAATTCTATGCAAGGGAAATCGAATTTATGTAGTTCCCTTTCTGATTTCGCTGTATCCTCATTACATTTTGATTGTGTTCTGTTTAGGAATGCCTCGAAAACGCCATAGTACAGGAAAGGACAAAGTGAGGTGATGTTAGTTACATAGTACACCAAATAACCAATTATGGTGTTGCTGGTTTTTTTCATTCTCACAACTATGCTGTAATACATTACAAGAAGGGGTACAATGTTACTTACGGCGGCGGCATCATGCGCTGATGTTGGCAACGGCCGTTTAATGCTTTTTCAAAAATCAGTCACACAGAGTCAGGGGAATAATTATTTATGTTCATGATAAATTATTTATTTCATGTTGTTCTGGTCAGTAAATTAATCATCCTCCTAAAGCGAATAGTTTGTTGCCAACGATAGCAAACTAAACCGCTGCCACTGCAAGTGAAATTTAACCCAGGTAGGAGGAAAAAAAAAAAAAAACCATATGCTTTGTAATGTCATGGAATAAAAAGAAGTGCATCTTTCACAGGTATAACCACTAAATTCTACAAAAGAGTAGAAATATCTATGAAGTGAGTATTGCGTTCTCCGCGTCTTCTGAACATTAATCAAGAATTACTAAGTGATATTGAGACAAATCCACTCTTTCCACACATTTATTTGCTATTACAATTGGTTTGTACCGCACTGGCTGCAAAGAAGCCACACCTCCTTTTCTTAGAGCAACCACATTAGCATGAAATAATATGTAAATAAACATGTCACAGAAGCAACAAGAAAGTTGAGGAAGAGTCGCTAAAAGGGCCATTTACACATAGTGCATTAACCGAACAAAAAGGAACCAAAATAAAACCAGCAATTAGTAGATTTTTCCCAATATCACGTGACATTTCCACCTTAATGTTGAGGACACAAAACCTGTTCTGCACATCTGAATGCTCACTCCAGAGATATTTCTGCTCTGTGCCTGCCACTAGAGATAATATACACACGCGAGTGACAAACTTGTATGAAACCTCTCTGCTTTAATAATTATCAGTACAATATTGTGACTAAAATTTGTAATTACTTACTTTTGGTGCGTACAATATTAAGATACAGAAAGAAGACTTCTTTTGCAGAGACAATTGCACTTAGTTATAATGAAACTTCTGAACATATAGTTCTATTATACAAGGTCAATTTCAACATTGTGCTTTATGAAGTAATCGCTGCAGTGCGTGGGGGCATGTATTAGCTGAAAGAGTGGTCATTGCTGCTAACACAGCCAAGACACTGGAAACACTATATTTAATGGAAAGTTCTATACAGACGATCAGCTGATACCATTCCTTCAACAATTACCCAGACTTACTTTATCGCACATTGACACCACCAAGACGTCTTATTTAAACAGACATGAACTGCTCTGTTGATTTAATTGCCAGACTTTCAGCATTCGTCATGTTTTCAATAATAGGGAGCACTGCATACAGAATAACTACATTGTCCCCAGTGCTACAATGTAACATACTAATACACTTCAGCTTAAACTTACTGTGAGAGAAACAATTTAGTACTACACCATAGAACCAATATGTGGCACTGTTATTATTACTATTACTTTTTCTCATCTCAATGACAGAAGTGTTTTTCAGAAGTTTATGCGAAACAGGACAATTGCGTACTGTAGTCTTAGCTTTATGAACACAACCTAATACTGAATTTACATCATTCCCCAGTAAGGACTTAAATTAATTTCAATTTTGTATGAAAAAATTTATGAACATTAAACTTTTCGACAATGACTTCTCCTATCCAAGATGTCAAATTTAAGTAGAACCGAGTTTATTGACAGAGCGATCCAAAAAGGATTCTTTTTCTGATGATAGGTACGGAACCGGAAAAGGTTTCATATACGTAGGCATAATTTCTCAGTACTTAATTACGACGTACCTTACCTTAAAATACATGTTTTGCAAATGTCTTTCAAGCACCGTTACATTTAGTGTGCCAGCTTTTGTAATATTGAAGTATGAATAAAAAATCCACCAAATACGGCACATTTGCTTCCGATCGCCTGAATTGGAGGCTGCGCAACGCGATGTTCATTTGTTGTAGACCGCGTGATTATGTGGCTAGCGAATCACAGCACAAAGAAGAGTATTGTCGTCGGCCAATGGTAACCAAACCTCACCGCCGCGCAACATGCAAATAAGAATTTTTGACGTTGGAAATTAAATATGCGGTAATGTTTTTATATACGAAACCGCACAATGGTTACAGGATGTGAAAATTAACGCCTTAACATGAATTTTCAATTATTTCATTTTCGAAATCCCTTGATTACACTTTCAGCGAGACGATAAAATAAATAAAACAAGCTATACCTGCTCTATGGTTGACAGGTTCTTGTATGTATCCTTGTCCGGTCAGTAACCGTTACTGGCCTCGTAAAATGAAGATTTGGAATTAGTTGACGACTGTTTCGTACATATAAAATAAGTAAAACGTGCTACAGTACTTTGTAGTTGAGAGGATAAAGTGATTCTAAATCGTCATTTTACGAGGCCAATTACTGTTACTGACCGGACAAGGATACATACAAGAACCTGTCAACCATAGAGCAGGTATAGCTTGTTTTATTTACCCTGTGACCTGTACGAAACAGTGATCAAGTAATCCTAAATTTTCATTTTACGAGGCCAATTACTGTTACTGACAGGACAAGGATACATACAAGAACCTGTCAACCATAGAGCAGGTATAGCTTGTTTCATTTATTTTATCGTCTGTCTGAAAGTGTAATCAAGGGATTTCGAAAGTGAAATACTTGAAAATTCATGTTAAGACATTAATTTTCACATCCTGTAACCATTTTGCGGTTTCGTATATAAAAACATTACCGCATATTTAATTTCCAACGTCAGACATTCTTATTTGCATGTTGCGCGGCGGTGAGGTTTGGTTACCATTGGCCGACGACAATACTCTTCTTTGTGCTGTGATTCGCTAGCCACATAATCACGTGGTCTACAACAAATGAACATCGCGTTGCGCAGCCTCCAATTCAGGCGATCAGAAGCAAATGTGCCGTATTTGGTGGATTTTTTATTCATACATCAATATTACAAAAGCTGGCAGCCTAAACGTAACGGCGCTTGAAAGAAATTTGCAAATCATGTATTTTAAGGTAAGGTATGTCTTAATTAAGTACTGAGAAATTATGCCTACGTATATGAAACCTTTACCACGGAACCCTAAAAACCATTATATACACAGGTCCCTCTTTAACAACTGTTGTGAAGCATGGGCATATAAGCTAGTAGCCTATAAATTTAGAAAATTAATAATTCAAGAGAAGCTGCCGACCACCAATGCTCCAACGCTGTTGAAGACAATGGGAATGTTAAGCTGTGTAAAATGTCAAAGTAGTATGATTTTGTACCATATTCATTGTGCACCATTCTTAAAAAGAGGGAAATTGTTAAATGCTGAACCTGCCAGTTCCTTTGGATTCGGGTGAAAATGTTCAGTGATGCGGAAACTGTTCTCATTAAATGTTTTCAAGAGTGCTTAGTATGCAGCAACATACCAGTAAGTGAAAAAAATTTAAAAGAAAAGGCTGTAAATCACTGTTGTAGTGTTACGACCGAGTATTTCTTCTTCTGAGGACACTACAAAATATATAGTACTTACGTCCTTATATCTTGCCTGGTATATGTTATTGAGTTTGCTCGTAGGAGAATGAGGCCCAGCTAGTCTGTTCCTCAACCTAGCAGCTTTTTCTTGATATTAAAAGCATCAGACACTCGTATCAAAAGTTGTTCAGGATGAGAGAGTAGCACAAAATATTTTGTCAATATTGTACTAATCTTCTTCTAATAATTTAAAGTCATGAGTAATTAACAAATGACAGTACTAATTTATTGTACTGCAGAATACAATCCCCTAATCAATGACTTATAATTATACAGAGACACATATTACAAAATAAGTACAGTTTTAGTCCCTAATAGTGTCTCTCTCACAATACAACAATATCAATAACTGAAGTAGCACAGTCTTCTGTTATTCTCTGCTTTTTAGCATGGAACACTTATTAAGCCAAGGAATCCATGCCCTCTTCTCTGTGCCAATTATTCATCAAAGGTTGGTAAACCTGCGTAGTCACTCTTCTTACCATAGGAGATGTCACCACGTACTCTCACCTAGGAAGAGAGAAAATCCTAGGCAAAATTTTGTCCCCTACTATTCTAAATCTCTTAAATTAATAAATATGGTTGTCTTGAGTCGGTAAGCAGGAATGTAGTGTCACTTGTTACACTACACTGTGAAGATTGATTTGGAAAATTTCAGTGGTTTCGAGCAGCTTAAAAAAATGTCCTACTCTCTCGTTTCAGTGTTTTAAGTGCAGAGAGTGGAGCTGTGAACACAAAAGTCTGTGAACCACCTCATTAAACATTACAACTAATTAAGGCCAGACATTTTTAACGCCGGTGTAAATGGTGTGCTTCACAATTTACTTCTTGCAAAAACCTATTCTGTTAATGTGGAAAATTCAAAAGAAAGAATGCCTGTACTGTTGTGTGTGTGAACAGTGATGGTACTTGGAAGTTACCCTTAGTTATACAGTAATTGAGAAATTTAAAACTCCAGCGAGTACAATACAAATGCCTGAATAGGTTTTCAAGAGTTCTTAAGTCTTTACTCCGAAAGAAGGGTGGGTTAAAATGCAGATTAGGTGTCTACGGCCACCAAATGGAGAGTAAATGTTGGTTACAGAACATTGATAACCTAAGGTGAAGGCAGCCAGTCATGATTGGCATCCAGACAGATAATGAAGAAAGCTACTATTTTATCTTTGTAAACAACTTGGTGTTGTGGATTATTTTTTTACGAGTAATATATAGGAAAATCAAGATACACTTGTAGAAGGTACGTTAATGTTTATACGAATCTACTCTATAACTGTTATTCCTGCTCCTTTGACTAGCAGAAATTAAAGCTGTGCTGATATTGTCGTTAATGGTGTAACAACATAATTGAAAATCATGACAAATTTGTAGAAGTGCTGAAGACCTAGTTGCTTTTTGCCCAAACCCCTATCCATCAATATTTGTATTACATGTTTTTGACAAACTACACTGTAACCTAATTTCAAAGAAGTATTTTGTATCAAAGGTATGGCTTGTTAAAAACATATTTATACATTGACACAGAGGGAATGCAATGATGAAAATTTCGAAATTTATACACAATTGAAAATTACGGATTGCACATTTGTCAGAAAAGAAAGCACTGAAGATTTTTAGAAAAAGAACATTGATACTGGATGTACTTTTTCAATTCACAATCTGATATCAATTCTGCAATATATTATTCATAAAAATTATAATTTCTACAACACTACTGAATTTTTTAGAAGTGAAAAACCTAAAGAAGCATTCTATTGGCTACCACAATGCCATTCGTCCTTGGTCCCCTTCACCTTCTGTCAGCCATGGAGCTGATACTAATATCTACACATCATGCTGACATGTACATTGCATTTTAAGCTATGGGAGCAGCAGGCATAAAAATTGTGCTAGTGATTGACCACAGTCCTACGCATCTCAAAGAAAATCATTTTATGAGGAATGTCCTACTAATTGCACAAGTCGCCTGCAGCCTCTGGACCTGTGCGTAATAAATGTTGTTACAGCCAGACATATGGTATCAGTTCATCGAAGATCAGTTTCTTTCAAATGTTTGTAACTCTATCAGACCAAAATACATAGTCATCAGTCCATAGCTTACAAATTACTTAAACTAAGGTAAACTAACCTAATGACAAAAAAAATCACACACACACACACACACACACACACACACACACACACACACACACCAGGGAGGACTCAAACCTCCGACGGCGAGCAACCACGCACTCCTCACAGAGTTGCCTTAAACCACTTGGCTACTCCAGCGTGGCCGCCCAATTTGAGACGAAGTAAGTAATGAGGCATAACATACCGCAGGCTATGTATTTGTTTGTTGCTACTTGGTATTGTGTATCACAATATCGCAACAGACTGCATTAAATTATTATGCAAAATTGGTCATGGTGTATCTGTTTTTGGTGAAGAAGACATTGTCCTACATAAATAATGGGGTAGCATCACGGATATTCCTCAAAATATTACAAGACTGCTTTTGTGATGATGATGTTTAGACTACCACACCAAAGGTGAATGCAAGTTATATGTGGAAGTCTAATGAAGGAACAGTGAAAGGTGGTGCCAATCCAGATGATTATTAGGAAGACCTGGGTGAGTACCAACTTTTGCAATTTTGGTCAAGTTACTAATCCTCTTTCAAAGTAGTCTAGTCAATAACAAACATCAAAGACACGGAGTGATAAGTTCTATTTTAACAGTACGGTATGCTGAAAAAAGAAAAACAGAAACTCTTTTTGATTTAAGAGAAAAATAATGTTTGTGCTTAAAGTGTGACATATACAGGGTGTCCCACTCAACTTTTTCACCCCAGATATCTCTGAAACTAGAAGAGATATTTAAAAACGACCTTCACGGTCATCAATGTACGACAGGGGTTCATGAAAGTAGGTATTATGAGACAGTTTAAAACGTAAAGAAATATTATTTTCAACACAAACTATTTTTTAAAATAGATGCCCTATATTATTTCTTAAGCAATCAACAAAATAATGGTGTTGGTTGCATCGCAATCCCTCAATTACATCCGGAGAAACTGTGAAGCAAAGTTGATGTTTGAAATACATGAGGTGCGCTGCTAGCGCGTGTCCAGAACTCGAGTGAGACTCACGGTCGAGTCTCTGACACGCACTAGCACTGCGCCTAATGTATTTCAAACATCAACTTCGCTTCGCAGCTGCTCCAGATTTTTCATGCTATTGATTGCTTAAGAAATAATATGGGCTATCCATAAAAAAAAAAGGATCTTTGCATTGAAAATAATATTTCTTTACATTTTAAACTGTCTCATAGTACCTACTTTCATAAGCCCCTGCTGTATGTTCATGTCCGTGAAAGTCTTTTTTCAATATCTCTTGTAGTTTCAGAGATTTCTGGGGTGAAAATGTTGAGTGGGACACACTGTATATGTGAGGCTGTATTTAAATTTGTAGCAGATTATTGGTATGTTAGTAATTAAATAGCTCCTACAACACCTAAATGTGCTTGAATCATACCTTTACTTCATTTCTCTTGAGTAACTAGCTAAAAACACCATTGATGGGAAACCTCTGTTTATGGAACAAATATTTTGGTACCCCCGAGATACATCAAAAAGCGGTTCACGTTAAATTAACGTGAGCAACTGAATAATTGATAAAGAGTCATTGATAATCAAGAAGCACTGGGCTAGCAAGTCATCTTTAATGACTGTTCATTTATTTCATCTATTTACACTGCACTCATGAACCACAACAACACAGCAATGACATTTATGGTAACAAAAGTTATAAACCTTGGATTTTGACATCTGCAGCATATTACTTCACGAATGGTCATTATGTGGCCATAATTGGTCACTGTGAGTGACAACTAGTATGCACGAAATGTTTACAAGATGTTCATTCAGTACTTCATAATAGAAAACTATCAGAATTAAGGCCCAAATTGTTACTCAGGATCAATTGCTGAAGCCGATACCTTGCTAAAAATATGAGGTCAAGAACTTCCCTTTTCACAGCAAAGAAATGAGAGGCAGTTTTCATCTACATAGCAATCTGCAATTCACACTTGAGTGCCTAGCAGACAGTTCAACAAACTACTTTCAGACCATTTCTCTACCATTTCATTCATGAATACCACAACTCCTAATTCTTTCCATTTTAACTTTATTTTGTTATGATGATCAACCTCCCTATGTAGGTGAGTGCCAACAAAATATGTTCGCATTCAGAGGAGAAAATTGGTGAAAGAAATTTCATTCAACAGATCTTACAGTGACAAATAATGCCTTTCTTTTAATTACGTCTACTGTAACACATATATTACATCCATGACATTCTCCATCCTGTATAACAAAAATTTAAGAAAATAAGTTGACATACTGAAAAATTCTATGTCCTCCGTCAGTTCCATGTAGAATTCCAAACAGCACAGCAATATTCCAAAAGAGGACAGGAAAAAGTGTCTCATTTTCTACCAATGTAATTCAGCCTTTTATCCATTTCCACCACATTTTTCTGTGTGTTCTATCCTATTTAAGTCATTCATAATGGCAATTCCTAAGTATTTAGTTGAAGTTATACCCCTTAGATTTGACTCATTTATCATGAATATGAAGTTTAATGGATTTCTTTAGTGCCCAGATGGATGACCCCATACTTCAGGTGGAGAGAAGGGAGAAAAAGAAGAAGGAACACAGTTCCGAAAGCTTGTTATTTTTCCTCCTTTTTCTGTGTGTAACATTCGGCGGTACAGCAAGAAGGTAAGTACTGGCCAGACAATCTATCTCTTTTGAAAAATAATTTATCATCTATGTGGAGAATTTCCATATTAATCAAACTATAGCATAATCCACACACAACCTAAGATAGCTGCTCAGATTGTCTTCTAAATTGTTTAAAAAAACAATGAACAGTAGGGGTCATATAACACTTCCCTGGGGTACGCCAGATATCAATTCCATTTCTTTCAATAACTGTCCATATATTACCATGAACTGTGTCCGTTCTGACAGGAAACTGCACAACTGGAATTATATTCTCTAAGCACACAATCTCCTTAGAAGCCACTTGTGAGGAACAGTAAAAAAAAATAAAATAAAAATTAGAAACACTGAATGGATCTGAGATGCCTTCTCGATACTAATCATCAGTCCATGTGAGTAAAGAACTAGGTGTATTTCACAGGAACAACAGTGTCTGGATCAATGCTGACTTTGGGTCAACAGATCATTCTCTTGAGGTAATTAATAATGTTTGAACAAAGTGGGGGGAGGAGGGGGGGCAGGATTTAAAGTTCAAATGTGACAACCAATGTGCTTTACAGACTGTAAATTACAGTAAAATCCCATTTTTACATTTCCACATTTAACATTTACCCGCTTTTTATGTTCATTTTTGCTGGTCCCTACAGAAACCCTATTCTCTCAATACAATGCATTCCCACCATTAACATTTCCATGTTACAACATGTGCCACATTTCAAGTTTTCTTTTTCCAATATCATGACTTTGAATGTTGATTTTCATGCAGATTTACGCAAAAAGTGCATCATATTCCTGCTCGAAGTCAGTCTTGAACAAAGCACAAAATACAGACTATATGCACAGTTATTGTTACAACTTAGTATTAGCACAGGAAGCAAGATCTTCACTGTCTATGTGTTTGTCACAGCCATCTGTATGCAAAAGTATGCTGTGTCACTGCCTTCATGATGATAAACATCTGGTGATGATGATTCTAGTAGCAACCTTCTTTCTGCTCACTGCATTGTATTAGAACAGATCTAAATTAAATTGACAGTCATTAATACAAAAACTCCACTTTTGAAGTCACTATCTCTATAATGGGCTTTCATGAAATACACAAATGTGTGCAAATGATTAGTTGTAGGTTTCTCCACCCTGATGTCTCATGTAAACATTCCTCTTCAAGTTTCTCTGTAACTTTATTACAATTTCTGCCCTCTTTCCGAACCAGAATGTCTCCTAGCCATGTGACCTCTGTGGCAACAAGTTGTAGCTTTCTTGTCTATTGTTCTGTTTATTACGACAACTAACAATTTCAGTGTTACTAGCTTAACACCTGCTGCTTCGCATGCGTAGGCTGGTTGGTCTGCACCAGTTGTTTCTCCCTCCTAATATAAATTTTCATAGATATAGCTTAAGTACTATCATAATGAAATGTTGTGAAATTACTTGTAGCCGCGGTAGAATGGCCGTACGTATCGAGGCTCCATCCTGCGGTGCGCGCTGGTGTTCTCTGTCGGAGGTTCAATTCGCCCCTCGGGCCCCGGTTGAATGTATTGTCCATAGCATAAGTTAGTCTAAGTTAGTTTAAGTTAATTTCATTAGTTTGTAAGCCTTAGGGACTGATGACCCCGTAGTTAAACCTCGTTAAGATTTTCAAACATTTAATTTTAGTACTTGTAATCCGCTTTGGCACCCCTTAATAGTTGAATTCCGAAAAATACCCCAACATGTGTCTTTTAAATTCCAACCAAGTATGCAAATATCATTTTTTGTAATTCTGGGTTCAAAATTGGCTTAGCAGCAACATATTTTCAAAAAAAAAATGTTTCATCCCCTGTTTCACCCATAAATGATTAATTTTCTGAAAATACTGAAATATGTATCTCTTTAATTCTGACCAAGAAAACATATAGCAATTTATGTGGTTATAGCTTCAAAGTTGCCTTAATAGCAAAAGATTTTCAAAAAAATCCCCTCTCCAATTTAACCCCCTTGATGGTTGAATTTCCAAAAATACCAAAACTCGTATTTTTTAAATTCTTACCAACAATACAAATATTAATTTTTGCAGCGCTAGCTTCAAAAGTGTCTGAATCACTATGTGTTTTCAAAAAGAATTTTTCAGCCCCTATTTTACCCTCTTGTTGAATTTCCAAAAATCCTGAAACCTGTGTTTTTTCTTCTTCTTCTTTTTTTTTTTTTTTTTTTTTTTTATAATCCTGACCAAGATTCCATATCCAAAGTTTCATAGTTTTAGCTTGAAAATTTGAGTTAACAGCAACATATTTTTGAAAATCAATTTTCTGCATGCCCTATTTTACCCCCTTGTTGGTTGAATTTCCAAACATGCTGAAACACTTGTCTTTTAAATTCAACCCTGAATTAAAATCCAAAATTTTGTAGTTCTATCTTCAAAATTGCCTCAATAGCAATGTATTTTCAAAAAACAAGTCATCCCCTATTTCACCCCCTTGCAGACGGAATATCGAAAAATTGCTTCTTAAATGACGCCTACAGAGTAAGATCAACACCCTCTACAAATTTCAAGTTTCTATCTTCAGTTGTTTGGGCTGGGCGATGACTAGTCAGTCAGTCAGTCAGTCGGGACATTGCCTTTTGTATATAGAGAATAACCAAGGAGGTTAGAATCACTAAACCACCTTGGTTTTAACAAACAGTGTGTCGAGTTTCACAATTTTCATTTACAAGAATTTTATAATTATTACCGGTAGTAATATCAGTAAAGAAGTATAGATTATTACCGGTAGTAATATCAGTAAAGAAGTATAGATAACAACTCACCATAAAGAGGCTTGCTGAGCTACTGACAGACAAGGAAAATAGACAATCACAGTCACACAACTTACATTTTCGACTATGGACTTCATCAGAAAAAGAAACACCATACATTCAAACTATTACTTGCGCGCATGCGCGCAAGTAATAGTTTGAATGTATGGTGTTTCTTTTTCTGATAAAGTCCATAGTCGAAAATGTAAGTTGTGTGACTGTGATTGTCTATACATTGTCTATACATTCAAACATTATACATTATACATTGTCTATACATTCAAAAAGAAACACCATACATTCAAACTATTACTTGCGCGCATGCGCGCGCGCACACACACACACACACACACACACACAACATGTCTGGCTTCTCCAGAGCCCCAAGCAAGTAGAGCGAGTGAGAGTGAGGTGGGGAGTGGAGGGGGAAGGATACCGGGTAAGGGTGGGGATGGAAATTTTTATGTTGCATGATGAATTGTAAAGACTAGATACACGGGAATGTAAGATGTGGCATTGAATCCAGTGAAAGGAAGCAGTGGGAGAGGATAAAAGGGAGGTGTAGATAAGTATGGGGAGTGGGGGAATTTGAATAATAAGGGAAACATAAAAAGTAATTAATTAATAGGATATTTTAAGAGGCGACACAGCTGCAAGGAAGACGTGAATTGGAGGAATATAGGATAATGAGAGGGGAAGGAGGGAGGAGGGGGAATAACGTCACATTTTGAACAAAGGTTCTTCACTAACCAGCCATGGCAGTATATCAATGATGTGATTGTAATCTTCGATGGCAGTTCTGGTCAGCTAGATGAAAGTTTAGGGCTCTTAACAATGAATACCCTAATATTAAATTTACCATTATATTTGCGCAAGATGGCAAGCTTCCATACTTGAATTTGTGCATCTCCTTAAAGGAGGGTAATATTGCCTTCGATATATATATTGCAAGCCTGCCACTATAGATTCTTTACTGCATAACTCTTCTATCCATCCTAAGTCGTATAAACAAGCTGCATTTACAACAATGTTGCATAGAATGCAAGAAATTTCATTGAGCAAGTAAACAGTGAGAAGAGAACTTGGTACTATTAGATACTTGGCCCAAGTAAATGGTTATTCTGGAAGTATAGTAATGGTTTGCTTAGAAGGATCACACAGGATAGTGATAACAAAGGATTAGGGGGGAGTACTCTTCTTAAACAAATTGTGGATGATTGGAAAAGATTTTGTAGGATACCTTATAATGGGTTAAAGTCAGGTAAGCGGTTGAGAGCCTTAAATATCAAACCTGTGTTTTTTATTCCCAAAAATAATGAACAACGGTTGTCACACCACATAGAGTGACAGGTTAACCCCTATAATAATAAGGGTGTATATGAGATACTCCGTTCGCAATGTGATGTCAGATACATAGGCTAAACAGGCAGAAGCTTCAGTATTAGATTTAAAGAACATGGTGCCGTGAACAACCCAAAGTCAGCGTTGTCCTTTCATTTAGCATTTAACAATCACAGATTACAGGATATTCATGAAGATCTACGTATTCTGCATGTGGAACCTAGGTGGCTGACACTCAACATCTTAGAAGAAAACAGCATCATGAAGTGCAGGATTAATTACCCTGACATTCCACTGAATTGACAAATTGAATTAAACCACAATAGCATATTAAGTAACTATATACAATGTTTTCATGGTATTAAAACTCAATGATCTTCACATATCCCAACTGTAGATATTGTGCCCTCCCTTCATACATTATTTTGTTATTGTAGCTTCTGCTAGTCTATTTCCTCAGAGTTTTCGCCTAATTTTAGTGCTCATAACTGCATTCTGGTTTAATGAGTGAATTTATCATTAATTTTTGGGCCACCCATTTGCATAGTCTCGTGACTTTCTACACATTCTTTTCTTATTCATCCTCTTAGTATACACTGTTTATCAGTCACGTTATTATTTTAATTATGTGTAATTTTAGTTTGGTTCCTATCTCACCTGGTGTAATTTCATGTTATTGGTGCTTCTCTGTTACATAAATGCATTTGTATTAACATTCAAGGGCATAACGCACTAGTTATTATGCTCCTTTTCGTACAATTATGATCACAACAATTGAGAGTATAAAAGTTGGACGGTGCCACTAGTGCACAGTTGACGATACCGCTGCTTGCATGCCTGCCAGCAGTTCAAATGCTAAAGTGGCCATTGGAGGGCTGATGTGGTGCTCGGGCGGTGCAGTAAGTTTCATTTCTACAAGGGGCTTACATTTTGGTTTGGTATAGTTAGGTGCTCAGAATATACAAACATTTTTCTATTTTTAATAGTTCCAATTCTCTATCTTTTTGATTTTCCACTTAATTATGGGACTTACAGTTTTACATGCAAACCCCACCTTGTGAGTGTCTATGTCATTTCCAAGTTAAGTACAGTGCCTCCCGGCGTGTTGCATGTAGCAGACACTCACTATTTAAATCTGTTCCTACATGTAACAGTTTAACAGACTCACTAAGTACATATCCTAACTTGAGCCATTTTATTATATGATAAACATCACTATTTTATTTGATTGTAATTTGCAGATGCACCTGATGATGAGATATAGGTCTCGAAATTCAGGTACTACATAAAATAAAAAGTTTAAAATTAACAACTGTTGCAGATCCCATTATTTAAAATCTTTTACTTATGGTCAATGCTGATGGGTCCAAAAATTACCCCCTTCAGTAATAGGTAAATTTAAAAAGTGAAGGTGTTTAAAAAAAGGTTAACATAATTAATTATGATTCCAACAGAACTGCATTGATTTTCCTTCTTCACATCCACCATGCATACACCGATTACAAAAATGGGGGCAAAAAATGTGAAAATAATACTGCCACTTCACCTGTGTCTAGCACATCCTGACAATCTGCAGCTTAGAAGTATTAAGTTATTGTTCCTGTATTCTAACTGTACAAGTGAGTTTCAACCATTAGATCTCGGAATCATCCATTCATTTAAATGGAAATGCTTGTCCAGAAGACTGTTTATATGCATGATAATGGCATGGACCCTAAATCTTTGAGTGGCTCACTTTTGGATACTACTCATGATGTAGCTAAAGCATGGATGGATGTCACTCCCGTGACTATTTCTAGCTGTTTCATGAAAGCAAAATGAAATTTAAAGATAAAACACAGGTACCACAGGAAGATTTATCCGAGCTTCCAGATTTTTTTTGTGCTAGGCATATCATCTACATTACAAGATTATGTTGGTGTTGATGCTTCATTTAACTTTTCAGAGGTGCCAACAGTAGAAAGCATCATTACTAAACATTTTGAAGAAGGGGGGAGGGGGGGGGGTGATGACGATGAACAACGATCAGTTGTGCCAACCAGTAAAGAAGCTGTGGAAACTATAAATATTTTGAGGCAGTGCAGTGCATCAGGTGTCAATAATTTGTCTGATGCATTGTATACTGTGTGCACACAAATAGAGCTAGTTGCTGTTAAAAAGTACGTAAACAATTAAGTATTTCAGTTTTGTTCTTAATAGGGAAAAGTAAAATTGTTTTAAACTCATATTTTGAACAATATATACATAAAGACAATAAAAGAAATTAATAATTTTGGCTTGTTGTGTTTCATATACTGTCCTGTATTTTACACTTTTTTGGGTCAGTCTGCTCAAAAGAATAAAAAGGAGTTTTCCTGTACAGTGTCCCATCGACCTTCAGACACTTGCAACATTTTTGTATTTATATATAGGCTGTTACATGTGCTAAACTAAAACTGCAAAAATTTTCTACAATACTTTCATTTCTTATCTAACTAATGGAACATATATACCAAATTTGATGATACCTCCACAAACTTGTTCTCAACAACGTGCTTCCTCATGTAGAGAGCTTAAATGTTTTTTCCATCTCACCATTGACAGTACAGACACAACAAAGGAACATAATTTGCAAAGGTGTATATTTTACCTTCCAACAGGACTGACAGTATTGTTCTGCATTGTATATTAGTTCCATGATCAGCTGAATGGAGGGTGAAGTGTAACACACAAATCAGCCAGGTGATTAATATTGTCTATTGTAATAGCAGTGACTAATATCACCTTGTAAAATCAGCACTTTAATTTATGAGAGATTTTAATGAGGATATTGAATCAGCAGCAGTGAATCTTTAAAGTCATAATTCTCTCATTGTTTATTTACAAGTGTACATTCAAGGACACTGATCAGTTTGTTTAAGCTTTTCAACTGTTTAAACCGTCATTCATTGAGGAAGCACCCCACTCTATCTCAAAACCTTCTAGATGTGCTAAGACACACACACACACACACACACACACACACACACACACACACACGCGCGGATTTGGGATGGGGGGGGGGGTTGCACCAGCTTATTCCTGTTGTCTTTGATCAGCAAGTAAAGTATTAAATTGCCAGTCACCACATCAGAACAAAAAATTTTCAAAACTGGTGTAGTTAATAAATGATGATAAAAGTGTTATACTGTAATTGACAACTTACAGAGAGCCAAGATCTGAGGATTCATATGTAATAGCTGCACGACAAACAGCACGGTGTTCCCACAAAGAGCGATAATTACAAACAAAGCACAACCATTCTGGGCTCGTTTCGATTTCTTTTATGGTGCTCTTTGTGTAATTTCGTTTGATGCATTTCTGTGAAGAAAACATAACATATATTGCAGTCATATAATTTCTAGAAGGGCAATTAAAGAAAAGCATAAATGATAGGGTGGCAGGTGGAACACAGCCACAATTAAATTTTGTATATTTAAGTGCACAATACTACTGATTATTTTGAGTAAAGTAGAGGGAATACAAAATGCATTGCAATAATAATTTTGATATTTTCAAACTTGTTTTATTTGCATAGGTACTATAAGTCTGTTTATTACTTGAAAGTAGGAGTTCATATTTTTTGCATGGCATTTTGAATTTTTCTTGCAGTAATTAAGTCATTACACTGAAACACCCTCTCGCACAAAAATTCAGACTAGCATCAACATATTGTGATGTGGTACAATGATTAGCAAGTCACTGTCTTCATCGCCACTTTCACATTCATTGTCCGTCTCTCTCTCTCTCTCTCTCTCTCTCTCTCTCTCTCTCTCTCGTGATGGAGTAGTCACAATCTCAGCATCACTCATACATTGGAAGTTGCGTTCACACATGTCAATCTTCTGCCAATTATTCAATTTTTTCTAACAAATATCTTCAAAATCCATTTGAATCTATTGTCTGATTAATTGTGTGTTTGTTATTACTTTATGACTGCAACCTTGAATACCATTTTCTTCTCTACCAGAAAGAATTTGCCTGTGTGATCAAACCAGGACTTCTTATCATAAATAAAAAATCCCACATACGGCATCTAGAATTGTATTTGGAGAACAGGATCATATTATATGAAATATCTCATGCAATTCGGAACTTTCCATTCCCACCTTTACCCAGCATCCTTCCCCCTCCACTCCCCACCTAACTCACTGTCCAGCTTGTGTTGTTCAAGTGGCTGGACATGATGGCTGTGTGTGTATAGTTGTCCGAGTGACTGCGTGAATGTATGTATTTCTTCTTCTGATGAAGACCATGGCCGAAAATTTTAGTAATGTGAATGTGATTATCTATTTTTGTTTGTCAGCAGCTCAGTGAGCCTCTTTTCGGTGAGTTGTTTTCTATCTTCTATCGGGGGGGGGGGGGGGGGGGGGGGGGGGGGCAGTCGAACAAAGCAGCTGTGATTGAGCGCTCTTGCATGACGTCAGCTGACAAGACAGCCACCGCTCGCGTCGGGCAGCTGGCTGTATGAAAGGAAGGTTGCAGGAAGGTTTAGGCGATATGTGGCTTCCAAATGTGTTCCTTCAAATTCAAATGTTTGTAGCACTTATGGGACTTAACTACTTACGAACTAGCTAAGACTAAGGACGGCTCAAATATCTATGCCCGAGGGGGGATTCGAACCCCCGACCGTAGTGGCCGTGCAGACCATGACTGGAGCGCCTCAGTCCCCTCGGCCACCGCGGCCGGCCAAATGTGTTACTAACTCTTGTGAAATATGTTGTAGAAACATGAACAGGCCCCAAAATAATGAATATAAAAAAGTACAGTATATACTTTAGTGAACAATGCATGAAGTTATTGCTGTAGTAGATGTACTTCCCTGTATTGGTGACGGAGAGGGCTGTTAGTGGTGTGAAGTTCGTTCCAGTTACTTTTTTAATAGCTGCATTTTTATGATTTAATATCAACAATAAAAAGCTTTATCTCGTTAAAGCAAAAGGGGATTCAGTGCAAATAATCCTCTGAATATGAGCAAGAAAACTGATACATAATATCAAGGGGTGTCTACTTAAAATTACTTATCTTTACATTAATGTAGCTCCCACCCACCCCCTCCCGAAAATATATGCTATGTTTGCGACTGATGTACAGCAGCATATTTAACTTGCATACCTTACTGGCAATTTCACTGCTGCTTTCATTTGTTTGTGTATCACCATGCCAGTTGCTGCGAGGGAACTGCAATTGTGTTAAGTTTATTCTTTATCGGCAAACCATGAGCTCGCTCTTTAAATCACGCTCGTAATCCTTTGGAAGAAAATGAATAGAGAAAATACATTAATTGTTGACATTGATTTTATCTGCACTGGGCTGTTGCAAAAATTGTTACACCTCGCAGTGTGTCTAGACTGTATATGCGCCACTGCATACTGCCGGCTGTCTGCTGGGTGACATCGCAGCGTGAAAGGCAGTATGGGAGACTTGGCCGCAGACCTGCCCGGTATGGCCTACCTTATATTGTCTAGCTACCTTGATCCTCCATTATTGCAATGATTTGGATTTCACAATTCTAACTGGTGTGTGATATTTCATTTTGGAAGACAGTGTTTAAGATTTTTTGTGTGGAAGCTGGAGCTGATGGTTGTTTGAATGTGTTGTGTACCTATGTGATTGCATGAATGTTTCTAATTCTGAAGAAGGCCATGGCTGATAGTTGAAAGTGTTGTATGTGTGTGTCTTTTTTTGTGCGCCTGTCGCAGCTCGTCGTCACGTCTTTGTGGTGAGTTGCAATTTGCCCTATTACTACAATGTTAATTCCAACCTGGACTTTTCATTTTCAAACATATGTAACACACATACACACTTCAAATTTTTACAAGACACACTAATGAACATTCAGAGTGACAGAGGAAGGGAAACAAACCCTTCCCCAGAAGAAGAAATAAATAATAATAATGCATAAAAATTTACTATATGACAGGAAACGATTGTTAGAATACTCTCTTCCAAGTTCTTGACCAATTTACTTTAAATTTTTACATGGTACACTAATAAAAATCCGGACAGGCATAGAATGGATTTTTAGAATGATAATGCACAGGTTTTTGGTAAAATTGACTACGAGGAAGAAAAGGCTGTTTTCTACTACGAAAATGTGCAGTTCTATTTTGTGCCATGCAGTCTGTTTCAACTACAATCTCTCAGTAAATAAACCATTAGACTAAATTTTATCTCCCATGTATACTCTCTTTCTCCTTATATATTATTTGAAACAAAAATGGTATACCTAACACAGTACTGTTTTGATTTCTTCTTTGCTGTTGGTTTCCCTAAAAATAGACTTATAATTAGAACCGCACTACACAGTCTGAAACTTCTGAAACTTTGTTATCCCTCCCATTCACAGATTAAAAATGTGCGGCTTACTGCCACAGAAGACGCTATCCTCACAGTCAATCAACTGGAAACCTGTTTCTCATACTCCATACACCAATGATTAAAACTGATAATAGTGCATATATAAGGTTTGTCCACAAAGTAAGTTCCGTTTGGTTACCGGTATATAAAACAAATGTGTACAGATACAGCAAAAATATTTAGTGTACAAAACTTTGCAATTGTAAAACCACTTTTCTACACAACTTCCGAAATTTTGCTGGTACTTGTCATAGTGTAGCACAAGTCTTTGTATGCCTTCTTCATAAAAGGTTGCAGCCTGTATATTCAACCATGTGCTAACATGTTCTTTCAGCTCATCATCATCATCATCATCATCATCATCATTTAAGTGTTGACTATCAAGGGCAGATTTTAGGGATAAAAAGAGATTAAAGTTGCTAGAAGCGAGGTCCGGTTTGTGCGTAGAATGATTAAACACGTCCCAGTGTGAAATTCCCATGAGAGTTGGTTGGTCACATTCGCCGTGTGAGATTGGGCATTATCGTGGAGAAAAACAATACCTTTTGACGGCAATCCTCAGCGCTTGTTCTTTATTGCATGGCGTAATTTCTTAATGGTCTCACAGTAACCATGTGCACTGATTGATTGGCCTCGTGGTAAAAAATCAATCGTCATTTTCGAGGTGTCAAGATTTGCTTAGACTTGACCTTCATTGGGAATGAAGTGTGCCTCCATTCCACTGATTGCCATTTTGTTTCAGGGGTGTCGTATGATACCCCCTTGACTATTCGAGAAAGAAAACCATCGCCTTCTTCATTGTAGCATGTCAAAAACTGAAGTGCACTGCTCATCCCTTGTTTTTTGTGCTTTCAGTAAGAATTTTGGGTACCCAATGTGAGCAAAGTTTTTGAACTTTCAGTTTGTCTGTAACAATTTCATGAATTAGTGTTGAGATTTGCGAAACTTCCATGGGCACCAAGTGTAAACTTACGGTTGTGCTCAAGCTTCTCTTCAATTGTATGAACCAGTTCATCAGTAAACACAGACAGGCATCCACTTCGTTCTTTATTATGCACTTTATTACGTCTTTCATTGAATATTCTGACCCATCTTCTAACCATTGAATCGCTCGCAGCATTTTGTCCGTAAACGTCGCAGATTTGCCGATGAATTTTCTTTGGTTTAACTGTCTTTGCATTTAGTAAAGAATCACAGATGTGATTTCACATGTGGTGCCATTTTCAGTTACGGCTGACATTATAAAGAAGAACTACAAAGCACGTCACTGGCAGCGATCTGAAAATGGCGCACGTCTTCTCCTCTAGTCAAGTGTAGCTGCCACACATGCTCGGAACTTCATCATAGGGCTGTCGCAGATAGAAATAAACTTACGTTTTGTATACCCTCGTATCCAATTCCCATAAATATTTTGCAATTGTGAAGAATTGCTGGGCTCACTAGTATTTGCTATACAGAAATCTTACTGGATTTAAAAAACTTATTTTCACTTGTTTTGGTAGAATAAACCCAGAATTCAAACTGGTTACTATTTAAGGAGCATTCAAGTTTAATCAGGTTGACACAAAATGCCTCCCTTCTTATTTTCTATAGAATTGATTTTAATATCAATAGTCAGAATCTAGAGCTTTATCATGTCTTAATTTTAAGATAGACCTTTCAATATTTTTCAATCACATTTTATATATTTTGGTATTTCAGTTACGTTAGTATTAACTTACATAATGCACGCCTGTATGGCAGTAAACATTTTCCAGCACAATTTAGTAAGCAACTGACAAAGCATTCACCAATCAAAATACATATTTCTAATACTTAACTCTATTTCAGTTCTCAGCATTTGAGTTTAATGTGCTTTCATCATTTAACACACTAGAGAGGGAAACAGACAATTGGCAATTATTATACCTAAACAATAGTTTGTAGTGAAGGGGAAAAATATAGTTTGTTGTTATGGTCTTCAGTCCGGAGACTGGTTTGATGCAGCTCTCCACCCTACTATATCCTGAGCAAGCCTTTTCATCTCCTCATAAGAACAGCAACCCACATCCACTTTAATCTGCTTACTATACGCGTCTCTTGGTCTCCCTCTGCGATTTTTCCCCCACACACTTCCCTCCAATGCTAAATTTATGATTCCCCGATGTCTAAGAATGTGTCCTACCAAGCAATCCCTTCTTTTAGCCAGAGTATGCGAAAAATTCCTTTTCTCACCAATTCTGTTCAGAACTTCTTCATTGGTTATGCGATCTACCCACCTAATCTTCAGCATTCTTCTATAACACCACATTTCAAAAACCTCAATTCTCATCCTGTCCGCACTGCTTATCGTCCAGTCTCAATCCCATACAAGGCAACACTCCCCACAAATGCCTTCAGAAAAAGACTTCCTTACACTTAAATTAATATTCGATGTTAGCAAATTTCTCTTTTTCAAAAATGCTTTTCTTCCCATTGCCATTCTGCATTTTATATCCTCTGTACTGCGACCATCACATGTTATTTTACTACCCAAGTAACAAAACTCATCTACCACCTTCATTGTTTCGTTACCTAATCTAATTCCTTCAGCATCGCCCGACTTTCTAAGACCGCATTCCATTATTTTTGTTTTGCTCTTGTTAATGTTCATTTTATATGCTCTCTTCAACACACTGTCCATTCCATTCAACAGCTCTTCCAGGTCCTTTGCTGTCTCTGACAGAACCACAATGTCATCAGCAAAACGCAATGTTTTTATTTCTTCCCCCTGTACTTTAATCCCTATTCCAAATTTTTCCTTGCTTTCCTTCACCGCCTGCTCAATGTTGTTGTTGTTGTTGTTGTTTAGAGGGGACCAGACTGCACGGTCATCAGTCCCCTGTTGCAAGCAAAGCCAATGCGGTTTATTGCAAGATGAGAAAATGACAATCATTGAAACACACAAATGAGAATGCACAATGGGTACACAATGACAAGGAGCAGTGAGTTCATGACACACAAAGAAGAAAACTTAAAGAGGAAACAAAGATAATGGGACTAAAAGTTACAGCAGAATGTTGTGGCTGGCTGATCACGAGGATAATAAAGGATGAGCCAGCCACTCTGCATATTCTAAAACATACGAATAAAGCAGGTCAGACAACACAAAAGAAGAAGAGTAAAAAGTTATGAGAGATGGGTGCCTGAGAGATCAGGCTAAGGAACCCACCTTTATATCAAATGGTAAAACCCAGCTGCACGGATAAAACGTAAAACTCGGTCAGCCATAGAGGCATTGTCAGATAAAATCGAGGCAGGCGCAGTAGGTAGGTTAAAAGACTGCCGCAAGACGGCTAAAAACGGACAGTCCGACAGGATGTGGACCACTGTCAACAAACTTCCACAACGGCAATTCGGTGGGTCCTCTCGACGTAAAAGATAGCCATGTGTCAACCACGTATGGCCAATACGTAGACGACATAGGACAACAGAGTCCCTACGGGAAGGCCTGAAAGACGACTTCCAGACGGCCGTAGAGGACTTGATCGCTCGGAGCTTGTTGGGAGTGCTCAGTGCTGCCCATTGTGTGTCCCAAGCCTCTAAAACCCTGTGGCGCAAATCCATTCGGATATCCTGTTCGGGGATACCAATATCCAGGGGAGGAGTGGTGGTGGCGAGCTTAGCCAGCCGATCGACACGCTCGTTCCCTGGGATGCCAATGTGGCCAGGGGTCCAGATAAAGTCCACCGCACATCCAGACTTGCCGAGTGAAGCAACGGCGTTTTGAATGGATTGCACCAACGGATGGGTAGAATAATAGTTTGAAAGGGCTTGCAGGCCACTAAGGGAGTCGCTGCACACGACATACGACTTCCGGGGGCACGTTTTGAGGTGGTCAAGAGCACGAGAAATAGCGATCAGTTCAGCTGTAAAAATACTACAGCCTGACGGCAGGGACCGTTGTTCTGCGTGGTCGCCATGAATAAAAGCGTAACTGGCTCTGCCATTTACCAGGGAGCCATCAGTGTACACGACTTCTGCATCACGGTGAGCAGAAAGGAGTGCCAGAAACTTGCAACGGAGTGTCAATGGTGAAACTAATGCCTTTGTATCGCAGGACAGTTGCAAGTGGAGCTTTAAACAGGGAGTGGACCAGGGAGGAAGACGGGATGGGCAAGAAAAAGCGTCAGGGAGAGGTAGGGAATTAAGTGAGGAAAGGAGTGTACGAACCCGGATCGCGATCGGAAGACCTGATCTAGGTCGACGTGGTGGAAAAGGAGGGGGAACAGTCGGAAACAAAAGCCTGCGATTTGGATGGTGTGGCATGGCATGGACTCGAGCAACATAGCTAGCGAGAAGCTGCTGGCGGCGGAAGTGTAATGGAGGAATCCCTGCTTCGGCTAGAAGACTTGGCACAGGGCTGGTACGAAAGGCCCCAGTCGCCAGCCGGATACCACCATGGTGGATGGGGTCAAGGATCCTCAAGGCGGAAGGTGCTACTGAGTCATATACGAGGCATCCGTAATCAAGCCTTGATTGTATCAAGGACTTGTACAGCTGCAGGAGGGTGGAACGAGCAGCACCCCAAGCAGTATGGCTCAAGCAGCGGAGAATATTAAGATGCCGTGAGCATTTTTGTCGCAGCTGACGCAGATGTGGCACCCAAGTAAGTCTGTTGTCGAATACCATGCCAAGAAACCGATGAGTCTCTGCGACAACGAGCAATTCACCACCGAGATATAACTCGGGATCCATGTGAACTGCTCGCCGTCGACAGAAATGTATCACGCGGGTCTTCTGTGCCGAAAACTGAAAACCATGGGTAGAGGCCCATGATTCAGCTTTCCGGATGGCTCCCTGTAGCCGCCGTTCAGCGACGCTAATACTAGCCGAACTATAATATAAACAAAAGTCATCTGCAAACAAGCTGGAACAGACAGAGGATCCCACAGCCGTGGCAAGCCCGTTTATGGCGATTAAAAACAAAGGCACACTGAGGACGGAGCCCTGTGGGACACCGTTCTCTTGGATGTATGAGGAACTAAGGGTGGTACCCACCCTAACCCTAAAGGAGCGGTGGGAGAGAAAATTCCTGATAAAGATTGGAAGTGGGCCCCGCAAGCCCCAGTCATACAATGTAGCCAGTATGTGGTGGCGCCAGGTTGTGTCGTACGCTTTCCGAAGATCAAAAAATACAGCAACAAGGTGTTCACGTCGGGTAAAAGCTGTACGAATAGCCGACTCCAAGGACACAAGATTGTCAATTGTGGAGCGGCCCTGACGGAAACCCCCTTGTTGTGCTACTAGGAGTCCCCGGTCTTCAAGGATCCACATAAGCCGCCGACTCACCATCCGTTCAACGAGCTTACATAGGACGTTTGTCAGGCTGATCGGACGGTAACTGTCAGCCACCTGTGGGTCAGCGCCAGGTTTTATCACTGGGATGACGGTGCTTTCCCGCCATTGGGAAGGAAAAATACCGTCTGCCCAGAGACGGTTAAACAAGGCGAGCAGTTGGTTCTGAGCGTCCACAGAAAGATGCCGAAGAAATTGGCTATGAACACGATCTGGTCCTGGACAAGTATCGGGGCATGCAGAAAGGGCACTTTTAAACTCCCACTCGCTAAAGGGTGCATTGTATGGCTCCCGGCGACGTGCGTGAAACGACAGTGGCTTCCGCTCAACTCTTTCTTTAATGGCGCGAAAGGCTTCACTGTAAGCTGCAGTTGAACTGATGCCTGCATAAAACTGAGCCATGTGCTCAGCGACAGCAAGCGGGTCTGAGCAGACAGTACCCTGTAAGCGAAGACAGGGGATTCCTGTTGGTGGGCGGTACCCGAAAAGTCGTCGAACCTGAGTCCACACCCGAGAAGGTGAGGCACGAGTTCCAATAGAGGTGACGTACCTCTCCCAACAATCTTGCTTACTTTGCCGTATAAGCCGTCGTGCTCGGGCCCGTAGCTGTTTAAAAGCAATCAGGTGATCGATGGTGGGATGTCGCCGGTAGCGCTGAAGTGCCCTACGCCGATCCCGAATGGCTTCGGCGATTTCTTGTG
Source organism: Locusta migratoria (assembly GCA_026315105.1). Classification (NCBI taxonomy): domain Eukaryota; kingdom Metazoa; phylum Arthropoda; class Insecta; order Orthoptera; family Acrididae; genus Locusta; species Locusta migratoria. The sequence continues at coordinate 49,870,288 of CM048746.1, read as the reverse complement.
ACCACCAAGGCACAGATTTGCGCCGAGGAGACCCTGAGGTGGTTGGAACAGTGGCCTCAGCAGCGGAGACTATGGCGACAGTCACCTGTTGGATTGCCACATCCACATTGGCTGGCAGTTGAGAAGGAATGACAGCAGCAGAAGTGTAACGCTGCCAATCAGCCCTATGGAGGGACCATCGAGGCAGTTGTTCCGCCTGTCGAGACTGTGGGAGCGACAAAAGGATAGGAAAATGGTCGCTCCCACAGAGGTCATCGTGGGCCCTCCATGTGAGGTGTGGAAGAAGGATCGGGCTGCAGACCGAGAGATCAATAGCTGAGAAAGTGCCATGCGCAACACTGAAGTGTGTCGGGGAACCAGTATTGAGAAGGCAGATAGAAGGCAGATGTCTAGTTGTGCAAGAAGAGCTTCAACATCCCTACCACGTCGGGTTGTCTCTATTCCGCCCCATAAAGGGTGATGGGCGTTAAAATCCCCCAAGAGAAGAAACGGTGGGGGCAGCTGTGCTACCAGAGCAGCAAGAGCAGTGGGCGAAACATCCCTGTCTGGAGGAAGGTATATTGAACAGACAGTCAATTCCAGCATAGCCCGAAGGCGAACAGCAACAGCCTCAATAGGTGTGCAGAGAGGCACAGCAATACTGGGGACAGTGGCAAGGGTGTATATACAGACACCACCAGAGGCTCTATCACAGTTGACACGGTTGTTGAAGTAGCCCCGATAGCCTCGAAGGGCCGGGGTCCGCTGAGCAGGAAACCAAGTTTCCTGTAGAGCCATACACAACACTGGGAAACGGCACAACAACTGCTGTAGCTCAGCTAGATGGTTGAAAAACCCTCCGCAATTCCACTGGAGAATGTGATTCATGTGGAAGACCATGATGAAGGACTGAATATTGTCAGCCCAAAGATTTGCGGTCTGCCTGTCGTTGCACATCTGCATCATCAAGGAGCATTGGCTCAAGCGTTCTAGTGAGGGCCAGATCTTCGAGAGACGCGAAGATCTGAACCTCATCTTCTGATGTAGATGATGCAGGATTCCTTGACTTTGAAGTCTCCGAGGAGACTTTCTTCTTCGGTTTTTTCTTCTTTACCTCCCGCTGCCCTTTTGGTCTTAAGGGCTGGGAGGACTTCTCACCAGCGGTTTCTGGGCCCGATGTCGATCGGGAAGCCCGACGACTGGGGGCAGGTGGATCCTGCAGCCTCTGGCTGGGACCCTCCAAACCACTAGTGGAAGCCTCAGGAGGGGGTTCCACAAGGGACCCCTTCCGGGCGAGAGGGGCCGGGGAAGGCTGGTGCTTCCCCGGCTGGGGAGTGGGGACTGGAGTCCCCGGTGATGGGGTAGACATTTCTCCCACAGGTGTTGTGGGAGCAAGAGATGTGGATGGTCCCCCACCCATCGAGGGGGCAGTCGATGATTGTTGGCCCATAGGGCCCACAGATGGAGATGACACCGGTGCTATTGATCTAAATGGAAGAGGTGCCGCCGTGACTGCGGCAAAAGATGATGTCATCTTCACAGGATGGAGTCGCTCGTACTTTTTGCGTGCCTCAGAGAAAGTAAGCCGTTCCAGGGTCTTTATTTCCATTATTTTCCTTTCCCGATGAAGAACAGTACAAGTTGGCGAGCAGGGCGGATGATGTTGCCCACAATTTATGCAAACAGGAGGTGGGGTACAAGGGATGTCTGGGTGTGACGGCCGTCCACACTCCCTGCAGTTCGGGCTGGAAGTACATCGGGACGACATGTGCCCGAACTTCCAGCACCGGAAACACCGCATTGGGGGAGGGACATATGGCCTTACATCAACACGGTATACCATTATCTTGACCTTCTCAGGCAGTGTATCACCTTCGAAGGCCAAGATAAAAGCACCGGTGGTAACCCTGCTATCTTTGGGTCCCCTGTATACACGCCGGACGAAGTGAACCCCTCGACGCTGCAAGTTTGCTCGCAATTCTTCATCGGTCTGGGACAACAGATCTCTCTGATAGATTAGACCCTGGACCATGTTTAAGGACTTGTGGGGCGTGATTGTCACAGGGATGTCACCCAGCTTATCGCAGGCAAGCAATGCCCGCGATTGGGCTGGGGACGCCGTTTGTATCAATACAGCCCCACTCTTCATCTTGGAGAACGACTCCACTTCGCCAAACTTGTCTTCGAGCTGTTCGACGAAGAACTGTGGCTTAGTTGACAGAAAGGACTCTCCATCGGAACGGGCACATACTAGGTATTGTGGCGAGTACGGTTCAGATCGGCGAAGGTCTCTACGGTTCTCCCTTGGGGTGCCAAGGGAAGGGAACGTCTTAGGATCATAAGCAGTTGCATCAAAGTCTGTTTTTCCACGCTTAGAAACGCCAGGTTTGCGTGTGGCGACGCTATTGATTGCTCGTTTCATTCTCGTCCCACGAGCAGCTAGGGAACTAAAGGTCCACCCAGGCAGAGCCCCGCTTGCCTGGGTAAGCCTCATACAACTGAGGTGCGGCAGGTTCCTCAGAGGTTGCTCGCTAGCGGCTGTTCAACCTCAACAGCCATGCATCTCCTCGGCACGTAGCACACCTTGAGATTGAGGGGTTTTTTATAGAGGTTTGTACCATCCTCACGACCCGGGCGATTAAGCCAAGATCCCCGGGCTATGAAACGTACAACGTTCCACCGTCGCGCCGAACGATGGTCGTTGAAGCACGCACAGAGCTTACGGTGTAGCGGACTGTTGGCGCGACACAGCCCACCTGCTCAATGTACAAATTGAATAGCATCGGAGAAAGGCTACAACCCTGTCTTACTCCCTTCCCAACTGATGCTTCCCTTTCAATGCCCTTCGAGTCTAATAACTGCGGTCTGGCTTTTGTACAAGTTATAAATAACTCTCCTTTCCCTATATTTTACCCCTGCTGACTTCAGAATTTGAAAGAGTGTATTCCAGTCAACATTGTCAAATGCTTTCTCCAAATCTACAAAAGCTAAAAAATGTAGGTTTGCCTTTCCTTAATCTATCTTCTAAGATAAGACGTAAAGTGAGTACTGCCTCCCAGGTTCCTATGTTCCTCCTGAATCCAAACTGATCTTCCCCGATGTCAGTTTCTACCAGCTTTTCCATTCTCCTGTAGATAATTCGTGTTAAAATTTTGCAACCATGACATATCAAACTGATGGTTCTGTAATTTTCACACCTGTCTGCGCCTGATTTCTTTGGAATGGGAATTATTACATTTTACTTGAAGTCTGAGGGTATTTCGCCTGTCTCATAAATCCTACACACGAGTTCAAATAGTCTTGTCATGGATGGCTCTCCCAGAGACTTCAGTAGCTCTGAGGGTACGTCATCTACTCCTGTGGCCTTGTTCCGACCTAGGTCTTCCAAGGCTCTGTCAAATTCATCTCTCAGTATAGCATCTCCTATTTCATCTTGATCTATGTCCTCTTCCCTTCCTACCACATTGTCTGTAAGTTCATTTCCTTTGTAGAGCTGCTCTATGTACTCTTTCCACCTTTCAGCTTTCCCTTCTTTGCTGAGAACCGGCTTCCCATCTGAGTTCTTGATATTCGTAGAGTTGCTTTTCTTGTCCCCAAATGTCTCTCTTATTTTCCTGTAGGCGGTATCTACTTTTCCCCTTCTTAAACATTCTTCTACAGATTTGAATTTGGCTTTTAGCCACTTCTGCTTAGCCATTTTGCATTTCCTATCAATCTCATTTTTTAATCGTCTGTACTCCATTTTGCCTATTTCCATTTACTGCATTTTTATATTTTCTCCTTTCATCAATTAAATTTAGTATTTCCTGTGATATCCAAGGATTTTTTGTAAGTCTTGCCTTCCTACCTATTTTGTCCTCTGCTGCCTTCACTATTTCATCTCTCACTGCTACCCAGTCATCTTCTACTGTTTTATTTCCCCCCGTTTCTGTCAATTGTTGCCTAAATCTCCCTCTGAAATTCTCCACAACTTCCCTCTCCTTCAATTTTTCCTACCTTTCTGCAATTTTTTCAGTTTCAGCCTACAGTTCATGACTAACAAGTTATGGTCAGAGTCTATATCTGCCCCTGGGCACGTCTTGCAGTTTATAACCTGGTTCCGGAATCTATGTCTTACCATTATAAAATCTATCTGATACCTTCCGGTGTCTCCTGGTCTCTTCCAAGTATACAACCTTCTTTTGTGATTCTTAAACCAGGTGTTTGTTACAATTAAATCATATTCTGTGCAAAATTCTACCAGGCGACTTCCTCTTTCATTCCTCCTGCCCAGTCCATATTCACCTACTATTTTTCCTTCTCTTCCTTTTCCTACTACTGAATTCCAGTCTCCCATCACAATTAAGTTTTCCTCTCCCTTAACTGTCTGAATAATTTCCATTAGCTCCTCATATATTTCTTCGATCTCCTCATCATCGGCAGAGCTAGTTGGCATATAAACCTGTACTACCGTTGTCAGTGTTGGCTTCGTATCTATCTTGACAATGATAATGCGATCACTGTGCTGCTCATAGTAGTTTACCCCCAACTGATTTTGTATTTATAATCCTGTACTCACCTGACCAGAAATCCTGTTCATCCTGCCACCAAACTTCACTAATCCCCACTATATCTAACTTCAACCTATCCATCTCCCTTTTTAAATTTTCTAATTTACCTACCCGATTAAGGGATCTAACATTCCACGCTCCGATCCGTAGAATGCCAGTATTGTCTTTCCTGATGACAACATCCTCCTGAGTAGTCCCCGCCCGGAGATCCGAATGGGGGACTATTTTACCTCCGGAATATTTTACCCGAGAGGATGCCATCATCATATGTTCATACAGTAGAGCTGCATGTCCTTGGGAAAAGTAATGGCTGTAGTTTCCCCTTGCTTTCAGCCGCTCGCAGTAGCTGTGTGGCAAAGCCACATTAGCTGATGTTACAAGGCCAGCTCAGTCAATCATCCAGACTGTTGCCCCTGTAACTACTGAAAAGGCTGCTGCCCCTCTTCAGGAACCACACATTTGTCTGTCCTTTCCACAGATACCCCTTCGCTGTGGTTGCACCTATGGTACAGCTACCTGCATCGTTGAGGCACGCAAGCCACCCCGCCTCGGCAATGTCTGTGGTTCATGGGGGTAGAAATATAGTTTACAAAATTTGAAAAACCTTTTAGCTGTTCTAATGAGTGAGATTCAAAGGTAGAAGAATGCTTAACAGTCTTCACACAATTTTTCAGTTAGTCATTCTACTTACTCTGCTTAAACAAACTGAGATAGATTCATTAACGCACAGCTTAAAAAGTTGTGTACATAGCTATTATAGTTAGTTTCAAAATGCAGTAAGAGAGAGACCCCATAATAAAATTCCAATATAATAAACATAACACCAGCTGCAATCTTCTAATACTGGTCCATGAAATTACTTCTGAGCAGATCAATTTCTAAAGAAGAGACAGTCATTAACGTCAAGTTTTAATTCTGGGCATCAGAGGTATACTTTTGTTAAGTGACATTTCTCTAAATTTACAGCCACTGCTGTGGCTAGAATTTTATAACCTATGAAGTAAGTCAAACACACAATTATAAAGACCCTTACTTTTTGTATCTCCTCCCACTAGCCTCCACGTGTACTTTTGTCTTTATGGATGTTTTTATGACATTTTACTTCTCAAAAATATAATTAAGAATTTGTATTAATTTACGCTCAACACATCCAAGCAGTATTTCACCCCTAAGTAAATATGACTTTCAAATGCAATAAAAACCTCAAAATCGTCATTTTTGCACTTATGGTCATTTACCTCCGACATCCAGAATTTAATTGTTAGGAAGTCTTTTCTGAAGGGTTTTGTGTGGAGTGAAGCCTTTTACAGATGCGAAATGTGGTTGATAAGTAGTTCAGAAAAGATGCTTTTCAAATGTAGTACTGAACAAGAATGCTGAAGATCAGATGTGCAGATTATGAATCTAATGAAGAGGTACTGAAAAGTACCGGGGAGAGAAGAAATTTCTGGCATATCTTGACTAAAAGAAGAGATCGACTAGTAGGACACATTTTGAGATATCAAGGAACCATCAATTCAATATTGCAGGTAAGTGTGTGTGTGTGTGTGTGTGTGTGTGTGTGTGTGTGTGTGTGTGTGTAACATAATTGACCATACCTACCACAGTCCTTAGGTAACAGGAAAGACAAACATGGAATTTACATTTTACTTACTGCCCTTTAATTGTAATAATTCATGAATCAACTAGACATCCTCTGTATGGAAACCTATTATGAATTATGTTGTGTATAGTTCAATTACTTGTATCTTGCTATTTTTATATGCTATTGAATGATTCAAAATTTTATTTTAAATATGAAGTAGAATTAGTGCCTACTATATATAATCCATGCTGTGGTTGGAACCAAGTAACTAACAAAGATATTATCTGTGTTTGTTATGAACTTAAAATGAATAAGTTAAAAACAATTCCCAACTATTTAAAAGCCTGTATAGAATTTCATCATAATATTTGGAACTTTGTCCACAGAATTTTTCTAATGCATAACTTTTACATATTGTTGAACAGCCTTCTTCAAATTAGTCTCTTCCACAATTAACAAACCAATGTTGTTTCCACTCCTGGAAGCAGTCTTGGTATGGCATATAAATTTCCTTTTTATATTGTATATCACTAAAAATCTACGTCCTTTCAATGGAGTTTTTAAATTTCAAAATAAAATAAAAAGCCCACGATCCCTTAAGGAAACCTAGTTCTCATTTGCACAATCCAAAAGCTCTTCACAGATTGCGAGGCAACGGTCTTTCTGGTCTTGACTCGTGAGCCTTCAGACGAACTTGGCGGCAATATGGTGCTCTCCAAAATGTTGTGTCGGGACTTCACAACATGATCCAACTGAAATGTTACAGTCTTCTGCCATCTCTCAGTCAGTCAGTCTCTAATTTCTTTCATAATTTCACCAACATTCTTGACATAATCAACACCGAAAGACGTCAAAGGCGTCCTCAATGATGGTCCTCTAACTGTTATACAATGATTTTTAAATTATGTGAACCATTTGTAACAAAGAGTACAGCTTGAGCATCCATTGCCTTAGGCTCTACATCATTTGGTGTGTTTCCATAAAGGTTTTCTTGAATTTCATACAGCATTTAATGCAGGTGTGTTGCTCTTCTAACTGCCATCTTGAAATTCACAAACTGTATGACACAATATAATGGACATTGCTAATAGACAGTCATTAATGACACTTCTGGCTGTTACAATTCAGCACAGGTGTGTGCAGGAATGCCAACTATAATTTGCTAGCACTCAACTGGTGCAAAATTTTGAATGTTCCAAATTTTTTTGAATGGACCTTGTACATCAAACAGCCACAGATAATAATACATTACTATTAGTTAAGAAATTTTCCAGCAGATTCTAGAACCTTATTCCTTTCAGACTGGCATAAGTGTGTAACATGTGAATTAAGATAAATGACTAGCTTGAGATAAAAGTCAATGAACGGAGTACAATGTGTACACACACACACACACACACACACACACACACACACACACTGAACAGTGTATCAAATCATACAACAAACCTTGCAAAAGACAGCTGGGCAACTGCTACAACAAATTACATTTCCACCTTGACCACACCAGTAACAGAATGATTCACTTCCATCTTCTGCAACTGGAAATGCACCTGCACCATAAAATGTAAAGCAGTCTTTACAAAGGAGTGTTCCCAAGCGAACATGTCTCATGAGCACAGAACCTGGTTTACACCCTAAATGGGTATCACAAACGGTGCAGTGGAGTCTCAGGAACTTCACAGTTGACACATCTGAAAGCAAGAACCATAAATCACAATGCCTGTACACTAGAGTGCACGCACACACACACACACACACACACACACACACACACACACACACACACACACACACACAATTTTTTTACTGAGTTATTTCAAAAGTGATTAGTGAACATTGTGCCCCCACCACCACCACACAGAGAGAGAGAGAGAGAGAGAGAGAGAGAGAGAGAGGGGGGGGGGGGATAGGCATATTATTCACTTATCACTATTGCAAAATTTCTTATCAGAAGTATTTCCATATTGAAATAACTAAGTTGAAACGATCATTATTTTCATTTTCCAAAGGATTTCTTCTTGAGTACATAGGTAATGCAAATTTATTTAAATAAAAGGAGCCTGCTGCACTACAGTATTGTACATCACAAACATTTCTTCCAAACAACACACAGCAGGATGGCTACTCGAGGAAAAAAGAAGGAAAAAACCACCCTCAGAATTTCAGGAATACTGGATCTTTTTATTACCTCAGAACTTTGACAATATTTTAATATAAATTACACTTAAATAAACATTTGAGAAAAATCAAGCACTTATATGAACTGCAATGTGACAAAGTTCCAATCAGCAGAATGAAAATGAAATATTACATGCAGTGATATCTTGTGTTAACTTCTGACCTGATGCTGAAAACACATATTTGCGAGAGTTTCCCATATAAAATGGAAATTCCAGTTTTTAATTACTGTCAACTTTAAATTGTGCGGGGAAACAGCCAACGCAGCATTCTCTTTATCCTAAATCACCCTTGAATAGTTACAATGTGGGGACAATGCCATTCCCAAAAGTCATCATGTGAATTGCCTATTATAGCACAGTTTATGAGTCCGTGATTGGTGCTTGACATGTAGATGTTGATGACAGTAAAATGGACAACAGGAGTTGAAGGCAGCCAATCAGAAGTCGCACTCATGTGGCCAATAAGAAATAGCTTTTGTCTCTATGGTTTGTAAACATGTAGTACTTATGAGGATAATTAATACACTACTCGGACAAGGGTACATCAAGAACTTGTCAATCATAGAGCAATAACAGCATTATTTATTTATTTTATAGTGGACAGAAAAGATTATTCTCCTCATTCTATGTCAAGGGTTTTGAAAGAGCATGCACCTTTTCTGTTCACCATGAAATAAAAACAGTAGAACCTCATTTTTACGCTTTTCAAGGGACTTCAGTAAAATGGTGTAAAATGCAGGAAATAATGTTTTAAATGGTAAAATATGCTTACTGGATTAGCTTTGCATTTTCGTAGTTTATTTGTGATATATGTACATATAGGCATCTAAATACTCACCAGGAAGTTTATTATACAATAAAGGTTATCCAATTTTTTACTATTTTAAATGCAGGGCAGAACTGGTAATTTTTTGGGAAGTAGAAATTTTTGAGGTAATTTCATTCATTATTATTGATTAGTCAGGAAGCCTTTTATCGACATTAATTATTTACGTAGTAAAACTCCTAAAGTTCCATTCTATTTGTGTTCTTTTTGTATTTTTTGATGTTTAACATGACAATACTAGAGAATTTATTCATGTTCTCGAGTGCAAACATATGCATAAGTATTTTGTGATGTTTGCATAGGATTGGCATCTCACACTATTATCGCTTTTTTGACAGATAACATTCTTTATTAATCAGAAACATATATCACAAAAACAATCCAACTCTATTCTCACATCAATAATGCAACTCTATTTTCACATCAACATTGCAACTGGTTCTGATTGTTTGACTACATGCCAGCCACTCTGGCAAAGAAGCTAGCGGAAAGAGGAACTACACCGCCACAAATCGGCATTATTCGTCAACAAACCGTCCTGTTTGTCTGAGTACACACCAGATACTCTGGCAACGAAGCTGGTGGAATGAGGAACTATATCACCACAAATCAGCCCGTCGTTAAGTCAACTAGCTGCGTACTGCCAACAACGATATACGAAATATACATTTGAATAAATTCAAAGTGTCAAGAAACTCGACTGCGAATAATTTTTAAGCACTATACTTTAAGGGGAAAGCCGTGCTAGCGTCAATTTATGTAGTTTGCATCATTTTTTTCTTCATGAACATGCTTTCAAAAAGTGTAAAACGCAGGAAAAGTGTAAATATGTTAATGCAAAAATGAGGGTGAATTAACATTGTGAACATAAGAAATTTCACGGGACCGACATAAAATGGTGTAAATGGCGGGAAAACGTAAAAACCGGGAACGTAAAAACGAGTTTTTACTGTAATTAATACTGTTCCTGATCTTTGGCTGACAGGTTGCTGATGTACCCTTGCCCAGTAGGCAAATTAATTACCCTTGTAAATACTACATGTAAATTGTCAGTTCTTCGCACATTCCATATACACCGTAAAAATAAAAGCACCCACTATCAAATATACTACCGCTCATTAATTTCAATACACCCAGGTATTTCAGATTTACAATACAAATGAAACGTTATTTCTCACAAAATGTAATTATATTAACTTACACATATATCATGCAATCACAATCATTATATTTTACTTTCATCAGAGAATCAGTTTTTATAGGTATCGTGAATCTATACGATTCCACACATCTTTAACAATATTCCAGAGATGTTTCTTGCTGGATATATTAACTTCCCTGATACGTCTGTACACTTTATCCCAAACCATTTCAATGGGATTACAGTCAATGTTCAGATGTTTGTTAAGCTTAAGGGACTTAACTGTGGGTCATCAGTCCCTAAACTTACAAACTACTTATGAACTACCTTATACTAAAGATGACGACAAACATCCACGACTGAGGGGGGATTCGAACCCCCGAGCGTAGCGGCTGTGCAGACTGTGACTGGCGCGCCGCAGATCGCTCGGCCACTGCGGCCAGCGGGATTACAGTCGGGGCTTTGGGACAACCATACTACATATCTTTCCATACTTTCCGTTTTTCCTTTGATGCAATGTAGTTCCTACAGTATGCTGACTGATGTTTTGGGTCATTATCCCGTTGTAAGGTGAACCCTTTCCCTATTAAGCACAATCCACTTGGTATTGCATGATGTTGAAGTATGCAGTGGTACTGCCTCTGATCCATACATCCTTCAATTTTCACAATGTTGCCAACTCTTATCTCTGGCAAAACATCCCCAAACTATAACGGAGCTTCCACCTTGTTTAACTGTGGGTAGAACACACTGCTGGGCTACCCTTTCCCCTAAAAATTTGTGAATAAATGTTTCCAAAAATCTCAAACTTCGATTCGTAGGCGAGTAACATCTTTGTCCACTCTTCTGATGTCCAATTACAATGTTTTCTAGCCCATTCAAGTCTCTTCTGTTTATTTATGGGCCATAGAGGGAGTTTTCTTACTGTGGCAACTTTTCAAGCCAGCTTCAGTCAGTCTCCTTTTTACTGTTGCAACAGATATTGTTGTCGTGTTCATTTTTACCAATTCTGCACTGCACAATTCTGCACTGCACAATTCTGCACTGTTTTGAATCTATTTCTTTTACTGGTAATTCTGATAGATTTATCATCACTTTTAATTGTTTTATGAAGTCGTTCCGCTTGTGGTATGTCTGTATTGCTACCTGTTGTCTTTTGGCGGTAAAGGGTGTATTGCACTCCCCCTATACACACACTACACTGTTTCGCAATTTGGCGAATAGATAAACCTGCTTGGCTAAGCGCTAGAATTGCAACACATTTTTCTATGGATATGCCCACTCGTAGAGACATACTAGCGGTGTTTACACTTCGACTGTCCTGAAGGAGCTGACATGCAGGAACCAGATGTTATGTATCGTAGCAGTGCTCGACATTCGCTGCGCACATAACATCACTATAGGGAACAACACGGAAGCAGCAAATGCAACAGCCCTCGGCTAATAGGTAAAATATCAGATAGCTACATAACATTTATGTACACAACACTGTTTGTTGGATACTATTGTATCTCAATGACCACAAACAAAAATCATGACGTGGACAACTGTTGTATTATTTCTTTGCTCTCAACAGTACCCACTGTATTAGATCTTATCAACGAAGAACTAGATGCCAATTATTCATTGTATTCAAATTTATGAGCAGTAGTGTACATTGCCAAAAACAGTGCACACAAACACCAGCTCAAATTTTAAAACTGATGACAAATTTACAAGACATCAAACATACAATCTTATTGGCTGCCCAAATGCAACTCCTCATTAGCCACCTTCACATCCCATCATCCATCATGCTGTTGCCAACATCTACACGTCACGCACCAGTCGGGAACTCTTAAACTGCACTTTAACCGAATTGTCAACTTATTGTGGACAAGTGTAATTTTTTAAAAATATCTTTACTTACTAATACATATTTTTGCACTTAAAAACACTACTGCAATGAAAGTGGACACATTTTACCGTATGTAAATGTCACTTTCAAGTACTTTTCCTCAGCGTGTCTTGGAAATATGTTTAATGCGATGTTTCATTTTTCCTCCAAATTTTCTTAGTAAGATTAAATACGAAATCCATCAAATACACTACAGTACATTGAAGTGAAGGTTACGCAATGCGATGTTCCTTTGTTACGCTAACTGAGCACAGGCCACGTGACGCACTCAAGCCAACCACAGCACACTGTAATAGCATTAGTCAGCCAATAGTAGTCATTAAATACTTCACTTTCCTGCTGCGACAAGTAAATACGAATGGTTATTGTTCAAGTTGAAATATGCATATTGTATAGTAAGAAACAAAGTTATGTCTTCCATGCTATGCCCGCAAATTAATTTGGGCGATTCTGTGATTGCAGTAAATGATAGATCTGTCTGCATCCCACGAGGATTTTTTTTTCCTTTATTTATTTTTTATTAACTGAAACATGAAGATTGATATTGCACTTAAACGCAAGCGCTTTCGTGTGTGCATAACATTTTTGAAAGCAGTTGAACTTCTTTCAAATTTATGGTTTTCCGAGGGCAGTGTTACACAAAGACAGGTGATTCACTAAACTGACAAGGGTACATTCAGAACCTGTCAGCCATAGAGCAGGAGCAACGTTAATTAATTTCCGTAAATTTGTTGCTAATTAGGAGGGCACTTTTACGTTGGGACTGAAATTGCAGTAGGCGAACATTCGTGACGAGAAATCCTGCAAACCTCACTGCTGCTACTGCTGCTGCAGCTGCAGAAGTTCAGAAGTCTTGAGATTTTTCTGACCATCAATCGGGAGTTAGCAAACCAAGTACCATTCCGGGCACTGTGCCTGAATGTGCACTGCACATTGACCATGTGACTACCCTTACACTCCCTTCGTGTGCTCCAGCACTGAAATGCCTCCAGCTCCGGCCGAAGCTTACTTGGGGCATAGCATCGTGGGCACTCCATCGAAGTTGGGAGCACCCCATGCTGCACGAGCCATGCCCACAGGTCTTCTTTCTTCAGACTATAAAAGGCTACCTCGCCAAGAATGCCAGCCACTGCAAGCCATTTTTCCAACTATGAACCATGTAGCTAAAATCTTTGTGTCTTTCTTCATTTTTTTCTTTCAGGTATTATGAGGAAATAATTGTATGCATTTTCAATTATCGATTAATTTTTATTTTTATTTTACAGATAATGATCTTACAGTCTGTAATGAAACGTGTATATACTGTTAACCCCAAACATAACGACGCCCTATGGAGTTTGCAACATGATTAGGAAAAAAAATTGGCGAACATTCGTGACGAGAAAACATGCAAATCTCCCTGCTGCTGTTGCTGCACTACTTCTGAACCATGTCAATCTCCACGTCCTATCCGAAGACTTATCTCAAATTTCGGCTTGTCTATGCGTACGGTCATCAATTGGTCTTTTGTCACGAAGTGTGTATAGAGTGGGCAATAAACAATTCTCAACAGTTAGGGGGACCACGAGTCGTCGTCAAAATAAGACGAGGCGAAATTTGGGAAAAGGAAATATAATAAGGGTTCAAGAATAGTCAGAAATTGGGTGTTCGGTGGAATTCAGCGAGTGTCGAAAAAGTGATTCTTTGAGCCCATTGAAGATCGGACCAGGGAAACCTTGTTTAGAATCATAAAAGATTCTCCGTGGGACGATGATCATTAGCGACTGCTTTAGTTCATACAACACTAAGTTCTAAAGGTTTTCAGCGCCTTAGAGTGAACCATAGTCTGAACTTTGTAGATCCGAAAGATCGTTCCATACACACCCAGAACGGAGAGAATGTGGCAGGATGTCAGAGGTGCCATCCCACAATATGGCAGAAAGGCCAATCATTTTGTGGGTTATCTGGCCGAGTATCGCTCGAAAGACATATTGCATCACTTTTTCGTTCAGGTGGGTAAACTTTGCCCTCCAGAAGGAACTGTAATGCAATAATTCTTTCGAAGAATGCTGCAAGCAGGACAAGTGACTAAAATTACGTGCCCTTCAGTAAAATTCACCTCCAACATGAACAGTTATGTGATAGCTTCTCTTTGTCTATTACTATACCATGTGCATGCGATTTGTACGGTAACTTTACTTCGTTCCTTATCCTCAGCAAAATTTTTCTCCTTTGTTGTGATTAACCAAGTACATTTCATATGTTCCACTCGAACTCTGCTTTCCAATTAGCTACACAGATCAAAAGAACATCGCGCTGTAAAAAAAAAATTCTTATGCAACATTTCATTAAAGAACTTCAATAAACAAGCCATTTTCAGAGCGATTTTGTGTCATACACCAGCTGGATGTGACCTTTATATACAGTAAAATGTTACCATAAAAGTCATGATTATGTGCAACATCAATTTCGTTGTTGTTGTTGTTGTTGTTGTTGTTGTTGTTGTGGTCTTCAGTCCGGAGACTGGTTTGATGCAGCTCTCCACAATACCCTATCCTGAGCAAGCCTCTTCATCTCCACATAAGAACGGCAACCTACATCTGTATGAATCTGCTTACTGTATCCATCTCTTGGTCTTCCTCTGCGGTTTTTACCACACACACTTCCCTCCAACGCTAAATTCACAGTACCTTGAGGTCTAAGAATGTGCCCTGCCAATCTATCCCTTCTTTTAGTCAAGGTATGCCAGAAATTTCTTTTCTCCCCAATTCTGTTCAGTACCTCCTCATTAGTTACGCGATCCACCCACCTAATCTTCAGCATTCTTCTGTAGCACCATATTTCAAAAGCCTCAATCCTCTTCCTGTCCGCACTGTTTATCGTCCATGTTTCACTCCCATACAAGGCAACACTCCATACAAATGCCTCAGAAAGGACTTTCTTAGGCTTAAATCAATATTCGATGTTAACAAATTTCTCTTTTTTCAAGAACGCTTTTCTACCCATTGCCATTCTGCATTTTATATCCTCTTTACTGCGACCATCATTTGTTATTTTACTGCCCAAGTAACAAAACTCATCTACCTCCTTTATTTCTCCTTTACCTAATCTAATTCCTTCAGCATCACCTGATTTTCTTAGACTGCACTCCATTACCCTAGTTTTGCTCTTGTTAATGTTCATCTTATATGCCCCTTTCAGCACACTGTCCATTCCGTTCACTTGCTCTTCCAGATCCTTTGCTGTCACTGCCAGAATTACTATGTCGTCGGCAAAACGTAATGTTTTTAATTCTTCCCCCTGAACTTTAATTTCTTCACCAAATTTCTCCTTGCTTTCCTTTATAGCTTGCTCAATGTACAAATTGAATAACATTGGAGAAAGGCTACAACCCTGTCTTACTCCCTTTCTAACCACTGCATCCCTTTCATGCCCTTCAACTCTTGACAACCGCTGTCTGGTTTTTGTACAAGTTGTAAATAACCTTACGCTCCCTATATTTTACATCAATTTCACGAAGACTAAAAGCACAGAATCCCCCAGATTTTTGCTCGAGAAATCTAATTCCCCCTGAATCTCAGGTTTTCCAGAGGATTTGCCACCCTGCTCACTGACATTTCATCCAAACATGATAATTTCCATCTCAACGCAATCTTCAAAACTTTGTCACCCACTTGATTGCAAGAGCTGTCTTGACCTGTCTCCACCTCCTCTCCACATCTCGCCACCTGTTGATTCTACATCTACATAAATACTCTGCAAGTCACATTGAAGATCATGGCAGAGGGTTCATCAAGCTTTCTCTACAGTTCCATTCTCTAATAGCTTGCAGGAAAAAGGAACTGTCATGAATATATTTAAAATTGCCCAACAAATATTCTGTTAGAACATTTATTTATTAGTGCTCCCAAAATCAACAACCATGATACTACTACCAACAACAAATAACACAACAGTTACTAAGAACTTAAATTCATGGAATATATATGAGCATCACAGAATAATTAATTATATGTCCACAATAAAATTTGAAATTGAAATTATCACAATGCTTAACACTCCCCCCGCAATGTTCATATTTTTTGTTCCTTCTCACTTAATCCATCCCAATGAGAGTCTTCATTCTTGACAACATCTTCAATGTTAAGCCTTTAGTAAAAGTGTCTGTTGCCTGATCTTGTGCTGAAATATATTCTACTTGAATCTTCTTCTTGTTGAATAACTGTCATACATTCTGGTAACTTGTTTCAATATGTTTAGAGTGTTCATAGAATCCAGTACCTTTTTTGTATTTTATAGTACTGTGATCATTGTCAATTTATAGTACTGGAACTGAACTTCTTCAATAACCTTAATTTTCTTTAATAAACGTTCCAGCCACAGTAATGATTTGATTGCCTCACTTGCAGAACAAATTCAGCTTCCATTGATGATTGTGCAATACATTTTTGAATTTTATTTTTCCACATTACTTGCCCACCACAATACTTAATTAAAACTCAGCATAAGTTAGATCTGGGTGTGTCTCCAGTGTTAAATACATGAGACTACCAATAATCTTACTGACATTTACAGAATCAGAAGCAGTTGGTGAATTGCCAGGTATCCATCCAGGTTGAATTGGTAACGAGATTGGGTTTGCATTGATCAGTCCATATCTTTCCAACACTCAGCTTGCATATGCTGTTTGATTACCCTTCAGACAATTTTCAGATATTTTGATCTGAAAGGCAAGATAGCAATCTACTTCACTTATTACAATATCAAACTGTTCATCAGGTCCTATTATTAATCCATCATCCACATGAAATGAAATGATTAAATTTTCTTTAAAATACACACACGGATCAGCAATGCTTTCCTGTAAATTGGATTTCTTAAGATATTCTTTCAAACACTCATACTAACGTTTTGCTGCTTACTTCAGTCCATACAAGTTCTAAGTAATCTACACACATGGCCTGTACCATCAACGTAGCCTTGTAGTTGTCCCATGTAAATTTCTTCTTCCAATGTACCATTAAGGAATGCTGTTTTCACATCAAACTGTTTGATGATCCAATTTTGTTGAACAACACACAAAAGAGCTCTGATAGTCTCAAACCTAGCCATAGGACTAAAAGTTTCTAAAATAACCTTAATTAGAATACGCCAAGTTGCTCAGTTTTCTTCACCAACTAATTTTTCAATTTGTTGTTTTTCTTCCACCATGAATATCTTCTTAGATTCCTTTATCCTCTTCTATGTCTTCTGAATTTTTTAAAATGTGCTATATTAAAACCTCAGCTGTCCACAATAGTGTGGTATAGCATCACAAGCTATTTGCTTGAATTCTTGATTTCACAGAACACTCTCATTTAATTATATGTCTCAATTGTCAAATCAATGTTTTAACAGCCCACGCACATATGCTACCATGTCAGAAATATATTTAAAATTGCGCAACAAATATTCTGTTGGAACATTGATTTATTAGTGCTCTCAAAATCAACAACCATGTTACTACTAGCAACTAGCAAAAAATGCACCAGTTACTAAGAACTTAAATGCATGGAATATAAATATCACAGAATAATTAACTATATGTCCACATAAAATATGAAATTTAAATTATCACAATCCTTAACAGGAACACCTAATTCTTTCTGTTTTCCATCTGATTTCTCTTATTTTATTATGATGATCAAGTCTCACTACGTAGATGGGTGCTAACAACGTACATTCGAATTCTGAAGAGAAAGTTGGTGAACGAAATTTCACAAATGGTTATCAGCACAACAAACAAACACTTTTAATGATTTCCATCCAAACTCGTGCATCATTGCTTTGACATTCTCTCCTCTATATTGTGATAATTCGAAATGAGCTACCCTTCTTTTGAACTTTCTCTAAATAGTCAATCAGTCCCACAAGGTGTGGATCCCACAATGCACAGCAATACTCCAATATAGGATGCACAAGTCTAGTGTAGGCAGTTTCTTTAGTAGAACTGTTGCATCTTCCAAGTGTTCTGCCAATGAAACTTAGCCTTTGGTTTACCTTCCACACAATATTTTCTATGGTTTTTTTTCTGATTTAAGTTGTTATAGGCCTAACTGTTACTCCTAGGTACTCACTTGAATTTACAGCCTGTATATTTGACTAATTTATCATGTAAATGAGGTTTAGTGGATTTCTTTTAGTGCTCATATGGACGACTTCAAACTGTCCATTATTAAGGGTCAATTGCCAATTTTTGCACCATGCTAATATCTTATCTAAATCATTTTGTAGTTGCTTTTGATCTTCTGGTGACTTTACTAACCAGTAAATGACAGCATCATCTGTGAACAGTCTAAGAGAGATACTCACATTGCCTTCTCTAAATCGTTTCTACAAACATAAGGGACAGCAGGGCCCTTGTAACAATTCCATGGGAAATGCCAGGTATCACTTCTGTTCTACTTGATGACTTTCTGGTACTGTGTTCTTCCTGAAAGGAAACAATGAATCCAATCGCACAACTGTGGTGATATTCCATAAGCACGCAATTTCAATAGAAGGTGCTTGTGAGGTACAGCGTCAAAAGCTTTCCAGAAATCAAGATACACTAAATCTATTTGAAATCCCATGTCAACAGCACTCATCAGATCGCGAGTAAAGATCAAGCTGTCTTTCAGAACAATACGATACTTTCCTAATCCATGGCGATTATAGGTTAATAGGTCGTTCTCCTTCTAGGTAGTTCATAATATTTGAGGAAAGTATATGTTCTAAAATCCTTCTGCCAACCAACATCAATGACACAGGCTCTTAATTTTGTGGATCACTCTTATTGCCTTTCCTGAATATTGGAGTGATCTGTGCAACTTTCCAGTCTTTGGGTACAGATCTTTCACTGAGCGAATGGTTGTATGTAACTAGGTATGGGGCTATTACGTCAGCATACTCAAAGGAACCTAATTATACAATTGGGAGTGGGAGACTTAGTTTTGTTAAAAGATTTAAGTTGTTTGAATACTTCAGGGGTATCTACTTCTAGATTATGCATGCTGGTATCTATTCTTTATACGAATTCTGGAGTATTTGCTTTGTTTTCTTTAGTAAACACATTTCATTGCGGAAAGACTGAACCAGTAGACACCACCCACAGCTACACAAAATTAACTGTCAATATAAAGAAGCAGCACCTGCTATACCCTATACCCCAACAACACATTCAGAGTTGCTCTGACTCAATCCTGAAGTGTGTAGCATCAGTTACAATCAGGAATAGTGGCAGCACTCAACTGTGATTTCTTCTTCCTTCTCACTTACCATAAGACTGCATTTCCAATCAAATTACCTTTCTACATTCTGTCCTTAGTGTTGCATTTTGTATGTTCGGCAGTACATGTTTTGAAGGTTAGATCTCTATCATCTCACTGGCACACTTTTGGGATTCATTCACTGCTTAATGTTACTCCTATTTGGTATGGAATATGTATGTGCACATGTAACATTCTATGAATAGTATTTGCCTGGGAAAGGGCTGTGTGGGGAATAGGAGAGGCTGATGTTAGAAACACACAACATAGAAAAAATGTTTAGTGATCATTGGGCAAAGTAATTAAGTAAATAATTAAATACTTTCAAAAAAGTTTGTATTTCAAATTAACACATAAATACTTGACTTGCCAAGCTTGTGTTTTAAGTTTGGCTGTAATGTACATAGGCCTCCTAACAACGTAGAGTTGAAGCTGGACTGTCGATATTAGAGGATAGAAAATAACTCGCCATAAAACAATAGCCGAGTCACAGAAAGGCAAGTAAAATAGACATTTATATAAACTTAAATTTTGGCCATGTCCTTCATCAGAAAAAGGCAAACATACATTCACACAAACAGTCAGGTACATAAGTCAAGCACGTTGCACCAACACCTCGAGCTGCTCCAACGCTACAAGCATTTCGACAGTGAGTGAGGAGGGGAGGGGAATGGAGTAGAAAAGATGACAGGAAAGGGTGAGAAAGAAACATTCCATGTTGCATGACAGACTGCAAATGCTATAATAGGTGGGAATGTGAGATGCATATCACAGTATTTATAATCAGTCAAGCAACGCAGAATTTTCCATCTCCACCACTGCCCCAGCATCCTCTCCTCTCCTCCCCTCCTCACTGTCAAGGTGCTTGTTGTGCTGGAGCAGCCAGAGATTGTGGTCATGTGTGCTAAAATAAGAACAAAATTATACAAACACAT
Source organism: Locusta migratoria (assembly GCA_026315105.1). Classification (NCBI taxonomy): domain Eukaryota; kingdom Metazoa; phylum Arthropoda; class Insecta; order Orthoptera; family Acrididae; genus Locusta; species Locusta migratoria. The sequence goes on along the minus strand of CM048746.1, from coordinate 49,849,927 downwards.
TCCAGTAAAAAATTACTTTTCTAGTTATCAGTGTAAGTACACAATTTACAATCACTGAGCCACAGGTATGCAATGAGAGAAGACAATAGCATTCACATAACTTGAAATTTTGGCAATAGTCCTGATCAGAAAAGAGCATACAATCATATTCATATACACACAATCACTCAGGCATCACTGCCATTTCAGTGAATCAGTGTTAAGATGGAAGTTGGTTCACAGCAGCCACAGGTGGCAGTCACTTCCAGGAATTGTGTGAAAATACGTATGCTCTTTTCCTGATGAAGGCTGTGGCTGAAAATTCAAGTTGTGTGGATATCATTGTCTTTTTTATGTGACTGTTAGCAATTGTCTTTACAGCGAGTTGTTAACTATACTTATATTGTTGAAACACCAACCTGGATTTTCCGTTATTAAAATACGCAATTTAGGTGATAGGTGCTCATGACTCTAAACTTTAAATAAATGTTTGCTTCAAATAATTGCTCCTCTTGCTACTAAACATGTGTGGACTGTCACACACTTTAATACAGGGTGTCCAGCAATTAGTATTTTTCAAGTTCAAGGTTTTTTTTCCATGTTTTTCAAGGAATATTCCTTTTTTCCAGGTTCACCATTTATTAACTTGACATAAAAAGTACGAAGTACAAGCAATTATTATTCTTTAACAGTTTTTCCTACATATCTTCAGCTGCTTGCAAATCAAAAATGCTGAATGTATAAGTGCATTTGAAGGAAATAATTTTTTATATACGAAGAACCCGTGAGTGATCCGAAATAAACACAAAGAACCACAATTATGTTCCTTAATACCTAATTATTGGTATCATCGTATATCCATTAAAAATTCAAACCAAAAATAAATGTATAACACTTGAGAAAATTTTTAGTTTATTTAAAAGCATTGTTTTTAAATTTAAAAAAGAACAGGTATGTGCCTCAGCAACTTAGAAAATATATTCATGTTCAAGGCCATATTTAGGCATGTACAGCTAAATGATGATTTCAACTAACATTAAAATAATATTTTAAAAATTTTTCGATGTCAAAATTTTAATTTTGCCGCCCCCAAAATTTTGCCATCGAAAGAAATTTTAAATACTGTTTTAATGTTAATTGAATCATCATTATTCAGAGTTTGGATTACAGCAACAAATTTTAAAATTCAGGTTGTTGTGTTGATAGCAGTGGCGTGTGAAGAGACACATTCCCCCCCCCCCTCCCTGTAATCAGTTTGAATCCCAGATGCCAGAGGGGGTGGGGCAGGGGGGGGGGGGAAGGGGGAGCGAAAAATAAATTAATGTACAGGGGCATCACATACCCTAATACAGCCCTGCTCATGTTTTCGGCAAATTCGTTACATTTAATGGTGTGCATTGTCTTATAATTTCTTCACTTGCCACATTCCTTTCTGACAAATGCAAAACTTGACTGTAACAGATCAGTTTGTTATGTTATTGATAAATACAGAGGAACGCCGATTAAATGTTTTTCAGGGTATTTAAAAAAATGGTGTAACATATGGGAAATAAGTGCTAAAACTGTCTTATAGGACCAACGTAATACACATCACAATACTAAGCACGGCCAGTTTTTTTATGTAATAAAGGTTATCTGAATTTCAAAGCATAACTGAAACTAGTAACTTCATAGGCCAAATTTGACAAATTTTATTCGTCATAATTGATGTTTTCATGAATGCTGCATCTGTATCATTCACTCTTTAAATAATGAAACATTGCACCAGTTGTGAATTTTTTCATACTTCGTATTTTTCTCGCACTTTGGACAGCAATTTTAAGAATTTAAATCGCATTGTCAAGCACAAATATCTCTTGCACCGTACTGTCTTTTTGAGGTTATAACCTACTTTGCCCCTACCAATGTTCAAAACAAACCACACATACGCAAACTATCGTTCACACTGTTTATGAAAAGTCACAAAAGTAGTTACATAAATATTTTCAGTTAACAATGAGGGTAATTCATTCTCAAAACTCATCATAATAAACATGATAAACAACATTTGAATAAACAGTAGGTGCGAAGGCTGATGGAAATGTGATCATAAATTATAGTCACGCCAATCAGTCACTGCACCACAACTTAGCACGAACTACAGACAACAGAACGTGAACTATGCATTCCAATAAACACAAATCAAGCAACTTTACTGCATAACATTTTAAATCATGCCAGCATCTATTTATGTCAATTACGTAAGCTTTTAACTCCTCAAACGTGGGTTCACAAATCGTACAGTAAATCGCGGGAAACAAATTAAAATTGTGAACCAAAAAACAAATTGTGTAAAAGGCGGGAAAAAGTAAAATCCGGGAGGGTAAAAGCGGAGTTTCACTGTATGTGAAATTGCAGAAAATAATAAAAAAATTCTAGTAAAATTCAAGGGTTTTCCCCGATTAAGAAAATTCCCGGTTTTGTTCAAGATATCGAGGTTCACTGGACACCCTGTAATAATCCCTGTTGGGTCTGAATGTTTTTGCAGGCTTTCATTACATGTCTAGAGTTTCTGCATCCAGTACATACGTGCAGAGCCACTCAAAAGATATAACAATGCAGAGGACTGAGATCTTACATCAGGAATGTGGAGCCATGCTGACTCCAGTGTTGTGGTCAGCTGCACTAGGTTTCTCGGTTTAGTATCACTGAGCGACCAGACAAATCAAACTGGTTCCTATTGAGACCATAGTTGGACTGAATCGAGAGGCACTAGAGCAGGTGTCAGTGTCTGGATGCATAGGCTACTGGCTATTCAGTACCATCATCATTATGTACAGTGTGCCAACACTGCTCCAATGCCATAGGAAGACGCAACCGCTGCCAAACAAACAGGACACAATGAATAAAGTGGCACAAGTCAGGGTGCTAAACCCAACTGGCGCTTCAGCCGTGTAAAGGAATGTTCACAGGCATCGGTCCACCAGAACTGCACAACCTTCTCCTGCAGGTTGTTGAGTGGGTGCATAATGTGTGCTGCTTGCACAGGGAACTTGGCATAATAATTCGTCTTCCCCAAAATCTCCTGCAGCTCCTGTTTAGGGAGTGTGGTAGAGTATCTACAGCAAAAATGTAGATGGCTGAATCCCATCTTTAGAGCAAATGGCCAAGGTATTCTACCTGTTCCTTGGCATCGCAGAAAATTTAGTTTGATGCTAGAAAACATATCAGAAACCAAAATTTGCGAGGATCACTGTGAGAGTAAAATTATATCTCTATCTTTAACACTGAATGGTATAGCGGCATGTATGCATGATGGACAATGATGGCTTGAGAGTTTGAAATAATAAGTTTAGAAAACAATTACCGGCATATCTATGTGCATTTTTACCACCCTGCTAGGCCAAGAACACCCTGCAAGAAATCTACTACTGGCAAAGTTAGGATACCAAAGAAAAAATGTATTACCGAAACTTTCAGTGCTTGGACCTACCACAGCAACTGGGAAGTATTATTTCACAAAAGCTTTCTGAAAAAATAAGTTTTCTTAACATTCACTACCACAATTAGGAAGCTTCTCATCTCGAAAGGATGTTAGTTGAAAATATTTATTTTAAAACAAATGTTTATTTCACTAATGTTTCCAGTTTTTAATTCAGTACTTTAGCATCAATGATAATTACATCCTGCCAACATCACACATGAATTAATCCGCATTTTCAGCAGTAGGGTAATGGGAATTATTTTCTCATTTTCACAAATTCATATGTTTGTTCACAATCAAATATCAGTATCTAAATCTTCACAGTAGTTTGTTACCATATAAATGTACAAACTGTGCAAAAATCACACTTTAGTCCCACTAGACATAACCCCAAACTTTATGAAAAAAGAAAACCTTCAAATTTCCAAAAATCATAAAAAGTCTCGAAGTATTCTTGCTCTACTTTATAACTGCAGTAGTGCATGACATCTAACTAGAGGAGAAAATGCACTCTGATAAATCACTCCTTGGTTGTTTGGGCCGAAAAGAGGGTTTTCAAAAATTTTTGGCACAAACTTTGCAGGTAAATTTTACTAGTTATTCTTGAATTTAGGGTATTTTGTGTACTAAACAATTTTGTATTGGAGACTTTTCTGAAAACAACTATGTCAACTGTAGTGTTGTAGCTAAACCCAAAGCAGGGGTATTCAAATTTTCACTAACATCTCCAAACTGAAAAATGGTCACCATTCAGTAACAGTGCAAGTAAAGCAACCAATCAATTTTTTTATCGCTTCATTTTATTGACTCTTTGGCATGACTCTGTGGGACAGTTCTTTCTATAGGTCCTATGTTTATCACTGAATTTGTTAGTTAAATACTGAGCAAAAAATTACGTGTTTACAGGGCCACATGTGTTGTTACTTTGTGCCAGCTCATACCTCTTAGAACTGAATTTTAGCCAGATTATTTCAACCATCTAAGTAACCATCTCCGTACTATCTCATTGTTGTTTCCTCATCATTAAAACAGCATCAACACACACAGTTATCATCCTCTTTTCCCATATACAATTATACTACCCATCATCATCACCACCATCAAAGAAATCAATGGAAATGCCCCCCCCCCTCCCTCTCTCTCTCTCTCTCTCTCTCTCTCTCTCTCTCTCTCTCTCTCTCTCTCTCTCTCTTTTTACATATATATCTGTGTCTATCAACCTGCTCTTTCTGTTCACATTCCCACACAATTTATACTTCTCATACACATTTCTTAGTTCCTCTACACAATCTGCTTCTCTATTCTTCTCTTTCTTAGTGCTTCCCAAACTTGAATTATGGTTACAGTGCTACACTTTCTCTAAATCCAGGAAGATCCTCTAGTGATAGATGTTTCCCATGCTCATGGTAATGTCCAGAATTTACTCATCAATTTTAGTATAGTGGCACATGCCTCTAGGTTTTTTTAACATACTTTCATCTTTGTTTCATGTCTCCACTTCTACCCACATCTGATATTTATTTCGAAACAAATACTTCAGAGTAACATTTGAAAAATAATTAAAAACTCTCTTCAAATTGTATGGTGTAGAGCCAACAGAAATTCAGCTGAAGTTGGTGAAAGTTTAGAAAAGGTATCACACTTCATTATAAACCCATAAAAAATGTGATGTTATATACAACAGGGAACAAAAAGATTACCCGCCCCGAATAATTTAGTCCAAGAACAGAGCATTGTGCATGCCCTAGCTCATAAGTGCAAGTGTTGGCAAATCCAGTGGCCTGTGCAAATTCAGATTGCTGTTTACATCATCAAATAGAAGCAATACATTAGTTAAGCCACAATGTGTGTCCAGATTCACTGCACTGTAACTCACATATCATTTAAATTGGAAAACATTATTTGAGCATGTAGAAACAGTTGAGGTATAAGAATTGCACATGGGTACATGTACTACAACAAACTTGCTTCTCACACGTTTCATTGGGTGAGTGGATAGGCCGACGGTTTATGAATGCAACGGGTGTGCATTTGAATCACACTAGAGTAAATTTATTTTTTTTTTTTACTTTTTATATCTATTGGAGGTAGTGTACTAAATATTAATTCACTAAAAAATTTGCAATTCTAGACTTTTACAGACTTTTAGAAGATTCTATTTTATAATAAACTAATCTTTAATCAGACTGGAAACAACAGATAATGGAAGGCACAGCCACTTATATGCGTAAACCACGCGTAAGGACTTAGAAAATTATGTCCATCTGCTGATACATTGATCTTAGTTTAACACTACAGATTCACCACGTGGCACTTGAAGTAATTATAAATACAAGCATCCATTTACAACAATTTTACAATGGCTATCATTTGTCTCGTTGTTTAAAGATTAGGCTATCACAAAATGGAATAAGTTTAAGAACACTGAATCTAGAAAAGCCTATAATTGCACAATTTGTAGCAAATTAATGATAAAAAATATTACCTTCACAGGTTAATTTTTTTTTTTACTGCAGTAGTACTCGAATTCACGCCTCGTGCAGGTAAACCATCCTCCTATCCACTCAGTCAACGAAACATATGTGAGAAGCGGTTCCTTGCAGTAAATGTACCTACATAATTTCCTTGAACCTCGACTGCATCTATGTGCTTGAATAATGTTTTCCCAAAAATTATATGAGAGTTAACTTGCTATGAATCTCAATATATACTGTATCCAAGCTATTATAATTGCTTCTACTCGACGATGTAAACACCAAGTTGACACTCCAAAGACCGCTAGAGTTAACAACAGTCGCATTTCGGAACTAGTGCATGTGCAATGCTTTGTTCTTGGACTTTAAATTATCTGGGCTGGGCAATCTTTTTGCCCCCCCCCCCCCCTCCATTGAACATATGACGTACTTCACCACAAGATGGCTCATATGTTGGAAAATTGAGATGAGAAGAAAGTGCCGGTAAGGACAGAATACAATATTTCACCATCTGTGATTCAGTGAGAGTCTTTTTCTCGGATTATGTATGTTACAACAACCAAACTATGATACTTTAGAGCCCAAAACAGGCAAATATGTTACCCTTTAAATAAATAACGGGACTACTGCTGCCAAATATTTTAATACATACATTATATATCATCATTCTTAATACACCCCACTCCCCTTATCTATCTTTGCAACACTCAATATGAATTGATAGAAAAAATACTGGAAGTCTTCCTCAGAGAGTCCCATAACAAAGCTTGCCAATTCGAGCTTCAATACTAATCACAGTTCTGGTCTCTGTCACACGAGATATATCTCCAAGCAGGAAAAAGAGGGGGGGGGGGGGGAAAGAAAATTTTTTGTCTCATAACTGAGCAGCAGCAACAGCGGTCTAGGGGGTGGGGGGGGGGTGGACCGCCCGGGCCTCTCGTCTTGAAGGGTCTCCAAATACCTCGAAAACAATTTTGTTCAAATTGTTCTGTGTCTCTCATCCTGAGGGGGGGGGGGGGGGCTCCAAATCTCAGAAGTTACTTTTTTATAGTAATACATGTATTTCCAAGTGGACGGGGGGGGGGGGGCTAATTTTGTTTTGCCACCACCCCGGGCCTACGACAGCCTTGGCCCGTCACTGAGCAGTTGTTTGCACTTTATCAGTAATGGATGAACCCCTTCTCTGCCTCCCAAGCAGGCTGTTTACAGTGCTGGTTCATCACACATGGAGCAGTCAAGCGCAACAGTGGTGTACGAAGGTTAAGTATGACCAAAGCTGAGGATGATGCCTATCCTTAAGCCAGACACCTGTAATAAAGATGTGCAGGAACAGGAATTTGTGAAGCTGCATAAGAGCAATTCTGTAACACAGCTGGTGGTGCTGAAGCAGCAAAAAGAATTATAAGTGTAATCAGCACTTCAGCTTAAGTTGGTAGAGATGAAGACTCTGCATCAACTGTGCACTGAAGACCAGTCACAGAAAGCATTAAGTCTCCACTACATTAAGTAGGTGATCACTGAGGTAGAGTTCTGGTTGGGATGGAGAGTACAAAAACAATGGAAGAGCACAACACATGTCTTAGTGATAAAAAATCTACAGCCACAGGTTCAAGCCCATGATTGCACCTTCAATATGGTATCCTGCAATCAGCATTCAGCAACACCCACAGTAGGGATTATTAGTATAAGCAAAACCTCGTTAGCTTACGAAGATAGTGAGACTGAGGACTGCTCTGCACAGCTGCTGCTGTACTGTGGATAGCCACTAGAGAGAGGGTGATAATTCAGAGACCTGAGTGACTCATTCTCTTGGATATGTGGCAAGTACCAAGTTTTACCCAAAAAGTACAGTGTGACAAGAAGTTGTTAAAGAAAAAAAATCGTAACTTTGTGCTCTTTCCTCAGTACAGTGACACATAATTTTCTGTTTGTGAAATCTCTTTTCTCTTATGTGTATTCTATGGAAATATAGTGTCTTCGTTTAGTATGTTTTTTCTTCATTAATAAAAGGGTAACGTTCTAGAAGTGTTGTGCTCTATTTGCTGCATACAATATATCCTAAGTTTAAATCACAACAGGTTATGGGCCCAGATTTGAATGCTTCAGGTTGTGAGATTTATTGCTACACCATTTTTCAGTTTACTAGGATATTTGTGAGACAGCAAGATTTGTGGATAATGGCCGGAACAACACATCACGCAACTGAGCAAACTAGTCATGCAAATATCAAGAAGTTATCAAGTGAAGATCAGTGGGAAACATGGAAATGGCAAATTCGACTCTGTTTGAAGGAGCATTGTATTTATTCGATTGTAGATGGTAGACGTCAGTGTCCGTCATTAGCGGAAGGAGTAGAACCGTCGGATGAATATCAGCTCTGGCAACAGGACAATGCACAGGCAGCTCGTATCATTGGAACCGCACTTGATGAGGAACCTGCTATTCATGTCCGAAAGAAAACGGATGCAAAAGAAATTCGGGATACGCTTACATCAGTATTTGAACAATCTTCATTGCAATGCCTATATACACTCCTTGAGTGTTTCTTGAAACTACAAAGAATGATGTAATGTCTGTTACAAAACACACGTCGCAACTTGCGAACATTTTTCATGACTTGTGCAATGAGCTGAAGAAAAGTAATCCGAACGCAACTTTGCCTCTTTCGCTGCTTCATCGTTTTATTTTCAGAACATTAGGACCTGAATAGCACTTCTACAGGTCGGCATGGTATCGTGTTCCTGAATCTGAGCAGACGACAAACCTACTTATTGAGAATTTGCTGGTGCTTTCTACGCAAAATCAAAATCAGATGAGCAGAAGCCGAACAGCAAACCAAATACATCTTTCACCACTGGCTTGTTGTTTCACGCTAATTTTGATAGTGCAGAGTCCTGGATTTCAGACTCTGGCACAACACACCACATTTCACCAAAGAAATGGCATTTCTCTATGTTTGAAAAGTTTCCAATTCCACAATGTGTACAGACAGCTGGCAACGAAGTTATTTTTACACACAGGTCTGGTACTATTCATATTGAACTATTAGTAAATAAAAAGTGGACACCCGCTTTGCTTGAAAATGTTTGGTACGTACCTGATGCCAGACACCAACTTTTCTCTGTACATCAAGCTGCACAACGTGGATATAATGTGACATGATAATAAAGGTGTTATTCAGCAACATAGTGAAATAGTTGCTACAGGAAGACTAGTTGGTTCAGAGTATATTATGAATATGAGAGTTTGTTCTCCAGATTCGGAAGTAATGATTAACTTAGCAACTTCAGAAGAACGACAGTGTTGGCATGAGAGACTAGGTCATCAAGATAATCATCATTTAAGAGATGCGCTCTCTCATTTCAGCATTTCAGTTAAGTGTTCTGATACCACATCATTTTGTGATGGATGTGTTCTTGGGAAATCCCATTGCAAACCATTTAGACATCGCAAAGATCGTCCACAAACTGTCTGCAAATTTATAAATGCTGATGTTAATGGCCCCATGTCTGTTGACTCTGGTTTTCGTTAATATGTGATTTTCAAAGATCATTTTTCTCGTTTCGTTCGGATATATTTCATGCAAAATAAATATGAAGTAGCTCACAATTTGAAAGCATTTTTGAAGGAATGTGATGCTGTTGGTCATAAAATAAAAGTGTTTTGGTCTGATGGTGGAGGAGAGTTTAATTGCAAAGCTGTAGCTCAATTGCTACGAGACTGTGGTACTGAGTTCCGGTTAACTTGTCCTCATACTCCTGAGCAGAATGGTGTTGCTGAAAAAGCAAATCGATACATAGTTGAATTAGCTCGCTCAATGATATCATCTAGCAAGTTACATAAACTACTTTGGGCTCATACTTGTGACACGGCTGTTTTCCTACTCAATTGTACTGGAAAATCAAGTGTTCAGGGTAAAACACCTTTTGAATTGTGGACTGGAAAAGTGTTTGACAGCTTTAGCTATTTACGCATTTTTGGGTCAAAATGTGTGTATTTGCCAAAGAAATTTCGTTTAATGACAAAGATGTATGTGGCAATTTCATTGGTTATGTCAATGACAAAGATGGTTAGAAAGTGTGGATCCCATTGAAACATCGTGCGATGAAATCACGCAATGTAGATTTTCGACCAGAGAAGCTATGTACAATTGGAAATTTGATTTGGAACTTAATTCCACCCCTGAAGAATTAGAAGAGGAAAATGACTTGAGTAGTAATAACAGCAATGAGAAAGTTAAAGCTACCGATCAAATTGAGACTAGTGACCAAGAATGTTCAAATAAAGAACCAAATTGTCGTCCAATTCATAAAATACGCCCTCCAGTGAAGCTTCGTGATTGAAATTGGAATACAAATCACACCAGTATCAAGAAGAAAATGTATTAGTTTGCCTGACAAAAGCAATTAACGAAGAACTTACACCAACAAACTTTAACGAAGCTATGGAAAGTAGTGGCTCTAATAAATGGTTTAATGCCATGAAAGAAGAAATGGAAGCATTTGAAGAAAATTATACCTGGGAGTTGGTAGAACCGCCTAAAGATAAACATTCCATAGATAATCGATGGGTACTGCGTATTAAATATAAACCTGATGGATCGATTGATCGATATCGTGCTCATTTGGTTGTGCATGGTATGTTTCAACATCTTGGACTTGATTATGATGAAACTTCTAGTCCAGTAGTTCGTTATGATGCTATTCATGCCATATTAGCGATTGCAGCAGAAGAAAATATGCATCTTAGTCAATTCGACGTTAGAACTGCATGTCTGTATGGTGACTTGAATACAGAAATATACATGACTCAACCAGAAGGTTTCGATGACAGCTCAGGTCATGTTTGTCACCTCAAGAAATCATTATATGGGCTTAAGCAATCACCTCATTGCTGGAATAATAGGTTTCACACATTCATGAATAAAAATAGATTTACTTGTTCGGCAGCAGATCCTTGTATTTACATTCGACAAAATGCAACAGAGAAAATGCTGATTGCTATTTATGTCGATGATGTACTCATCGCAGGATTAACACAACATGCAGCGACTTCGTTTTTGGATATGTTAAAGCCAGAATTCAAAATAACAATTGGATCATGGGACTCATTTTTAGCCATGCAAATAGAACAACAAGAGTCTGGCTCGTTTATTTCACAGTGAGCATACACAGAGAAGATTTTACATCATTTTAACATGGCAAATTAGAAACTATTGAAGACCCCCTGTGATCATGAACAATTGCAGAGTGAATCTAGCAATTCTCTTAGAGCAATGTTCCTTTTCGTTTGGATGTGGGTTCATTAATGTATCCGACATGTTTTACTCACCCAGATCTTGCTTATGTTGGAAAAAGTTGCTCGATTGATGGCTAAACCTACTTCATCTGATTTGAATGCTGTAAAACGCATTTTCAGATATCTTCGTGGTTCTTCAGATGTAGGTCACCACTCATCTGGTGGAAAACTCTGTGCCTATGCTGATACCGACTTTGCTTGTAACATTAAAACAAGATGATCAACTAGTGGATACATTACAATGACTGGCGAAACTGCTGTATCATGGACTTCTCAACTGCAGAAATCAGTTGCACTATCCACCACTGAAGCAAAGTTTGTTGTTGCAAGTGAAGAAGCCAAGGAATTAGTCTGGCTTAACAGACCATTGCTGGAGTTAAGCGAAATGAAGGACACGCCCATATTGTTCATTGACAACGTGAACACCATTAAATTAGTGAAAAATCCATAGTTCCACAAATGTTCAAAGCATATCAAAGTACAATTTATTATTTTGTGTGGGAACTAGATCAGAATGGGGTCATCAACGTGGAATATGTATGTTCTGAAAATCAACTTGGTGATATGTTTACAAAGCCTTTATGTGCAAATAAATTTAGAGCAATGTGTTCTAAAATTGGACTTTGTACATAATGTGTATTTTCTTTTTAATTCAAAAATGTTTTGTGCACAGCAGTTCGATTTAGGGGGAAGTGTTAAAGAAAATAAATCTTAACTGTGCTCTTTCCTCACTACAGTGACACACAGTTTTCTCAATTTTCTGTTTGTGAAATCTCTTTGCTTTTGTTTGTACTCCATGGAAATACAGTGTCTTAGTTTAGTATGTCTTTGCTTCGTTAATAAAAGGGTAATGTTCTAAAAGTGTTGTGCCCTATTCGCTGCATAAAATATCATCATCATCATCATCATCATCATCATCATCATCATTAGAGACTGATTATGCCTTTCAGCGTTCAGTCTGGAGCATAGTACCTCTAATAAAATTCCTCCATGATCCCCTATTCAATGTTAACATTGATGCCTTGTCTGATGTTATGCCTTTTACTTCAAAATCATTCTGACCCCGAATCTAAGTACTTTCTTCTTTGTCTACCTCGACTCCTCTTACCCTCCGCTGATGAGCTCATGAGTCTCTAACGTAATCTTGCTTCTCTCATGCTTGTAACATGACCCCACCATCTCAGTCTGTTCACTCTAACTGCTTCATCTATGGTGTTCATTCCCAGTTTTTCTTTGATTTCCTCATTATGGACACCCTCCTGCCATTGTTCCCATCTATTAGTACCTAAATCATTCTTGCTACTTTCATATCTTAACCTCTTTCTTATGAATAAGGTAACCTGTATCCACCCAGCTTTCACTCCCATACAACAAAGTCGGTCGAAAGATAGAGAGGTGCACTGCTAACTTAGTCTTGGTACTTACTTCCTTCTTGCAAAAGAGAGTAGATCTTAGCTGAGCACTTAATGCATTAGCTTTGCTGCACCTCGATTCCAGTTCTTTCGCTAAGTTGCCATCCTGTGAGAAAATACATCCCAGGTACTTGAAACTATCTACTTGTTCTAACTTTGTTCCTCCTATCTGGCATTCAATCTGTTTGAATCTCTTTCCCACAGACATTACTTTCGTTTTTGAGATGCTGATCTTCATATCATAATCCTTGCACCTCTGATCGAGCTCTGGAATATTAGTTTGCAACCTTTCAATCTAATTGGCCATTACAACTAAGTCATTCGCATATGCGAGACTGCTTATTTTGTTTTCACCTACTTTAATCCTGCCCTGCCAGTCTACTGTTTTCAACATATGATCCATGAATAGTATGAACAACAGTGGTGACAGGTTACAGCCTTGTCTTACCCCTGAACCACGAGCTTAAAAACTGCTGCCTGACAGTCTACATAAATCCCTTTAATCACCTGCAAAAGTTTGCCTCCTATACTATAATCTTGAAGAACTGACAGTAGCTTTCTCCTAGGAACACGGTCATAAGCCTTTTCCAGATCTATGAAACATAGATACAGTTTCCTGTTCCACTCATAGCACTTTTCCATTACCTGCCGTAGGCTAAAGATCTGGTCCTGACAGCCTCTAAGAGACCTAAACCCACACTGATTTTCGTCTAACTTGTCCTCAATTAATACTCGCACTGTCCGTTCAACAATACCTGAGAATATTTTGCCTACAACGCTAATTAAGGAGGTACCTCGATAGTTGCAATCTTTTCTGTTTCCATGTTTGAAAATTGGTGTGATTACCGCTTTCGTCCAGTCTGACGGAACCTGTCCCGATTCCCATGCCTTTTCAATTATCCTGTGTAACCATTTGAGGCCTGATATTCCACTGTATTTGACGAGTTCTGGCTTAATTTCATCCACCCCAGCCGCTTTATTGCACTGTAATCTACTGACCATTTTCTCCACTTCCTCAAATGAGATCCTGTTTCCATCGTCGTTCCTATCCCATTCCACCTGAAAATCTGACACATCATTGAAAGTTTCACCTACATTGAGCAATTCTTCAAAATATTCCATCCATCTGTCCCAAGCATCCACAGGATTGACTAGGAGCTTTCCTGACCTGTCCAAAACACTTGTTAATTCCTTCTTCCCTCCCTTTTGAAGATTGTTAATTACGCTCCAAAATGGTTTTTCCCTCGGCTTGACCCAGGTTTCTAGCTTTTTTCCCAAGTCTTCCCATGATTTCTGCTCGGAGTCTGCAATTATCCATTTGGCTTTGTTTCTTTCTTCAACATAACTTTCTCTGTCTGCCCGATTTCTAGTATGGAGCCATTTTTGAAATGCCTTCTTTTTCTTTTTACAGGCTGCCTTGACTGTGTCATTCCACCAAACTGTCTGCTTCTTCCTTTTCACACTACTGTTCCAAGACATTCTCTAGCTACTTCCAGTAGTGTGTCCCTGTACCTTGATCATTCCTCTTCCAGTGACTGTAAATTATTACATTCAACTAACTGGTACCTTTCCGTGATCATTGCTACGTATTTGTACCTAATTTCCTTGTCTTGAAGCTTCTCCACTCTTATCCTTCTACAAATGGACCTGACTTTCTGCTCTTTTAGCCTCAAACAACCAATTTCACTGCAGATTAAATAATGATCAGTATCATCAAAGAACCCCCTGAAAACGCATGTGTCCTTGACTGTCTTCCTGAATTCCTGGTCTGTTATTATATAGTCAATGATAGATCTGGTTCCCCTTCCTTCCCAAGTATAGCGGTGAATGTCCTTATGCTTAAAGGAGGAGTTTGTGATAACTAAGCCCATACTGGAACAGAAATCCAAGAGCTGTTTCCTGTTCCTGTTGGCCTCCATATCTTCTCCAAACTTCATATCCTAGTTTAAACCACACCAGATGTTATAAATAAAAATCATCAGAAAGCCTCCGAGACCCCAATTATTTAGGGTAGCAAGGATGTGATGACCCTTGGGGTGCCATAACACGTTTGTAAAAAAAGACGTGAAAAAGTTGTCCAGATAGCTTACTCCAGGCAAACTGAATAATTAGCAGTAGAACAGCCTTGGTGAAAATTGCCCTGGGCTGAAGCTAAAAGGCCTTCCAAAACTTAAGGAACCAACACAACCAAGGTGTCACCTTCCATTCGAGAAACATACAGAGAATATTAGTAAGATTTAAGTGGTGGTGGTTGTCCATCTGAAGAGAGAATTAACCTGATTTCACCACTGGGTGAATTAGTCCTTGTGATTGATATGGGTACATGTTTTCGATCCACTTTAGTTGAAGATAGCAAAGATGTAATGTTGCCAATCCACCAATAGGCATTTGAGCTTTTGGTTGTGAATGTGATCTGACCGTGGAACTATTTTAGGGCAAGTGTCAGGCACTGAGGAATTCCTACTTAGTGAACACTGCATCATTTGGCTCAGATGGTGTGCAGTAAAAGACAAGTGTATTCACTGCACCCACTGTTTGGGGACAAAAAAAACTGTTCAATAATTCTCAAACCCAGAGGCTAGAGTACAGTATAGAGCAAAATGTTTGGCAACTGCAACTTTGTCAGTATAAAAGCAACATTCAAGGAAATACAAGGTACACCTACGCGAGACTGGTATCTGGTAACCTGTGAAGGAGCAGTGTGTGGCCCAATGGTAGAAACATACCATTCTCAGGATCCGTGCTTCTATCAATTTATTAGATGGCAGATCCGTGCACCTCGCAATCAAGTGCTCCATCGATTAATGTCATTTAACGCGTTGACATGTTTCCAACGATCTTTAATGGACATGGCAATATATCAGGTTCACCAATGTACTGTCTGCTAGCAGGGGGGGGGGGGGGGGGGGGGGGGGAATCCTGTGGCATAGGGAATTCCTAAATCAGCTACGTAAGAAATTACTAAGTCAGCTGCCAACAGTGGCAATCTGTACTCTGAACAGCCACATCCATTTCTCTCTGTAACCTGGTAGGGTCAGATGGGGTATTTGTAAACTAGGGGTAATATGAAACAGAAGGTGTAAAATTTCTCTGGAGAGACATTTGTATAATTGTTCACAGCACTATATTCAGCCATCCTTTGTTTATTATGAAAGCACTTCTTTTGGTTTTGCATTGTTGAATTGTATTAATTGTTGAGCTTCTTATGTTGTTGTGTGGAAAAGTTTATTATCTCAAAATTTCAAAAGGAAGATTGCATATTTGTCCTTGATTTATTAGTAATTTTATCAAATTTATGGTTTATTTCATTATTTTACAATTCCATAATGAGATTATAAAAATGAAATTACTCAATCACAAATCAAATAAGAACCATTGCATGTTTACAATTTCCTCTAAGAAAACTACAAGAGGGGTAATTGGGTACAGGAACCCAGAGGAGATTGTAAACCTGATATGATGCTGTTTCATGTCAGGTTTCAGACAATGCCAAGAAATTGCATTAAAAAGTGTTCATGTTGCAGTTACACTGGACAGCTTATGGTGTGCCACAATCAGTCATATACCACCAAATTAAAGGTGAGGTATTTTTTTAAGAGTCAATAATTAAAGAATAAATTAAATATGACCCTTTGAACAGGTTTTGAATGAGTTTTTCTATTTTTTTTTCTCTTTCCTTTAGGTCAGAGGGTACCACTAGATAAATTAGACCTGGGCATCATAAAGCTTTTTCTCAGCATCTTGAAGCCACACTGGCCAACTGTTCAATTGCTCATGCATAAATGAGCTATCCTTTTGATAGGAGCAGCTCAAGTTGTTGGCACAGCAATGTTACACAGAATTCATTGGAAACACTGTTTGAAGACTGTCTTCCTGGTGAAGATTGGTATCAGGCTTATACGAAATGCGACAACTGTATTTTTTTAAAGAAACCTGGGCATCTTCAAAGCCTCGAAAAAAATGCTAGATCCATTTGTAGTTTATAACTTCTATAGTCAGTTGGAAAATTTTTATGAATGTGTGAGCCAAAGATAATTGAAAAATTATTATTATTATTATTATTATTATTATTATTATTATTATTATTATTATTATTATTTTTTTTTTTTTTTTGTCTGCTGGGTTAGGGAGGGAACCAATAACTGTTTTAGCCTGCATTGCTGCAGTAACACTTACCTCCCACTACTGATCACCAAATGGGTGGCTGGAACAGCCACAGTTTTATCATTGGTTCACTACAGCTTATCCTTCACATATAAAAATGTTGTAATTGTGAACACAGATATAATCATTCAGAAATTTGTTCCTAAGTTACAAAAAAGTGTTGGTTTAGAGTTACCCCTGCTGGAAAATTCATATCAAGTTCACAGTCTGAGATTGCAGTATCCATTTACTCCGGACCTAATGGGGTAAACGTGAACATGTGGGGTAAATGGAAACTTATTATGAAGTTGATTAGAATCAACGGATTAACAAATCCAAGAGCAGGGTTCATGTTTCAGGTTTGTTATGTCTTTAAATTAGAAAAATTACTATTTTAAATTTGGCAAGTTAGTAATTATTTGGTGATAAAGCCGTAAGTATACAAAAGTGACCCTACTACATGTGAGGGCAGAAGATAAGGCATCCCAATCAGAATTGCTGAGAGCGCATATGGTGGGTGCCCCAGGAGTGATACTGAAGGAGACAGGAAAATAGGGAACAGGTCATCATGGACTCTAGTAGACGGGGGATGTGGAGAGGTTAACAGCCAACAATGTTCTGTGTTACAATGAATTTTGTAGGAGCACCAGTGTTGAAGAGATAAAAAGTCGAATGGTGGAAGCAAATTTTTGATATCTTAACTTCCTTCAGCCAGTGATCACGGTTCCACTCCACGAAGGGTTACGGGCTTTGAAGGGATCCAAGATTATGACAGTTTGGGGAAACGGGGAGCAGGTAAAAAATTGAGGCAAACAACAAATTCTGAGATACTACAATATCATATTATTAAAAAGGGAAGCTTGCCATCAGGCCCTGAATACCAATTAAGGTCAACCATTCAAAGTATAATCCTCAGACAATATCACCACTGGATGCAGTATGCGGTAGCAGGTAGTTAGTACATTACAGTCCTAGCAGTTCATTTCTGAACATTGGAGCCACTACTTCTCGATCCAGTACTTCCTCAACTGGCATCATGAGACTTGAATGAACTCTGGCCTAGAATTATCACACAATGAAAATCTCTGGCAGTACCAGGAATCAAATGTGAAAATTTCACACACCACATTGTCGAGATAAGCCTCTTAAAATAGTTCTCATAGCCACTAAGGAAGAGAGTCTAAGTTGCCGGAAATATGGGGCTCTGGAGAGTAATAAACATGTACATAAGAGATGCCAAAGCTCAGGTAGATGATGGAAAAAACACATTTCCACAGTTTACTGCTGACAGTATACAGTGATGGGAGGAAAGGACCAGACTGCAGGTAATGCCCACAGCATCACCTGATGCCACTGCTTGCAAGGTTTCAGCCTCAACACGCATAGCCTCTGTAGGGGACAGCAAATCAGGATTTGTCAATGGTACTTATGAAAACCCAAAAGCTGTAATTATAACAATAGAAAATCCAATTTGAATGTCAACAATGGAGGATAGATAACAACTCACCGTAAAAAGCCTCACTGAGCTGCTGACAGACACGGAAATAGATAATCACATTCACACAACTTTAGATTTTCAGCCATGGTCTTTGTCAGAAAAGAAGCACATGTGTTCACGCAATCACTCAGACAACTATACACACAAGACCACCATCTCTTGCTCCTCCATGCTACAAGCATCTTGACAGTGAGTGAGTGAGGAGGTCATTGGAGGGGGGAGAATCCAGGTAACGGTGGAGATGGAAAGTTCCGCATTACATGATGGATTGTAAAGGCTCTGATAAGCAGGAATTTGGATTGTAGCAATGAATACTGTGAAGGGAAAGGGCGGGAAAGGACACACCCTATGCCTAACACCTCCTCCCGCCTTCCTCTTCTTACCCACCCATTATCCTGTATCTCAAGTCTTCCTTGCTACTGTGTGTCAACCATTTACAATATCCCCTTAGTTAATTACTTTTTTTCCTATTTTATTATATTTTTCCTTATTATTTTTATTGTTTCAAATCCACCACACCCTTCCCAAACTCCTCTATATCTCTCTTCAATCCCTTCCCGCCCCTTCCCTTCACTGTATTCAGTGCTGCAATTCAAATTCCCGTCTATCGCAGCCCTTACCATCCATCAAGCAATGCGGAACTTTCCATCCTCACCTCCCCACACTCCCAACCTCACTCACAGTCTATATGCTTGTGGTGCTGGAGTGGCCAGATGTGGCGGCTGTATTTGTATAATTGTCTAAGTGATTGCATGAATGTATGTATTGCTTTTTTTCTGACAAATACTATGGCCGAATATTTAAGTTGTGTGAATGTGATTAACTATTTTCGTGCCTGTTAGCAGCTCAGTGAGCCTCTTTAAAATGGTAAGTCTAGTGTAGTCTCACTTACAAGGAGACCACATGGGCATCAGATTTTAGAATTTCTTGACATTTATTGTATCTGAAGTTCAGAACTCCAATAACAATCAGCCGAAGTCATTCGACTCAACTCTAAAAACTTCACGAGAAAATCGACTTTGAATATTTGCATGTAAATGTAATTACCAAAAACAATTGCAGTCTGTCAGTGCAGCACAGGTGGAGACAGCGTTCTGGCCTCACAACCAAAGAATCGATTGTTCAAATCCCACTGTGGCAGATATATATTCCCCTGCCCCGTTTTCAAATTCATTTATGTGGGACATTTTTTTACGAACTCAGTTATGTAAGAGATAATAAAAGTCTAATTCCATGTGTTGTGTCAGTTTTTGTTTCTGTGTATGTAGAGAAGCTGAACATCTTGTTGGAACGTAAAATAATAGTAAAATAGGTTAGCTTCTTGGAATGCCATTAACAACTATGGAGATGACTTTGCAAAAACTCTTAGCTCTACACAAACTGAACAATCAAAGACTACTGTTGACAAATAATAGAGAAGACAGAACTGTAAAAAATGTAAGTTATGTTTCTTTGATTGAATACATCGTTATTAACAACCTTTCATAAAATATAGCTTGTAATAGTTAAAAAAATAATTACTTGATTTAGTGATAACAGAATTGAGGAGGAAAGGAGTTTCTGACATTCCCTGATAAACAGAATGGATTGTTTTCGATTGGTAGGACACATTCTTAGACATCAAGGAATTGTGAATTTAGCATTGGAGATAAGTATGTGGGGGTAAAAATCAAAGGGAGCCAGAGGGACAAATAAAGTAAGCAGATTCTCGAGGATGAATTGTGTTCTTATTCTCAGCTGAAGAAGCTTGCAGTGGACAGGATAGCACGAAGAGCTGCATCAAATCAGTCTGCGGACTAAAGACGACGATGATGAAAGTGGCAACAACAACAACAACAGAGTAGCCAACTACCAAAATCATACCTTCCCACAATTTTAAGTGTCACACATTTCCAATTTGTACTGCTGTACCAATGACAAAATTAAATTTATTTTTAATGTCCTCTTCACACTCTCCAATCTCTTATCTTTCTTTTGATATAAGTGTGTAGTGAAACCAAATACTGATTAAATGTCCTTGTTTGTGTGGAATGAATTTTGATGAGAATTTTATATCCTCTGTACTTCAGACATCAGATCAGTTATTTTACAGCCCAAAAAATATTTCTGCACTACACTCCAAATCTAGCTAGTGGCATAATTTTGCGACGCGATTCCATCCATCTACTTTGACTCATTATGTCATCACCATGTCGGAAAACACATATTTCAGTTGTAGCCAACTGCAAATAAACATGTTTCAATTGATTAGTGTTCGCAATTAAATCACAAGCCTCATTAAAATTTTACTGGTAATTTGTAAGAAGCTTTGCATGTAGCAACTGCAGCCTACCTGTACATTTTCAACACGCAAGCATCGCAATCCCATAGTTGCTTGTTCACTCACAAAAATTTAAGCTGAACTCTTAGGTTCCTGACTAGACACATTCTTCAAAGTTATCACATATCCGTAAAGAATATTAGAGTACTTTTGTCAGTCAGAATAGACATCCAGAGTCTAGCTTGTGAAAACTACTTTGCCTACTATACAACACGACAATGTCACGGGTCAAAGCTAACAGTTGGAACTGTATCCCATAAATGACCCTAGCTAGTTCCTCTAGCCTTACCTGCTTTTAATTGACCAGGCTCTACTTGCCATTACCCTTGTTTTGCTCTTGTTAATGTTACACTTACACTCTCCTTTAAGGATATTGTCTGTTCAACAGAGAAAGGGGAGGGGGAAGAGCTATCACAGATGGGGTCTAACAGATGAGGGTATAATTGAATACCGCGATACAACCCATCGGCTTTGACCAATGACGTCATATCTGAGCCTCACAAGATACACTGTTTTGTTAGTTGGTATAACTACATAAACGCTATCAAGGAATATAAACGTATGGGATAATATCATAATACTATGTATTGTAACAGTGTCCTTAACTTGACCCAAGATATTCAAATAGTTTATTCCCAAGATTTTCAAATAGTGAGCAAATACTGCCAGGCAGAATTTATTTCCACGGGTTTTGGCATGTGAATTATGGGCTCACTTGTATGGAGTAAAAGGACTGCAAAGTGCCATTAAAGAAAGAAGCTCTGTAACCTCCGTGATCAATTATTTGTTTTATATGTAGTAGTAATGGGCATTATTTATTGAGTTAACATTCGGAACACTTTATAACTAACCTTGTGAAACTAATGTAGTACTTATGTGTAACCCTAAAGAAGATTTCATCTTTAATCAGTAAAACTAAGAAGTCAATTTCCAAATGTTCTGATAACTTCATGAGACAACTTTGGAGACAAGTCAGATTTTCAGATATTACTTCCTTTAACACAGAGCACAGAAGAGCAGGGCCTTCTGGAAGGAACATCTTAACTTCTGTGTATTCATACTTAAAGGACTAATTGTGCTGACGGATACTGTACTGTACTGTTGAAATATTGAAAAAAACACATGGTGATAGCACAAGTTGGCAAATGTGACAGGACTTGAACCTGCAATGTTCAGATATTTGTTTTTTTTTTATTTTTCTCAGAGACGTAACTATCACTCTAACTATGCTTCATTCTGTAATTAATCTTCTTATAGTATCTTTCAACCTAAAGATGACATTATATATAATTATGACGAAGATGTAGTAGTATTTGCTGCTTTCATAGGAAATATAAACACGAGTTGGGCTACCTTCCATACACCAAGGTAATATTCTGAGTGTGCCATTATATAAGTGTTATAGGATACATGTCATACATTATTTAACATAACATTTCTTTATCCTTCAATCTTAAGAGGTTTCATTAAATTATCTCATACAGTATAATTAATCTGTCTAATTGCAGAATTATGTCTCTAAAAGTGTTTGCTGTTTAAAAAAAGAGTATATCCAATTACTTTGTTTATGGTACAGAATATCATTATTTTCTCTACAAGGAAGAGACTGACTTAACCATAAGTCATCCACCTGGGCATTAAGATTTTTACTAAGGTTTTATACACACGCACACTCCACAAATGAGCGGCGTTATTCACTCTCCATGACATTACAATAGTGGCAATTGGAGCTTTTTTTCGGAGAGTCCTGGACGTGAAGCTATGGCAATCCGTCCTGTAGCAGGGCGGCTCACATATACCCTGCCGTCTTTCGCCCTCCGGTGCCATAGTGAAATACAGAAGGGACCAGGGGTTTCCTGGGATAGGGAGGGGTGTTTCCAGTCTTTGGAGTCTTTCTTTCTTTTTTCTTCGCTCCAACTTCCTGATTTCCTACTTTTTAATTTCTGTCTTCTCTTCGCGAGGTTTTTTTCCCTCTTTATACAAAGCACATTAATCTCGGTGAAGATACTTTCAGGTTTGCATATTAGATGCCTTTTCTTTTCTCTCCATTTAGTCTGACTACAACCCCAGTGATTCACCCGAGGTATGCCTGAGGAATAACATGTTAAAAATTTTACAAAATTACACACATACATACACATCCATTCACACAAACATTTTATACACAAAGGTTACATAATCACACTTATAATAAAACAGCACATAAAATTACACACCCATACATGATGTTTAAGTTTAGATATTAGTCACAAGGATATAGTGCACATGAAACACTTCAGATCAAAGGCATTAAAAAATATTCAGGGAATAAAACTACCCATACATTCTTATATGGATGAGCTGGCGAGACTGAAGTGTTGGGTTTGTTTACTCACTGTACACTTGTTTCGGGTGTGATGAAGTGATAAGAAAAATTACAAATGCACATTCGTAAAGAAAAAAGGTAAAATAGAGTAATAAGCTTGGGGAAGGAACAGAAGAGGCGCACCTCCGTGAACCTGGCACCCAACTTAAAAGAAATTGTTTTTTACGTTATACAATCTTAAAGAGCTTCATTTGTAGTGGATTGTAGTTCCAAAATTTTTGTTTTTAGTTTTTCGGAAAAAAAAAATTAATAATAATAATAATTATGGGTCACTCAAAAAATAGCCAGCACTCCACTTTTAAGAAATTTAATTCTAATGGATTATATGTGTAGGAAATAGTATGTAGAGGTTTGTAGTGAACGAATTTTCGTTTGTAGTAACCTGTATATCCCACCAAATATGTTTGAAACGCAAGGCCCATACTGCTGTGCACTGCACCCACTGGCAGCACCCCACTTTCAAGAAATTTTATTCTAATGCTTGATATGTGTAGGAAATAGTATATAGAGGTTTGTAGCGAGCGAATTTTCGTTTGTAGTGACTTGTACAACCCACAGAACCTGCATTTATCTAGAGAAGAATGGGTAGCTCTGAGGGATAAAGGCCGCAGAGAACTATATCAGCAGTAGAACAAGGCCTTAATCCCTGTATATCACAGGAGATACTAAACGTAACTGATGAAAGGAGAAAATGTAAAAATGTAGCAAATTGTTGCAGGTAAAAAAGAGTATAGACAGCAGAGAAATGACATTGACAAGAATTACATATTGGCTAAACTGGAGTGGCTAGATGACAAATACAACTTCGTAGAAGAATGTATAAGTAGGTGAAAGTTAGATATCGCCTTCAGGAAAATAAGAGACATTTCGAGACAAGAAAAAGAGCTGCATGAATATCAAGAACTCTGATAGAAAACCAGTACTAAGCAAAGAGGGGAAATCTTAAATGCAGCAGGAATATGTAGAGGACCTATACAAAGGAAGTAAACTTTTTTTTTTTTTTTTTTGTTTTTTTTTTTTTTTGTTTGGTTTTAGGGCGCACAACAGCTGTGGTCATTAGCGCCCAACACTGCCCAAAGTAAAAAAGAACCGGGGTTAGAAATTAAATGGCTTTCGCCATATTTGCACGATGTATAAAAAGTAAAACTCTGTTAACCGATTGCGGGTCATCAGCTAAAATGGCAGACAATTCAAATGGGAAACACAGATCATGACGGAGACGGTTAAAAAATGGACATTGCACTAAAAGATGGTTCACAGTAAAAGGTGCATCACAGTGCTCACATAAGGGAGCAGGACCACCACGTAATAAATGCTGGTGGCTAAAACGGCAGTGGCCAATACGAAGCCGGGCCAGAACAATCTCCTCTCGGCGGGAGGGTCGAGATGACGTTGACCAGAGATCAGGCACAGGTTTAATGGCTCGCAATTTGTTCCCTGACAGGGATGACCAATGTAGATACCAACGGGAGATAATACGCTGGGAGATACCAGCGCGAAGGTCATCAGAGCTGGTGGAAAAGGTAGATAGCCGAGGAAGGAGAACTGCTTCCTTGGCAGCCGTATCCGCAGCCTCATTCCCCAACACTCCCACATGGCCAGGGACCCACAGAAACGTCACCGTAGTTCCGCTCGTTGAAAGAGAAGTAAGGCAATTGCGGATGCTTTGTACCAGGGGATGGGCCGGATATAGAATGCGAAGGCTCAATAAAGCACTCATAGAGTCCGAGCAAATGACAGTCTTACTGAGCGAGTTTCGCCGGACGTATTGTATGGCTTGGTATAATGCATACAGCTCAGCTGTAAAAATGGAACTCCACTCAGGAAGACGATATTTAAAAGAGACGTTGCCAAGTACAAAAGCACACCCAACACCCTGGTCTGTCTTTGAGCCATCAGTGTAGATGAACAAATTGTCATCAAATTTAAACCGGAGAGCGTGAAATTCTCTCTGGTAGACGAAACGAGGTGTGGAGTCCTTTGGAAGAGAA
Organism: Locusta migratoria; assembly: GCA_026315105.1. Taxonomy (NCBI): domain Eukaryota; kingdom Metazoa; phylum Arthropoda; class Insecta; order Orthoptera; family Acrididae; genus Locusta; species Locusta migratoria. The sequence continues at coordinate 49,824,984 of CM048746.1, read as the reverse complement.
TGAAGATCAAAGTTAACACGGACTTCGGGGCTTCGCCACGGTGGAGAGATGCTCTCTCCAGTCGAGTAGATAGCAGGCATTGTAACGCCAAGCTGGCCGAGTAGCGAACGCAAGCGTACTCCCGGTGGTAGCAGAGCAGACGGGTGCAGAGCGAAGAGACTGTCAAGTGAGTCGTTAAAAAAAACTGCGTACGTCGGGTGTCCTCGCATGGACGACAAACGACTAGCGTAACGGCTAAGCAGGAGTTCCCGACGGTAAGAAAGGGGTAGTTCGGCGGCCTCGGCATAGAGGCTCTCAACGGGGCTAGTATAAAACGCTCCTGTCGCCAGACGGAGACCTTGGTGGTGGATTGTATTAAGGCAGCGCAGTATGGACGGTCGAGCCGAAGAATAAACGATGCTACCATAGTCCAGTTTGGACCGAACTATGGTGCGATACAGATGGAGGAGAGTAGACCTGTCAGCTCCCCACGAGGTGCCATTTAACACCCGCAGCACATTGAGAGAGCGGGTACAGCGAGCTGCCAAACGGGATATGTGGGGAGACCAACTTAACTTCCTGTCGAGAACAAGTCCCAAGAACGTCGTGGTATCCACGAATGGAAGTACTATGGGGCCCAGACGAAGGGATGGGGGAAGGAACTCCTTCCGCCGCCAGAAGTTCATGCAGACTGTCTTGTCGGCTGAGAATCGAAAGCCAGTGTCCATACTCCACGCGTGGAGATTGTCTAGGCACCGCTGGAGGCGCCGCTCCAGGAGACCCGTTTGCTCAGAGCTGCTGTAGATCGCGAAGTCGTCAACAAATAGGGACGCCGACACTCCCAGTGGAAGGTGATCGGCTATAGAATTGATTGCCACTGCAAATAAAACAACGCTCAGGACCGAGCCCTGTGGGACTCCGTTCTCCTGATTAAAAGTGCTCGATAAAACCGAACCAACACGCACTTTAAAAACACGGTCTGTTAAAAATTCGCGGATAAAAATTGGCAGGCGACCCCGAAAACCCCATGTATGCAGAGTGCGGAGGATGCCCATCCTCCAGCAGGTGTCGTATGCCTTTTCCAGATCAAAGAACACCGCTACTGTCTGGCGCTTCCGTAAAAAGTTATTCATTACTGAGGTAGATAGGGCAACAAGATGATCCACCGCAGAACGGTGCTTGCGAAACCCACATTGGACATTAGACAGGAGATGTCGCGTTTCAAGCCACCATACCAGGCGCCCGTGAATCATGCGTTCCATCACCTTGCATATGCTACTGGTGAGGGAAATGGGGCGGTAGCTGGAAGGGAGACATTTGTCCTTCCCAGGCTTTGGTATGGGAATGACTATGGCTTCACGCCAGCGTCGCGGAAAGGTGCCTTCTATCCATATGCGGTTGTAGGTGGCCAGTAGGAAGTGCAAGCTCGTTGGTGAAAGGTGTTGCAACATCGCCACGTGAATGCCATCTGGTCCTGGAGCGGAGGACCGCGAAGACGAGAGTGCGTGGTGAAGCTCTCGTACAGTAAACTCGGTATTGTAGCATTCACGGTTCTGAGAGGTAAAGGGCAATGGAGTCGCCTCCACCGTCCGTTTCCTAGCTAGGAAAGCGTCAGTATAATGTGAAGAGCTAGAGACCTCTGCAAAATGTCGACCCAGTGCGTTGGCTATTTGTGGAGGATCGACGACGGTGTCAGTTGCGACACACAGACCGGGAATTGGGGAATGAGCCATAGTGCCCGAAATTTTTCGAAGGTTACCCCAAATGATGGAGGAAGGGGTAGACCTATTAAAAGAGCTCGTGAATGAGCGCCAACTGGCGCGTTTACAGTCGCGAAAGAGGCGACGACAATAGGCCCGCAGCCGTTTGTATCGGATGCAGTTGTCGAGCGTGGGCCGTTGTTTGAAGATTCTAAGGGCACGTCGCCGTGCTCGCAGAGCGTCACGGCATTCCGCGGTCCACCACGGGACAAGGGGACGACGTGCGTGGGAAGTCTTGCAGGGGATGGAACATTCTGCGGCTGTCAGAATAACTGTGGTAATGTGTTCCACTTGGTCGTCTATACTAGGATAATGGTAAGTACCAAAATCCGCCAGTGACGTGTAGAGCTCCCAGTCCGCTTTCGTTAACTGCCAGCGGTGTGGATGCTCAAGGGTGTCAGGCATCATTAGGTGAATTACACACGGAAAATGATCGCTCGAATGTGTGTCTGAGAGAGCAGACCATTCAAGACGCCGTGCCAGCTGAGCAGTGCAGATAGCTAGATCTATATGGCTGAAAGTATTTGTGGTGTCTGAAAGATAAGTTGGTTCACCAGTGTTAAGGCAGATGAGCTGAAGGTGGTTCAGTATATCTGCCAGGAGGGAGCCCCGTGGACATGGTCGTGGGGAGCCCCAAAGGGGGTGGTGGGCATTGAAATCTCCCACCAACAAAAACGGACGCGGAAGCTGGTCAATAAGATCTAGGAGATCTGATCTAGTGACGGGAAAAGAGGAAGGAGCGTAAATATTGCACAGTGTGAAGACAAATCCAGGAAGGTATATCCGGACAGCAACAGCTTGTATTGGAGTACACAAAGGGACCGGTGTACTGTGTACGTCATCCCGAATAAGCAACATTACGCCCCCGTGGGCTGGAATTCCTGCCACTGGAGGAAGGTCAAAGCGAACGGTAGTGTAGCACGGGAAAGTAATTCGAGTACCAGGGAGCAATTTTGTCTCCTGTAGAGAGAAGATGATTGGATGATATGTTCGCGTTAAAAGCTGCAGTTCTGTCCAATTCGACCGGATACCACGAATGTTCCATTGAAGAATATCCATAATGGGATAAAATGAGATGAAGGTGGACATCAGCCCGACGAAGGCGGCGGGCCACAGTGCGAATGTTCGCAACTGGTGGTGTCTGAGACAGGAGGGTCTTGCTCCATATTCTCAGAGGTTACCACAGCAGCTGCGTGAGTGTGGTCGGCAGCCCCATCTTTGGCTGATGCACCTGGAGAGACTATAGGCTTCCAGGGGATGCCATCGTCACATTGTGAGGTAGGAGGGGGGAGAGTTTTCCCCCTATTTGATTTCTTGGAGCCCTGGTGAAGCTCCTTGGTTGGCTCAGACGTTTTGGTAGGGGTGCGGAGGAAATCCTCGCGCGAATGCTCTTTCTTAGACTTTCGCGTCTCTATCTGTGGTTTCACAGCTGAAGATGTAGATGAAGACTTGGAAGAGGTACTCACACTTTTCGTTGAACGTGACGCCGTTGTCGATGTAGACTGTTTGACAACTACTGTCGTAAACTGTAGGTCACAAGTCTGTGTGGCCATATCCCGTGTTGTTGGAGGCGTTGCAACTACAGTACTGTAGTTACCACGCGGCGGGATCTTGGGCTTACGACTGGCGTACATCTTACGTGCAACTGGTATGGGAACCTTTTCCTTTACACGGATTTCCTGGATGGCTCGTTCATCGGCAAACACGGGACATTCCCGGGAGGAAGCAGCATGATTCCCGTTACAATTGATGCAATGAGGGGACGGTGGTGGACAAATCCCCTCATGGGCCTCTTTACCACAGGTGACACATATGACTGGGTTCTTGCAAGACTGGCTTGTGTGGTTAAATCGATGGCACTGATAACACCGAGTAGGGTTAGGGATATAAGGTCGTACTGTGATGACCTCATACCCTGCCTTGATCTTCGGCGGCAGAGCCACTCGGTCGAAGGTTAGAAACACTGTGCGAGTGGGCACTACAACATTATTCTCTTTTTTTGTCACCCTATGTACTGCGACGACGCCTTGAGCTGCCAGATAGTCTTTCAGTTCATCCTCAGTCAGACCGTCCAAACTGGCCGAGAAGACTACCCCTCGGGAATAATTGAGGGTCGGATGGAGCTCAACACGAACCGGGTAGCTGTGGAGCAGAGTAGCCTTAAGCAGCTGCTGTGCCTGGGAGCCACTTTCTGTTTCTAACAGTAGTGTTCCATTACGTAGGCGGTTGCAGGTCTTAACTGGGCCGGCAATGGCATCAACCCCTTTTTGAATAATAAATGGGTTCACCGACGAAAAGGATTGTCCTTCCTCGGTACGGGTCACCACAAGGAACTTTGATGTCTGTAAATTTTTCTGTTCAGACACACTATTGTCTAGTACATCAATTTCTAAAGACTCTTTACATTTTCTTTTTTTTAGAACCATCGCGGTTGTATCCCCCACGATTGCCAGTGTCTCCGATGGCACGCTCCTTCCTGCTGGGGGCCCCCAATGGAAGCACACCCGCCTTGGGTGATTGTTCACACCCCAGGTCACACCTCCCGATCTACAGACGGAGGGACCAATCGGCGAATCGGGAAGGTATCAGCGCAGGCAATCGCCCCTCCCCTGGCCTGGCCTTAACCAGGGGGTACGCACGCACCCTACATGCCAGCCCGGGGCTGGGACTTACGCATTACCCAGTCACCCATATGGGTGGCCTTCAAGTGTGTACAGGGAGGAGGAAGAGAGAAATAGTAGGAGGAGAAGCCTCAAACGCAGACGCGGAGGCAAAGAAAGAGATGAAAGAAGACTGTAAAGCCAAAAGGGTCAGAACTTCGGTTCCCCGAAGGATGCACACACTCAGTCCCCAAGAGAGGGGAAAAGGACAGTAGAAGAAGCGTCATGTAGCACGGAAAGGAAAGAGTGCTACAAAGGCTGGGGCCCCGTGCTCGCCACGCACGTACTCACCACAGAGCGGTGAGTCCCCTGAGGGGAGGAAGTAAACTTGAAAGTAGATTTCTAGAAACGGAAGATGAAGTAGAGGAAGTTAAGATAAGAGTTATGATGCTGAAAGAAGAATTTGACAGAGTACTGAAAGATGTTGTTGTTGTTATGGTCTTCAGTCCAGAGACTGGTTTGATGCAGCTCTCTACCCTACTCTATCCTGAGCAAGCCTTTTCATCTCCTCATAAGAACGGCAACCCACATCCATTTGAATCTGCTTACTATACGCGTCTCTTGGTCTCCCTCTGTGATTTTTACCCCACACGCTTCCCTCCAATGCTAAATTTACGATACCTCGATGTCTAAGAATGTGTCCTACCAAGCGATCCCTTCTTTTGGTCAGGGTATGCCAAAAATTCCTTTTCTCACCAATTCTGTTCAGTACCTCTTCATTAGTTATGCGATCTACCCACCTAATCTTCAGCATTCTTCTGTAGCACCACATTTCAAAGGCCTCTATTCTCTTCCTGTCCACACTGCTTATCGTCCATGTTTCACTCCCGTACAAGGCAACACCCCACACAAATGCCTTCAGAAAAGATTTCCTTACACTTAAATTAATATTCGATGTCAGCAAATTTCTCTTTTTCAAAAATGCTTTTCTTCCCATTGCCATTCTGCATTTTATATCCTCTGTACTGCGACCATCGCATGTTATTTTACTACCCAAGTAACAAAACTCATCTACCACCTTCATTGTTTCGTTACCTAATCTAATTCCTTCAGCATCGCCCGACTTTCTAAGACCGCATTCCATTATTTTTGTTTTGCTCTTGTTAATGTTCATTTTATACGCACTTTTCAACACACTGTCCATTCCATTCAACTGCTCTTCCAGGTCCTTTGCTGTCTCTGACAGAATTACAATGTCATCAGCAAAACACAATGTTTTTATTTCTTCCCCCTGAACTTTAATCCCTATTCCAAATTTTTCCTTGCTTTCCTTCACCGCCTGCTCAATGTACAAATTGAATAGCATCGGAGAAAGGCTACAACCCTGTCTTACTCCCTTCCCAACTGATGCTTCCCTTTCAATGCCCTTCGAGTCTAATAACTGCGGTCTGGCTTTTGTACAAGTTATAAATAACTCTCCTTTCCCTATATTTTACCCCTGCTGACTTCAGAATTTGAAAGAGTGTATTCCAGTCAACATTGTCAAATGCTTTCTCCAAATCTACAAAAGCTAAAAAATGTAGGTTTGCCTTTCCTTAATCTATCTTCTAAGATAAGACGTAAAGTGAGTATTGCCTCCCGGGTTCCTATGTTCCTCCTGAATCCAAACTGATCTTCCCCGAGGTCAGCTTCTACCAGCTTTTCCATTCTCCTGTAGATAATTCGTGTTAAAATTTTGCTACCATGACTTATTAAACTGATGTTTCTGTAGTTTTCACACCTGTCTGCACCTGCTTTCTTTGGAATGGGGATTATAACATTTTTCTTAAAGTCTGAGAGTATTTTGCCTGTCTCATAAATCCTACACACGAGTTCAAATAGTCTTGTCATGGCTGGCTCTCCCAGAGACTTTAGTAGCTCTGAGGGTATGTCATCTACTCCTGTGGCCTTATTCCGACCTAGGTCTTTCAAGGCTCTGTCAAATTCATCTCTCAGTATAGCATCTCCTATTTCATCTTGATCCACTTCATCTTCCCTTCCTACAACATCGTCCCTAAGTTCATTTCCATTGTAGAGCTGCTCTATGTATTCTTTCCACCTTTCAGCTTTCCCTTCTTTGCTGAGAACTGGCTTCCCATCTGAGTTCTTGATATTCGTAAAGTTGCTTTTCTTGTCCCCAAATGTCTCTTTTATTTTCCTGTAGGCGGTATCTACTTTTCCCCTTCTTATACATTCTTCTACAGATTTGCATTTGGCTTCTAGCCACTCCTGCTTAGCCATTTTGCACTTCCTGTCGATCTCATTTTTTAGTCGTCTGTACTCCATTTTGCCTGTTTCATTTACTGCATTTTTATATTTTCTCCTTTCATCAATTAAGTTTAGTATTTCCTGTGTTATCCAAGGATTTTTTGTAGGTCTTGCCTTTCTACCTATTTTGTCCTCTGCTGCCTTCACTATTTCATCTCTCAATGCTACCCATTCCTCTTCTACTGTTTTATTTCTCCCTGTTTCTGTCAATTGTTGCCTAAATCTCCCTCTGAAATTCTCCAGAACTTCACTTTCCTTCAATTTATCTAAGTCCCATCTCCTCATTTTCCTACCTTTCTGCAGTTTTTTCAGTTTCAGCCTACAGTTCATGACTAACAAGTTATGGTCAGAGTCTATATCTGCCCCTGGGCACGTCTTGCAGTTTATAACCTGGTTCCGGAATCTATGTCTTACCATTATAAAATCTATCTGATACCTTCCGGTGTCTCCTGGTCTCTTCCAAGTATACAACCTTCTTATGTGATTCTTAAACCACGTGTTTGTTACGATTAAATCATGTTCCGTGCAAAATTCTACCAGGCGACTTCCTCTTTCATTCCTCCTGCCCAATCCATATTCACCTACTGTTTTTCCTTCTCTTCCTTTTCCTACTACCTAATTCCAGTCTCCCATCACAATTAAGTTTTCCTCTCCCTTAACTGTCTGAATAATTTCCTTTAGCTCCTCATATATTTCTTCGATCTCCTCCTCATCGGCAGAGCTAGTTGGCATATAAACCTGTACTACTGTTGTCGGTGTTGGCTTCGTATCTATCTTGACGATGATAATGCGATCACTGTGCTGCTCATAGTAGTTTACCCGCATTTCTATTTTCTTATTCATTATTAGTCCTACTCCTGTGATACCCCCAACTGATTTTGTATTTATAATCCTGTGTACTCACCTGACCAGAAATCCTGTTCATCCTGCCACCGAACTTCACTAATCCCCACTATATCTAACTTCAACCTATCCATTTCCCTTTTTAAATTTTCTAATTTTCCTACCCGATTAAGGGATCTAACATTCTACGCTCCGATCCGTAGAATGCCAGTATTGTCTTTCCTGATGACAACATCCTCCTGAGTAGTCCCCGCCCGGAGATCCGAATGGGGGACTATTTTACCTCCGGAATATTTTACCCGAGAGGATGCCATCATCATATTTCCATACAGTAGAGCTGCATGTCCTCGGGAAAAGTAACGGCTGTAGTTTCCCCTTGCTTTCAGCCGTTCGCAGTAGCTGTATGGCAAAGCCACATTAGCTGATGTTACAAGGCCAGCTCAGTCAATCATCCAGACTGTTGCCCCTGTAACTACTGAAAAGGCTGCTGCCCCTCTTCAGGAACCACACGTTTGTCTGGCCTCTCCACAGATACCCCTCCGCTGTGGTTGCACCTACGGTACGGCTATCTGCATCGTTGAGGCACGCAAGCCACCCCACCTCGGCAATGTCTGTGGTTCATGGGGGTGGACTGAAAGATCTAAATCGAAAAAAGGCTTCTGAGTTGATATTCCATCTGAACTGCTGATATTGTTAGGAGAGCCAGTAACGCAGAAATTGTTCCACTTGGTATGCAAGATGTATGACACCGCGAAAATGCCCTCACCCTTCGAGAAGAATATTGCCGCGAGAGACAACGAACACCGACTGCCAGCGTGGCGCAGGGATAGCGCCACGGACTGCGGTGCTGAAGGTCGCCGGTTCAATCCCGCCCACCAGCAAAAATTTATTTCTTTGTAATTAACAATTCCAGAATGTTCTACTTCATTCTTGTGTTCACTTATAAATTCTACTTGTTTCTTCTGTTAACTGTTCTTCTAATTTCTGGTAAATTCTGTCTGTGGTTAAAAGCAGAGCACTCTGCCTGAGAGGCAGTCAATGCTGTGTGTACGTTGAGTTCGTAATATACGTGCTTTGTATAAGTGCTGTGTTCAGTTGCCTTCGAAGTCAAGCCTGCTCCCATTTCAACGTGACAATATCGTAATTCCAATGCCAAAGAAAGCAAGTGCAGCCAATTACAGAACTATCAGGTTAACAAGTGCTGCAAAATACTACACGAATTATTTGCAGACAAATGGAAATTGGTTGCCCTTGGGGAAGATCAGTTTGGATTTGGGAGAAATGTAGGAACACGGGAGGCAATACATTATGACTTCCCCATTGTACATTGAGGAAGCTGTTAAGGAATACAAGGTGAAATTTGGAGACGAAATTAAAATTCAGGGACAAGACATAAAAACTTTGCGGTTGCCGATGACACTAATTTTGTCAGAGACAGCAAAGAATGTGAAAGAGCAGTTGAACAGAATGGACACTGTTTTGAAAGGAGGGTATAAGATGAACATTAAGAAGAGTAAAACAGGGATAATGGAAATGTAGTGTTAGAAAAACAGACTATGCTGAAAGAATTACATTAGGTAATGAGACTTGAGTAGTTTCTTACTTGGGTAGCAAAATAATGTCAGATGGCCAAAGTAACGAACATATAAAATTCAAAATGGCTGTGGGAAGAAAAGCACTTCTGAAGAAGAGATTTTTTTGACATCCAGTAGTAATATAAATGTTACTAAATTTCTAAAAGCATTTATCTGGAGTGTAGCATTGTATGAAAGTGATACTTGGACGACAAGGAGCTCAGACAAAAACTTAATAGAACCTTTCGAAATGTGGTGTTACAGACGAATGATGAAGATTAGGTGGGTACATTATGTAACCAATATGGTGCACAAGAGCATTGGGAAGAACAGAAGTTTCTGGCATGTCCTAAGAGAAGGGATCGGTTGGTGGGATACATTCTGAGACATCTACAAATCTTTACCATTAGCATTAGAAGGACGTATGGGGTATAAATCATATAGGGATACCGAAGAACAAATACAGTAAGCAGACTGAAAAGGATGTAGGTTGCCGTTAGCATTCTCAGATGAAGGGGCTTTCGACAGTGTAACTTGGAGAGCTGCATCAAGCCAGTCCGTGGACTGAAGACCACAGCAGCAGCAACAACAATGAGCACCTGAGGCATATTTTGTCATTCTTCCAGTAACGCAATAACTAGGTCTGCAACCGTTGTGGGAGGTGCTGGTCTGACTGCATTGCGTCTGCCAAGTGATCCCAGACATATCTATTCCTGTTCACGTCAGGTGAAAAGCCGACCACTACATTATTTCAATTCCCTCAGCTTCAAATATGTTATCCACCAGTGCAACTCTGTGGAGATGAGCATTATCGTCCACCAGAAGGAACCCATCTCCTATGGCACCATTATAGGGCAGAACGTAGATCGACGGATCTCGTCTCTCTGCGTTTGAGCAGTCAAAGCACCATTCTGAACGACATAGATGTCCGTATGTCGGCCAATACTGACTCCTGCCCAGACCATTCGTCCACCACCATACGGTGATTTTTCGTATACATAAGCAAGATTGTTCCGAGTTCCACGTTATCTTCCTATGAGGGAATGACGATTGTCCGGCGGAACACATCTTGACTTATATGTGAAATGAACACTGCTCCATTTTTACAGCTTCAGTTCCAATGTTCCTCCGCCCAGTTTCTGCCGGGTTCCTGGTTTGAATGGGACATGCACCATAGGCCTCTGTGTGTAGAAGCCACATTCTCTAAGCCGATTTCCGTACTGTGTGTTGATATTGAGCGTCCTGTCGCTTTTGGAGGGTGCGTTGCAACTAAGTTGCATTCAGCCTCCTGTCTGGACAGGCTGTTTGTTAACTGGAGATAATGGTCCTCTCTAGCTGATGTTGCCCGTGGACGACCTTGGCCTTGCCTTTTTTTAGTGGGTCTTGTCTGAAATCTCGTCCAGGTCATGGAAACTACACTTTGGGACACTGCAATAGTTGCAGCTATATCTGTGGCTGTTTCGCTTCGAAACTACCTATGTTTCTTCATGTCATACCTTCAGGTAGGTCATGTTGTTTGTTGCATTGCACTATATTCTCACTGCAGTATCTGTATCCCAACTGCTTGTGTAATACGTTTGGTAAAGACAAGTCAACAGCAACCCACTCTGCAGGATCTTTATGGTATTACTAACATTTTGGTTGCCGCGATGTTGTTGCCTCCACTCTGTAGAACCCGCAGAAAGACGTCGAACAATTTTAGTTTATTCTAGCGATGACAGTATTTGAGGATCTTGATATATGAACTCACCCCTAACTGTTTTGACCAGGTTCTTGTACTGTGATCTTCCGATTCTTCTTTTCGATTTTATTATTATTCGTGTCAGTCGATACTAATTACATTAATGCGCATCAAGCAAGCTTGGGTCAGTGACGCGCTGAATAGTGACACTGAATTTAATTTCATTATTGAATAACAATGAGTGATCATTGGTTGCATACATTTATAAAGAAACTAAAGAATACAATACTTTTTTATGCGTAGTTCATATCAGTGTATTCAAGGAATTATTTCAGTCCCATATAAAGTGCAATTGGGTGAATCTCAGGCTATCCATACACCCCACACACATACCAATAACTTGAGACTGGGAATAGATATTACCTTTCATGAAGCTCTGAAGAAAACTTTCACACGTTATCTACATTTAATACGCAGAGGTTTTGGAGTGGCCGCAGCTTGCTTGTCCATGAACAAGGTCCGCCTTCCGCTATGGCTTTCTTTAGCTGGCAAGTTACTGAGCGGTTAGCGCCGTGGTAGTGCACTAACTTCGTATCAAGATGGTCCCGGGACAGATTTCCGGGGCCGGCGAAGTGGCGGAGCGAATTGATGAGCTAGGCTATGATGCGCGAGGCCGTTCGGGGGTTCAAATCCCTCCTCGGGCATAGATGTTTGAGCTGTCTTTAGTATAATTTATTTCATAAGTAGTCTGTAAGTTTAGGGACTGATGACCCCCAGTTAAGTCCCATAAGCTTAACAAACATTTCAACATTTGAAAATGGGCAAAGAACCTGAAGCTACTCAATTAAAAAAACTAATAATAATAACTGACAAGGTAAGAAAAACATCTGGATGCGCCAGCAGCAGATGCTTGTGAGCTGCATGCTGTGTCCGTGTTCCGTGAGAAAGTGCCGCCGTGACGGACGGAACGGGCTAGCTGTGGCTGCTTCATTCCGATGCGCTGATTAGAGCTACCGTTACGGCACCTGCATACCGTCACAAATCAAGCGTTGTATATACAGGGTCTCACAGAAAAACTGGAACATTTCCACAGTCCAAGAAAACTGGAAGCGATGAAAAAACAAAGAACCCAGTTTTTTGCTACGTCCACGTCGTCTGTTTTGGGTAGTTTTTCTGTAGTTTTACGATTTTTCGCAAATATTTCATACCAAAACAACCTCTCCGACTGTATTGTAATAAAAAATCAAAATTATTTGATATTTGAATTTGGCCTTCCATTTTGAGCACGTTTTGTGGGGTATACAAGTTACTACAAACGAAAATTCGGTCACTACAAACCTCTATATACTATTTCCTACACAAATCATACATTAGAATTAAATTTCTTGAATGTGGGGTACTGCCAGTGGGTGTGGGTGTAGTCCACAGCAGTATTAGCCTTGGGCCTTCCATTTTGAACACGTTTTGTGGGATATACAAGTTACTACAAACGAAAATTCGTCACTACAAACCACAAAGAAGGATTCCCCACACATATTATCCATTAGAATTTTATTTCGTAAAAGTGGGGTGCTGACTATTTTTAAGCGACTCAATTTTTTTAAAAACAAAAATTTTGGTACTACAATCCACTACAAATGAAGCTCTTTAAGATTGTATAACGTAAAAAGTGATTTTGTTAAGTGGGGTGCCAGGTTCACGGAGGTAAGAGGCGCAAAGAAGAAAGTGAATAAGGTAGAAAGGAGCTGTCCTCAGTGAACTAAGAGGTGAAGAGAATGGTAGTTGTGCGTCATTAGTAGAGTACACAGACCCAAGAAATAGGATGCTAAGTCATTCCATGTCAAATCAATACACTTTCAATAAAAATTTTACCTCACCATCTTAGATTTTGCTGTAAGTTGGTATACTTATAGTGGGTGCTGAAACTAAGAAAATACCAAATTCCAATTTTTTACCTTAAACAAATCCTGAAATATGGCTATGTAAACTTTTCAAAATTGACCAAAAAGGTTTGAACGGACTTTTTTTAAATTGCCCTAGGAGCTGCCCTAATTGAGCTGGACATCTGGGAAAGGTGTCATTTTGCAGCATTTTTCATGATACTTCCAGGGATGTACAACATAGCTTCTAATTAATAAACTTTTTCAAAATACCAATTAATATTTTAATTTAATTTTTTTTCAAAAAGTACACAATTGAAAATTTACAAAATATTCTAAAACTACTTCATACTGTTGTGAATCACATGGCAAAATATAAATGAGGGATGATAATGGGTTCATAGTTAAAAAAATATTTCAGACTCTTGTTTTTCACTAACAGCCTTAGTTTGACCAAACCGGCCTTTAACAAACCGGAATTTCATTAACATATACTGAATTTAAAAAAATATTAGAAATATCAAAATATGATCTTTTTGTTACAAACAGGAAGACAAAATTGAGCATATGAGCTTTGTCATTGTTTCCGATTGCCTCGAGAACAATGCGACTGGTTTACATCTCACAAAAGCAGCTTATTTCTTATATAACAAATAAATTTCAAAAGCTTTTATATATATATATATATATATATATATATATATATATATATATATATATATATATATATATATATATATATAAGGTGTGAAAATTACAGAACCATCAGTCTGATAAACCATGGTTCCAAAATTTTTACACGAATTATCTACAGGAGAATGGAAAAGCTAGTAGAAGCTGACCTCGGGGAAGATCAGTTTGGATTCAGGAGGAACATAGGAACCCGGGAGGCAATACTCACTTTACGTCTTATCTTAGAAGATAGATTAAGGAAAGGCAAACCTACATTTTTAGCTTTTGTAGATTTGGAGAAAGCATTTGACAATGTTGACTGGAATACACTCTTTCAAATTCTGAAGTCAGTAGCGGTAAAATATAGGGAAAGGAGAGTTATTTACAACTTGTACAAAAGCCAGACCGCAGTTATTAGACTCGAAGGGCATGAAAGGGAAGCATCAGTTGGGAAGGGAATAAGACAGGGTTGTAGCCTTTCTCCGATGTTATTCAATTTGTACATCGAGCAGGCGGTGAAGGAAAGCAAGGAAACAATGAAGGTGGTAGATGAGTTTTGTTACTTGGGTAGTAAAATAACATGCAATGGTCTCAGTACAGAGGATACAAAATTCAGAATGGCAATGGGAAGGAAAGCATTTTTGAAAAAGAGAAATTTGCTAATATCGAATATTAATTTAAGGGTAAGGAAGTCTTTTCTAAAGGCATTTGTGTGGAGTGTTGCCTTGTACGGGAGTGAAACATGGACGATAAACAGTGCGGACAGGAAGAGAATAGAGGGTTTTGAAATGTGGTGTTACAGGAGAATGCTGAAGATTAGGTGGGTAGATCGCATAACTAATGAAGAGGTACTGAACAGAATTGGTGAGAAAAGGTATTTTTGGCATACCCTGACTAAAAGAAGGGATCGCTTGGTAGGACACATTCTTAGACATGGCAGAATCGTAAATTTAGCATTGGAGGGAAGTGTGTGGGGTAAAAATCGCAGAGGGAGACCAAGAGACGCATATAGTAAGCAGATTCAAGTGGATGTGGGTTGCCGTTCTTATGAGGAGATGAAAAGGCTTGCTCAGGATAGAGTAGGGTGGAGAGCTGCATCAAACCAGTCTCCGGACTGAAGACCATAACAACAACAACAACTATTATTCTGGTGGTTCTGCTGCTCAGTACAAAAATAAGAAACAGGGCTAAATTTTACAGTCCCTGTAGTGGCATGGTGATTTGTGTTCAAATGTTGGCTACCACTGCTGCATGTGGAGTACAGCAGCCATGTTCTTTTTTCAAATGTTTTGTTATGAATTTTTCTTGTGACAAAAGTTAATTTATTGAGCAGACAAGGGTACATTGAGAACCTGTCAACCATAGAGCAGGAACAGCATTAATTAATGTTCAAATATCTGTAAATCTATCGGACCAAACTGCGTGGTCATCAGTCCGTAGCTTAGAAACTACTTAAACCTAGGTAAACTAACCTAAGGGCAAACACACACACCCATGCCCCAGGGAGGAATCGAACCTCCACGGCGAGCTACTGCGCGCTCCGCAGGCGAGGTGCTTTAGATCGCTCGGCTACTCCACCGCGGCAGGAATGTGTTTGCTCTGGCCACTGCTGACATCTGAACACTCAACACTACATGGTGACCCAAACTGTAAAATTTTACTGAAACATTTCCTGAACCTTTGTTTTCATGGGGAAGACTTCAACATAAAAGCTCAGTAGCACTTTTCAGCCACAGCACATGGGAAAGGGCCTTGCGATGGAGTAGGGGATTCAGTTAAGAGACTGCCAGCTCGTGCAAGTTCAAAATGCAGTGTTGGGAGAGGGAAGTAACTACATTACCAGACAAACTGAAGTTACAAGATATATCAGGCTATGTCACCACTGTATATGGCATAAACTGGTGGCTTGGGTACATTTTAGGAGGAGGAAAAAAATGAAGAACTTGATGAAGTGAAAATAACTTTTCTTCATCTATGGGAACCAGCTAAGTCATTCTCCTATCCTGCACATGTAGATGTCCTGTCAGTTGTGGATGTTCTCACAAAAATTACTCCAACAGGGAGAACATACATTCCTAATGAAAGTGATGTAAACCAAACTTAGTCGGCTTTATTAAAATGTAATTTTGAAGTTCAAAAGCAATTTATTGGGAAACTGCTTTCAATTCAAAACTTAATTTTTGTCTCTTGTTAGTGTTAATGTATATTTTATAGAAAGTTATATCAAAAATACTTTTAGTACCTATTGTTGCATTCCAAACACTTGGGCATGAACAATTATGTAAATACTTTCATATTTTCATACTTTATTTCAGTTTGTTGTTAAATGTTCAATTTTTTTTATTATACTGTTATTTAAGTTGTATAAAATTAAAATATGCAATCAAATTAATTATAAAATATGATGATTAGTTTTCTTTTAAAAAGGTGGAGTCTTGTTATTTCAATTACTTACTTTCCTGTTTATTAAAGGTCGGTTTGGTCAAACTAGGGCTGTTAGTGAAAAACAAGAGATTGTATAATATATTCTTTTAAACAATGAATCCATTACCTTCCCACCTTTATATTTTGCCATGTGATTTATAACAGTATGAAGTAGTCATGGATATATTTTGAAAATTTTTAATTATGTACTTTTTGTAAAAGAATTAAATTAAAATATTAATTAATATTTTTAAAAGGATTATTAATTAGAAGCTATGTTTTGTTGTATATCCTTGGAAAGAGCATGCAAAATGACACCTTTCCAAGCTCTCTAGCTGCTCAATTAGAGTAGCACCTAGCACAATTTTAAAAAAAGTCCATTCACACGTTTTTTGCTGGTTTTTGAAAATTTTAGATAGCCATATTTCAGGAATCGTTACAAGGCAAAAAACTGAAATTTGGTTTTTTTCTTAGTCTCAGTGCACACTAAGTATACTCATTGATAGCAAAATCTAAAATGGTGAGGTAAAATAGGTGTGTTGGTTTGACATGGAATGACCCTGCTTTCTTATGTCTGGGGCCTAAAAGAGAGGACCTGATTGATCAAGGAGGGGTGTACAGTCAATGAAAGGCTTACTGCCGCCTAGGAGTAGGCTTGCTACTATGAATGATAATAGGGCTATATACTTTTTTGCTTGAGGTAGCAATAGGCAATCTATCTTTCTATTGGGTTGAAACCTTAATTTCCCAATTAAAGAGGTTACCCAGGAGGAATTCAAACATCTCTAGAACAAGAATTTTACAGTACATATTCCTTATCCCAAATGAAGTAGCCTATCAATAAGATTTCCGTTTTTTTTTTTTTTTTTTATAAATAAAGTGTCTTTAAGCCTAACTTTGAAATGAGGGTACCCATCTATTGGAGTATAAATTTCTTGATAGACTTGAATATTACACTGAACACCAAATAAGTTAACAACTATTGTGAAACTACTTACATTATTTGTTATGTATAAAAGACTGTACTTCCCATGTAAATAATGTATTGGAGTGTTTCACAGTAAGCAATTTGATATTTTGTGTCTGAGTGAGAGGATCTGTAGTGTAACATTGTAGACTACTGCTTCCTAGCTCGACCCAAGATATTTAAATAGTTTTTTTTTTTATTTAAGGGTTGGCACTGCATGAGCAAATACTGCCAGACGGAATTTATTTCAGCAGGTTTTGGATTATAAATATGGGCTGACTTGCATGGGGTAAAAGGACTACAAAGTGCGATGGAAGAAAGAAGCTCTGTAACCTCTGTGATCAATTATCATTTGTTTTAGTAGTAATGGGCATTATTTATTGAGTTAGCTTTTGGAACACTTCATAAGTAATCATGTCAAGCTAATGTAGTAGCTTAGTTCTGAATGTAATAATGTTATAGGCCTATGTAACCTAAAAGAAGATTTCATCTTTAATCAGTAAAACTACGAAGTCAATTTCCAAATGTTCTGACAACTTCATGTAGACAACTTTGGAGACGAGTCAGATCTCCAGACATTACTTCCTTCAACACAGGGCACAGAAGAGCTGGACCTTGTGAAAGGAACATCTTAACTATTGTATACCCAAACTTAACAGCATCATACTGTCGTAATATTGAAGAAAACACATGGTGACAGCACAGAATGTATTTTAGATAATGTATAATCTGTGATTATCTTCCTAAATTACAAATTACCACAACAGAATGTACCATCGAACACAGGTATCAGCCCAAAAATATGCACCTTCGGCACTCACTGGCAAATAAAAAAATACATCTCTTGGTTGGCCTATACCTAACCACCAGAGAGAAGCTACAGATTACTTTTTAAACACAAAATCATAATCTAACCTTGTAGCTTAACGAGTTACGCAGTATGCAGCAACTGGCACAGATAATACTGCAAGTGTGAAGTTCTGTGCAAGTTCAAATGTTTGTATAGTCTATGGGACATAACTACGGGGTCATCAGTCCCTAAACTTACAAACTACTTATGAACTACTTACGAACTAGGACGGCACAAATATCCATGCCCGAGGGGGGATTAGAACCCCCGACCGTATAGGCCGTGACTGGAGTGCCTTAGTCTCCTCGGCCACCGCGGCCGGCTCTGTGCAAGTCAAAGAAGTTATAAGGACTACTGTGAATACATTTATTTCATTGTTAAAAACCTACGTTCATTTCTTCATTATGATTCTGGTATTCATTCTGTACAGTTTGTTAGTCCAAAACATGTGTGGAATATTGTACTCTCTTTTGTATAAATATGGTGCAATAAATGAAGGTTATTGTATAGCATGAAAGCATGTCAAGACTTCTCTTTCCATAGAAATTGAGAAGTAGTATTGAAGGATATTTCAGTTGTCTCCAGCATTCTGTTCCTGCAGTAAGAACTTCCGTGACGGAGTCTGAGGATCCACACTCATTGACAGAGGCACAGCATAGCTGGTCCTCTACATCCTAAAGTAGCCTGGTATACCACACACTCCGTATAATCAGCTAAAGGGTAGTGAACTATTACCCGCACGGTCATAATGAAGCAGTAACCCTGCAACCTATAATCTATGTTCTGCTTCTAAACAAACTATCGTCTTTAACTCATATGATGGCTTTGCGCAAAGCTGCAGACTTCAACTGACCCAAGAAGAGTACAGTATGCAGGTTCAAATAGATGGGGATTGCCATTAACCCAAAGATTACGATGCTTAAGAATACAGTAGGACAGATAACTGTATCAAACATGCCTTCTGACTCGAGACAACACTAACAACCCACTATATACTACTAATAGTGGAACAAATAGTGCAATGCTAGACATGAGAATGTGGAAATAGTTGCTAATAAATGTCCCATTTGGACCCATACCGGTACCTAAATTTATGAAATTATCACTAAGAAATCACGGTGTTTGTAAATTCAAGCAAGAATGCAAGTCGTCATAAAGTAATGAATTCCCACAAGCAGAATAATATAGATGTGACCATATGTTTAATACTTTTTCTCTAGCACTGCCTTTCAACCAAAACTAACATGCATGTAAAAATACAAGGGGGAAAAAAATTAAGAACCTTCACTCTGAAGAGTTGATAGGCCTATATATAGAACCTCAAATATGCATTAAATTACAACAAGAAAAAATATTTGAAATGTACTCACTAAGCAAATGCAGATGTGCTGAACCAACATTTTTCAAAGTCCTACCTCTAAAGAGATCCTTGTAAAACATGTCCTCTTCCATATCCATTCCCCATGCAATTTGAACTGGATCGAAATTTGAGTATGGCACAGGAGGCCCACCGTTGTTCAGTCCTGTACTTTTAGCGTAACCAGTAGTATCCACAGAAACTTCTGCAAGGCTGTTAGGCCTATTCCCTTGACCGCAATCTTTGAAGGCATCTAGAAAACAGAAATTGGAATCGAATCTCTGTATAAGTTAAATTTTATTTATGGCCTCGACGGCGTAGTGTGCTAATGTTAGCAACAAAGGATTCGCTTTACAAGGACACTAAATTTACTAACCAAGCAAGGGTAACGTAAGACACCTGTCAAGCATAGTACAGGAGTAGCATTCATTATTTCAGGGACAACACTATAAATTATTCCCTCTCCTTAGATATAAATGAGTTTTCAACAAGTAAAGCTCATTGTTAACATAAGCGCACTACTACTCGGGCGCCGTAAGAAAAATTTTACCCTCTTCCTACATAGCGTCAGAATGACTACGTTCAGTTTTTTAATGATGGAATATACCATCATACTGTACAACAACAAAATTCTTCATAGTGTCTCCTAAAATACTTGGTGGGTAAGTGATGAAATTTTGGTCGCAGCGAAAAGTCCGATCGTAGCGTCAGCCCATTGCCATACAACATAACAAAGATATGGCAACAAGTAATGGTCACAATTTGCAGCTAAACATTGGTGATTATCATATCCATATGATAAGACATGACTGTAATCAACTCTTACAGAATGTGATGTTAGAATTTCCTATCCAGAATGGACCTTTCGCTGGCACTTACAAAACACTATAGGCCTACTGTCCTTTAATATGTATTCACACACACAAGACAACACTAAATTATATTTGTTTCTTTACTTTTACCTGTTTTGGTAAGTGCAGCTGCACGAACAGTCGTATCTTCGACAAGGTTCACTTCTAGCAATGAATCCAATGGTACAAATGGTTCCTCCCCTTCTTCATCCATTTTTCCTTCACAACTATATATGTGTCTGAAGATCCGTGGAATTCAAAAAAGGGTGCACATCGTATTATTTTACACCGTCACTATTAAAAACATCCACAGCTTCAACAATACCAAAATACTGCATTCTTCCTGCAAAGCAACAAAACAAACGTCACCCGCGAAACGCGCCTCAAAATTTTATCGTACAACAAAGATATTCCCTACTATCCCTAACACATAGTTCACAGAACAGAAAGAAACACTAAAGACACGTCTAATCCGATGTGGATATTAGTAAAGGGGAAAACCCATAACACCCCTGTGTGACATACTGTTGCCTCAAAATAATAATGCGTAGTTTATAGAGCGGTGAAACATGACGCTGTTGCCACATTTTCTCTCTTCATTCCTAAACAGTAATTGGAATATCTACAATCTTCACCGTTTTCAACAGTTACTAAACATATCAGATAATTCGAAACTTATAAACGTTGTTCAATAAGTATTCTTCATCGATAAAACAAAAGTTTGAGTACAATACACTGTGTTGCCAAGTCTATCCAGCGCAGCTCAAAGTATTGGCGCTGGCATCGCTTATTACGTCATGACGTCATGCGCATGCTTCAAGGTCACCTACACCATGCAAGGGTGAAGCAGTGGCGAGACTTGCTGCATAGGAAGAATAATCTGGCAAAAATACAGAAGGTTCGCAGATTAGGATTTAACCTACCATCGAAGACAAAGAATAATATGAAAGTGGGGAATGAAACAGCCATTTTATATTTCCACAAAATCACCAAATATTCACTTACAGGTCTGATTCTTCCGAATACATTTCCAATACACTCAATGACAAAAGTCATGGTGTAGCGATATCATTAATCTCTATACTATCTGTTATGTTGAACTACAGCTGTTGAGTGCGCCAACCATAGATGTTCATATTTAGTTTCTTGCCAAATTCAAATATGGCCCAAACTAAATGTTAATAGAATTTGTAAAGAAAATATGTCTCGATTCGGCTCCCGTAACAGTCTTTTACACCAAATATTCGCAAAATTTCAAAAAAAGAAAAAAAATAAAGCAATTATTGTGACGTTCAGACTGATATAAATTTGGGGTCAAGTCTAGTCTCCGATACCACCCGTCGGCTTTGACCAAGGTCGTCAGCTTATATAGTGTTATCTAATAAATACTGGTGTACTAGAAAATATGAAGGACTGCTATCGGTACATGGACTTCACTTACTATATCATAGGTCAATTCCAGATACCGATGCCTAATATAAGTATTGATGAACCACAAAATATGAAAGGCTGCTATCACTAACTAGATTTTACCTATGTAGCTCAAGTGCAGATAGCGATACCAAAATATGTTATTAGCGTTTTATTTTGTTCCAATTTAATATGTTCCCACTCAAAAACCCCAATTTCCCGCAGTAGTCCCATTAAGATTTATGAATATTAATATTGTTTACAATGTGTTGTAACTACGGGACTTTATTTTGTGATAATTTTTGTATGTTTCAATTTAGTATTTTTCCAGCCAAAATATTCAATTTACTCGTCGTAGTCTCATTATGTTACTTAGATATCTCTTATATCACTCAGATAGTTATTGTCTTGTCACATTTCTATCATTTTGCTGCATATTTCATTTGTTATCTAATATTCATTGTCGTTCTTTAAAGTTTATAATGTTACGTAATTTCACTTTCATTTAATTCGAGACATATACACATTTTGGGTCATGTCTAGTCTCCGATACCAACCGTCGGCTTTGACCAAGGACGTCACTTATTACATTATTATTTCCATCAACGTTTATATTTTCTCTGATAAATCTGTTCCACAGATCACACTTTCATATGAATGAACGTATATGTCAGTATTTCGTGATTTTTTTAATATTAAAATGCCCCTTTTTAATGTATGATTTCTTACAGGTTTAAAATATGTAATATAATAATTATTAAACACGTGGAATGTATAAATTTTGTCATTTGTTATGTGAGTGTAAATTGTTTTATGGGTATGTTACGTGTATTTTGATTATTTTTTATATTTAGTGTTTCTGATTTTTAATTTTCTTAATTGCTACAATATCGTTTTATACTTTTGTTTCGTTTAGTCCTTGTATAATAATTTCATTTCTGTAGAAAAATTGAACTATATTTTTTTATTCCAATTACGATACGTATCTATTCGTATACTGTGAGTTTAATTTTTTGCAAACAATACATTTATTTAAACATCATTGTTATTATAAAATGTGCATCTGCTCTTGTAAAATGACGATTTCCTAACAAAACATTTCACTTGTGCACAATTGTCTAATGGGGAAATCACATGATTGCCAACATTAACAAATTTAACTGATCAGGGCATCACTGTGAGCGGCATATATAAGTGAAACATGACTGCGAGGATTTGGTACTGGTAACTAGACCGAATTTTATAGGCCATGTGCAGGTATCGACACCTACTAAATGTGTACATACGGATGCTTTAGTTCCTGATACCAGCTATCGGAATTTTTTCAGATGTACACCAATGTTTAGACACCGATGTTTACGATCTGTGTTTGAATAAAAATAGTAACAAATGGTATTGGAAACTAGACTTTACTTACAGGTGAAGCTTATATAGCATTATCTAATAAATACTGGTAAACTGGAAAATATGAAGGGCTGCTATCAGTACATGGATTTCACCTATATCATAGGTCAATTCTGCAATACCTAATAAGTATTGGTGAACTATAAAATACTAAGGGCTGGTATTGGTAACTAGATTTTACCTATATAGGTCAAGTGAAGATAGCGATACCAATCCTTCATATTTTTCTTTCGCATATAGATATTGCATATAGGTGGATATATGAAAAAATATGAAGATCTGGTATCGCTATCTAGACTTGACCTATGTAGGTCAAGTCTAGTACTGATACCAGTCCTTTATACTTTTAGTGAATGAGAAAATATGAAAAGCTCATATCGGCAGATAACAATACCTAATAAATACTGGTGAACCATAAAATATGTAGGGCTGTTATCGGTAACTAGACTTGACCTATAGGTCAAGTGTAGATAGCGATACCAGCCCTTCGAATTTTTATTTCACGTATAGATATTGTGTATAGGTGGATAGATGACAAAATATGAAGAACTGGTATCGCTGTCTAGATTTGACCTATACAGGTAAAGTCTAGTTACCGATACCAGTTCTTCATATTTTCTGGTTGACAATAAAGTATAAAGGACTGGTATCGGTATCTGGACTTCACCTACATAGGTCCAGTCTAGATAGTGATACCAAGTAATTTTATCTGAAATATTTTATTAGCGTTTTATTTTGTTCCAATTTAATATGTTCCCACTCAAAAGCCCCAATTTCCCACAGTAGTCCAATTAAGATTTATGAATATTAATATTATTAACAACATGTTTAATTATGAGACTTTATTTTGTGATCATTTTTGTATGTTTCAATTTAGTATTTTTCCGGCCAAAATCTCCAATTTTCACGCGGTAGTCTCATTATGTTACTTAGATATCTTTTATACTGCTCAGATAGTTATTCTCTTATCACATTTCTATAATTTTGCTGTATATTTCATTTGTTATTTAATATTCGTTGTCGTTCTTTAAAGTTTATAATGTTACGTAATTTCACTTTCATTTAATTCGAGTCATATACACATTTGTATACTCTAACGAAAAACGTCATTTATACATTCAATTGTTTATTATAATGCGATCGTTGTCAAAAGTATCGTGACCGTAATGTCTCTGGGCAAAGTATGACGTCATTGTGTCATGTGTGTGAGAAGAATACCAAATTTCAGGCATTGACTGACACACTCGTGAAACAGACAAGCAGTAGAACATGAAATAACCACATAAATACATGTGGGACGTGTGACAAACTTATCTGTTATAGTGAGCAATCTACACATCAGTGAGCTATATTCTAGTACCAAGCTCACTGCATACAGATAATGCAGTTAGGCACAGTATATACAAAACAGTCGAGTTATCAACGACCAGTGTCTGATTACCCACAAGGCAGAGAAGGCAGGTCACATGCATTTTAGGTGCTCTTGTGTAGGAAATAACAATGATAATTTTTCGATCTTAGAAATACTTTTCCTTTTTAAATAGAAATTAGTTGCCTTTTCATTCTTTGTCTGCAGGTAATTGAATGAAAAAATTCTAACAAAGGATTGTGATACATCTGAAGAATTTGAGGCGTACAAGACGATCACTTAGGGCCTTTCTTTGTCTTCAGTGGCAGTTGTGAACACAAAAGAAAAGTCATATTGAATGGAAACTGGTTCAGCTGTGTGGTATTCTTTTATTCAACCAACTAGTTTCGTGGCATTAGAGCCACATCAACAGGATTATCTGTACACAAAGAAGAGCAAATGCCAGTAACAATCACATTATGCTCTTTTACATTTGGGCTATAGATAGGAAAACTGTAATTACTGTGAGTACTTTCACCTACAGTTTTCTTATCTATAGCCCAAATGTAAAAAAGCATAGCGTGGTAGTTACTGGCATTTGCCCTTCTTTGTATACAGATAAACCTGATGATGTTACTCCAATGCCACTAAACTAGTTGGCTCAATAAAAGAATACCATACAGCTGATGCGCTTTCCATTCAACATGACTTAAGTCTACACCTGCAAAAGCCCACAATATATAATTTGTTACCAAACAAAAGGTTTAGCAACCAAATTTCTTCAGGTATGTGTTGCAGCTTATGTCACAACCTTACCATCTGTTTAAAATGAGGCTCTCGGCACTCATGGAAACCTTGGGTACATTCCACTTAGTATCAAACAGGTAAAGCAGGAAACCGGAATTTGGAAAAAGTATAGGTAAATCATTGGTAATGGTACATTGCTAACTTTCAAGTAGCCGGAATCCGTCCTGTTCTAACCAGTGCTGCTCGCAGACAGCATCCAGGTGATTCTTGATGTTTCAAAAACATCTTTTCTAATGTACGCTGATCCTTGCACCTTCACTGTGAATCTTGTATCTCTCTTGGTAGCAACTCTTCCAACCAGTTCTTGTAAACTATGAATAAATAATTTTTTGTCCTTACTTCCTTTATCTGTCGCCTTTCTTTCATACTTCTGTATACACTAGCACTGTATGCACTAGCCAGTTCTGGCATACAATTTTAATCTGCCAGTAAGTTTCATATTAGCACACACTCTGCATCACAGTGATAGTTTCATTCTGGTAACATCCCTTATACTGTGGCTAAGCCATCTCTCCACCATATCCTTTCTTCCAGATGTGTTAGTCTTGCTAGGTTCGCAGGAGAACTTCTGTGAAGTTTGGAAAGTAGGAGGCGAGGAACTGACAGAAGTAAAGTTCTGAGGATGGGCCATAAGTCGTGATGGGATATTTCAGTGGTAGACCGCTTGCCCACAAAAGGCAAAGGTCGCAGGTACGAGTCCCAAATCCGACACACATTTTAATCTGCCAGGCAGTTTCACTGTAATATGTCATAACCGACCACACATTCCTATTCGAAATCTCCTGATTTCAATACCCTCTACCTGCCATTTCATTTTTGGCATATGTTTTTGGACCACCCCGATATGCAGTAATAGTTAAATTTAGAACACTTCATCGGACAGATACTGAATATATCAGATTTCTCTATGGAAAGGAAATTCCATAAGTAGGTTCACTATGAGACTTCTGGATCCAACTTTAAGGATTCTGGACATGGTGACGTCATCAATGATATCATCAGTGATGTCATCAAAGACATCATTAGTAATGTCATGGAAGATGGCGAATATATACAAGACGGCGGACATGCTAATATAAACAAGATGGCGGACATAAATAATATTTTGGGCATAAACAATGTGGCAGACATAAACAAGTTGGTGGCCATAAAAAACAACAAGATGGCGGACATGAACAAGATGGCTGCAACAGTGGGTAGATCATTATATATATATATATATATATATATATATATATATATATATATATATATATATATATATATATATATATATATATAGCAGAAGTTTATTATTATAGGGTTTTTCAGGTATTAGCTTAGAAATAACATTGTGATATTAGATATAAACAATGTAGAGAGTACGTATCATGACTGTTTACTACTATCTGTTAGGCTTGAGGATGTTTACTTTAGGGATGTTGGGCATTAATTTCACTATTACTTTGCAGTGATTAATGAAATATTATATCTTTTTGTTTGAATTTTTTAAACATAAATTTCGCATTTAGTGCATACATTCTGTACTACTATGGTATTTGTGTTGAAGGGACTTACTTATTAAGCGTATTGCTGGGTCTGAAATTATGCAGGGAAAGAAAATTGTAGGGTTAGGACTGTGGTATAAAAATCGTACTTAGAACTTTTTTGCAGGTTATGTTAATGCACTAAAGCAAAAGAGTCCGCAATGGTGCTGCAAATGCTATAGTGACATTCAACTAGCATCACTAAAATGGGAAATTACTGAGTAAACTGAATGAAGCCAATTCACACTGTCCGTCACGTCAACATCACGTCACGGAACCGTCACGTCAAGTTTTATTCACACTGTCCGTCCGTGTCCGTCACGTCAATTCCTCCATCTCAATACGCGATGTTGAAAGTGAGGTTATGAGTGGCGATCTGTTATGTAGAAAGTCATAGTTTAATACTAGAAAGGGGGAATATCGACGCTAAATGTTATTAACGGCCAAAGAAAACTTTACAGTGTATATTTTTGGCCAACTTACTGGGAACTGAAACAACATTTCAAAACATCGACATTTATTTTCAAGCGAAAAAATAAACATATGAAGACATCAAACCACACTTGTAAGAGCATAAATAGCGCCCGTATACTTTAACCATTACGATTTGGTCGCTGACATTGTTAATACCGTCGTAAACAACTGAATTTTTGTCTTTCATTAGAACTGACATTTTCATTTAATGTGTTATTTAATGAAAAATGTGTAATCAAATTACAAGCTTATTCAAGTAAACAGTTTGCTTCAGTCGTTTCTGTTACAATGTTACGTAACATAAACCATTTTTTGGTTTCAGATATCCGAGCTCGATTTTAGGGGGACACTCAATTGACAAAAATATTTAAGTCGTCATGAAACATTTGAGATTTACCCCTCAAACGAGGTACAACAACAACACAAAGATGAATAAGACACATTTGCATATAAACAGTTCAATCGTCGACTGCAACATGTAATTCGCGTGACGAAAATAGGTTAACTTCCGATGTTAGCAGACGGCCGTTCCGTCAAAACATTCTTCTCGAGAAAGCTTGACGGACGTTGACGTGACGTGACGGTCCGGTGACGGACAGTGTGAATGCCGCCATTAGAAATACATTGCGGAATGTTCTGACGGACGGTGACGTGACGTGACGTGACGGACAGTGTGAATTGGGCTTGAGATTATTTTTTTACATACTGTGTTATTAATAGTGAGAGGATATATAAATATCCCTTTTTGTGCATACATTCTGAACTACTATGGTATTTGAGTTGGAGGGACATATCTATGTAGCATATTGCTGGGTCTGAAATTATACAGGAAATGAAAAAGTTTAAGTGTGGTACAAAGATCGTACTAGACACAGTCTTTTTTTTCTTTTTCTTTTTTTCTGCAGGTTACGTTAATGAACTGATACAAACCAGGTCACAATGTTTCTGCAAATGCTCTAGTGACATTCAACTACTGTCACTAACATAGGAAATCATTGAGTAAAGTGAATAGGATTTATTTTATTTTATTTATTGAATATTGTGTTATTAATAGGGAGAGGACACTATTCATGTTATCAAATTATTTCCACCTTACTTGTAGAATTAAAACTGTTATTCAACAAGGAAAATGGCATCAGAGAACTTCTTTTATTGAGGTAATATGTAGTACTTTTCTTGAATTGTTAGTTTATAATTTCGATATATCGATTATAGTAAAGTCTTTGGTATTGCTGTATGACTTCTCTGTAACTTAGTGTCTTTGGTAAAACAGCTGTTTGAATAAAATCACAAAATTGTGAATAATTTCAACAGTGTGCCTTCATCACTGCTGCTGGAAACACATTTGCACATGGAAGATAGTGAATACATTAGCATCAAGAATCCTAAAGACTTTATTAGAGCATGCAGTCTCTATTCATCTGCTAGGTGCAAGAGCTTAATCACCCATTAAAAATCAATGTTTCAGTGGCATGTAAATTTGTGCTGCCAAAATCGAGTAAAGGAAGAGTAATGTACATTAATACGAAGAACACACCTCTATTCCCATTACATGATGCCTTTATTAAATGGTACTAATATTACTGAACGATTATTAACTAGAAACTTTCAACTAGGGATTCTGGTTGGGCTCTCAAAGAGATGTTGAAGCTTTACATTGACGTAAAAGTTAATAAAGGTTTTTATGCGGAAATGCATAAAAAATTACCTAAAGTAATAGCAGACAAACACACAGTTGTTAATGTTGATGCTGGAAAAGATGATGATGTTTGCTGTTTCAAGTGGTCAATAATTTCTGCTCTGTACCCAGCAAAAGATCATGTTTGCAGTTCCTGTAAAAGATACAGAACATTACAATTTCTGTTACATAAATATTGAGCGACATCATTTGAGTAGGATCCATTTCGGTTTCTTGTTGCTCAGGACATTCAATAACTTTATCTCCATCAGGATTTTGTTTATTAAGAATCATTGGACATTTGTTATAATGAATGAAGACACTACCGAAGGGCTTCAGGTTATAATAGTTTTTTATATAATAATAATAATATTACTATTATACTAAAGCCATAATTTTTCTATACATCACCTTCATGGGTCGGTTGTTCAGTGGTCTCGAAGATCTCTTAGCTCGCCTGCCAATAATACATCACAAAATAATAAGGCGGGTTCTTAAGGTGTCTTGGAAACTTTATATATGACATGTTTCATTTTTACGTATATTTATTTATCCATTCTTGATGAAGCACAAAGGTAAGACTGCATGACTACACTTTGACTGACAACAATGCTAACTACTGACTGACTACTACTTTTAGACTGACTCAGTTCATGTCAATTCGCGCGTATTAATACATAATAATATTTCTAGAACCTTCTAGAACACGGAAGTACAATATTTAAATATAAAACAGTTTGCTCATGAAACATAATTCAATTTTGTTTTACGTAAAGATTCACAAAATTATGACAAATGTAATAATAGCTTTCTCATATCAAAATTAATCAATACAAAAGATCGTAAGTAAACAACAATTAGCGCAATGTTAATATATCTTTACATTATTGTTCGACATTAAGCTTGACAGAAGTGCCATAAGATGCTTATACATTATAAATCTGGAATATTAGGATAAAATACAACGACCAACTATGGTATCGTATACTTCAGTTATTACAAATAAATGGGACCCTCCTCGCTAAATACATTACAAGGTCCACCGATGCTCAAGATGGGAGCTACAATCACAAGAGGCAGTTCTGTAATGCATACTCATCCAGGATTCCCTCAACAGCAATATGCTCAATATATATCACCAGATGGTTCAGTGTGTGAACTGCTGCCTCTTTATTTGTATAGTATGTCTAATTTCTTCTTCTTCTTCGTGCATCAATGAGCTCATTATAGATGCATGTGCTAAAAGTTTTTGCAAGAGACCACAGTCCTTAATCAAATATCAATTGGTTGACGTTTAGATTCAAGCTGTTTTGTGTACTGTTTAGTGAGGAACATGCCACATATCGTTTATGTACAGGAAATGATAGTGGTGGTATAAAATGTTCATTGGTCAAGAAGTACAGGGTTCATTTAATCTCCAACAGGTTAGTGACCAATCTGAGTGCGTTGATAAGGTTTAACGTATGTTTGATTGCTCATAGTGATCAATACAATGTCGCCAAACACAAACCCATCCTTTTGATTGCCTATGGGTAAAAGGTGATATCCCAATCCCAACTGCTCGTTTGCAGTCATCCACTGACCAGTTTCACTGCTCTTTATGCCACCTCAAGCAGTTACTCTAGAAAGGTACAGCTAATAGAGAGCTGGTCGGTCATCTTCCCTCCACATTCTTTTTAACTACTTCTGCACAGTCACTGTGCTAACTGGATTGCTGATATTCTTCGATTTTATTCAACCATCCTCAGTAAAATAGCTCCATGACCCCTACTCGTCAGGAAATTAGATTTTCCTCATCATGGAGAGTAGATGTGTCATTATAGTAGATGTGTCATTATAAGGTGTATGGTCCCCCACACAGGCAATACTCAGTAGACGAAATTTGCATTGTCTGTTTGCTGTGGAAGTAAGCTCGGAAGTATGGCCATATAGATATTGGGATTGCAGGATGTTAATAAGGAACAAACGTCTTTGGTTCATTACTTTTTGATAAACAATTATTTACATTCGATATATCTCAGATTAAGTTACAAATTTATACACATGTCTGTGCAAATATACGATTTCATTTAATCTTAATGAATCCGAGTCAGAGATATTAATAAGGTATTACCTTTACTTCTATCTCTAGCGTGTATTTGAATACGAAAGGTATCTTTATGAACTATTTTTCTGTCTTGTTCTAACATTATGTAAGTTAAATTAATAAATAGTTTGCAACGAACTGACCATTTGCAAGTAATTGAACATTTTCAACCAACTGACCATTGCAACCAACTGACCATTTGCAACCGACTGACCGTTTGCAACCGACTGACCATAAGCAACAGACTGACCGTTTGCAACCGTCTGACCGTTTGCAACCGTCTGACCGTTTGCAACTAATTGACCATTTGCAACCAACTGACCGTTTGCAACCTTAAATCTTTTTTTAATGATCTTCCTGTGCATGTAAGTAGAAAACCGCAATCACATACTTACATCTGTAGCCTTAATTTTGGATGTATCGTATATTTTTTTAAAAATTAGAACCTTAATTTCGGATTTATTGTATATTTTTTGGGGTAAATGTAATCAATTTGTTAGTGAACTTGTTCTTCATTCATTCACAAACAGTCAAAACTATCTCTGCACAAATTTTTATTTATTTTGAAACTACCATTGGGGAACTTGCTTTAAGCCTTTCACTGCTATGCCCGTATATATACGTGTGGTAATTGCTACACATCAGGTGTGGGACCTATATATATATATATATATATATATATATATATATATATATATATATATATATATGGGCACTCTTTCATTTTTGTATCCTGCTTCCGTTTTTAAAATGTTTTCTGTATTTCTTTGCCTTTATATGTACCGCTCTCTGTTAGGACTGGTTATAAATCTCATCTCAACAATGGAGTTGTTTTACTGCATCGATCTTTGTTGTTCACTTGCTATGGTATACAGAATGGCATCTTCATCTTATGTTGGTCTAAGTAGAAAGAAGTATCAGCTTTGAACAAGTTATTCAGCTCCTTGGATAGTGAAGATGAAGATCCTAGTTTCAATTATGTACACAGTGATATAAGTGATGTTGAAACTCCAGCCCATTTTCGTCGTGATAATGCGCATTTATGTCACAATTCAGATGTTGCCAATGCCGCCCGCCGCAGTGCGTCGTCGCCGCCCACAGAACAAACAGAAGAAATGTTTCACAGGGTAATCAGTGAGTTTCATCCAAAATCCCATAAATTTAGTGAAACGAGATCTGGTTTCAAAGGCGTTTTTCGCAGTGTAAACGACACATCTGAAATAATAGATTATTTTGAATGTTTTGTTACTCCAGAACGTACGGGTAAAATAGCTTTCGAGACGAACAGATATTTTGAGTACTTGATTTCTAATACAAATCCAGCAGTGTCATCTATACTACATAAATGGAAAGACACAAACTTCAAGGTAATTTATTTGTTTTTAGCAGTAACAATGCTAATTTCTAGGAATAAAAAACTGTGCCTGAACGACTGTTGGTCTACTGATAAATTACTGCACACTCCAATTTTTGGTAAGACAATGCCGAGAGTCGGGTATTTGTTGCTGCTTAGGCTCCTGAATTACTGTGATAATGAGCAACAAGAATCAAGTAATAGACTGTATAAGGTGACATGGTGTAGAAATTCCTAGTAAATATATTTGTAAAAAAATACTAATTACATTGTCATATCGAACCACTCGTCAGTGTAATGTCTTTCTTTCGACGCGAAAAAATAAAAGAAAAATAATCGACCGCGGGTAAAATCGTTTTCTGCCACAGCAGAGGAAAAAAAATTCGACTGCGAGAAACTCCGTTTCAGGCGCCGCATAGGGGTGTTGCACACGTTTTCCCAACGCCGCAGTGAAAGGGATAATAAATGATAATTACATAGAATATATCTATGCTATGGAAAATTCCGAAGATTTAGGAGAATACATCTAAATATATATTCCACTAATAGTCGATTTCACAGATAAAACATTTATTACACTTCACTCTGTATCAAAATATAGTTGTTATTAAATCCTACACACTCATTATTCATCAGTGTATTATTTTCGAGTCCTGGATGAATTTAAATATCGATACATTGCTTCGTGGTACCATCACAATATATTCTGATAGCAAAATGGTCTACTAATGTAAATGCCTCGAAAAATCTAACTGATTCTAAGTAGTACACTCGAAAGAGCTGTGACTGAATCGAAAGCTTCCTATTTATACATTTTTATTAACAAAACAGAGTACCTATTTAGGATGCTTTGACCTGTTTGTTCTGTGTCTTTTATAATATTCTAAAAATCATTTTAATTTTATTTTGATTAAATTATGAAAAATAAACACTGTAAAATAATTTAAAATTTCCTAAAATGGCATGGTCCCACTACCACAATTATGGTACAGTGTCATTGTTCTAAAGATGATGATTCCAAGAAATCGTGAACGTTTTTCCAAGATACTGTCCATCATTAAGATGTGAAGTTTCCAAGTTGCCATACCCACAGTGATCTCCACATAACATGGATGTATAACTCTGCTGTCTGAGAATACAAAATATAACCAAAGTGTGCCTGCAGATTCATATGTTTTGCAAGCGATTTTGCACAGCCCAGCATGTTATAATTATACAAGTTAGTAGGCGACAAAGAATTACTTGATTACGTTTTGGTTTGTAAATTACATCAATGTGCCATGTAACAGACTGGTTTCAGAGCGGATTCGAAATGTATTTTCTTTTGGTTTCTTGTGATACTTCATATACCCACATTGTAATTAGGCAAGAAATTGAATAGGAACAATTGTGGCTGGCATGCTCAGACAACTTTAGTTCAACATTCAGGTAGTCAATGTCTCTAAACTAGAATTTAATCAAATCCACTTAGCACTTTTCTCACATAGATCATTTCGGTAATGTTCGGACAAGAAAAGTGACGCCAAAAATCGCACAAATCACACAAGATACAATTTCTTACGTTTATATTACATTTTACACATTTAATATTAAGCATAATACTGTTTCTTATGGGAACTTAGGCAAAATCTACTATGTTCTACGACCGGTGCCTTTTTGATACTTGATTATTTTGTTCAATAATTATAGTCTATGGCGATAACTGTTTATATTTACGTTTATGGAAGTAAAATTCGTATAATGTACTGTCGGAAACATAGCAAACACAGAGTGTGTAAAAAATCGACAATATCTCGAATGCATTGCACTTATTTTCATTGAAGCTCAAGATTTAACTTCCAGGGAGTTTTTTATGTTGGCGTCAGGGAGCAGTAGAACAACAAAGTAAAATCGACTTCAACTTCTTCTACAATGATAAAAGTTGCGGCTATTAGGTGGTGCCACTGAGTCTATCTGTTTATATATGTAACTGCAGCTGCATCTGTACTGTATCTCTAGCTGTTGTATCAATTAGGCTACAGAATTTAATTTTGAGTTTGATTTCTCGATCCATCGTCATCTGACTACACTTCGACATATTTTGAATAAAAATATATACAGCTAGTTAAACATTATTGGGGCTTCATTTATAATGTCATGTTTCCTTGTCGTCCAGCATGAACCAAGGCAAATTTTCACTATTTCATGTCATGTCACATTCTGTCAGAACATTCCACATTGTATTTGTAATGGCGACATTCACACTGTTCATCACTGAACCATCATGTCATGTTGTGTCACATCAAGCTTTCTCGAGAAAAATGTTTTGATGGGATGGTCATCTGATAATATTGGAAGATAACCTATTTTCTTTACACGAGTTTTATGTTATAGTAAATGATTATACTACGTAACTTGTAAATGTGTCTTATTCATCTTTATTTTATTAGTATGTTTTGTTTTAGCGGTGAATTGCGAATCTTCAATGACCACTTACATATTTTTCCCATTGAGAGTTCTTCCAAAATCGAGGTCGGATATCTGATAGAGAAAAATGTTTTAGGTTTTACAATAGAGTAACAGAAAAGTTTGACACAAACAGCGTTTATGAATAACAGTGTAAACTGATGATGCAACATCGTGCATAAGCATTTTTAAATGGAAATATCAGACCTCTGAAGAACAAAAATGCAATTGTTTATGACATTGTTAATAATGTAAGGGGCAAAATTGTAATGGATAAAGTAAACAGGCTTATTCACACTCTCATACACATTGTTTGATATGTATGTATGAATATATTTTCGCTTAGAAACGTATGTTTATTTTTAAACTGTTATTTTAGTGTCCATCATTTTTTCACACTAAGTTGAGGAAAAACATACAATATAATTTGTTTTGTACATCAATTAAAATTACCGTAGTTGTTTTCACAATTCTGATATCAAACTGTGACTTCTTACATCACAGATAGTAACTTATAAACGAATTTTAACAGTTTATTTATATAGCCAGTTGATGTTAATCAATTGATACATGTTGTACCTTTACATATAGGTGGTTTTCACATTTTGCTTTTATAATAATAAATTTATTCAATATACTTCAGATCACTTATAGAACAAATAACAGCATTTTTCTTGTTAATTTTACAGTGCCAATATTGTATTGTTCAATTTACTGTACTTACAGTTCAAATTAAAGTATTATTTATTGGAGATGTTTTGATTGATGATAGACGTTAGATAGTTTTCGAGAACCAAAACAAAAATGATGTTATGGGACAAATTATGGATAGGTGTATTGATGATTGGTCTACAACACATATAGTTGTTCTTTACTGTTTTGTCCTAATTTCATTTCACACATACCTAAGTATATGATTTTGGATTTTCTTTCCAATCATAAACAAATTCATCCAGGGACTAAAATGGATTATCCCCCAAATATCTTACTTACTTTGTTCTTAAATATTCTTCATTTGACTGAAGTTATTCGATAAGCAATCAAATAAATAAATCCACATATACATCACACTTTTTTCATAATTACTCAACATATTTTGTATTGCCATTTTTTTTCGTGTTTCTAGTTTTGTACTGATGCACATCCTCATTTTTCTTAAAATTACTAATATTCTTATAACTGTACTGTTACAGTTAAAATATTTTGCAATTTGAATCTTGATCTGTAGCTTGTTCAGCATTTCACCTTCATCATTGTGCAGGTGCCCCTCTTCTGTATTATGAATATCTTCTTCATGGTCACTGGGCATCGCCAAAGTTCTATTCCACATGATATTATAGATTTTAAATGTGCTTGGCTTAAAAGTTAGAGTACTTCAATATTAATCATATTGGATAGCTTCCTTAATGCATAACATAATGAATGTAATTGGCCCCTTATGCTGTTTGTGTGTTCTGACCATCTTAGTTTATTGTCTAGGTTGACCCAGAAATCTTAGTCCTGCTACTTGCTCAAGTGTATTTTCCTTGACTTTTAAGAGTAACTCATTGTTTGGTCGCCAGTTTATAAAGTGCCTGATGTTTATCTTTATGTGATTTAGAATTGGTTTATTATTTGTAAACCAATTATCTAGTATTATCTAGTTAACAAAATACCTGGCTGCTCTCTGTTCAGTTTCTTCATGAGGAAACCTCTTACTTAACATATTAGTATCGACAGCAAACAGTATGCATTTCTCTAAGATTTCATCAGGTAAATCGTTAATGTATATTAAGTATAGTAGTGGCCCTAGGACACTTTCCTGTGACACTCCATTTTCAATCTTCCCAGTACCATAGTAGTATTATTGTTCTCTTCATCTTGTATTTCTCCTTATTGATACATGTTTGTTAAGTATGATTTTATAAGCTGAAATGAAGAACACCTTATTCCATAAAATTTTAGTTTTCCAAGATTATCTTGTGATTTACCAAATCGAAGGCATTTGATAAGT
Organism: Locusta migratoria; assembly: GCA_026315105.1. Taxonomy (NCBI): domain Eukaryota; kingdom Metazoa; phylum Arthropoda; class Insecta; order Orthoptera; family Acrididae; genus Locusta; species Locusta migratoria. The sequence goes on along the minus strand of CM048746.1, from coordinate 49,788,714 downwards.
CATAGAATACTCCAGTTATTAAGTCTTTCCTGTGAAGTGATTCCAGTACTTAGTCTACTAGTTACAGTGTTGCTGATGTAGTGGAGTTATCTTTTTGGATGTCATGTTAGCTGCTGTATATTGTTTTCTGTGCTGTAAAGAGTTTTATTAATCTGTTATACAGAAGATGCTCAAAGATTTTAGATATGACAGTATAATGCTAATGGGTTTGTAGGTTTCAGGTTCTGTGATGTCAACTTTCTTGTATAGTGGAAGCACTCTGACAACGTTTAAACTTTCTGGGTATACTCCTTCTGTAATAGCTTCATTAATCATGTTATTTAAGGCTTTAATAATAGAATTGGCTAACCATTTAATAATCTTCTTTGAGATACCATAGATGTGTTGCTGGTTTTCAATTTATTAATGACAGTCATTACTTCTTCCTCACTTGCTGGGTAAAAATATAGGGAATTTCTTAGAGGACCTTGTACCGAACCTGCACTGTCGGAGCTGGGAAATAGTTTAAATTCAGATGACTGTGTGCAAATTACGTCCCAACTCCTGCGTCTATCGATTCGGTCTGTGCACTTATTGTATCAAATAGAATAAAACAGACTAGCCTGAATAGATCAGGCACCTTATCTTGTGTAGCTGCTCCTTGCAGCACTGCAAATTACAAAATTAATGTAAGCTTTGGCCCTGTTTCATGACTAAATGATTTTAAGCAAGGATAACATAGATATGAAAGGAGCAGCCACAAAATAAGGGGCAGGTATCGGATGATCCGATAGACAACAGCAAAATTGGAACTAAATGTATTTCCAGGGAACAACTGGTCAATTAAAATTTTTCATAATTTTGAGTGGGGTAGAGCAGGAGTAGATTTAAATAGAAAGCTTCCTTTTGACATTATTTATTGCTAACTAAAACACGAAGCAGAATAACAACATATTAAACATACATAGATTTAACAGCAACTTTGGCTTGGCTGCCATAGTTTAACATTGGGCTCCAAAGGTAAGAATTACTGACTGAAACAGTATCAAATCGTAACTCTATCTGATCTCTTACATGTGAAAGACTTGCAACCATACTAAGAGGATAGAAAGGACGCTTAAATGGTTTACCACCTTGAAGCTACTGGCATGCACAACCTACCATCATTGTTACTTCAAAATAGGAGCAGAGGCAAGTTGTCTGAGGTACAAGTTCGTATCCAATAGCTTCAACACCATAATCAAACTATATTTTGCGGCGAGGACACCATAACTAAAACTGCTTATTGAGTGACTGGCGTGGTTGTTTGTGTCAAATTCTCGTTCTTTAGGAACGTACTTTAGTTATTAGAAAACGATTGTTATTTGTTACGAAATAAATAAGCAAGGTACTGCCCTGCTTAACACTTGGATGAAAGTTCCGAAGTGTGAACCAATTTAAGATATTGATAAAAACACCGGTCTTTCCGGTCACAACCTACTTAAATGAATAAATATCAGTATTCTCTCCAAAATATATGAGCAAGGTGGCCAATTTATAGAACGTCATCTACTCTTCTCAACACGTGGATGAAATTTTCAAAGTACAAACCCACTTACAGAAATAATAATAAAATCGCCGGTCTTTCCGGTCATACCCCAGTTACATGAATTAATATTAGTATTGCCCCTAAAACATGTGAACAAAATAGCCAAAGAACAGTACTTCATCTCCGCTGCTCAAGACATGGATGAAATTTTCGCCGGCCGCCGTGGCCGAGGGGACTGAAGCACTTCAATCACGGTCTGCACGGCCACTACGGTCGGGGGTTCGAATCTCTCCTCAGGTATGGATATTTGTGCCGTCCTTAGGATTAGCTAGTTTATAAGTGGTTTGTAAGTTTAGGGACTGATGACCCCCTAGTTCAGTCCCATAAGCTATACAAACATTTGAACATGAAATTTTCAAAGTACAAACCCACTTACAGAAATGATGAATTAATATTAATATTGCCCCTAAAACATATGAACAAAATGGGCAAATCACAGTACTTCATCTACACTGCTCAACACGTGGATGAAATTTTCACAGTACAAACACACTTACAGAAATAATAATAAAATCGCCGGTCTTTTCTGTCACACTCAAGTTAAATGAATTAATATTAATATTGCCCCGAAAACATGTGAACAAAATGGCCAAATAACAGTACTTCATCTACACTGCTCAACACATGGATGTGATTGCATGACACAAAGAGGCACAGTTAAATCACAGATAAATAACTTCCGACCGAAGGTCCATTGCATTACTCCATAGATATAAAATAATTAATTTGAGCACTATTTCACTGAAAAGCATAGACTAGAGAAGACAAGAACAAGTTTGTAAGGGCCTTGTCTAGAGGCAAACAGTCAGCTAAGTAATTACCTCAAGAAAATTACAGTTAATGTTGAGGCACCGAGAAGTGTGCAGGCAGCAACAAATGAGGTTAATAATTCTTAAAATTCCATACTTTACTAACTAAGACTCCTACATGTAACTTGACTGCCTTTCCACTGCTCCCACACTCTCCTGGCGACCGCCTTACACGTTTCCTTCTACTGACATCTTGCAACTGACCTCCTATTTTAGTCATCTCCCTTGTCCTCACGCCAAACCGAACCAGATTTCGCGCCAAGCGACGCCATTGTCTGAGGGCCTCCCTGCCAAAATTGGCGCCCAAGATGCACCTGACGAACCAGTTATAGTCGGTCACCAACGTTAGCTGCCTGAATCCTCAGACAACCTGTCTCTACAAGCTCCACTCCAGTTCTTTGCAACTTTCCACCACCTCAGCATACAGCGGGAGAGCTTAAGTTCACGACTATGTGAGCCAGCGTGACGTCATTTTGACGTGTACATGTTGTATCGAAGAGGCCATGTATCGACTTTTGTGAATTTCAAGATACTGCGTAGCGCCTCCTTCAATTCGTTGTTCTAGCGTTTTGCGTTTCCTTCAGACATTGTTACAGTTATCTTGTTTTCAATCGCTTTTCTTAGTATCTCGACTTACTATGAGAACACAATGAGAGAAAAGCTGGAAGATCTATTCCTTTGCAAATTTTTAAAGTGTTAGTTACAAAAATTAAACATAGTGAGCATAAATTTACCTGAATTATTTGCATATTGCATAAGCAACAGTTTGTACTAGCATAATTGAAAATTTTGTATTCTGTTGCAGATAATTTTAACATGAAGCAAAACATTGACTCAATAGATTTTTTTGTGGCATTTCTGGCCATAAGATCCCAGCTGGGATCGTGTTCGGCCTGTCTGGTGCAAATTTTTTACCTGACGCCACTGGGGCGACTTGTGATGGAGTCAATGAAGAATCACTAGATAAAGTGATAAAGTAACTGAATAACTTAAAATATTGTATTCATTATCAACAACAATCAACCTTTCATAACTTCTTGAGAAGCAGACCAGATCAAATTTTTCCCCTACCTCTGCCCCTAGCACCTACTAATTGCTCTTGCAGAATTGCATACACCCAATGGAGGCGTGGGATCACTGCTGAAATATATGTTTGTATCTTTTTAAAAGTTGACACCACCGCTAACGGAGGTCCATTGCCTGTAGGATTTAATACCTTCACATCATGTTGCGAGATTACAAGTTGTTCAGTCATTTTTGCAACTGTTTCAGTACTGCAATTATAAGTCATATTTCAAGTTCTTACAGATCTCTCTTGCCCGTTACATGCTGCGAAATTGCTGCTTAATGTTTCAGAAATGTTGAGCCATGCATTTGCTCTAGATTGCTGCTAGTATTCTGTAACCCCTGTGCTGCAGTGTTTGTGTAGTATAACTGCTTCTTGAACCAAACCCATATGTTTCATCTAAACAAATTTAGGATTAATTCCATAAGTGAAATTTAATGTGTCAAATCCCCATTCAGAGAAGAAACAAAAGATGGCACAAAAGTATTTGCACAGAAACTTAAACTTTAGGAAATCTGGACATGGACAATCAGGTTTTGCAAAATCTACTTTGTAAAAACATTCTCCAATTTCTGCGCTGGTTACATGAAACAGTCCTGTAGCCACCATAGTTACTGATTATGCAGTCAATTTCTTCATATCACATCATCACATGGTCAACAAACTTTGGTGTCTTCCTATACAGGAATAAAGAGATGTCTTTGCTGTACAATTTAACTGCGGAATTTAACTTGCAATACTTTTCAATGAGGCTAGGAAGGTAACTGTTAACTAAAACTGTAATGAGGCCTGTCAATTCTGTGTTCATATTATGCTCTAGGTGTGAATGTTTCACCAATTTGTTCATTACTTAAACAGCAAACATACTTTTGTACTTGAAAGCCTTCACCCACCTTTGATGCACTGGAATCCATTGTTTATCAAAGTACTGCAAAGCAGAATAATTTGGTTTATCGAAAACATGGATTCTCAACTTTAGTAAATTATCAATATACTCTTGCATGAAAGACGACACTGCAATACTGTTCCACAGATTAAAAATTCTAGCTCACATTTTTTGTTCTTTTGTGTGTGACCATAACCACCTTTCTCAAATTATTTCTCTGTTAAATGAACACCGATACACTTTGAAACAGGGAAATAAGGACTGAGTTGCATTTATTTTGGACTCAGAGAGATCAGTAACCCAGTATACAGGATTCATGTTTGTGTTCCACTCCTTGAAAATATTTAATGCTTCTGAAATTGATCATGTGTCTTCTATTTGAATGTAAAAAGAACCTACCACTAAATAGCACACATTTGTTTTTTCTGTTACAAAGAGTAGTGGATTATCACACTTGATGGTCTTTTATGTTGTATCAAGCAAGCACGGTATGATTTTCACATATATGTAGCTGGAACGTAATTTCTGTTAAATAGCTGATATGTGTGGCAGGGCTACATTCAAATTGATTTTTAATCGATGGATATCGTCACACCTTTCGAGTAATACGGAGTGCAAACTAGCTAAATTTGGGCAAGGTTTCTTTTTTCTTTATGTTCCTCTGAGGGAACTTCAACTCTCAGTTTGTACCTCGAACGATGCATACGCTTGTGTACGTTAGTTGCATCTGGAGTAACATAATACAGAGTTGTAGATGATGAAAACTCGAATTAGCCTCTTCAGTAATAATTAAATGAAATTTACAAGGCTTATATAGCTTTGGAGTAGTCTGTGAGGTGTCTTCACATAATTGCAGGGAAGTATGCCCACCCTTACCTGGTTTCTTTCCCTAGTTGTGTGCCACTGATTCATTTCAAGTAATGAAAGTAGGCCTACCCATCTAAGACATGATTTTTCGATCGTGATTAGTAGGCTGCTTTATTTATAAATAAATGTCTCGGTCATTTACACTATGTTATGAAAGTTTCAGATGGGGGTTCGACTTAATCCTATAATAACAACTGAGATACAGATATGATCATTGGATTAACCTGTACATAGCATTAAGGGGAAGTCCATAAATTATGTGAGGTGTTTAGGGTGGGTAGGGGGTCGACGTCAATCTCACCAAATCTCATGCTGAGGCAAGGGGGGGGGAGGGTGTTGAAAGGGGTCTCAGCATATCTTACGTAATTCTTTTTCTGCAAGAAACAGTGTAAAACTATTAAGTAAAACATGTTTCACCACTGAAATATGGCAAAATCCAACACAATAATATTTGTCTCAGTTATGCAAAAAGTGACACAGTAGCCCCTGGAGTGTTTCTCTAATGACACATGACCTTTCTTTACACGCGCGGGAAGATGATTTTATTGAAAAGTGATACAGACATTTTTGTTCTAGTAGTGACTCTTGAGACCACACGTGTCCCAATGGATTGAATTTGAATGAATGTACTTCCTTTTATTTAAGTACTAGCTTAAATACCTGGCGCTGACGGGCATTTATTTATTCTAATCGAAGTTTTTAAGTAAAGTACTCTCCGCCATGCACGAAGTGAAATTTTATGCAGACAGCGAACTTCCTCTTGTTTTGAAGGCCAATTGTATAAAATTTCCATAAATGGATCTAACGTAATCAAGTAGGCCTACAGGTAAAGTACTTACACTGAAATACGCATTTTAAAAAATCTCACTTGAGATTGGAAGGGGGAGGGGAGCAAAATGTCACATCTCACCAGGGCGAGAGGGGAGCTCAAAGAAACGCCAAAATCACCTCACTTAATTAATGGACGCCCCCTAATGAAACGATTACATAGACGTTTCTCTCAGGTGAATGAATGCTGGGAAACGAAAAGAGTTGAACCTGAAAGAACGAAGATCTGTTCGAACTGAGAGAAAAAGTACAGACAGGTTTCACTTGAAAAGAAAGAGTGAATTACTCATTTAAACTGCAAAAAAAAAAAAAAAAAAAAAAAAAAAAAAAAAAAAAAAAAAAAAACAATGGAATACGTTGATGGTATCTTTGAATTGTTACCAGTAGCTAGATTACCAAAAATAAATAAGTAAATAATAATAAAAAAAATACTGTACATCTGAAACACAAGTGTACCAGTCAATTGTTTTCCAACAACAAATGGTCGATGTTTGGAGAGCATATGTTTCTCCAAGAGTGAAAGAATACATTGGTTGCTATTACATATATAGCACTCCCTCCCCACAACAAGAAAAAAAAATGAGTAAAGACGAACTGATATGCTACGCAAAATACCCTCCACCACACACTGGGCAGTGGATTTAAGAGTACAGGTGCAGATGTAGCATTGTTTGTCGCTCCCAGTACATGTGTCACGCTACTTATCACTCCGCGTCGGTGGGTGGCCAGGCGGTAACACAGCAGGGGGCGAGGCGCCGGCCGGTAACGACAGCGCGCCACCCGACGGGCTGCTGGACCGGCGGGCCACATCAACTCGGACAGGCTAGCCCGGCGGACTGTGCCCACCAGCCCGGCAGCTAAGTCGGGCTAGCCTCAGCCCATACCGGCCTGGCTGTGACTAATGGGCTGGGCGAGCTGAAACCAGCGCCATGCAGGACTCTGACCGGACTGTCACGTCACGTCAATGTCACGTCAAGCTTTCTCGTGAAGAATGTTTTGACGGAACGGCCATCTGCTAACATCGGAAGTTAACCTATTTTCGTCACGTGAAATAAATGTTGCAGTTGATGATTGCACTGTTTATATGCAAGTAAGTCTTATTCATCTTTATTTTGTTGTTATACTTCGTTTTATGGGTAAATCTCAAATGTTTCATCACGACTTAAATATTTTTGTCAATTGATTGTTCCCCTAAAATCGAGTTCGGATATCTGAAACTAAAAAATGGTTAATGTTACTTAACAGTGTAACAGAAAAGACTGAAGCAAACTGTTTATTTGAATAAGATTGTAATTTGATTACGCATTTCTCATTAAATAACATTTTAAATGAAAAAGTCAGTTCTAATGAAAGACAAAAATTCGGTTGTTTACGACGTATTAACAATGTCAGCGGGCAATCGTAATGGATAAAGTAATCAGGTGCTAATTATGCTCTTATAAGTATTGTTTGATGTTTTCATATGTTTACGTTTTCGCTTGAAAATAGATGTTTTGAAATGTTGTTTCAGTTCCCAGTAAGTTGGCCAAAAACATATACTGTAAAGTTTTATTTGGCCGTCAATAGCATTTAGCGTTGTTGTTCCCTCAATTCCAGTATCAAACTATAACTTTCTACAAAACAGATCGCTACTCATAACCTGACTTTCAACATCGCGTATTGAGATGGGAGAATTGACGTGACGTGACAGACAGTGTGATTTGTCCTTTAGAATTACAAATAAAGTGAAGTGTTAGTTCATGTCCTGATTCTATGACTTCATTAATAAATTACCTGAAGTGTATTCTGTAGGGTCTAATGTTGGATGATCGTCACTTTCAACATCCCATACTGAGATGGGCGAATTGACGTGATGGATACTGACGGACAGTGTGAATACAACTTGACGTGACGGAGCCGTGACGTGACGTTGACGTGACGGACAGTGTGAATTGGCCTGTATGCCCTTTATTAAGTTAGCGGTACATCTTGTAACCAGTAGTATGAGGTTTTCGTCGTTTTATTTCAACACATTAGACCACTACTGAAGTGTTTTCGAGAGACAGTGTGGTGCTGCTTTAATTTGTGTCTAGTTACAGGCCAACATATTTTTAGGTTTTCTTAAACTTATTACGTCGAGAGACATTAATGAATAACGTCAGTATTGAATATTTACATCATTATAACCAATTCTGGCTAGCTTCAGCTTTTTAGCTTTTGCTATGCTTCTGGCATATCCCCAAAACCATTTAGGCTTATCAAAACCACTGAAAACCTAAATCAACATGGGCAGACAGAGCAATCCCATCCCCACATTCAGCTGGTCCATGTTACACAATTTTATAATTAGCCTACATACAAATTGGTTCAATTGTTCACTGCTGTACACACTGAGGACACCTAGTGGTAACTCTGTGAATATTTCTGCTAGGCATATGTCCCTTCTACTAACTTCAGTTTATTTGGAGAACTGGCAGAATTTTCATAAACAATCATTATGTCGTAAAGATTACCTGACATAGGCGGGTTTGGATATGATGTGATCGTTTTATAGTTTTCAAAGTAAAAAGCCAAGATCGCACATTAATAATTTATTAAATGACGACCGGTTTCGGTGCACTGTGTCACCATCATCTGGTTTCATACATGCTATCAGCTGGTCATCTTAGCTTATACTATATATGAGACCAAATGATGATGATACAGTGCACCGAAAGCGGTCGTCATTTAATAAATTATTTAAAAATGCTGTTTTAAACTTTTGTAAATGTGAACTGTCTAAAGGCCAATTCACACTGTCCGTCACGTCAACGTCACGTCACGGAACCGTCACGTCAAGTTGTATTCACACTGTCCGTCCGGGTCCGTCACGTCAATTCGTCCATCTCAATACGCGATGTTGAAAGTGAGGTTATGAATGGCGATTTGTTATGTAGAAAGTCATAGTTTAACACAAGAATCGACGAAACAACAATGCTAAATGTTATTGACGGCCAAAGAAAACTTTACGAAGTATGTTTTTGGCCAACTTACTGGGAACTGAAACAACATTTCAAAACATCGACATCTATTTTCAAGCGAAAAAATAAACATAGGAAAACATCAAACAATACTTATAAGAGCATGGATAGCGCCTGATTACATTGTCCATTACGATTTGCCGTTGACATTGTTAGTACCATCGTAAACAACTGAATTGTTGTCTTTCATTAGAACTGAATTTTTCATTTAAAATGTTATTTAATGAAAAATGCGTAATCAAATTGCAATCTTATTCAAATAAACAGTTTGCTTTAGTCTTTTCTGTTACAATGTCACATGACATAAACCATTTTTTTGTTTTCAGATATCAGACTTCGATTTTAGGGGGACACTCAATTGACAAAAATATTTAAGTCGCCATGAAACATTTGAGATTTGCCCCTAAAACGAAGTATAACAACGAAATAAAGATTAATAAGACACATTTGCATATAATCAGTGCACTCGTAGCCTGCAACATGTAATTCGCGTGTCGAAAATAGGTTAACTTCCGATGTTAGCAGACGGCCGTTCCGTCAAAACATTCTTCTCGAGAAAGCTTGACGGACGGTGACGTGACGTGACGGTCCGGTGACGGACAGTGTGAATGCCGCCATTAGAAATACATTGCGGAATGTTCTGACGGACGGTGACGTGACGTGACGGACAGTGTGAATTGGCCTTAAACTGGCTATGGTTCCATGATAATGGTTAGACACGTTACTAAAAAAAACTTTTAATGTATTCCCTGTTTTCACAACATTGGCAGGTATACACACAAAAAGCGAACATGCGTCACGAAATACACGGCACAGCAGGAAGTGGGTTTCACGCGTGCAAGGTGTATTCAGAACTTGTCGAACAGTCGATAGCAGTACCTGTGATCGATGTTACGCTTGAGCCTGCGTGTGAGTCACGATTGCTCGAAACCTAGTGCAAAAAAGAAGCACCCTTTTTCTTTTGAAGATCTTTGGTGGATTGTGGCAAAGCAATCAGGCAGTGTTGTATTTAGCTGTGTTTGGGAGGTATCCGAGTCTATACACTGGAGTATTTGTTTGTATTTTGGGATTTACAAGATGTATGACGACGAAGGTAAGCATTTACACGTATTTTATATATGCTTTAATTTTTTTCTATCATTAGGTTTACGACTCTCGTTGTAAATGATTTATGCTTAATATTTACTCGATTTCGTTTGTCATGACAGACCAATATGAAGAGGACGGCGAGGAAATCTCCACTGAACTGTGGCAGGAGGCCTGCTGGATTGTTATCAACGCTTATTTCGACGAAAAGGGTCTTGTCCGACAACAGTTGGACTCATTCGACGAATTTATCCAGATGTCGGTTCAACGTATCGTTGAAGATTCTCCTCAAATCGAGTTGCAGGCCGAAGCTCAGCATACATCAGGAGAAATTGAGAATCCAGTACGGCTTTTAGTTTTTGTCATATACTATAATAGTTGCATTCTGTACAGTATGATACACTACCATTTACTCGTTAAAAATACCTTGGATGCAGGCAGCTTTGATTTTCAGCTACAGGTGGTCCTATAGAAAACGTCACCCTAGTTTCCTTTTTCTCTCTTTACGCCGTGTTTTACTTCTAAATTTATTGCTGTACCAATGGTCCTGATGTGATCTGTCTGCTTTGGCGCATACGGTAACATCATTGACGAGGTACACACTGAACGGCAAAAACACAGAAAACAGCATTCCAAAACACAATTCAAAACCTGTAAAATAACAATTTCCACTACGTGCAAACAAATTTTCCACCGCCACACTGTTAGGTCAGGCAGCTGCCACCGTTAAAGATCAAAGTTTCAATTATTTGTTTTTTAATTCGTGGTGCTCGGTGGGTAGGTGAAACTGAATAGTATGCAAAATTATGTTTCTGTTTGCTCAGAATGAACAATATGTTCTAGGCTTCAACGTTTATAGTAGAATTTGCATAGCATTGAAATAGTTCTAACATTTCTTGCTGACAGTGATTCCACGGACTTTGACAGCTAAAAGGGACATTTTAATAGTTTTTGCTTAGACTTTATATATGGAATGAGAAATCAATGATCTGGTGGTTCCTCTGTGTCCTAAAATTAAGTGTAGATATTTCATTAATTGTGTGTTTACTGTACTGTTTTTTAAGAGGTAGTTTGGCTAGTATGTCACAGATGGCAGATTTAGAGTTAATCAATAATGTTCATAGTGTCTGCAAATGTTGCAGCTCGTGGTCGACTATGTCAGTCTCTTTAGCACAGAAGTCCTGTGGTATAGACTTTGGTATAAGTCGTGGGGAGATGAAACCGTTTACAAGCAGAACATATAGATTAAGTTTTTGTGTTTGAAAAGTGATCTGTAGCTTCATTCTGAGAGTGAGGTATAGGTTAACAGAGATTGATCTTTCTTTTTTCCCCTTCTCTTCCCCAAGTGAATGCCGAAGGCACGAATTTTTGGGCTGAAACCTCTGATCGGTGGTACATTCTGTTGTTGTAATCTATAATTGAAAAGCATAACGCCATATTATTATCTACAATACATAAGTATTATATGGGTTTTCTGATGTTATGGGTCTAAGCTGATGGGTGGTATCCGAGTATTCAGTTGTGCCGCCACACAACTGAGTGAACATCTGCAGCATGTTGATGCTTGGGGGGGGGGGGGGGGCTGGTTAAAAATAATTTTCTCTGGTTGCAGTTTAGTTTGCCTATCAGAACAGTATATTGTCAGAAAGTATATTTTGAGTTTCTTAAACAGATTACTAGAATTGTTCAGCCATTAATGAGGTGAGGGTTGTTGTGGTCTTCAGTCCAGACTGGTTTGATGGTGCTCTTCACACATCCATGACACGTGCAAGCCTCTCCATCTCTGAATACTGGTAAGAATGGCAACCTACATCCTTTTAACCTGATTACTGTATTTGTTCCTCAGTATAATATGTTCCACCAATCGTTACCTTCTCCTAGTCAAAATATGCCACAAAAATTTCTCCCCAATTGGGTCAATCCAGATGAAGTGGTACAATAAAAATTAAGTTGGTTGCTTGACCATTTTTAATTATTTTAATTTTTTTATATGTGATTGCCCTATATTTCAGAAGTTCAAAACAGTTTTTTAAAGTAATTTATCTTGCACCTTTACTGAATGGCGGCCATTTTTATTTGTCAGCGCGTGCCGATTTTTCAGTCTGACATTAGCAAAAATTTGAATATTTGTGCACTGGGTTAAGTTACAACATTGCAATTGACATGATTGTTTTTAGAAAAGTGTCCTCTACAACATCGTCTATTACACAAAATACCGTAAATTAAAAAATAACCAGTCAAAATGACCTCCAATATTTGGTATCCAAATTTTCAAAATTCCACTTCTTAGGCCCAATAATAACATACAAGGAGTTACTTATGAGTGTCTATTTTTTTTCCTGTAGTTAGATATCATACACTACTAGCCTCATATAGAGCAAGAACACTTACAAATGTTTCCTTAATTTTTTATGAAATTTGAAATTTGAAAATTTTCTTTTTTTGTAAAGTTTGAGGCTAGTTATCTCAGATGGGACTGAATATAATATGATTTTTGCACAGTTTGTACACCTATCTGATAGCAATATGCTGTAAAAATTTCAACATTGATATCTGAGTGTGAACAAAGATGTCAATTTTTGAAAATCAGGAAATAACTCGCATTACTATACAACTGATCTTATGGCTGTTACCTATTCATGTGTCATATTGGTGGAATATAATCAATTATTATTGAAGCAAGGTACTGAATTATATACGAAAAGGGGAAACATCACTGAAATTAACATTGTTATTTTGACATACGGTATTTAAAATAAATTGAGAAATCAACATCCGTTGAGATGCGACTATTCCTGAACCTCGTGGTGAATGTTAAGAACACTTATTTCTTCTGACAGCTTCTGTGATGTAGAATAAGACCTCCCAGTTGCTGTGGTATGTTCAAGCACTAAAAGTTTCCTTAAAACATTTTTCATTGGTATCCAAACTTTGTCACTATTAGATTTCTTGAATGATGTTCTTGGGCCAGCAGGGTGGTAAAAATGCACAAGAAGTCATTGTTTTCCAAACTTATTGTTTCAACCTCGGCAAGCCACCACTGTCCATCATACAGACATGCTACTATTTCATTCAACGTTAAAGAGAGATGTAATTTTACTGACACAGTGATCCTCATAAATTACCGTTTCTGATGTTACATAGCATTTTTTCAAGTTTTTTGTAACTGAACCATAAACTGTTTTGTGACACACTTCACTTGTTATTTGTCCAACAGAGCACTGTTCATCCATGTTATTGCATTCCAGTTAATCTCTCAAGATTAATTACAAATTACACACAAAACAAAGCACATAACACATTCTACACTCTCGATGAAGTACTGTATGTACATTCACTCTAACAGAGGTTTCAGAACGGACTACAACAATGCCACACCTAGCAGTAATGTACTTCTACAATTTCACACCCAGCAATAATGTAATTCTTTATTGTCAATAAACCTAAATGGACATTTTTATTACAATAGAACACAACCGAAAGCTCCTGTTGTTTATATATTTTTAATAATACAATATTAAACTAAATGAATATTGTGTGATATATTTAGTTATGTCACAATTAAATTTTATTACAATGAAACAATAAACCTTTTAAATAGGCAACAGTCATAATAACTGTTGTAGTGTCATATGAATTATTTCCACATTTCAAAAATTCATATCTTCATTCACACTCAGATATCAATGTTGAACTTTTTACAGTACATTGCTATCATATAGGTGTACAAACTGTGCAAAAATCATATTTTTATATTCAGTCCCATTCGAGATAACTAGCCTCAAACTTTACAAAAAATGAAAATTTTCAAATTTCAAAAATTCATAAAAAATTAAGGAAACATTTGTAAGTGTTGTTACTCTATATGAGGCTAGTAGTGTATGATATCTAACTACAGGAAAAAATACTCTCATAAGTCATTCCTTGTATGTTATTATTGGGCCTAAAAAGTGGATTTTTGAAAATTTGGATACCAAATTTTGGAGATCTTTTTGACTGGTTATTTTTGAATTTACGGTATTTTGTGTAATAGACAATGTTGTAGAGGACACTTTTCTAAAAACAATCATGTCAATTGCAATGTTGTAATTCAAATTTTCGCTAATGTCTCCAGACTGAAAAATCAGCGCATGCCGACAAATAAAAATGGCCGCCATTCAGTAAAGGTGCAAGACAAATTACTTTAAAAAACTGTTTTGAACTTCTGAAATATAGGGCAATCACATATAAAAAAATTAAAATATTTAAAAATGGTCAAGCAACCATCCCTGTACCACTTCATATGGATTGACCCAATTCTGTTTAGTACTTCCTCTTAGTTATGCAATCTACGCACCAAATCTTCAGCATTTGTCTATAAAACCATAAGCCCTATTTCAAAAGCTTCTATCATCTTTCTGTCTGAACTCCTTGTTGTCCATGTTTCATTCCCGTACAAGGCTATACTCCGAACAAATGCTTTCAGAAAGAATTTTCTAACATTTAAATTACTATTGGATGTCAACAAATTTCACTACTTCAGAAATGCTTTGCCTGCATTCTTTCACAGCTTCTTCGATATACATTTCAAATAACATTAGGGAGAGGCTACAACCCTGTCTTATTCCCTTTCCAATCAGTGCCTTCAGTGCATGCCCTTTGACTCTTCTAACTGCCGTCTGGTCTTATTACTTTTCATTCCATGTATTTTACCCCTGATACTTCATAATTTGAAAGTGTGTAGGCCTATTCCAGTCAACATTGCTAAAAGCTATATCCAAATCTAAATGCTAAAAACATAGGTTTGCCATTTCTTAACATGTCTTCTAAGATAAGTCATAATGTCTCACGTCACATGTTAGAATATTTCTTGTAAATCCAAACCTATGTTTCCCGGTGTCAGATTCTACCAATTTTTCCTTCTGTTGGTAAATAATTTGTTAGTTTTTTGGAACCATGACTTATGAAATTGATAGTTCTATATTTTTCTCATTTGTCTGCAGTTGCTGTCTTTCGAATTAGAATTATTGTATTCTTCTTGAAGTTGGGAATATTTTGCCTGCCTCATACATCTTGCTTGTAAAGTGTAACAGTTAATTGATGAATGGCTCTCCCAATGTTGTTAGCAGTTCAGGGAGAATATTATTTTCTCTGGGGGCCTTGTTTCACCTTACTTCTTTCAGTGCTTTGTGAAATTCTTCTCTCTGTGTAGTAGCTCAGATTTCATCTACTAGATCTTCCCCTCCTACAGTAATGTCTCAAAAGTCATTTCCTTTGTAGAACCCATATCTATGTTTTCCCTCCACCTTTGATCGTTCCCTTCTTCGCTTTGCACTGGTTTTCCATCTGAGCTTTTATTATCCATGCAGCTGCTTTTGTCATCTCCCAGCATCTCCTTTATGTTCCCCTGGTTAAATACATTCTTCTACAGATTTACGTCTTTCCTGTAGCCAGTCTGCACTTTCTGTCAACCTCATTTTTCAGTCGTCTGTACTCCCTTTCCTACCCATTCTTCTTCTATTTTATTACTTTCTTCCATTTTGGTCAATCCTTGTCTCTGCGCCTTCCCCTCAGCCCAAGGGCACTCAGTTCTTTTGTATGTGCATGGCGAGCACTGGGCCCACAGCTAATGTCAGCTGTCTTTGTCCTCTGTTCCCTGGACTGCAATTTCCTTTCCCATCCCCTACTTTCGTATCCTCACTCCTTTCCCTCCCCATCAGGAGGCCAATGACCTTAGCAGTTTGACACCCCTTTGCCTAATGCTCCCTCTGAAGCTTTTGACAACCTCTTGTTCCTTCAGTTTATCCCGTTTCCTACCCTTTTCCAGTTTTGTAATATTTAATTTACAGTTCATAATTGGTAAGTTATGGTCAGTACCTAGATCTGCTGCTGGATATGTCTTAAAATTTAAAACATCATTTTGAAATATGCCTTACCATTACAAAGTCAACTTGGTCCCGTTTGGTGTCTCTTGGTCTCTTCCACATATAGCCTACAACCTTTTTAAACAAAGTGCTCTTTGCAAAATTGTACTAGGTGATCTTCGCTTTCATTCCTTTTCCCCAGTCCATATTCATCTAGCTGTTTTTCCTTCCCTTCCTTTTCTTACTACAGAGTTCCAGTCTCCCATGATGATAGTTTTCCTCTCCCTTAACTGTCTGAATGACTAGTTTTTTCTATCTCACAATCATCGGCAGAACTAGTTGGCATATAAACTTGTTCTACTATGCTCGGTATTGGCTTCATGTCTATCTTTACTGTGATAATGTTCTGTGTGCTGTTCATAGTAACTTCTGAGTATGCTGGTGTCAGTCATGAACCACACATTTGTTTGGCTTCTCCCCATATACCTATCTGCTGAGGTTACACCTATTGTACGGCGATCTGTATTGTTGACAGTTTACAACTCACTGCAAAGACGTGGCGACGAGCTGCAACAGGCACATACAACAGACAAACACATACAACACATTCAGCTGTCGGCCATGGCCTTCTTCAGGAAATAGGACGAGCCAGTTGGAGGTGATGGTTGTATGACTGTGTTGTGTGCCTGTGTGGTTGTGCGAGTGTTCTACATATGTATGTGCTCGTCGCCACGTCTTTGCGGTGAGTTGTAAACTGTCCTCACTATATTATTAATTCCAACCTGGACTTTCCATTATTATATCTGTATTGTTGAGGCATGCAAGCCACCCCACCTCAGCAATGACTGTGGTACATGGGGGTGGGATAGAGGGAATGGAACTTGGCTTGGGAGACATGCTCTTATTTAGTAAATAATGATTTGTTGTTTGGATTTGTGTCATTCCAACCAAATGATACAAATTATTTGATAAGTGATTCAAAGATTGAATATTTTTAACATCATGAAGGGGGGAAGGAAATGGCCTCTACGTGTATCTAATGTGGCATGGAAAGTGGTGGCAGAATGTAATTTAGGATTAAAGAGAAAACACTGAATAGCCAAAGCATTGTCATCAGGCACCAAAAACTGAAGCAAGAATACATGGTTTGTCCACACGGTACACTAGAACATATGTTTCAAGCAACTCGTGGTATCATATTACTCACACTGATGAAAGTTCATCGCCACATGTTTAGTCTACAGATCACATTGTCACCAATGTTGTTGGGACTTAGGTTTTGCCACTTATGACAGTCATGCAATGAAATAACTGTGTTGTAAGCACTCGCCCTTCCATCCCAGGGAGCCAGGTCAGGCCACCTAATTGTGTTTTGTATGTACCCTCCTTCCATTACTCGAGTCGTCCCTATGTCTCGCTTTCTCCTGCCAAAGCCATACGTCTCCTTGGTTCATCCCCTGCTTGCAGCTCCACCTGGAATTGTCCTGTGATTCAAAGACTTCAGTTTCACCACTAACTCTGTCACAAGTTCCTGGCTATTCTCGACGTGTTTCTTGGTGCAGAAATGGTTTATGCTGGTGATTCCTTGGTAGATGGCACAGTTTAGTATGCCTATGTTCATGCCAACAACCTTGAACTATGCTCTCTGCCTCCTGGCTTAGCGTTTTCACCGCTTTCTCATGCTGTTGAACACCTCCAAACATACCCCAGGAACTCATTTGTCATCTGTAGTTACTTTCTGAATGATCTACAAGACCTCTACCAGTATTTTTCTTCCCATCCTGTGATACATTAAGGTCATAATTCCATCTTCACCCTTTTCAAGTCTGGCTGTGTGGTACACTTTTTTTGGACCCTGGGCCATATTGGCAACTTGGGCAATGAGCACATCAATCAGCTGGCCAAGCAGACCACCACTTCCTAGCCTGTGGATATTGGTATCCTGGAAAGGGATATCTGATAGGGGTTGCACCACAAAGTCTTGGAACTCAGAATGGTTTACCTCGAGCATGTCACACGAGCTCCATGTGATAAAGCCCTCTACAGCTGCAAGGAAGTCGTGCCTCAGGCCCTCTCATAGGGACTTGGTAATATTGTGTTGCCTAGGTACTGGCCATATGTGGCTCACACTTGGCTTATATCTACATACATACTCCGCAATTCACCGTAAGGTGCGTGGCGGAGGGTACACTGTACCACTACTAGGCATTTCCTTCCCTATTCCACTCCAAAATAGAATGAGGAAAAAAAGAATGCCTATATGCCTCCGTACGAGCCCTAATTTCTCTTATCTTGTCTTTGTGATCTTTACGCGAAATGTAAGTAGGCGTCAGCAAGATCGTACTACACTCAGCTTCAAATTCCGGCCATCTAAATTTACTTAACATAAATTCACGAAAAGAATGTTGTCTATCTTCCAGGGATCCCCATTTGAGTTGCTGGAGCATTTCCATGACACTCGCACATTGGTCAAACCTACCGGTAACAAATCTAGCTGCTCGCCTCTGAACCGCCTCTATGTCTTCCTTCAAACCGATCTGCTGCGGGTCCCAAACACTTGAGCAATACTCAAGACGTGGTCGTACAAGCATTTTATATGTGGTCTCCTTTACAGGTGAAGTACATCTTCCCAAAATTCTCCCAAAAAAAACGAATTCGGCTGTCCGCCTTACTCACAACTGTTCTTACATGTTCGTTCCATTTCATATCGCTCTGCAATGTTACGCCTAAATATTTGAATGACGCGACAGCATCAAGAAGCTCACTACTAATGCTGTATTCGAACATTATAGGATTGTTTTTCCTACTCATGCGCATCACCTTACATTTTTTCTACATTGAGAGCGAGCTGCCATTCTTTGCACCAACTAGAAATTTTGTGTGTCATCCTGTATGCTATTACAGTCAGTTAAAGATGACATCTTCCCATACACCACAGCATCATCAGCAAACAGTCGCAAATTACAACTTACTCTCTCCATCAGATCATTTATAGATAGAAAATAATAGTGGTCCTATCAAACTCCCCTGGGGCACGTCTGACGATACACTCGTCTCTGAACACTCGCCGTCGAGAACAATGTACTGCGTTCTATTACTTAGGAAGACTTCCAGCCAGTCACAAATCTGTGAACCTATTCCATAAGCTTGTATCTTTGTTAGCAGTCTGCAGTGTGGCACCGCGTCGAATGCCTTTTTGAAGTCGAAGAAAAACACAATCCGCCTGTTGCCCTTCATCCATGGCTCGCAAGGTGTCATGTGAGAAAAGGGCAAGCTGAGTTTCACATGAACGAAGTTTCCTAAACCCGTGCTGATTCATGGAAAGAAGCTTTTCTGTTTCAAGGAAATTTACTATATTTGAACTGAGAATATGCTCTAAAATTCTACATGAAACTGATGTCAATGATATTGGCCTGCAATTGTGTGGGTCAGTTCTTTCCTTTCTTATAAACGGGAGTCACCTGCGCTTTTTTCCAACCGTCGTGAAGACCCTCCCAAGTGTTGCTGTGGGGCTTTCATGACAGTAGTACATATATTGCTAAACTGTCCACTGTAGCCTCTTTGCACACACTCATCTACCTGCTGTACTCCCTTTTAATACTTGACAGTGATGCCCCTATGGCTGATGGCACCTTGTGTTTTATCTGCACAGCTGGTTTCTGTCATACCATCTAGTGGTAGATACTTCAGCCTGACTTTCCAGTCTTACACCCATTCTGAATTTAATCTGATTTTTATTTTTATTCTGCCGTAGAGCTTTTGGGTGGCATTTACCCTTATTTTCTGTTTTATGTAATCCTGGTTTTCTGTTGTTACTGTTTTAGCCTATGACGCCACTCTTTCCACCCTGGGGTTTTCCCCTCTGGGTACTAAGCATCAGATTTTACTTTGTTCACACCTTAGCTTTTAGGTCTCAGTAGGGAACAAGGGTCTGGTGACCTACATGTTTAGTCTCCTTAAAACTTGCAGTAACCAATCAACCAGCTGCTACATCTATTTGAACCTGTGCCACAGCCCATGGTGGTGCCTTGCATGGATGTGCCATCTTTGCTGCAGCAACTTTGAAGTGCCCAATCTGTCCCCCTTTCAGAAGTTTTTTGTCATGGAGGTGACTTCCTTCAAGGTGCCAGCGCACACTGATGACATTGAGGTGGAGCCACTGCCTCTGTTGATCAGTTTCTCACAAGTTGCCCTGAAGCCTTCCATCATTTGTGGTGCCCAACATCCATCCATCTGTCATTGCTGCTGTCCCCGACTGCCCTGTGTTCTGTGACAGCCCTCCGTGCTGCTTTGCACCTACATCATGCTGGCTTTGTCTGGACCACTTCCTCCCAAACATCCAGACAGCTGACAGGTCATCCCTGTGATAGTAACACCTCTGGATGCCAATGAGCCAATGCATTTGCTGTGTAGTTGCCATTGTGCCACTGCTATCACCGTTGTTGCTAAGTGACCAAGACAAACCCTTTGGTTTCCTTATCCATGCCAAACCACCTCCATCAGCAATTGCACAATTTTGGTTTTACATTCCCCAACATCTGTGACGATAACTCCATTGAAGAGAGGGTTGTTATGGTGTACATTTACACACCTTCAGACTTCAGTATTCCTATTCATTGTCACCAGTGCATAGGCAAAATGAGTGAGTTCATATCACTGGCTGTCAGTGCCAATCTGTCAATGAGTGCCAGTGAATCATGGCCAACCACACCCTCCTGCCATTGTTCCCATCTATTAGTACCTAAATCATTCTTGCTACTTTCATATCTTAACCTCTTTCTTATGAATAAGGTAACCTGTATCCACCCAGCTTTCACTCCCATACAACAAAGTCGGTCGAAAGATAGAGAGGTGCACTGCTAACTTAGTCTTGGTACTTACTTCCTTCTTGCAAAAGAGAGTAGATCTTAGCTGAGCACTCACTGCATTAGCTTTGCTGCCCTCGATTCCAGTTCTTTCGCTATGTTACCATCCTGTGAGAAAATACATCCCAGGTACTTGAAACTATCTACTTGTTCTAACTTTGTTCCTCCTGTCTGGCACTCAATCTGTTTGAATCTCTTTCCCACAGACATTACTTTCGTTTTGGAGATGCTGATCTTCATATCATAATCCTTGCACCTCTGATCGAGCTCTGAAATATTAATTTGCAACCTTTCAATCGAATCTGCCATTACAACTAAGTCATCCGCATATGCGAGACTGCTTATTTTGTTTTGACCTACTTTAATCCTGCCCTGCCAGTCTACTGTTTTCAACATATGATCCATGAATAGTATGAACAACAGTGGTGACAGGTTACAGCCTTGTATTACCCCTGAAATTACCCTGAACCATGAGCTTAATTTGCCATCTACTCTAACTGCTGTCTGACTGTCTATGTAAAGCCCTTTAATTGCCTGCAGAAGTTTGCCTCCTATACCATAATCTTGTAGAAGTGACAGTAGCTTCATCCTAGGAACACGGTCATAAGCCTTTCCCAGATCTATGAAACATAGATAAAACTCCCTGTTCCGCTCATAGCACTTATCCATTACTTGCAGTAAGCTAAAGATCTGGTCCTGACAGCCTCCAAGAGGCCTAAACCCACACTGATTTTCATCTAACTTGTCCTCAATATTAATTCTCACACTCTCCTTTCAACAATACCCGAGAATATTTTGCCTACAACACTAATTAAAGAGATAGTTGTTGCAATCTTTACTGTTTCCATGTTTGAAAATTGGTGTGATTACCACTTTCGTCCAGTCAGACGGAACCTGTCCCGATTCCCATGTCTTTTCAATTATCCTGTGTAACCACATGAGACCTGATATTCCTCTGTATTTGACGAGTTCTGGCTTAATTTCATCCACCCAGCCACTTTATTGCACTGTAATCTACTGGCCATTTTCTCCACTTCGTCAAATGAGATCCTGTTTCCATCGTCGTTCCTATCCCGTTCTACCTGAAAATCTGTTACATCATTGAAAGTTTCACCTACATTGAGCAATTCTTCAAAATATTCCCTCCATCTGTCCCAGGCATCCACAGGATTGACTAGGAGCTTTCCTGACCTGTCCAAAACACTTGTTAATTCCTTCTTCCCTCCCTTTGCTAATTACGCTCCAAAATGGTTTTCCTGCGGCTTGGCCCAGAGATTCTAGCTTGTTTCCAAAGTCTTCCCATGATTTCTGCTTGGATTCTGCAATTATGTTTGACTTTGTTTATTTCTTCAACATAACTTTTTCTGTCTGCCTGATTTCTAGTGTGGAGCCATTTTTGATATGCCTTCTTTTTCTTTTTACAGGCTGCCTTGACTGTATCATTCCACCAGGCTGTCTGCTTCCTCCTACCTTTACACACAACTGTTCAAAGACATTCTCTATCTGCTTCCAGTAGTGTGTCCCTGTACCTTGACCATTCTTCTTCCAGTGACTATAAATCATTACATTCAACTAACTGGTAGCTTTCCAAGATAATTGTTATGTATTTGTGCCTAATTTCCTTGTCTTGAAGCTTCTGCACTCTTATCCTTCTACACATGGACCTGACTTTCTGCTCTTTTGGCCTCAGAAAACCAATTGCACTGCAGATTAAATAATGATCAGTATCATCAAAGAACCCCCTGAAAACACGTGTGCCCTTGACTGTTTTACAGAATTCCTGGTCTGTTATTATATAGTCAATGAAAGATCTGGTTCCCCTTCCTTCCCAAGTATAGTGGTGAATGTCCTTATGCTTAAAGGAGGAGTTTGTGATAACTAAGCCCATACTGGAACAGAAATCCAAAGAGCTGTTTTCCGTTCCTGTTGACCTCCATATCCTCTCTAAACTTACCCATAACCTTTTCATAATCTTCTGTTCGATTTCCTATCATGGCGTTGAAATCGCCCATGAGTAAAACACTATCCTTATCTTTCACTCTAACAACTACATCACTAAGTGAGTTGTAAAATCTGTCCATCTCATCTTGATCTGTCCCTTCACAGGGTGAATACACTGCTACTATCCTAATTTTCTTACTGGAGATGGCCAAATCTATCCACATCTATGTCATTCATTTACATACATTATTGCAATTATGCTGGGTTCGATTGTTTTCCTGATGTAAAATCATACACCCCACTGTGCTCTTCCTACTTTGACTCCTGACAGGTAGACCTTGTATTCTCAGACTTCGTCCTCTTTCTCTCCCCTTACTCTAACATCACTAACAGCTAAAACATGTAACCCCATCTTACTTGAAGCCTCCGCCAGCTCTACCTTCTTCCCATTGTAATCCCCATTGATATTAATAGCTCCCCATCTCATTCCAGATAGTTTGCCAAGTCGTATCTGAGGAGTAGCTGGTCTGTCAATTTGAGGTGGGACTCCATCACCTCAAAAGGTCCGAGGCATTTTGGTCTGATTGTTGCCAGCATGATATTGAAGTACCTGGAAAGCAGGATGCTAGCCTTACTTGCCCAGGGCCCCACTGAGTTTTACCCCTAATGGTTGAGGGACTAACTGGTGGATTTGGTAGTCTTTGCCGTCTGAGCACAAAGGTGGCCATGACTCAGAAAATGTCAGAGATGCCCAGCCTTATTCCAAAGTAACTGGTATCCCAACTGTCAGGAGCACTTACTTGGCCACTCATACTTTGCCCATGGTTCATGAACTAGGACATGACTACAGGAACCCACACCTTCAACCACATTTAATATTTTCAAATATTTCTGGGTCTTCAGAAATAAAAGAATCATCTGCTTGAATTCAAGTTACACTTCCTTACAATGGCTTAAGCAGAGTTAAGATTGATGCTACTCTAGGCCAGAATGTATCGTTGTCAAGAACAGTTTTCTTAATGTCGTGATCAAGTTTTAAGTGTTCTTATATGAAGGCAGATTGTAGGGCTTCTTTTCCTTCAAGCAGACTTTCCAGTATTAAAACTGCAGGAGCCCATCTTGTAATGGAAGGTATTTTCAGTGATATTATTTCCTTGTGAATACCACTTCGTTGTTGCATTTCTTCTTGACACTTCTTGAAGGTCTCATGAGTGCTGTAGTGCTTTTTAACGTATTTCACCACATTTAATCCATTGGTGTAATCCTTGTAAATAGTTTTGAAAATCAAAACATCTTTCAAGAGCAAATTAAGGCCATGAGCAGCACAACCAAACGTCTTTATTTGTGGAAGCTTTTTGTTGAGAATATCCCAGGCACTTTTCATATTAGCTGCATTATCGGTCACTACAGCAGGAAGTTTACCTGCACCTATTTCTCTGATGACCAACTCCAGCTGCTCAGTGATATATTCACTGGTGTGTGTGGGTTCATTCCAGTTTCTATTGCCTTGTAAAAACAGGAAGTGGTGGTGTAACTATGAAATTTATTATGGGTTCCCGCTGAACATTTGTCCATCCATCAGAAATTAGTGACAAAATCAGCGTTCTCTATTTCATCCTTTGCTGAAAAGGTATAATTTTATTATAAAAGCTCAATACTTCATTTGTAGGCCTAGGTTTAAATATAAGGGGAAAAGATTATATGGTAACCCAGTAGAAATTTAACATCCACACTTGTATCTAGGCAATAGGGCTGTTAGCCTGTTACTTATTCAATAAGATGACACATCAGGGCCACAGTCATCTACCAACCCCTTTGAAGCTAATACATTAAATTACAAATTACAAAATCATAAGAAGACAACATATTTACCTTAACTATCAGAACTTTATCTAACTGTACTCAGACACGTTAAATAAGCGGTTCCCATCACAGTAGAGTATTTAACAGGTTACAGCACTCCTTTCCTTTCCAAAGCATCCACCAACAGGTTTACTACACATGTGAGTTTCAGCTGCAAAGACTGCCTGAAATTTCTAGACAAGTTTAAACTTGCATGAACCTGAATGTTCCCATTCTTCCCCAGACCAATTTTCCCTTACCAATTTTCCCTGGGAAAAACCCATTTCTTTCCAGTTTATTCACTACCTTTACAACACTAGTGATATTACACAGTAGCATTAGTAATTAAAGTATATTAATATTTTGAAACATACATTATTTACAATGGAAATAGTTAAAATTAAATATTTAATTCTATTTTTGATGGAACATAGTTGTCTCATTTGGCACCCATAAACAAACAATTAAAATTTGATTCTATCATATGGAAGGATGTGCTCAACGACTACAGAAATATTTTTATAAAAGGTGAAATCGGCAACATTGGTCATAGATCTTTTGCTTTCATTATAGCAAATCACTTTCAGTTACTGAGTTACCATCTTAAGTGCTGAAGCTAAATTATAGCAAATATTGAAAATAAAAGCTATGCAGAAAATAATTACCATGTTCAATGAGCATGAGTGTTGTAAGTGGCTGAAATGTACCAGAAAATTTACAGCAGATGTTAAATGGATTGCAAAGTGACAGAGAGCTGATAAATCTCATGTTCAACATGCATACATAGTACTTAGTAAATATGTTAGGTGTCGGGCATATGTTAAACTGAACCAACTGCATACAGTCTCTGCAGATGGGCCTGGTATCAGGTGGCACTAGCACTGTCTTTATTGGTTGAAAAAGCTTTTGACTGTTTGCAGTTGATAGAGGTTGAAAAAATACAAAATTGTCAATATTGAAATAAGAAATCACATGTTAAATAAAAAAAATTGCAAGCATTATGGATATGCAAAATAACATAATCCCATAGAGCAGAACAAAAAACCTTTTCTTATTATTAGAGTTCTTACAATTGTGGTTTGGAAAGGATAGGCTGCTACTCACCACAGAGCAGCCTGATGAGCCGCAGAAAGGATCACATAACAGAAAAATAAAAAAAAAATTGCACTGATGTGTTTTAAGGCCCACTTTAGATTTGTAGTTTTATAAGTTTTAGCAAACATTTTGGACCAAAATAATAATGAAAACAATAAAAAATTAATAAGAATGTCTGAAACCCTTTTAGGAAAACAAAATTGTTTAGGTAGTGGCAGGTTTTGAACCACTGACCTTTAGCGTCACAGTCCAACGCACTACCCACCACGGTACGGCCAACACTTAAAGTCGTGTTCTTTAATCTCATCCTATTGATGGCTGTTATTAACTGATGGTAATATGGCATTTGTAGACACTAGATTATCATTTATCGTACGAAGAACGACGTGTTTTTGTTAATTCTTCAGTGCGCCATTGCTTTGGAATGAAAACGTGTAAGTTAAAATAAGAAAAATCATCAGATACGCAATGCAAGATGGCTTATGCCAGAGAGAGTTCTGGGCAAGGAAAGTCACGTGACATCTGCGAACGGCTGGTTTTCGTTAATTCAGTGGAGGGCGTCAAAACTCTGTTATTTTTTGCAAATATCTCTCAAACGATACAAGATATGGGGGAAAAAAACATAAGGAACAAAGCTGTAATCTTCTTCTCTACAAATTCGGTTATTCAATTTTAGCGTCAGATGAACAGTTTATATGCAATTAAAATTATGTTACAAACGACCTTTCTTTGGTATTACCAATGTATTTCTTGTCGGTAATATTTGAAAAAACGAGGTTCTGGTCTCTGGTAGCCAATATTTGTCTGTAAAATTTGGTGCCAATCAGTTGAACGGTTTGACCTAAAAAGTGGGAACACGTCACAAGCAGACAGACATCATCAAATCGCCGTTATTTATGCAAATATCTCTGCAATGATGCAAGATACGAAAAAATCATAATGGAGCAAAGTTGTAGAGAATTTTCCTCTCTACCAATTAGGTTATTGAATTTTTGTGTCAGATGAACCATTCGTTTGCAATTACAATTATATTACAAACGGCTTTTTTTTGGTATTACTACCGTATTTTTTGTCCGAAAAATTTTAAAAAGGAAGGTTCTGGTCTCTGTCAGCCTACAATTATGTCTATAAAATTTGGTGTTGATCAGTTGAACGGTTCGTCTTAAAAACGGTGAACACATTACGGACAGACAGACATACATTCCAAAATCGCTGTTATTTTTGCAAATATCTCTGAAACGATACGAGATATGAAAAAAACATAAGAGAACGAAGTTGTAGAGAATTTTCTCCTCTACAGTATCGATTATCCAAATTTCGTGCCAGTTGAATGGTTAAGCCGTTATTTTTATTTAAATTTTGAGCTGTCAAAAAATGATCGCAAAGGCCCACTTTTAGTGTTACTACCGTAACCTAAAGTGGGCCAAAATATAGTTTTTGGCTGTTAAGCTTTCGTCTGCCAGAGAACGCGTGCGACATTTGTAAAATGTCTGCCTTGGTGTGTGTGTGTGTGTGTGTGTGTGTGTGTGTGTTTGTTTGTTTTTTACCTTTCCTTTTTTCCCCTAATGTAAGTCCTCCCACTCCCAGGATTGGAATGACTCCTCATCCTCTCCCTTAAATCCAGCATCCTTGCCTTTTTCCCCTCCTTCCTTCCTCTTTTCCTGATGAAACAACAAATGGTGTTGTGTGTTTTTATTTGTGTATCTGTCTAAGAGCCTGTGCTTTGGGTAAGTTAAACGATCTCTATTTTTTTATACATAGAAATATATCTTGATTTTAATTTCATTTGTGCTCAGTTTTTTGTGGACAAACCTATCGTACTGTATCCTATATGATTTTAATTCCTGGTTCAGCTCCACGAACCTGTCATCTGATATTTACTTCTCTCTAACCAAGTATTGATGGAAACAATGAAAGGTCATTTTCTTGTTTGTATAGTCAAAATCCTTGTAACAAAGTGCCTGTAGTAACAGGCTTGGCTGTTGTTGTGATTCCATTAGACAAAGTAAAGTTTATATCTACCTCTGCCATTAGTTTCTTCACAAATCTTTCACTTTTTACACAAGAACCCTCATGTTTTGGGATTTTTGTGTGTTTTCTCCTAATGTAGTCTTTTTTCATTTGATTTTATGGAAACTATTTAGGAAAAAGGAATTATTCTTCTTCATTTTATAGGCACACTTCTACTTTTGTTAATGGACTGATTTTGTTATGTCCATCTTTGGCTTACATTGAAGCACAGTGCAGAGTGTTGGTCTGCTGTGCCCCCTTTAATCTCCTCTCACATGAACTGCTTGACTTCTTGTTCTTCTTTTGTTACCATGTTTCTCTCATTACGCCCTTGTGGCTAGTCTCTCCTGGATATTGTTTGGTTGGCTGGCAAGTGATGGGGTATTTCTCTAGGGCCCCTGACTGCTCCCTATTGACTCAGACTTACCTATCTACAAATCTAGGATTGTTTCTTGTGAACACTATTAAAGCTGAATTACGTATTATACCAGCTTAAACCCGCAGCTCCACTCGTGTGTTGGTTGAGTATGATAGATAATGCACGAAACGTCAAATAGATTTTTTTAAAAACAAATGTATCAAAAGAAATTTCTCTTTTACTGCTTTACTTATTTATTCTTATATTTCCTTATTCATGTGCTTATCCTTACAGAGAAAGAGCTGAAGACATTGCAGCATGCATAGACCAAAGATATGGTCTGTGGCATCACGTTTCGCTGTATGTAACGTCCTTGCTACAGAGTCGCAAACGTCATCGCTCGCCTTCAGTCAGAATTTTTTTATAATTTGACGAATTTCAACCACCATATCTTCCACCCCCTTATAGCTGTCGGCATGGAACTGCTATGGTGTAGAATGGGAGACTTTGGACAACAATCTCTCTCTCTCTCTCTCTCTCTCTCTCTCTCTCTCTCTCTCTCTCTCTCTCTCTCTCTCTCACACACATAGAATTTTATATACACCGATAACTTTCCATTCCAATATACTCCACCCTTCTATCATAATCAACCCACAAGCAATAATGCAACCAATAAAATCATTTTCAAAGAGTAATTATTGTTCCGCATTTCACGTTATATTCTTCATATCACTAAATATCTATAAGATCGCTATAAAACCATGCCTAAAACCTTCCTCTGGTCTAAATTGGTAACTGTAGAAATATTTAAGTCTCTGCATCTTGTCGTTCGGACGTGATAAGGGTACACCAGACAGACATTCACATTAATATATATATATAAATAGCTATCCCATCACCATAAAACTGTGCCTAAAGCCTTCCCCGGGTAGACATGAGTAACTGTACAAATTTTCAGCTCTTTGTCTTGGGGTCATACGTGATGAACGTACACCGAACAGACATTCACATTTATAGATATAGATTGCAAACTTGAACAGTTTTAGAAATTCTGTTCTATCTTTATTAATTTCTAATCATACCACATTATTAAGTAATATACTTGGACTAATGAAAAATAAACCTTTTTGTAATGAAATTTGTCACTGACACTTTCTACCTCATTACCTTTTGTAATAAGTAGTTTCTCAGTGTGAAATTAACAAGTCGTAAAATTTGTGGCCCGATTTTTCAGAATAGCTGATACTAATTGCTCAAAAAATGGAAAGCCTTTCCACTGAATTTGTAGAAATTATTTTTGTTAAAGTTCACAAGACACAGCTGGAAACCATTCAGGGCTCTGCCTCTGCTGCATCCTGTCATCCCTGTCTGAATAATCTTAAATCTGAACTAAGTCAGTACAGTCCTTCTGCATACTCATCATATGCTAGCAGTGACTTAGTGTCAGCATTGTCTGTCTGAAGGTGTTTTAAATTGTTGTCTTGTGTGTAGTTCTGTGTGAACACCAGAGTTAACATTGGTGCCACACTAGTTTTTCAGTCTAATTAAGTATACTGTGACCTTCCCACTCCAGCCTCCCCCCACCCCTTTCTCACCTAATTTCTGCCAGTCCTATTTTGCAGCTGCAGATAAATTGTTATATTTGTTTTGTTTTTAGATCTTATGATGTTGTGACATAATTTCACATAATCAGATATTTTGCACTTAATATTTGAACAATCTCTCTTAAAGATAATTTCTTAATCTTGACTGATTGTGAGAGGATATTGTCTTTTCACTGGGCATTTTAATGCATCCCCTGTTTACAGCTTTTCATGTCAAAAAAGTTTTTATTTTTCAACAGCCAAGGTATTTGCTGAAGTTTGAGCAAATATATTTGTCAAAACCAACACACTGGGAGAAAGATGGTGCACCTTCACCAATGATGCCCAATGAAGCAAGGCTACGTAACTTGACATATTCTGCACCACTTTATGTTGATATATTGAAGAGAGTTGAGAAACATAAAGAAGAACCAATTGAGACGCTGCACCAGAAAACATTCATTGGTTAGTATAGAGTAGTGGTTCCAATCTCTTTTATAATGGCTCCCAAAATCAGCAAGGAATAATTTTTGGGTGTATGTATTACACACACACACACACACACACACACACACACACACACTTGCCATGACATCGTATGTCATGGCAATTTGTAATATAAAAAGTCTGTGTAATATTAATGTGATAATGCTTTTCTGAGTAAGATTTGAAACTGATTTATATAAAATTAAATGGTAAACTCTGAGGTTAGTGGTAATGTTTGGTCATTGTGTTAATGTTACTGCTTATCTCTGGACCGAAACTTACTAGTTTTAGGTGTAAATTATGTACCGTCCAAAGTTCGTTTTTTATTTTATTTATTTTATTGTTGTTGTTACTACTACTACTACTACTACTACTACTACTACTTGCTATGGTTTTAAATGTCTGATACTCTCCCCCACCTCTTGATATGGACAATCTAGTAATAATCCATGTGTCCATATTGAAATAGTAAGTGGAAATACAGTATGGAGAGAGAGAAAAACACCATTATACACATGCCTTAAACAACAAGAAAATAAGGTGCACTCTTGCAGTCAGAGAAAGGATAATCAGTGGAAGGTTATTCATATGACATTTTCAGAAATGAGTAGCTCATTTTCAAAACCAGCTATGTGCATGATAAAGCAATGTGTGAGAAAACGAAAAGCTAATACCACGAACTAGAAATGTGGTAGCGGACAGATTTTATTTTTTACAAACAATAGCGGTACATGATTTTAATGTGTGTACCAAAGCTCTGAAATATCTGATGAGCAGGAAAGAAGTTATATAAATATTTTATTTGCATATAACAAGCTTTGCAACTTTGTTAAAACCAGCTAAAATTGCAGTTGGAAATATTAATCACAAACCGTGGAAGCATGGAAATATTTAATGATTGTTACAATGTACAATGCATACATCTGTAATGATAAACTTATTGAACAAACTGGATTACATCACAACGTAAAAGACATTTTAAAACTTTTACAACTTTGTATTCTGTATGTGTTGATATTCTATCAAAGTACTGCTACAACCAAATAACAGTATGTCTGTTTCATCAGCTTCCATGATCTCTAAGGCTACTATACCATACAAAAACATTAAAAACGTACAGCTGATATTCAAGAAAGTTAAAAGTAGACTATAATACATTTAGATGCATGTACTATTTCCGGTTAGCAGAAAAATAGTACCAGAATGTAAATTAATTCCAATAAAATATTGACAAATATACCTTGAAACTTTAGCTTTGTTTCTTTTCCATGTCAGAGGACACTTTTTCCTATTCCTCAATCTTCGTGGTTCAGTCTCTGTAATAAATTCTGTATCAATGTCAGTATCGGTATTTTCTTGATTTGACTGATTATCTTCATAAATTTTAAACAAATAACACTGTAAATCTCTGTAGGAACAAGACGTCAGCTTGTAGGCTATATCCACATCAATGAACTCAGAGAAAGTGGCGTGAGTGAAACAATTGCTTGCAGAATTTCAGAAGATGACTCTCCGCACTATGCAGTACAGCCACATAACTGTCAACGGTAGAAATAACCATTTTATCGTTATTTTCCTCCATAAAGATGAGTGCAATGCTGTTCCTGTGGAAAGGATAATAGTAGGTTTTGCCACTCATTTGTGAGATGGCCATGGTAGGTCACACACACAATGCAGGTTTCTAAATTTACATATAGAACTGTGAATTTAGAAAGTGTTACATCCACACATGACATGCATGTAGCAGGTTTTGCAACCATTTGCCATTTATCATGTGACATTTTAAGACATTACAATGTGTTTTAGAACCTGAAACATAGCTAAATTAAAGCCAGTACCATAAAGCAACATGCAACACCATTATCTCATTTTCGCAATTTTATGCGCATAGCTGGGTTTGCTAATGGGCTACTCTCATGGAAGAGGATGTGCTATTGCCGAGCCAGAATTAAAGAGGACTGGGATGTTCTTATATATCCCTGAGGGCCTTGTTGGCCATGTTAATCCCTTCTATAGAACCTTATTTATACATAACTTTTTAAGATTTTGAAGCTGCTCATGAAATAGTTTCATATTTTTTCAGTTAAGATATTTGAAAGACATCTGGTAACCCATTTGAATTAACCCTGTGACCCACTAGTGGGTCAGGACCCACAGTTTGGGAACCACTGGCACAGAGATTTCTTGGAAGTAAAATTCTTTCTGCAGAGTTGGCAGCTTTGAGCTAAATAAATATTAAATTTATTTCTAGAAAAGTTTGTTCTGTAAACCTTAATATTACAGTTTGAAACAGAACCTCAGGTTAAATAGGACTTGTTTGATGTCCATTTCATGTTACTGAATGCAAATTTTAACAATGGAATATCCAGATTGGGATGTTAATAATACAGGATAGGTAGAAGCTCACAATAAAGACAGTTGCTGAGCCTCAGACAGGCAATTAAAATACAGTCACATTCACACATCTTAATTTTTCTGCCATGACCTTCATAAGAAAAAAATACCCATACATTCACATGATCATGCAGATATAACTCAAGCATATGTGACTACCATCTTTGGCCTCTACAGCTCAACAAGTATTTTGACACTGAGTGAGGAGGAGAGGGGAGTGGAGGGGGGAGGACACTGAGAAAGGGTGGGGATGGAACATTCCACTTTGTAAAGCCTGTTGTAGGTTTGATTGTAAGATTCAACTTGGAAAACTGCAAGGGAAGGGGCAGCAGAACAATAAAATTGCTTGCTTATGAAATATTGCCATAGTTGTGTGATTTGATTTGATTTTAGATTTCTAGTCAGAAAGGACACAGTATGTAGTACTTGATGTAAAGTTATGGAGTAAAACATTAGTATCATGCGTTCCCCAGGAAGTGTTACAGGGCTCCTTCTGTTTCTTATCTTTATAAACAATTCAGGAGACAATCTGAGCACCTCTCTTTGTTCATGGATGATGATGATGATGATGTTACTTATTGGTTAGTAAAGTCACCATAAGATCAATAGCAACTGCAAAATGATGTAGATATCTGCATGGTGCAAAAATGGCTATTAACCCTGAAGTCATCCATATGAGCACTAAAAGAAATCCACTAAACTTCATTTATTCCATAAATCAGTCAGATGTACATCTCATAAATTCAACTAAATACACAGGAAAAAAAATAACAAACATAAATTTGAAAGATAAAGAAAAAATATTGTAGGGAAGGTGAACCAAAGCCTATGTTTCATTGGCATAACACTTAGATAATGCAACAGTTCTACTAATGATGATGCAACATTTCTACTAATGAAACTGCTTACACTATACTTGTAGTGTGTCACAGAACTGATGCACACGTTGGGATGCAAATCATTATTTGTTGCAGCGAGATTTATTTGTAAAATTTGTCACCAAATTTCCTTCCAAATGCGAACATATATCCCTATATAGGGAGACATGATCATCGTAATGAAATCGGAGAAATCAGATCAAAAACCGAAAGATTCATGTGTTTCTTTTACCCATGTGGAATTAAGAAATGGAACAATAGACAAAAATGGAAAGACTCCTGTGTTTCTTTTTCCCAAAGTATAATTAGGAAATTGAACAATAGTTAGATATTATAAAAGCGGTTCAATGAACCCTCTGCCAAGCACTTATATGTTATAAGCAGAGTACATATGTAGATGCAGTTGTATATCACATGGGTGTTTTCTTAGGTAGCCTGGCCTCTAATGGGGTAGGATAGTCCTGTGATAGGACTGGAAGTGCTGGCTGAGTGGATTGGGTGGTTAAGGGGATGGGATTCAGAGTGGAGTAGGAATGGACTAGGATTTTGTGAAGTTTGTGTGTGTACGGTACACCCCTTCAGGAAACGTTGGAATTATCTTGGAGGGATGTCTCTCATTTAAGCGCATGGCGACATAATTAATCCCTTTACTGTATTCCAAGCTGCATCTCACATTCCCACATATCGGAGACTTTAAGACATATTATACCATACTGAATATTGCAGTGGTGCCCTTGCTAGACATCTTTCCCCCTCCTCTCCTTTTCATTCACTGTCAACGTGGTTGTTGCACTGGAGCAGCCAAAGATGGCCATGCTTGCTAGAGTTATGTCTGCTTTTCTTTTTCTGTTGAAGGCCATGGGCTAATATCTAAGTTGTGTGAGTATTGTCTATTTAAGTACCTGTCTGTGGCTTTGTGATTGTCTTTAAAATGAGTTGCGAGTTGCTATCTATCCTCTGGTACCTACAAATTTTGTTGTGTTAGTCACTGAGTTTTTAACACTTCAGGGCTAATTGTGATTTCCATTTTTGATGAAAATGCTTGTTGGTTTTAATTCAAATGAGCCAATTATTTACAGGAAAAATTCCTATAATGCTGCGTTCAACATACTGTTTGCTAAGCACTCTCACGGATCGTGACTTGACTGAGTTAAATGAATGTCCTCTTGATCCTGGTGGATACTTCATTATTAACGGATCAGAGAAGGTAAACATTTTTAACATTTGATAAAATAATTTAGTGGCTGGTAGGTTGTAGTATTCTCTATTAATATTTGAGATATGCTGTTTGTCCATTTAGAATCAGAGTTACGTCTATCACTTGGTGCACTTATTGAATAAAATAAGGAAGGCATAACTAAAGTGTTGTAATCACAATAGTGCTGTCTACAGTGAGAAACTTTGTTGTTTTTGTTCTTTTGTATGGTATTACATGACATGATTTTTAAATGAATTTGTAGGCAAGGTTTAATTTTGAGATCCTAATTGCAACACTTGGTGTAAAGTCTTACAGTACACTTAGAAATGTGGAGTGGGAAATTATCTCCTTTACACTAATCACTCATAGCACTTTCACAATAATGGTTATTCAGCAGAATAGACATATATATTGGTTACAGTTAAACAGGGTGCATACCTTCCGAGACAACTGAGAAAAATCTGGTAAATACCCTGGAATTTTTTAAATTCCATTAAGTTTTTATTATTTTAGTTACCAGATGCATTTTTGTATTTTTGACTGATAAAAAGATACCCAAATGAAGAATTTTACTCTAACCAGCTACTACATTATAATTCTGCAGTAATAAAATGTAAACAAGAGTCTAAGACATAAATGCAACTGCAATTGTGAAGAAAATGGGTAATTTAAAACAAAACATAGTTCACAGGAAAGTGTCTTGCTGAAATCAAAATGTGTCGGAAGCTTTAGACGAAGATTATGCAATACTTCATAGCAGCGAACATCTATGATGAGCATTAAAAATAAATAGTAATAAATAAATAAAAACTACTACTTTAGGTTAGTGTGAGGCCAAAACTTCACACTTCAAATAACCTGCAGAAGAACTTTGTAAATAGTGAAATACGTTAAGAGTGGGAATGTGTGTTGAATTTCTTAAATCTCTGACCATTCGACTGTAATTCAGAACTTACCACAACCCCACAACCAGGATTAACCACCTACGAAAGTATCAGGGCCATAAGACTAACCATTTATGCCATTATTAAAAATGTTACTGGTACATTTGTATTTAATGTATCATATATTGAAGTGGTTACGTATCGAAATGATAGGTATGGAACAGGCAAATGTTAAGATTTTTATGAATATGTTGTGATTTTAAAGGATGTGGTTAGGCAGGAAACTGTACAATTACATTTCATATGAGATGCCATCAGGAGCATGTAGTGATGATCTACAGCAAAGTTATGTTTCATGTCAATTTGGTGGAATCCAGCCTTGCATGGTATGGAGGAGTCGCTGGTGCCTGGACTCAGTGTACAAAGAACTTGATTGCTAGTCGTCAGAGACATCCTGATGAGACACAGAAAGGCACACATAACAGATATCACTTACAGCAAAGCTTTGGGTTGTTATGGCCTTTGTCAGACAAACACGCACACTCTCTAACATGTGCGCACATTCTTCCTCTCTCTCTCTCAAATGTGTGCATGCGCTCTCACGCATATGCACACACACCCATCTCCAGCCCGTGTAGCCAAACAATGGGACACAGGATGGCCGAGGCAAAAGCAATCATTGGTTGGGGTGACGAGGCAGCATGGAGAGGGAAGTAAGAAGGGACGGTATGGATGGATGCACGGTGGGGTTGGGGGAATATGTTAGTGCTTTCAAACGGACGGGGAGGAAGATATGACAACCATCTCTTGCTGTTTTCTTCACTTACTAACAAAATCACAATGCCGATCACACCAAGTTGTTCATTACTCAATATGCAATAGCAACTGACGGTTGAGCTGAACAAAATTTCTATCACAGATGGATGATCACCATTAAATGAGTTTAAAGAACTATTTGGCTTCGTTGAATCTTAGGGGATGTTCTCCATTTGGGTTTTTCCTGACTGGTGAATCACAAGTGGTTAAGTTTTAAGCAACACCAACACAGATTTTCTTGGGATATTCTTTTATTTCAACTACTTCTGATACATCACACATAGCAATATTAAAATTTTATAAAAATATTTATACACCGACACATGAGAAAATTGTTATTGTCATGCGGCAAGGCAGTGCCGTGTTGCTCTCCTTGTCCTGGAGCTTCAGGCATTGAATAGGACAAAATCAGGGGAGAAATGGAACCTTTCGTAATAGTTTGATGGCCTAGT
This sequence comes from Locusta migratoria, assembly GCA_026315105.1. NCBI lineage: Eukaryota > Metazoa > Arthropoda > Insecta > Orthoptera > Acrididae > Locusta > Locusta migratoria. The sequence goes on along the minus strand of CM048746.1, from coordinate 49,751,961 downwards.
TAACATACTAAAAGTCCCCCAGGCTTCGGGCTGTGGAATCACTGTTAGGACGTCATCAATATGGCCAACCTAAATATTTGTGCTGTAATTTTTGAAGGCTATGAATTCCCACAGAATTAACATAAAAAGGTCCTTTTTCACCAAATTACAGAGGAAGGAGTGAAAAATTATACCAATATGTTTTTCTACCATTACTAATAAGGGAGTTGCCTGAATTTGTTTACCGAAAGGTGTAAGTGTTCACTAGTCAGACTCATGTTCTGCACTACAGTTTTCCAACTTTCTCAAGAGCAACTTACGCTTTACTAGAATTGTGACATAGTTTGAGTGTGTAGCAATTGGAGTGTCAAATTGTATGAGCAGTACTATGAAAAATTTTGCATAATAATGCTTTTTGTCCATTCTGTCCACACAGGTGACTGGGGTTTGTATGTAAAAATGGTGAAAAATATGATTCCTTATTTCCATGCAGCTTGCCACCTTGCATATGCAAAATGTGCTCATTTACACATAGAAAAGATGTCAACACTTCAAGACAGGCTGACACCGGAAGAGTACCAAAAATTTGTCACCACAGGACAGTTTGCAATTAGACATACCAACAAAATGTGGGCTAGTAATTGGAGTGACATGACGATAGAAGAAGTATTGATGAGATTGTTCAAATCATCTGGTGGCCTGACACATGGATGTGGGATAACAAGCAGTACCCTGAATCGATGAATGTAGGAGATGATGCATGTTCACAGCTCATTTAGCCCTTTGAGAAATTTTATGGTATAGAAGTAACTCTTCTGACCAACATGTTCAGCTAAGGAAATCATGACAAGCATGTGATAATATTGATTCTTCAAAAGTGGTGGCATCTTTCACCTCACATTCTCCGCTCACAAATCATTCTGAGCTCATATCATTGTCAAGTGAGGCTATTAACTGTGGTGATGCAGTTAATGTTGGAAAATCTACAGTTGGATGAATTGTAGGGCAAACATTAAAGGATGTTCATTTACATCGATGTGAAAAGGTGCAGACATTAGAACACATGACTAGCACTGTCAAGATCAACGATAACATTGTTACACCTATTGACACCATGCAGCTATTCTTCAGAGTTAATTGTGTTGTGAAAACTGATGAAGACCTCCAGAAATGCTTAAACCATAAACTGACAACTCATCCTTTATCTTTGTTTGCCGATTATTACATGAGAAAACCACAAAATCCGTGTTGTATGATATATTAGATAACAGTATATCAAGTGACAAGAATCTCTCACCTTATAAAGATTCTGCCTATGTTGTAGATGATGGATATTTACTGCGAAGATTTGTCTGGTCACAATGTTTGACTTACAAAGAATTATGTAGACTGTACATAAATCATGTGAGGAAACATTTTGGTAATAACTGCATTGCTGTTTCTGATGGTTATTCCACACCCAACACAACAAGCGAAGAACACAGACATGTCAGGCAAAATGTCAGTCACTGGTCATCCACTTTACAGAAAATATGATGTGCACAGTGTGCCAAGAAAAATTTCTGAACAATTCTGGAAATAAGGAACGATATATTGTTTTTTTTTAAGAAGTCAGATGTCAATTTACTCGTCCTTCTACACACACACACACACACACACACACACACACACACACACACACACACACACACACACACACACACACACACACATTTACACAGACACAAACACACCTAGGCAGACATACTGTACCTCACAAATGGCTTTTAATCAAACTGCTTGGTTATGGTATATCACCCTAAATTTTGGACTGGATATGGGATTTTCTGTCAGAGAGGGCACAGTTTGCAATAATTGATGGTAAGGCATCGACTCAGAGGTGATATCAGACGTTCCACAGGGTAGTGTTATTGGTCCTCTGCTGTTCCTTATTTATGTAAGTAATTTGGGAGAAAATCTAATCAGCTCTCTTAGGTTGTTTGCAGATTACACCGTCATTTACCATCTAGTAAACTCATCTGAAGATCAAAACCAACTGCAGAAGCATATAAATAAGACATCACTAAGGTGTAAAAATTGGCAATTGACTCTTAAACAATGAGAAGTGCAAAGTCGTCCACATGAGTACAAAAAGAAATAGATTTTTACTTTGCTTACAAGATAACTCAATCAAATGTGCAGGCCGTAAACTCCACCTAGAAATTACTATTACTTCAGACTTAAACTGGAAAGAACACATAGGTAATGTCATGGGAAAGGTGAACCAGAGACACTGTTTTATTGGCAGAACCAAAGATGCAACAGAACTACTAAAGAAACTGCATACACTACACTTTTCCGTCCTTTATTAGAGTATTGCTGCCAAGTGTGGGATCCTTATTAGGTGGGTTTGACGAAGCACATTGAAGAGTCCAAAGAAAGGCAGCTCGTTTTGTATTGTCACGATACAGGGGAGACAGTGTCATGGAAATGATACAGGATCTGAGATGGGAATCATTACGACGACGGTGGTTATCACTGTGACGTGAGCTACTTACGAAACTCCAATCGCCAACATTCTCCTTCGAATGCGAAAATATGTTGTTGACTCCCACTTACATAGGTATAAATGATTAGCAGAACAAAATACGAGAAATCAGAGCTCGAACGGAGAGATTCAGGTGTTCTTTCTTCCTGTGCGCTATTCGAGAATGGAATGGGAGATAAATTGTAAAAAAGTGGTTCGATGAACCCTCTACCAGGCATTTAAATGTGATTTGTAGAGTATCCCATACAGATGTAGATGTTCTGTCACAGAAATCAGTCTTCTAAGACTGTCATTAAGTAATGTGTTGAGATTCAAGTAGGGTAATCACTGGTAAATAGTGGTTTTTGCTATCATAGTATGTTTAGGAACCCACTATTAGCTTGATTAGGAAGAGAATGAAGATACCAGATTATTACATACTTTGGTGTGGGTCGAGATATAGCAGAGGTGTCTCCAGCACTTAGGGTGAAACACCATCAGTAGGAGTGGGTTAGGGAAACTGGATGTGGACGGGCTGTGGAGTGGCTGATCTTAGGGACAGAGGACAGGGGGTTAAAGTTTCACCAGTCAGTTCATTGGTGCACTTGATCTTGGTAACCAAATCATTCACTGAAATATTGAACATTGGACACTTACATACGGTGATTCACCCTGAACTCTTTTGATGTGAAGTATGCTAGGAGGGGCCGAAGAATTGTAATTTTAGTCATTCTTCTTGGTTTATGTGGATCTGTACTATGTCCTTATAAGGTTCTAGGCTTTATGGATAGAATTCATTGAATTTTCATCACTTTCAAGTACTGTTGTGAAATTCCTGGGAATTTAAAATTGAGAAAATATTCCCAGGGAATATTGCTGGCAATATTCCCAAAATTCATAAATTCCCAGAAATTTGATCAATTCACCAGATAGCTCAATAAAACTTCATTTATAGATTTAAGGCAGTCAAATCAAACACAAAACTGAAATATATTTAAAGAAAAAAATATGATTAAATAAATGTCTTGGGAATTTATAATTTTAAAAATAAAATCGTGCATATTAATAGGTCACTGTGGTAAATGTGTTATTAAAACAAACAGGAACACGCTTGGCATAGGTTTAGGTTTATATGGATCTGGACTTAACCTCATTGTTTGAAATAAACACATTGTTCGGTTTTCACTATTTTAAATATCAAAGAATTAGCCCTAGAACTACAAAGCATTGAGATTTACTATTGGTAAGTTTCCTAGAAATGTCAGCCTTGAAATAATTAACTTTTAGAAAAACCAAATTTATAATATTCATATGCCATGTAGTGAGTAGCTACTAAATACTAAAATACACAGTGAGGTTTGTTTATTCAATTTGTCAAGTTTTCTGTTGATGTTAGTGATATTTTAGGCAATAAAGTTTAAAACAAATTGATGCAAAATTTGTAAACATTAGTCACTGAAAATGGTAGATATTTGTGATTTACTTGAAAACACACATGATTTTATTAACATAGAACATTGTAAACCATTAATTAAAGATTCTAAAACTGAAATTCATAGATATTTTAGAAAATAAATTTTTATAAATCCTAATTCATGGCAGGAATTGAGGAGTCTTTGAATTCTGAAAGTGAAACACCTCTAGTCATTCATTTGGAAAAATTAAAAAATACTACTGATGACAGCCAGTTGAAAATTACACCTGCAGAGAAATATTTTGTAAGTGTAGGTTTCATTCAGGGAAATGTGGGGTTTCAACTTTCCAAAAAATTGTTGCCCTAGCAAATATTTTAAATAATTTTTTTCTATCAGACTTAAAGTAAATGATGTACTGTATGGAATTAGCATGGAAATTAATGCTTAGAATTTTAAATCTTGGATTAAAATGTATGAATTTACTTAGTAAACCTAGTTATAAGGTTCTTTAAATGTTAATAAGTGTTACAACTTTAAAAATTTTCAGAAATTCCCAATTTTTTGCAATCTTTATGGGCCAAAGAAATATTCCCGACTATATGCCCATTTTGTAAGTGCCTTCCCACTGGGAATATTCCTGGCCCATCACTACTTAAAAGTCAGTTAGTAAATTAATATAATTTGCAATGTTTTTGTTTCTTTATTATAATTTTTATATGTATCTGAGGGATTTCAACTTTTTATACTTGTATAGGTCCTGATAGCTCAGGAGAAAATGGCAACAAATACAGTGTACGTGTTCAGCATGAAAGATGGAAAATACGCATACAAGGCAGAAATTCGTTCCTGCTTGGAACACTCATCACGGCCTACTTCAACCCTTTGGGTTAACATGATGGCTCGGGGTGGACAGGTAATAAGTTTAATTGGTTTAAATTGTGACTTCTTGTGAATATTTTATTGTGGTAAGTACTAGCATTTAGCAAGTTCACCTATAGTTTTAGCAGTGTGAGCCTTATTTGAATTATGAGGAAAAAGAAAAATGCTATGTAGTGATTCTAATTTCAGTTGTTGAACAGAGTCTGTAGAAATTCTAATTTTGGCCTTCGTGCATACCTTGGAAGATATGCGGGAAGATGGCAAGCTGACTTTTACGTGATGCTGATGCATGGACAAAAGCTTTTTTGACTCGATGAAATTTTTTATAATCATACTCAGACTTTCCTAGCATTCTACAGCAGATTGACATTCTACAGCGATGGCCGGGGAGACTGAGGCGCTCCAGTCACGGTCTGCACGGCCACTACGGTCGGGGGTTCTAATCCCCCCCCCCCCCCCCCCCCCCAGACTTGGATATTTGTGCCGTCCTTAGTATAAGGTAGTTGATAAGTAGTTTGTAAGTTTAGGGACTGATGACCCCGTAGTTAAGTCCCATAAGCTTAACAAACATTTGACATTATGTATGTTGGCTGTAATTCTGTGGGTCCACTCTTTTCAATTCTTCTTTAGAATTTACTTGAATTTTTTTTCAGTCGTTTGTGACTTTGTGCTGGACAGATATTTGCCATAAATACAAGCTAAGCAAGGGCCCAATGCCATAAAGACTATTCATGAAACATAATTAGGATTACCTCTGGACATATTGTCTTCATTTGCCTCTTTTTTGTACCAAGACTGCAACTATCTTTGTTTCTGCAGCATTTTCTGAGCTTTGTTATTCAACTGTGGTGGGTATTTTACTTGCTTAATCCATTTACTTGGTGTGAATTTTTCCAGGCCATTATTTACAATGCATAAACTTTGCCAATAATTCTTCTGTATTCATTGTACCAGAATAGACAATGTTAATCATTGTCTAATAAGGATGCTAACAACTGCTTAGTTGCTCTTTAGCTCATTGCATTCATGACTGCAGAAGGGGGCATACAACAAATATTACATTGTACTAATTGTGGAACTTCATCTTCCATTTCTTTCAAATTTTATCATATTGGATGTACTCCTAAGTAGTATTTATATAGTAAGTTTCTGCTTTCACTCTGTGCTTAGTATGTATCTAGTTTGCATGAATTTTAAGTTCCATATCCTTTTTGATGATTGAGTTTCAGTATTTTCAAGCTGCCTTACAGTCTGTAAGCTCAAATAATATTTTTAGTTATTTAAAAAAATAAAAATACATGTCATTATCAGTGTTGCACAAGATCATCTGGAGATACTACTTACTAAATATTTTGTAATTCTGAACACACACTTACATCCATATACATTAATAATAATAATGTCATTGTATCTAATTCTATATTGAAGAGTCTTATTTTGAGCACTTTAGTGTTTGCATTTATGTATTACAGAGCATTAAGAAATCGGCGATTGGTCAACGAATTGTTGCTATATTACCTTATATCAAACAAGAAATTCCAATTATTATTGCATTCCGTGCACTGGGATTTGTTGCAGACAGAGATATCCTTGAACACATAATATATGATTTTGATGATCCTGAAATGATGGAAATGGTAAGTAAAGGTTCAGTATTGGGTTATTGATGAACCTTGTGTTTTTATGTTGAGAAACAAGATTATTCGCATCCAGTTCAGTAAGTCTATCCTGATCAGAGTTCTTGTTGATTTTTAAAAGTCTTTTCATACACTAAACTTTGCCAGACTGTTTTCTTCATGCCTCTTCCCTTTACATAAACCCTCCAAAATATTGATAGTTTTCCTGATGTTATGTGATTTCTATTGCTTGTGCTTGGTGAGTAAATTATAATTCATCAAATAATGGAAACTCCAGATTGGAATTCTACAATGTAGTGACAGTTTACAACTCACCGCAAAGACGTAATGACAAGCTACAAGAGGCACATAAAACACACACACACACACACACACACACACACACACACACACACACACACACACACACCACTCAAGCTATCGGCCATGCCTTTCTTCAGAATAAAGAACACTCCAAATAGTGTGGCAGCTGGAGATGACGGTTGTGTGACTATGAAGTGTGATTGTGTGAATGCTCTTTATTCTGAAGAAGACCATGGCCGATATCTGAAGTGTAGTGTGTGTGTATTATATGCTTGCTGCAGATCCTCGTTATGTCTTTACTTTTAGTTGTAAACTGTCCTTATAGTGCAGTCAATGAGTGCTCAAAAGAGGAGTGTAGAGAGCATGGAATATGCGAGAATTTTTGACTTCAGGACTTTTTTTAGGGATAGTTAGGAGGTGAACATACTAAAAGTCCCCGCCCCTGGGGGTGAGCTAAAGCGGGGAGGGGGGATGAAAGGTACCTTTTTTGTTTTTTTGTTTTCCACTTATATCTCGAAAACGCACGGCTTTAGGAAAAAATTGTTCCAAATAAAAATGAAAGATAATTGAATTTGCTATGAAATTGTTTGTATACATATACGTCGAATTCCCAACAGTTTTCGAGATATACATTATTGAAAATAGACTATTTCAGGAAAAATCATCTTTACCTCGCTAATTTTGTGAAACATTTACTACTTGTGAATCACTCGATAGTTTCAAAGAAGATTTGTCAGAAATAAAATTGTAGAACATTAAATTTCCTTCAATTTTATATGCACATTTGCTGTCTTATCTTCAGCCAATCGTAAGTTACATCGTTTATAAGACGTGTGCTCAGTTTTAACGTCCCTACAGAAATGAGTGTTTTGAGGGGCTGTGACATTTTTAGCTTATGAAACATGCTAGCATGGTAAATAACAACACTTTAACATTGACAAGAAGGTATTTGCAATTGAAATCTTTTCATAGTTGTAACTTTTATTACAATATTAGGAATCTTACAATGAAAGTTTTTAGAAACACTGATATTGGTTCAGAATGAAAAATAAGTGCATTCAAAGCAATATCTTCGTTTTTCTGAGGAGGAATGGTCAATGTTCATTCATCTTCGTCAGTAGCGGAAACGTCGTCCAACGAGATTGGCGAAATCTCAATATCACTGTCGTCGTCTTCATCCTGAATTAACATTCCGAATCCGTTGTTGCAGTTGCCCCTGCAGTTCAGGCATGTAACAGAGCAGTGTAACAATGCTTTCTGCATCTACATCTATCACTGTCACATTTTTTCATGCATCGATAAAAAGTCATCAAGATTTCGTCAGGGCAGCATCTAACTCTAACCCCAATTTGGCGCTCTACCTTGAGGTTCCTCTCCTAACAAAAGGCATACTTGGTGGTAAGTTCGGAATGCATACTCCTTAACAGTTCCTTCAGCTGGAGGGAGAGTTGAGAGATTAGGCTTCATGTTTCCAGCTGCTTTTATAAATGATTTGTAGCGGAATTCGATGAGGTATTTTGTGGTGGCTGGAGTTCCATACCATTATAGAGTACTCGTGATTCCCACTGTCTCAATGGAGTTGGGAAAGAAAAACTGTTGGCAAATATCTCAGCAGCATGTTGTAAGATTTTCGACTTCTGGTGCATTTTGACAAACCCCACTTTACTCTTGCAATACACTACGGATGTTGTGTCACAGCATGTAAATGCATGTAAGAATAACAAATGGGAATTGTCCTTCATTTTCAATTCCTGTGCAGCTATTGTGAAGAATATAAACACGTCTTAACCTTTCATCTTCCTGGTTCTACAAGCAGAATGTTATGATCAGTTGGAGATTTTGCTAGTAAGAACAGCTAAGTCGACGTCCTTTCCAATAATGGCAGTTGAGGAATTATGTTATCTGTTGATAGCTGTCTCCACAATAACATCAGCATCCACCTGTTCCTTGAAGGCCATTTATCCCATTTTTCTGTAGTTGCATCATTAACAGGTTTACCAGCTGATTCTTATTGTTAAATTTGGAGAGGAAATCCTCTTGCTTCACTGTAATTTTAGTTTCTAGACTGACATTCATTTCCCCACACCTCCAGCGCCGATACCGTTGACTTAGTTCACTGCTTTTATGCTCTCTGATATGTCAGAGTACCCATTAAAAACCACTGTACAACCTCTCCCAAGACAATTGGTCTTCAAAAATCTAACATAACCATTGCAACCTGATGTAATTTTTTCGACATTCGGTATGAATCGGAAGGATGTCCTCACCTTCTAAAGGTGAGCCATTGCTATCTCCCCTATCTATTCTAGCTTTGATGAGTGATAGTATTCTTTTTTTTTTTTTTTTTTTTTTTTTTTTCCTTTTGTCACTGTGGAAACACCTGGTCCTTCTATTGTTTCATCACAAACAAAACACCGAGTAGCCATTGCATGCACTGCACAGTTAACATTTTCAAAAATAAATGAATAATATCTCGAAGCTGGCACACAATACCGACACACAAACTTTCTCTACGGTTGGTGAACTTTTGAAGTGAACTGAAGCAAGAAGTGAGTGAGCACACTCCATTCCACCCCTCAGCCAGTGACAGGCCTTCGATGTTCGTTGTGGGGCTTCCCTATTGTTAACCCTCTCCCGGGCGTTAGGTACTGACGACCTTGACAACATATCCACTTCAGGCGATAATAAAGGATCCTCAACTACTTCGCCTCAGAAAAATTAAGATGCTGTGTTGAATGCTCTTTTTTTCGTTATGAATTACTTTGTAAATACTTTAATTGTATGATTCATAATATTATCAGAAAAGCCACATTTATAAAAAGGTGTTCTGTTTCAATCGCAAGTACCTTCTTGTTATTGTTAAACTGTTATTATTTACCACGGTAGCATGTTTCATAAGGTAAAAATGTTACAGCCCCTCAAAACCCTCATTTCTGGAGGGACATCAAAATGAGCGCACATCTTAAAGAAGATGTAACTTCTGATTGGCTGAAGATAGCAAATGTGCATCTCAAATTGAAGGAAATTTAATGCTCTACAACTTTTTCTGACAAATCTTCTGTAAAACGATAGAGTGAGTCGCTAGAAGTAAATGTTCGACAAAATTAGTGAGGTAAGGATGATTTTTTCCGAAATTGTCGATTTTCAATAATGTATATTGAATACCGTTGGGAATCCGACGTATATGTATAGAAACAATTCAATTGTCTTTCATTTTTATTTGGAACAATTTTTTCCTAAAGCCGACCGTTTTCGAGATATAAGTGGAAAACCAAAAAATGGTACCTTTCTACCCCCCTCCCCGCTTTCTCACTTTTAGTATTTTCACCTCCTAACTATCCCTAACAAAGTCCTGAAGTCAAAAATTCTCGCATATTACATGCACTCTACAATGCATTTATTGACTGGACTATTAATATATTGTTTTTATAATTCATAAAGTTAAATATCTATTATGTGAAATGCAGGTTGGAATATCAATAGTAGAGGATAGAAAGCAGCTCGTTGTCACTGAGCTACAGACAAGGATGTTTTGTTCTGCTCATCAGTCCGGAGACTGGTTTAATACAGCTCTCTACCCTACTCTATCCTGAGCAAGCTTCTTTGTCTCCTCATAAGAACAACAAACCACATCCATTTGAATTTCCTTGCTGTATTCATCTCTTGGTCTTGCTTTGTGATTTTTACTGTACACACTTCCCTCCAATGCTATATTCACGATTCCTTGATGTCTAAGAATGTGTCCTACCAATCGATCCATTCTTTTAGTTAAGGTATTCCAGAAATTTTCTCCCCAATTCTGTTCAATACCACCTCATTAGTATGTGATCTATCCAGCTAATCTTCAACATTTTCTGTAGCACCACATTTCAAAAGCTTCTCTCCTCTTATTGTCTGAACTATTTGCCATGTTTCCCTCCCATACAAGACGACACTCCACATAAATGCCTTCAAAAAAACTTCCTTACACTTAAATTAAAAATTGATGTAAGCGTATTTATCTTTTTCAAAGCACACTAGCATGTAAATTAGACGCACCCACAGAGCTTAAATTTTGGGCCCTGGCCTTCACCAGAAAAAGAAAAGCTTACATTCACATGCTCACTCAAACATAACTAAAGCACACATGACCATCTGCGGCTGCTCCAATGTAACAAGAATCTTGATAGTGAAGTGGAAGGGGAAGGATGTCAGGTAAGGGTGGTGTTGGCACATTGTGTGTTAAGGCCTGGATATGTGGGAATGTGAGATGCAGCTTGGAATGCAGTAAAGTGAAGGGGCTGGAGAGTGAAAAAGGTACATGTAAAGAGGTGTGTGTGTGTGTGTGTGTGTGTGTGTGTGTGAGAGAGAGAGAGAGAGAGAGAGAGAGAGAGAGAGAGAGAGAGAGAGAGAGAGAGAGAGAGTGGGGGGGGAGGACTGTAACATTATCAAAATAAATCAAATGACCATTGAAGTATTAACAAATTATGCATGAAAATAAATACTTAAGAAAAAATAATACACAGAACGGAAGAACAGTATGAATTGGAAGGAGATACAGGCTGTACTTCATTCATTGTAAGAAGAGTCCTGATACAAACATTTGCACCAAGGTGCGCATTGATTGGTCATAGCACATTTTCACAGGTTTTGCTACTCCATGAGAAGTAGGCCCTACTTATGCATAAGATATGTTAATATTATGCTACCGCTTTAACATGTTCTGAAGCATTAACATACATTAAGGGTTCGGCTGATCAGTATGCTGCAAGTTTAAGCTATGTATTTCTTGTATCAAATTATAGTGTACAGTCACTTCCTCTGGACAATTCAGAGCACGACGTTATGACGAGTTCCCTTGGGGTACATGCTGGCTGGATTTGTAAATACGAAATCGTTTCTCCTTTGAATGTGAAATGCCGTAACACTTAAATTTTCGTAGAAAGACATTGCAATAAAGTTCCGGATTGCTGTTTATGTTTTATTTAATAGTGCTACAGCTGTTTCGACAGTTTGTCATTCTCAAGCGCATCTACGATGTTTGGACGTTAATTAATGTTGACATCTGGCGGAACTGTTGCATAAATTACATGGAAATATACACGTATTTAGTTGTTGTATACGGTTTTTAGCTGTCAGGTATTATGCAGCTTTTTACGTTAAAACTCCAAAAAAATATAAAAGTTTCTTTAATTTAAATTTTTAACGTAAAAAGCTGCATAATACCTGACAGCTAAAAACCGTATACAACAACTAAATAAGTGTATATTTCCATGTAATTTACGCCAGATGTCAACATTAATTAACGTCCAAACATCGTAGACGCACTTGAGAATGACACTGTCGAAATAGCTGTAGTGCTATTAAATAAAACATAAGCAGCAATCTGGAACTTTATTGTGGTGTCTTTCTACGACATATATGATGCTGCAGGCCCAACAATTAGGAAAAAGAAAAACTTAAATTTTCATCTTCTTGATATACGAGGGGCATTTGATAAGTCCATGCAAAGTCCGAGAGGTGGCACCACCGGGGTGTATTGAGGTCATGTTTTGTTAGTAGCACCTTTGGGAAGAACACACACCAAGTTTCAGCCATATTGGTCTATTTCTTTTCGTTTGGCATTCGTGTTAATCAAGGAAGTAGAGTGAATGTCAAAGACGTGATGAAAAAGAATTTTGTCTGGTGATTAAACATTACTTTATGAAAGGCAAAATTCTTGAGACTAAAGGGAAGCGTGACAAACATTATGGCGATTTTGCACCTTCAAATAGAACAGTTTATAAGTAGTTTCAAAATTTTTCAGTGTGGCTATATGGGCACAACTGATGCTGAATGTTCTGGATGCCCTGTGGAGGTTACAACTCCAGAAATCATTGATAAAATCCATGATACAGTGATGGATGACAGAAGAGTTAAGGTGCGTGAGATTTCTAGTGCTGTGGGCATCTCAAATGAACGAAACATTTGGGCATGAGAAAGCTATCCGCAATATGGGTGCTTCGATTGCTCACGCTTGACCAAAAACGAAATTGTGTGAAGTATTGCAAGAAAGGTTTGCAGCTGTTCAGGAAGAATCTGCAGGACTTTAAGCATTGTTCCATCACTATGGATGAAACATGGGTACATTACTGTACTCTTGAGACCAAAGAACAGTCTAAACAATGGATTATCAAGGGAGAATTTGCACCAAAAAAAGGCGAAGACCAGTCCTTTGGTTGGAAAGTTTATGGCAATGGTCTTTTAGGATTCACGAGGATATAATCCTCATAGACTATCTGGAACACGATAAAACTATTACAGGTGCATATTATTCATCATAATTGGATTGTTTGAAAACTGAGCTGCAAGAATAATGCCAGTGATTGGCCTACAAAAAAATCCTTTTCTGTCATGACAATACACCAACAGACACCTCAGAAGTTGTGGCCACAAAATTATTTGAAATAGGATTCCAACTCATTTCTCTAGACTTGGCTCCCTCAGACTACTATTTGTTCCAAAATTTGAAGAAATGTTTGGCGGGACAAAGATTTTATTCAAATGAGAAGGTGATTGCTGAAACTAATAGCTGTTTTGCAGGTTTGGACATTTTCTATTATTCCGAAGAGACCAACAAATTAGAACAGCGTTGGACGAATTGTATGTGTCTAAAAACAGACTGTTGAAAACTAAAATTGTTGTCCCCCAAACACATTAGTAATTTTTATTTTTGTTTAAACTTTTCAAACACCCTTCATATCCGTGAAATCTGTTGCAGTATTATTCTATTATAACGCTATTGCCAATATTTACATGATAGCGCAATGGATATTGTGAAAGACTCTGGTGTGTAGGTAGTGAGTTCAGTACTTGTCTGAACCATTTTTCCCCCTTTTTATATAAGTGAATTTTTGAACAAAGTGTTTCACAGGAAGAGAATGAATTGTCCATGTAATAAATTAACGGTTTACAATGTCCTGTTTAATACCTGATTAACCATTTTTCTTGTTTCTAATTACTTCTTGCATACCAAAAACTGTTGATTATTCACAACTGAATCTCATTTCTAGGATGATACTTTTATTTTATGGAGGTAGTTCAAATCACTCTCTCCACAACTGTGAAATAACCAATCACTGTAAACTGTGGTTTCATCTCATTCCAAACTACAAAATCGCACGGTGGTTTCATCTTTATTTTCTGTTCCTGGCATGTCTTATTTATGTATAAAATTCAGTGATACACACTTCAAAATAAATTTAGTGTGGGGAGGAAATAATGATCTTCATGTACATAAGCTGTCAGTTATACACCATTTTGAATACACATTTGACAGGTAGGAGGATGTAGAGTACCTTTGTCAACGTGAGTACTGAAGAAAACTACAGGTATTACCCTCACCCCCCTCCACCTCCCCAACCAAATGTCTCTCAACTAGAACGCGGGCAGTTATTGTTGTGAAACTTCCGTGGCAGACAAAAATTGTATGCTGCAACCGGGACTCGAACCTGGGACCTGTATCTTTCGCGGGCAAGCGCTCTACCACTGAACTACCTAGACATGACTCACGGCTCCCCCACACAACTTAATTTCTGCCAGTACCTTGCCTCCTACTTTCCAGACTTCACAGAAGTTCTCCTGCAAATTTTGCAAGACTAGCACTCCTGGAAGAAAGGATATGGAGGAGACATGGCTTAGCCACAGCCTCAGGGATGTTTCATTCTGGAAACTTCACTCTGCAGCGGAGTGTGCGATGATATGAAACTAGGAGGCTATGAAAGTAGGTGAGGTACTGGCAGAATTGAAGTTGTGTGGCTGAGCCGTGAGTCGTGTCAGGGTAGCTCAGTGGTAGAGTGCTTGCCCACGAAAGATCCGTACCCAAAGACTGGAAAGTTGCCCAAGTTACTCCAATATTCAAGAAAGGCAATAGGAGTGATCCCCAAAATTAAAGGCCAATCTCATTGATGTCGATTTGCAGTAGTATTTTGGAACATATACTTTGTTCATACATTATGAACTACCTCGAAGAGAATGACCTATTAACCAATAGTCAACACTGGTTCAGAAAGTATCACTGTTGCAGAACACAGCTTGCCCTTTATTCACATGAAGTGAGAAGTGTCATCGACAAGGGATTTCAAATAGATTTCATATTTTCAGATTTCTGGAGGGCTTTTGATACTGTACCCCACAAGTAGCTTCTAATGAAATTTTGTGCTTATGGGATATCTTCCCAATTGTGCGATTGGATTCACAATTTCCTGTCAGAAAGGACACAGTTCGTTGTAATTGACGGTAAGTCATTGAGTAAAACAGAAGTGATATCTGATGTCCCCCAGGGAAGCGTTGTAGGTGCGCTACTCCTCCTTCTGTTTATAAACGGTTTAAGAGACAATCTGAATAGCTCCCTTAGACTGTTTGCGGCTGATGCTGTCGTTTATCGGTTAGTGAAGTCAATAGAGGATCAAAAGCAACTGCAAAGTGATGTAGACAAAATTTATACATGGTGCGAAAATTGGCAATTTATACTAAATAAAGAAAAGTGTGAAATAATACACATGATCACTAAAAGAAATCCGCTGAACTTCAATCACGCGATAAATCAGTCAAATCTTAAGGTCGTAAATTCTACTAAATACCTAGGAGCAACAATTATGAACAACTTAGACTGGAGAGAACACACAGAAAATATTGTGGGGAAAGTGAACCAAAGATTACGTTTCATTGGCAGAATGCTTCAAAGATGTGCCAGCTCCACCAAAGAGACTGCCTACATCACACTTGTGCGTCCTCTCCTGGAGTACTGTTGCCCATTGTGGGACCCTCACAATGCTAGCACCCATCTACTTAGGGAGATATGACCATCCCAATACAATAAGAGAAATCAGATCAAAAATGTAATGATTTAGGTGTTCTTTCTTCCAGCACTCTATTGGAGAATGCAATGGTAGAGAAAAGTTATGAAAGTGGTTAATGAACCCTCTGCCAGGCTCTTAAATTTGATAATCCGAGTATCTATGTGGATGTTAGTCCCGGTTCTGGCACACAATTATAGTTTGCCAGGAAGTTTCATATCAGCGCACACTCTGCTGCAGTGTGAAAGTTTCATTCTGGACTTATTGTTGTGTTTCTCATTTGTTCGTGTTTCCCTTGTGTATGGTAAAAATGACTGATACTCCATGTGTGTTTTTGTGAAACATACAAGAGAAATCCCGTTAAAAACAGTGAGAGACTTATAGTTCTCAATGTTTTTGAGGAGTTGTTGGAAAAACATCTGTTGTTGCCGATCAAGGAACTTGCAGGAATGACATCCAAATCCACTGGAGTTTCTGCATCGAGTGCAATGCGTGTGTGTAAAGAAAGTCAGTTCTGTTAAGCTGTCCACTCCAGCAAAGACAATAAAATGTGAATTGTGTGTTTTAGGAAAATGTGACAGTTTTGACAAAAGTGTTGTGCTGTCAAAGGTTCACACATTTTTCGGCATGAATGAGGCACCTAAAGGAAACAAGATGCTAAAGGTGGTAAATAATAACGATGACTTGCCTACTTTTAAATGAATGGCATTTGACAAACTGATACTAGATACTGGATTTCAGTTCGAAAGTAGGAAAAGAAATAGCGTAATTACAGACGGAGGAGGAGAAGACATTATCTTCGGCAGAGTAAACTGTTCAGATGTGAGAAATGGAAGCTCTATTGCCTTGACAAAACATGGGTTAATGCAGGACATGACATTCAAAAAGTGCGGACTGACAAAACAGTGACTGATAGGAGACACACCTCTATTGCAGGTCTGCCGCAAGGGTTAAAAATTTTTCTTAAGCCTACATTTTTTTAGATATGTGGGTGATATTTTTATTGTCTGGCCACATTGAATGGAAGCCCTTCATCGCTTTTTAGATCATTTTAACTTTCTTCATCCCTGGATAAAGATTTTGATGGAAATGGGAAAGGGTGGTAAATGGTCTTTTTTGGATGTTTTAGTTTATAAGAAAGAAAATGGGACTTTGGTACACAGTGTGTACCATAAACCCACATCGATGGATCGCTACCTGCATGCTACTAGTTGTCATCCACCACATTAATGCTTGGGAGTTCTATATACACTCGTTAAGAGAGCTTAGGTCATTTCCGATTCTGATTATTTGACACAAGAATTGGATCATCTCAAAATCAGTTGTGTTTTTACCCCAAACAGGGAGTATTTCTTCTAAAAATAAAGAATCCTCAAAAGGTATCAAAAATGTGTTATTGCCTTTGGCAAAAACTAGAGGTCTTCTAGGATCTGTAAAAGATGATCTGGGATTGAGGTAGCCTGGAGTATATAAAACCCATACAGTTGTGGAAAAACATATATTGGATAGACAATTCATGACTGATGTGCAGAATATCAAAGGCACTTGCGTCTGCTTCAACTGGAAAAGTCTGCCATGGCTGAATATTACCTTAATGAAGGGCATAATAAATTATTATTACTCCAGCCTCCCATTATTGGGTTTGTGTACTCAAGGAATCTATTTAAATAAGATTATCCAATCATCTTATTAACAGGGAAAAAGGGTTTCCATTAAATAAAACGTAGAATCCTATTTCATCAGAAATTAAATAACAGTAGTCTAGTTTTTGACCAGCTCTTTTTTAATTTACGATTGATCACTTTGGCCAACTTCTACAACTGGTGGCATTACAATACTCTTCGCTTCCCAGAGGGCGTTCCTTCTGCTTCTCACACATGCTGATTGGCTTATTCTCACGGTATAAAGGAGCCGCCGTATATGATGTTTCCTCATTTCTGGCATGATTGTGCACCAGTCGCACCTGAAGATGACGACCAGGTGGACCACTGAAATATCATGTTAGCAGAACAAAGTAATTTGGCCATACATCCATGAGGAATACCAACGATTATCATGCCGGGAAAATCTATGAAATTACTGCTGAACTCATATTTGAATAAAAAAGTCTGCCAATTATCATGAAGACATGAATGGTGGAGTGTACGTACAGTGGTTAAGATATTCTATCCAAGCTAGAGCCCAACAGCAGTATAATTTTGGACAATGCTTCATATCAGTGTTAAGGCTGAGCATAGGACACAAAAATCGTGGAGAAAGAAAGACGTAAACTGGCTGATAAGAAATGAAGCACTTGTTGATCCTAAAGTGACAAATGTTGAATTACTGAAACAGGTTGAAACTTACATTGTAGATCAGTATTGATGAAACTGCGCAGCTAGTGGGGCATTGTGGTTAGGTTACAGCTGTACCACTGCAATCTCAATGCCTTAGAATTAATTTGGAGCAAAGTTAAAGGCTATGTGCAATGAATCTTTTAAGCTACCAAACATCCTTAAAGTAATGCACAAAGCTCCATTGTATGTTACTGATGAACACTGGTGGGATGCTGAATAACACGTCATAAAAGAAGTTGGGGAGGAGGTGGATAAGAGTACGACACTTGAACCGATGCATAGATTGTGTTAATGACCAACAAATCATAAATGTTGAGAACAGTAGTTCCAGTAATGAAATTTCTTCTTCAGGTTCAAGCAGATGGAAGCAATTCAGAAGTTACCTGATGACTAAGATTAATAATCAGTATTGCATGATACAACAAAATCTGTGCCATACCCTCATATTGACATGGATTTCTCTTATTGATAAATGACACTGTTGTTAGGGAAGTATTTGTTTTGTCTTTTTCTAAACTATGAAATGGTTTCCTCCGGTCTCATGTTAAGCGTATAACTGTTATTAATTTCTTTTTTCAAATTTAAATGGCATTTGAAGTTATTTGTTGGCTGATTGTCAATTTTATTAATTATCTGCAGGTTTAATATGTGGTCAAATCTGCTGCTGACTTTTTTATACATGCTTTTGCATGAATGATATCAAGCATTTTTAAATAGCTGTATCTGAGAAGTGTTAAAGTAAAGCAATTGGAAGCATTAAATGAAATGTTATTGACATTAAACAAATAAAGTTTCTTGCTATTGTGTTCACTGTGGGCTTGATGAACTACCTTCCTTGTTCAAATGCGCTGGTAAATTTTTGTATGTTAGGATATTGTCATTCATTAGTGCTTGCGAGCTACACTGCCTTAAAAAGGTAAGGTGTATCAATGAATCGGAGTATACGCTGCAGTAGCTCCATAGGAGATAAAAATCTGATGAGGTAATAGCAAGTTCGGAGAAATATACAGTGTAAAGCTTACGTCAGGACTCTTCTTACGATGGAGTATAGTATTGGGGAAGGAGGGGATACTGTTAGATATGGTGTGTAGAGACAGTAAATTATCTTAAGTTGTGGGACCATAGAAATGTGTTGTTGGGACAACTCTTATCCCCTGCAGTCCAGAAGAGATGGTGATGGTGATGGTGGTGGTGGAGGGGAGGATCCAGATGGCTAGGGTTGTAAAGCAACCATTCAAATTGAGTGTGTTGTATTTATCTGAAAGCTGAGCCACAAAGTGTTCCATCTTGATTTTGCAACAGTTTGACAGTGGCCATACATCTTCATGGACTCCTGGTCATCCAGGTTTGTTGTCATTCCAGTGTAAAAGAGTGTGCAATGATTGCACTAGAGTTCATAGAAGAAGGTTGATGGGACAGGAATAAAAGATACTGGGTGGGTGGATTAGACAGGTCTTGCATCAGTTTTCTACAGAGGTATGATCCCTGGAGTAAGGTGTTGGGCTCAGGAATGATGCAACAATGGGCTACAACTGGGGTCTCCAAAGTACGGCATGCGGGCCGGATGCGGCCTGCGGAGGGCTTTCATCTGGCTCATGCACTAGTTTCAAGTAGCACACAATTCTCATTCGTTTAACTCTGTGAGAGAGTGCTAGGAGCATTGAAGTGCTTAACACACATCAAAGTAGCAGTTAACTGTTGATACAACAAAGTTGGAGCCACCGTTTGAAAAGATTTTGGATTAAAAAAACTAATTTCGCACGTCACGCTACGTGTACTGTAAAGTAAGATAGTGTACTTACATATTCACTAAATTTCGTGTGGCTTGAATTTTACTTGTAGAAGCAGTTGCCAAGTATCTTAATGTTGGCAACAAAATGTTAGATTTTCAAAGATAATTAATTTACTTAACAGAATAGGATACATAAACAAACCTGTTAACCATACAGCACAATGAACTTTAAGTATTTATTTCAACACAAAGATCATTCTGTCTGAGTTTTTAATGCGCATTCAACCGTCGTTGCCAACCTCGGCATACTACGCCACCGCTGCCGGAGGTAAAATTGTAGGCTTTTGTTTTTGTAAAACCAAAAAATACCTTTATTATCTTATTTTGAGAAATGTGGGATCAACAAAAAGGTTTTCTGTAGGTCACGTTTGTAGCTAGTGCGTTGAGTTATTTATTTTATAGGTTTGGTGACAGTCGATTCTACTTAATGTTGGTAGAGACATGATGAATGATGGGAAGTGAAGGCAGCTAATCGGGAGTGGTGTTCAGTCTGTTAATAATGTCCTTACACTTAGCAATCAATTCGGGGTTGTGGACTGACAAATTTTATACTATTAACATAGCAAAATTGTGACACACATGTTGAAAATATATTGTTTTTGAAGATTTACTTGTAAATGGTATTGCTGCTCATTTAACAGATAGAAATTAAGTTGTGCTATTAGGTTTCTGCTTAACAACATACTCAAGTCATTACGTTCAAATCTTAGTCAAAAAAACAGTCACTATATGGGCGTGCCTTTAACTTAGCAGCTTGAAACAAGTTTTTTAAATTAATGATAAAGTTAAATGTGCTCAATTTCCATTAATTAAAAAATCTGTTACATCCATGTAATGACTGGTTTTCAATGTAATATTTCCATTACGATCTGCATTCCCAACAGAGTTCTATACACTGCAATAACAGATAATTTTGTGACAGAAATGCCATAGGAGAGAAAAAAAGGACATTGTTGTTGTCTTTCTGAACGCCACTCGTGATCAGCTGCCTTCACTTCCCGTCATTCATAGGCCAGTGTCAAAATGGGTAACCACTGGCGTGTCACTTCAAAATAACCAATGACAGGCGTGAAACAAGTGAATGTGTGTTTAATGCGGGAGTTGAAGCGACTGTCTAATTTATTTTTGTGAGTGTCTGATATATTTTCGTGGTGTTATGACAGACCATTCAATTAAGTGAATGCAACTATGTGAAGTAAGGAATGATTTTTTTCTTTTACAAATGTGTCATTATATTTTACAATACAAACTCATCCATTTACATTCACGCTTCCATATACCGAGCACCCACATTTTAATTACAAAATACCAAGAATTGAAATATTGATTGTTTGCAATGGGCATTAAAGTGCGGCGAAAATTTAATATGTCGTCATAAATTTTGTTGGAAAATGACTGTTTCACTTGAAGCTCGTAAACAAACAACGGACTATAAACTGTCCCTGTGTACTGCATAGCTACTGCTACCAACACAGTCACGTAAGTGCAGTACGCCGTTGCTGGTGATCTTAAGTTTTACCGCCAATAATATACAAATGTTAAGCAGACGCATCCGTTACCTAAACTGAATTTTAACCTAGTTCATATGTTACTGATCTTTGTTTGCGGGTGTAAAGAGTGATATGATGGTAATAATACTGTGTACAGGTAAAATTGGGGTTTCCGCCTTATCAGTAGTGTCACAGATTCCATTAGTCAGTTATCACCAACCGGCTCGCACTGTGATTCGGAACTCGAAATGTGGCCCTCGTGTCCAAGTAAATTGGAGACCCCTGGGCTACGATGTTGTGGCTGTTGAGTGAGTGATGAAATACCACTTTGAGGGGTCAGGAGGATCTTGGGTAGGATCTCTCTCATTTCAGGGCATGACAACAGGCCTTGACGAAAGATATGATATAGTTGGTCCAATTAAGGGTGGTATTGGGTGACAGAGGAACACTCATTTGTGGGTGTTTTTTAGGGATGCAGGTTAGGATTGGTTGTGTGTTGGAATATGCCAAGAGAGATCTGTTTGTGGACTATGTTAGGAGGGTAATGTTTGTCTGTGTGAAGTCCTTTTTTGGGGTCTTCTGGATACTGGGTAAAAGAGTGTTCATAATTGTAAGTTTCCCATCCATGGATGGCAAGGCTTTATGTGGAATGATATTTTTGCTGTGGAATGAATGGCAGCTGTCAAAGTGTAGGTACTGTTGGTAATTAGTAGGTTTAATGTGGACAATGGTGTGGATGGAGCTGTCAGTGAGGTGGAATTTAAAATCCTGGAAAATGGTATGCTGGTTGAAACTGATAGCTGAGAAAGAGTTTAGGATGTGATGGAATGAGGATAGGATGTCCTGGCCCTGATTCCAAATCATGAAAATATAATCAATAAACCAGAACCAGACTAGGGATTTGGGATTTTGGGAGGTTAGGAAGTTTCCATCTGGACAACCCATAGATAGGTTGGCATAGGAGGGTGCTCTATGGATGTTCATATACAACACTTTCAGCTATCAGTCATGGCCTCCTTCCGAAATAGGAACATTCATGCAATCACGCAGGCACACAACACAGTCACACAACTGTCATATACAGTTCCTGCACTTCAAATCACACTCTGCTGTGTGGAAATAGGGGAGGGGGACAGGAAGGTTGCATCATGGTGGTGGGGATGGATACAGCACAGTCTTCTCTTACCCCATCAGAGGCCAGACTACCCGTGAAAGCAGCCGCATGTGATTGACCAACTGTGGTGTAATCATTGCACTGGAATGACAACAAACCAGCTGTCTGTCAATTTTGTACAGTTACTGTCAAACTCTGGCAAAAGCAAGATTGACCACCGTGTGGTACAGCATTCTGAAGAATACAACATACTTGATTTCAATGGTTGCTTTCCAACCCCAGCCATCTGGATCCTCCCCTCCACCACCAGCTCTCTGAACTGTGCCGATAGGAGTTGTCCCTACAACTCATTCTACGGTCCCCCTCAACCTTAGATAACTTCCATCACTACATTCCATGCCTAACACCCCCCCCCCCCCCTCCTCCACCCTCCACCCTCTATCCTGTATCTTCGGCCAATTCATGTTTTTCTTCCAACTGTGTCACCTTTTCTTTCATATTTTACTTATTTTTTGTTAATGTTTATTACACACACAGACACACACACACACACACACACACACACACACACACACACACACACACACACACACACACACACACAATTTTCACTCTCCTTTCCGTTCCTTTTACTGCATTCCAGTATTCCTAGCTACATCTCACGTTCCCACGTATTAATGCCTTTACAATTCGTGATGCGAAGCAGAACATTCCTCCCAACCCTTGCTCAGCATTCTTTCCCCTCCACTCCACTCCACTCCTCATGGTCACAATGTTTGTTGCACTGGAGCAGCCAGAGATGGTGACCATGTGTGCTTGAGTTATGTCATAGTGATTGTATACACATTTGAATTTATTTTTCTTTTGAAAGTCATGGCTCAAAATTTAAGTTGTGACTTACCCCAATTTAAGTTGTGACTTGGTCTAGTTTGTATGCCTGTCTGTGGTTCAGCATAAGTGAGTTGCTATCTATCCTCTATTTCTATTATGCAAGTTTGATCTTTCATTAATACTAAGTTACTCCATTTCTGGTAGCAGATTTGTTTTCAATTAGTCATAAAAATGTTTAAAAGCAGTCAAGTCTACTGAAAAACAAAAAGAAATCCAGAATTATCACAAGACCTTGACGTAGGTCACATTTATGTATGTGAAACCATACTACGGTATAAACAAGAAGTTTAAGTTCAAATTGTAAAACTTATTATATTGCACACAAAAATAATTTTTTAAAACAATCATGCACCTTCAGCAGTCTAAATACCTTGCAGTTGTACTTTGTGTGTGCGCGCGCCTGTATGGTGGTGGGGGGTTCTGTGTAGGTAGTACAAATGTGGGGATCAGAAAACAACAAAAAGGTGCTGTGCAGATTATGGAATGAGGGACATGATGCTGAGTGAAGTAGGATTCAAGTAGGTGCCTAAATCAGAAAAAGTAAAATGCACACAAATATTTCATTGATGATATAGGTAACTGAGTTATTAGACAGTAATTTCTATAGTTTTATCAGCAATCTACATAAGTAAGCTAAAACTCGAAACACAAATTTGAATTATGAATTTACATTTATGGCGTATTAGAAAACAGTAGTGGATCAGGTCATTTATATTTATGTAGTAGTGGTCCTGTCACACTACTCTGGGACACTCCTGATATTCTTGTCTCTAATGAACACTTTCCATTAAGAGCTGTGTACTGGGCTTGATTATTTAATAAGTGTTAATCAGTCATATATCTCGGGAAGGAATATGGAATGTGCTTGTTGCCTTCACAATTTGTTTGTAAGCTATCACATGAGGAAATTCTGAACATAATTTTACACAAGCAATGCTTTCTAAAACCATGCTGATTTGTGGTTGGAAACTCTCCCATATTAAGAAAATCTATTACTTTCTAGCTGAGAATATATCCAGTAGTTCTGCAACAAGCCAATGTTACCGATATTGGTCTATAATTTTGAGATTCTGTTATTTTACCCTTCTTTTATACTGGGACTTGTCCCTCGGCAACAGATTTGTGATAAATGTAAGTTAAGTAAGAGGAGACTGGATTTCTTTCTTTTCATCTCGTGCATTGCTTCTCCACACCATGGATGCATATTATGTTGTCCTCCATACAGGAGCCTGTACGGCTGGTGATATGTATGTAAGATCTGCATGCATATTTTATTGAAATGCATAATTTGAAACCTCAGTTTTTCTTCCTTTTCATTGTTGTATTGCTACTCCAGACTGGTCAGTGAGTGACTATTCAGAAACTAGACTCATTGAATGGCTACCTAGATGGTGAATGTGTGCTTTTGTGCAATATCAGTACTTTGAGTGGTCAATCACACAAGAATGATTCCCTAAGTCATCAATGAGTGTAAATATGCCAAATATTTCAGGAGGTTGATTTGTTTGTTTCCAAGCTGAACACTTAAAGTAACTGTAACACTTCCACAAAACCATGCTTTCTTATAAACTGTTGAATAAGGCTACTTCATAGTTAGTCACTAGGAAAAGGATTGAAATTTACCATTTGTCATGCTGACAGGGTAATTAGCTATGGGCCAGTCAGTATATGCTGTTTACTTTTACACAGTGTTATTGCTTCAATCATAGTGTTTATTGCTTGATCTATGTCATAATTTATAGAGGAAGTAACAAATATTCCCATTTAATAAATATCACTTAATTCCTTTATTACTGTACTTAGGTGAAGCCATCACTGGATGAGGCATTTGTGGTTCAGGAACAAAATGTGGCATTGAATTTCATTGGTACAAGAGGAGCAAGACCCGGTGTCACAAAAGAAAGGCGTATAAAATATGCACGAGAAATTTTGCAGAAGGAAATGTTGCCACATGTAGGTGTGTCAGATTTTTGTGAAACAAAGAAAGCCTATTTCTTGGGGTAAGTCTAAGTTTCTGTAACACTTGGATTATGACAGCTACTTTAATTATGTTATGTTATTTAAAAATAATTTTTGTAAAAGAAAATAATTTATAATATGAAAAGATGATTAAAGTTGCATATAAAGTCAGAAATTATTAAGTTGATTCCATTATAAAATTAACTTTTAATGACTGAAGTATTTTATGTCACCATTAAATTCATATTTACTGTGGGCTTGTGTATTTCACATGCCAAAAGACTGCTTTACTTATTTTATAACACAAAGGCTTCATGTTTGATAACCAATTTTAATTAAAATACATTTGACTTCTGAGCTGGACTTAATTTTGTGTGATATCTGATTACTTACAGGTACATGGTGCATAGGCTGCTTCTAGCTGCACTCGGTAGACGTGAGTTGGATGATCGTGATCACTACGGTAACAAGAGGCTAGATCTTGCAGGACCTTTGCTGGCCTTCCTATTCAGAGGGTGAGATGTGTTATCTTACTAACAAGATTGATCTTGTGCTTTTCCATTTGACCTGAGTTTCCTCTTATTATAAATAAATATTCTGGCATTAGTGACATATTGATGGTGTTGAACTGCAACCTCCAATGTCAGTTTGTTGATGTAAGAACATAATTCATTGACAATTTTTATTTAATTTATTGCTTTAAAATTATTTCCAGCATGTTCTCATAGAATATTTTATTAATGCAATAATTTATAGTGATAATAATTATTTTATTTATTTGTTATCAAGATAACTGTAAAATAGTAATGCTTATTTCACTCTCCTGTAAAACCGATTTTTTTGACATACGAGGTTGCTGTTCAACACTATTGATATGTCATTTTTTTCTGAGGGCTGTGAAGTAAATTCCTTATTATTCTCCACTTTTTTCTGATTTTTTATCTTTCCAGTATTTCTGCAGTCCTTCACTGTGTTATTTCATCATCTGACCAAATTGTGACAGATTTCCTTATCCTTATGTTAAATCTGTGAACTTCTTGAACTTTTTTTTGAAAAGTTGGTGTATTTAGAATATCTCCTTTCACTGGTTTAATTTTATAGATAAGAAAATTTACTCACCAAGAGGGTTCAGAGAAAAAACTCATACACAAAAAAAGAAATTAGGCAAGCTTTTGGGGCCATTCGCTTCTTATGGCAGAAGGCTTGAAGCGAAGGGAAAAGGGATTAAGGAAATCCACTGGAGATATTTGGGAAATAGGGAGAATTGCCATAAAATTACCCAGTTCATGGGGACGGGGGGGGGGGGGTGGGGGTGGGATAGATCCATATGAAGCAATTGAATGGTCATCATTGTCCTCCTTCATGCCTCTAAAATATGGAAATTGCATGAGAAGAGATTAGGACTTCATGGAGGATGTGTAAGTTTGGTATTATACAATCATAGTTTTCGTGATACCTTTGACATATATAATCAAATATTCATAAAATTTCTTTCACATGAACTCTTGACGTGCCACTTAAAATGGGTATTACTCAGTCATCATATTTTTTTGTCCTATTTCAAGATGGCGGACAGTAAAAACTGTTATGCACTGCAGTTGCTGCTTCCACAATTGCAATTCGTGCACAAATGAAAGGAGAGAAGCAAGAGGGAGGGAGAGAGGGAGAAAATGTACTTGGGTGAAACTGTGACTTTCACTAGTGACAACTAAACTATCCAGAAAAATTTGTTGCGGGACCTACAAGTGGAGGACATCGTCTCATATAAATTACTTGAGAATGGATGACAACCTATTAACATCTACTTAATACTGTGGCTCCTCAAATCACAGAGCAGAATACGCACATGCACAATGTTATATTTCCAAAAGGGCAGGGTTCATTGACACTATGATTTTTTGCTGTACAACATGCTGTATTTCACTGCAAGTCCCCACTATTTTCTTAAGACTCTCCCATCTTTGTAATCTATTTTGGTAATCAGGATGCCTTACATCACAGTGTCTCAATTGTTTCATACATTTCTATTGATTTTGCAATTTATGGAACACATCTACCAAACTTTGCAGCTATGTTTAGTGACACACAAACCTCAATTGTCTGCAGTGCTCTAGCTCTTGAAATGGTTAAGTTTCACATTGCAGTGAACAAAAAACAAACTACTTTTATGGTCTAATCTATGGTGTGGCTATAGATGCAACTATTTAGCTTATCAACTTTGAGAAAGAAGTATTATCATGTAATACCAGCCTAGGCATTTTCAACGAAACTTCTGCAATATAGTCAACCTTGGCAATGTGTGTGGGGATGATCCTGCAACAGAATTAAATTTTTAATGTAGTAATAAGGATATTTTACAACTTACTGCAAAGACGTGGCGATGAGCTGTGACAGGCACATACAAAAGATACACACATACAATACTTTCAGCTATTGGGCATGGCTTTCTACAGAAAATAGAACATTCATGCAATCACACAGGCACATAACACAGTCATACAACCGTCACTACCAACTGCTGCACTTCAAATGTATATTTTTGTGTGTGTGTCTTTTGTATGTGCCTGTCACAGCTCGTCGCCATGTCTTTGTGGTGAGTTGTAAACTGTCCTTATTACTATAATATTAATTCCAACTTGTACTTTCCATTTTAGAATTCAGTTTTTACTACACCGCAGAAGTTTCTCTGATAAGCATTTGCACATCCATTATATGTATTGCAATTTAAGTA
This sequence comes from Locusta migratoria, assembly GCA_026315105.1. Lineage (NCBI taxonomy): Eukaryota > Metazoa > Arthropoda > Insecta > Orthoptera > Acrididae > Locusta > Locusta migratoria. Next base: position 49,724,113 of record CM048746.1, on the reverse strand, counting down.
TTTTTGTAGCCCAACAGGAAAATGTTCACAACCAGCAGCTGTAGGAAATATTTTTCCAAATTATTTGTTGAAAGTGAATTTAAAGACATGAACTACCATGGGTATACAGTATAATCTCACTTTTACATTCTTAAATTTTACAATTTCCTGCTATTTACACAATCTTTTGTCAGTCGTGTCAAATTTTCTATGTTGACAATGTCAACTTGTTCTCGTTTTTGTATTAACATATTTACGTTTTTCCTGAGATTTACTGTTTTGAGGCCATGTTCATAGAGAGAAAAATCTGATGTAATTGATCTAAATTGATGGTGGAATGGCTTTTGACTAAGTAAAGTTTCTTGACACTTTGAGTAAATGCAAACATTTATTTTGCTTTTTGTTGTTTGCAGTATGTGCAAAGTTAATTCACTGCACAGTGGCTGATGGGAGCATTGTATAGGCTTTCTCCCATTTCTGAAAGGACTAAGGTAGAATCTCCTGTCTGTCCTAAAAGTTTAACACTTGCTACAGTTGTCAATTTTAAACAAGTAGTTGTACTGTGGTAGGAATGATTCAAAGAATGTTTGTCAATGCATAAGTCAGTGGAAGGCAAGGACATAATTGCTGCTTCTGCTAGAGCTTCATTATCTTTCTAACCAATATTGCAGTAAAGTTGAAAGTGGGACATTGTTACTGAATGAGAAAATGGACGTTTTCTATTTTACAGGCTTTTCAAGAATCTGATGAAAGAGGTACGCATGTATGCCCAAAAATTTATAGATCGTGGAAAAGACTTCAACTTGGAACTTGCTATCAAAACAAAAATCATTACAGATGGTTTGCGTTACTCTTTGGCTACTGGCAATTGGGGTGATCAGAAAAAGGCTCATCAGGCTAGGGCTGGAGTCTCACAGGTAAGTTCTGTTGTTTGAATTTTAGTGTCTATTGGATTTTCATATTTGTACTCCCTATTGTATTACTACCATGATAATCAATACTGCTTTGCAAATCACTTAAATTAAAAGAAATTGTTGGTTTTTTGCAGGTTGACTTTTAGATTCATTTTCAAATTTTGTTTTTGCAGTTTGAATAAACGTTTTTACTTAAAACCCGACATCATTCGTATCAGTTCCCCAAACAAGGCCTGAAGTGTCATCTGCATACATAGTTATGGATTTTTCATTATCGAAAGTACTTGTGAAGTCATTGACATAACAAATAAACAAGAAAGGACCTATTATTGATCCCTGTGGCACCCCAAATTTAATGTTTCTGACCCTTGACGTATGTGTTTCTATTGTATCTCCATTATTGTGTGTGATTGCAGTACACCGGCTTCGGTTTCTTAAATAGGAAGTAACAAGGTGCATGAGTTTTCCATTGATGCCATCTCTGGCTAATTTTGGCAGGAGAAGATCATGGTCAACCCTGTCAAACGCCTTTAAAAGATCCAAGAAAACTCCTGCTATTTGATAACTTTCATCAATTTTATTGAGAGCTTTCATCATGAATTGTAATGCTGCTGTCATTGTGCTACGACCACTCCTGAAGCCACGCTGAAAGTCTCCCAGGATATTTTCTTTGCTATAATGATCTAACATGTACTTAAGTATTAATTTCTCAATTAATTTACTGAAAACAGAAGTTAGAGCGAGTGGTCTATAGTTGTCTACTAGATGTTTATCACCTTTTTTGTACAGAGGTTTCACAATAGCTAATTTCAGTGTATCAGGGAACACTCCTTCTTTTAAGACACTATTTATGAGATGTGTCAAAGGATATGCCAGATTGTGTTGGCATTGTTTCAGTAAATAAGGGGAAAATTCATCCCATCCTGAAGATTTTTTGTTTTTGCATTCTCTGATGAGCTGCAGTGTGTCATGGACATTCACTTCAGGGAGTTTATTAGAGTCAGGGTTGTTTTCAGCTTGATATCGACAAGGTGATTTATCTGAAGATTTTGCTATTCATTTGCATCACATCGACACACAAGGCAGGAACATTGGACATATCATAACTGAAATCTGAAGATGTGTATAGTCCAATTAAAATTACTTGCTAGTCGACAGTTCATGTGCTGGAGCTGCTTTCCTCCACAGCACTCATTGTCATGCCTAAACAGTTCACTGTTGCCAAACTGCCACAACAACTGGTCAGTTCAATCCTTGTCTGGCTCTCTTTTTTTATTTGTTTTGTTCACAGTTCATGGGTCTGCCCTTTATATTCCGCATTTTGTCACTGAACAGTGGTGCTAACAAAATACGTACTCATACACACTACTGTGTTGTTAATAACTTATAATTAAGTGCCGAACAGAACTGCTGATTGGCTCATAACGTGGCAGCTTATGTAACCACTGGCAAGTGTGAGGGTATTTTCAGGTAACCAATGATACCAAGAAATTACAGTTTGCTTATAGCGCTGTATCTGAAATGTTTCTGACTGAGATGTAATCTGTAATTGCCATGAAAGAAGCAATCACTGTTTTAATTCTGTCGGAGATGGTTGACCACCATTCAGACAGGTACATAGTACATCACACTTGGTAAGGTTACAACGTGTGGTTAAAATGAGATTGGCAAAATATGCCTTCTGCTGCAGTTAAGTCATTGATCACTTAAAATTAGCTGTCAACAGAGATTTTCGCATTGCTGCTGTTAACTTTTGGCCACCTCACCCAACACTGCTCCATGTTATAAAATACAGGGTGTCCAGAAAAGGGCTCCCTGATTTCAAAATTAAATATCTCCAAAGCAAAGATCAATAGAGGAATGCAGTAAACGCTATGTTTATTGTGAAAGCTGTAAGAAGTTTATACAGCAGTTTGAAATAATAGTTACAGAAGCTGCCAACAGATGGTGCTGTATGCTGTACAGCTCATATCATCATACATAAGTGAAGTAATCGTATGAAAACACTTTGCAAACAATCATATCACAATGTTTTCAAAATGTTCACCTTTGGCACTACAGAGGTGGTGCAAACGAAGAATGAAATTCGCCATCACATTTCGTAGTGTGTCAACTGAAATGGATTCACATGCCACAGAGATCACCGATTCAAGCTCGTACAACATGGCGGGATGCTTCGGGTAGATCGTGTCTTTCACTGTGCCCCACAAAAAAAAGTCACTGGGAGTCAAATCCGGCGAATATGGAGGCCAATCCACGCCTGCACCAGTAAATTTGGAATATTCCAAAGCAATGACTCGATTCCCGAAGTATTCCTCAAGAAAGCGAAACACTTGTTGGGTCCGACGCGGTCGCGCTCCATCTTGAATAAACCATTCAATACCTGGTCGATCCTATAACGTGTGCTGTGTGGCACCAAATTGTTCCAAAATTGCAACGTAACATGCACCTGTGACAATTTCTCGAATGAAAAAAGGGCCAATAATGCCTCTGCTGCATACTGCAGCCCACACAGTAACTTTAGGAGAATACAGGGGTTTCGCTTCACACCAACATGGCTTTTTGGAACCCCAAAATCGCCAGTTCGGCTTATTCACGTATCCATTCAGGTGGAAGTGTGCTTCATCTGTAAACCAGATGCAGCCAACATCAAATCTTTCACTATCAGTCATTGTGAGCAACTGATTAGCAAAGGCAACCCTTTGTTGCACAGCTCGTACGGGTAAGGCCTGGTGTGTGTGTGAATTTTGAATGGGAACATGTGTAGGCTCTTTCTCAGTATTTTCTGCATGCTGGAATGCTTCAAAGCAGTCTCAGATGCAATTCTACAGATGGATGACATTGGATTTCGCTGAATAATTCCATAAACTGTGGCGATATTTTCAGGCGTATCTGTGGTTTGCTTGCGCCCAGCATGCCCCACTAGATCATCAGTTGCGCTGCCTGTTCATTGAAATTTTGCGAAGAGCATACAAATGGTTTTCGCATCGGGTCCTTTTGCAACATTAAATCATGCTTGAAAACTTCGCCTTGTTGCAGTAGGACACTCTTCTAATTTGTGGTACTCTAGCACCAGAAAAATGCGTTCTTCAATGGATTACACAGTTTTAATCTCTTCCTTCAGTATGCTAACCTCCTTTCATTTTTCAGTAGTGGAACTGATCGCTATGGGCTTCGGATCACTAGTTATACTAGGCATTACGTATGGCAATTACAGCGCCATCTGTTAACAGCTTTTGTAACTATTATTTCAAACTGCTATATAAACTTCTTACAGCTTTCACAATAAACATATCATCTACTGCATTCCTCTATCGATCTTTGTTTTCGAGATATTTAATTTTGAAATCAGGAAGTCCTTTTCTGGACACCCTGTATATTGACAGCATTAATTTTGAGATGCGCACCATTGTGTTTGTGTGTTTCGCTGGTAGTTGGCTGACTATGTGACAACAATGTAGCGTCATGTGACAAATGTCAACTGGCAAGTAATTTTGATCAGACTGTACTGATGTAAACATGTTGAATAAAGTGTGTGATTGCCTTAGTTTGTGCTTGCCTTAGTTTGTAACTATGTTGGTCAAAATAATTAGATCAGTTGAGATATCTATGTTCTACATCTACATGGGATACTCCACAAATCACATTTAAGTGCCTGGCAGAGGGTTCATTGAAACATGTTTATACTATTCATCTCCTATTCCATTCTTGAATAGTGCGCGACAAGAAAGAACATTTGAATCTCTCAGTTCAAGCTCTGATTTCTCGTATTTTATTCTGATGATCATTTCTACCCATGTAGGTGGGAGTCAACATATATTGTCCTGGAGTATTGTCATTGGTAGAATGAACTAAAATGTGATTCCTTAATTTCTCCTGGCAAATAACAACTTCGAAAGTTTCGCCTTGAAAATGGTAGGCTGGTCTCCTGCCAAAATATCGGTCGATGTCAAGTTTGATACCTGGCTGCAAGCCATTTCTTGAACTAAAATGTTTTGATGTCTTTCTGTTGGTTCTATGGAATGGAGATAACATTACGGCACCTGAGATAGTGGTAATAACAGAAAGATGCTGCTGGGGGTCTGGTTTTACTTGTTTATACTACCGAATGAATTACACAAGCAGTTGGGTTCATATAGTGTAGTGAGCAGGTAGTAGAAAGCAGCAACAATGTGACTTGCCAGAAGCTATGGCATGGAGACCCATAGGATGGTTGGAAGCAGGAAAAAGACATAGGTAGGTGACTGCAGCTCTTGAAGTGTCCTAAAGTGTAATTTCCAGGACCTGGACGTTATTTCAGACAACAGGAACTGTTAAAAGTAGGCACGACCAAGGTCATCCATGGGTAATATCAGAAAGAGAAGACTGTTACAACTGCCCTTTGAGACAGGAGGCTGATTGTAACTCAACTGCAATGCACTCTCCAGGCAGCTAGAAGAGGCACAATATCAACACAGTCTGAAATTGCCTTCCAGAATGTGCCTTGTATGCATGTAGACCTACGGCGTGTGTCCCATTAACACCACAACACTGTTTAGCCCACAGAAACAGGGTGGGTAGAACATCAGGATTAGAGTCGTAGTTAATGGCACCGGGTTCTGTTCACAGATGAGTCAAAATTTTGTGTAACGACTCACTGTAAGGTTGACTGAGCAGCTGACACACGAAAATAATCGTACAAACAACTTAAATTTTCGGCCATGGTCTTCGTCAGAAAAAGGAACACCTACATTCATGCAATCATTTGGACAACTATACACACACAACTATCATGTCTGGCCACTCCAGCAACGCAACCATATGTATATTGTGTTAAATGCCTGTGTAAAAAATTACCACTGAGAAACTGAAGTGAAAAAACTCTTACATTAGTAAGGACTGAAAGCAAGTGGGAATCTGTAGCCATTTGCTTTTCTGTGATGCCAAGCAGCTATCCTGAATGGTTAAATGATGGTATCTTCTTGGGTAAAATTTTCCAGAGATACTATAATTCCACATTTAGATCAGATGGGATTACTCAAGATGATGATCGTGGAATTCTAAAGCTGCATTGAACCAATCTTAGGACTAAAGACCAACAATAACATCATAAAATTGTGAAAACTGGTGACCCAGTATGATGTAAAATGACAATAGATGTGAACGGTGGTCATTTGTGCCATTTTTTTAAACTTAGTTTCAGGCTTTTTTATATTTGTATATCACTGCCAATAGTTTGCTCATATGTCAGATGATTTTTTTTTCTCTCCATAGCATGTAATTTGCTTACCTAAGATTCTTTTTCTCACAAGGTGCTGAATAGGCTTACCTTTGCATCAACATTGTCTCATCTTCGTCGAGTGAACTCGCCTATAGGACGTGATGGCAAACTGGCAAAACCCCGTCAGCTGCACAATACTTTGTGGGGAATGATTTGTCCAGCCGAGACACCAGAGGGTGCTGCTGTAGGTATGTATAAGTTTGACAATTTGTTTTTTTTTTTTTTTTTTTTTTTTTTTTTTTTTTTTTTTTTTTTTTTTTTTAATTTTTACTTACTCAGATTCTCTCACACTTGACACTAGGTGTCAAAATTTTATGATAATTTGCTTCATTTACATAAATACTTTAATCACATTTAAGTGCATGGCAAAAGTTTCATCGAAATGCTTTTATGATATTTTCCTATTGTTCCATTCCCTAATAGTGTATGAGAAAAAAGAACACATGAATCCATTGTCAAACTGATTTCTCTTATTTTATTAAGAGGAATATGGTCTGTTGTATGTAGGTGGGTGCTAACAAAATATGTTCGCATTTGGAAGAGAAATTTTGCAATTAAATCTCACTCGTACATCACTTCTGTGACGCTCTCTCCCCTATATCGCAATAATACTAAACAAGCTGTCCTCCTCTGAACTTCCTTTCTGTCCTTGGTAAATACCACTTAGTGGGGATGCTACAAGGGGCTACAATGCTCCCAAAATAGGATCCAAAATTGTTGTATAGGCAGTTTCTTCAGTAGAAATGTTGCCTGTTCTAAGTGTTCTGCCAATGAAATGTAGCCTTTGGTTTGCCTTCCCTACTATATTTTCTGTCTGTTCTTTCTAATTTAAGTTGTTTGTAATGATTATTCTTAGGTATTCCTAAGTATTTACAGCCTCCAGATTTCAACGCTTTATCATGTAAATGAAGTTTAATGGATTACCTCTAGTTTTTATATGTATGAGTTTGGACTTTTCATGTTTTAGGGCCAATTGTCAATTTTTGCACCATACTGCTATGACAAATCTGTGTTCACTAATCCCTGTGTCTCGTTTGCTGCTCTTTATTAGCTCAGGATTATTTGATGCTAAGAGGTCAAGTATATCTTCACAACCATTTACTATTCTAGTGGGTTCATGAACTAATTGCTCGAGATAATTTTTGGAGAATGCGTTCAGTACAATTTCAGACGATGTTCTATGCTTGCCTCTGGTTTTGAACATGTATTTTTACCAACATGTCAAGGGTAAGTTAGTCTCCACCAATAAAAATTTTATGCTTTGGGTATGTTTTTGAAATTTGATCCAAGCCTGCTTTGAACATTTTTGCGGTCAAATTATCTGAGTCAGGGGGTCAGTAAAAAGAACCAATTAATAATTTATTCTTCTTGTCAGTTATAACCTGTACCAATACCAACTCACAGAAACTATCTAGTTCAATTTCGCTACAGGATAAGTCACTTGCAACAGCAATAAATACACTACCCCCTATTTCATTCAAGCTATCCTTTGTGAACACCATGTGTCCCTTTGCAAAATTTCAGTTGCAGTTCTCTGGCTTTAGCCTTCTTTTGTTACGTATATTGATTTGAGCTTCAGTACTTCCTGTCACTTGGAGCTCTGGTACTTTCCCCACAAAGTTCCAACAATATACAACTGTTAGACCAATGGTTTTTTAGATCTGTGACCTTTATCCCTTGTGACCGAGACCCTTTTTGAGTATTTTCCAAGTTCCTCTAACAACAACAAAAACAAGGCCATACGGTCCCCAGTAACCATGTAATTGCTTCCTGCATGTAGTGGATGCTTGACCTATTCAGTGGAACCCGGAACCTCACCATCCTATGGCGCAAGTTAAGGAATCTGCAGCCTACTCAGGCACAAAACTGTCTGAGCCTCTTGAGTCAGATCCTCTACTTGGCTTTGTACCATAGATCTGCAATCGGTCCTATCAACTATGCTGCAGATAGTGAGCTCTGCAAGCAAAACTGATAATTTTCGGCACTTCAGATAGCCATTCAAAACCAGAGAGAATCTTTTCCAATCCAAAGCGACACACATTGTTGCTACCGACATGAGCCACCACCTGCAGTTGGTTACACCCCGTACTCTTCGTGGCAACCAGAAAGGCGCATTCCACATCTGGAATGACTCCACCAGGTATGCACACAGTGCTCGTTGGCCTTCTTCCCTTCCCTAGCAGCCACATCACTAAAGGTCTCCATTACCCGCCTAACATGGAAATCCCACTTACAAGTAAACCCTCTGTGAGATCTCGGATCTTGCAGGCTAGGTAGAGACTTTTGGATAAATGACACCTTCCAGCTTAGGAACATTGCCTGGCACAGATATTGCCTCAAATCTATCGGTAAGACGAACCAGGGAGGCCTTATGATCTGTCCTCCGCGAAGTCTTTCACTGCCTGCCACGTCCTGGAGTGACCTCCCATGCGACCATGGATGGGGTGGCTTCGTTGCGGACCAATCAGTGGACACATTGTATGCGACAGATGTCTGTTCGGTTCCAACAGTTGGCCCACAACAGTGGCACTCCTAGAATGCAATCTCGAGCTTCGCAGTCGGCAATAACACAGCCTGAAGCTGGGAGCGAAGTGTCATCAACTCAGTTTGAATCTACACAAATCAGTCATACTCCCTATCCATTACTGTAGTACCCAGAGAAATGATGGACTAAAAAGGCACGATGAAGATTGTACAGTGAGCAACTACAGTAAACAGACACAACTATAGAGATTCACTCGACGGAAAAGTTAGAACTAGATGATTAATGTGAATTTCTTCACCTACAACCAATTGTTCGAAACCTAGCCTTCCACATCCAAGATACCAACCACTTCCGCCAGAGACCCTCCACCATCCCCACCTCTTTACTTCCTGGACCCTTACTTGTCACTGTTGATGCCACTTTGCTGTACACCAAGATCCCACATGCACCTGGTCTTGCTACTCTTGAACACTACCTTACTCAACATCCTTCAGACCTCAAGCCCAATACCTCATTCCTTATCACTCTTACCAATTACATCCTAACAAACAATTACTTTTCCTTTGAAGGAAAGGTACACAATCAAATACGTGGCACAGGTATGGGCACCCGTATGGCACCCTCCTATGCCAACCTATTTATGGGCCATCTAGAGAAAACCTTCCTAGCTTCCCAAACCCCATGTCTGGTTCAGGTTCATTGATGATATTTTCATGATTTGGATTCAGGGCCAGGACACTCTAGCCTTTTTCCTTTACAACCTTATTTCCTTCTCCCCCATCAGTTTCACTTGGTCCTTCTCAACCCAGCAAGTCACATTCCTGGATGTTAGCCTCCACCTCACTGCACTGATGGTTCCATCCACACGTCTGTCCACATAAAACCCACTAATTACCAAAAGTACCTGCTTTTTGATAGTTGCCATCCATTCCACATAAAAAAAAATCCCTCCCATTCAGCCTTGCCACCCATGGGCGACAAATTTGCAGTGATGAGAAGTCCCTTACCTGTTATGCCGGTTTCACAAAGGTCTTCACAGACACGCTACCCTCCTGACCTAGTCCACAGACAGATTTCCTGTGCCAAATCCCCACACACCACCAATCCTCCCCCAACCCCAGTAACCAGTCACATCAGTGTGTCGTCCTTGTCACTCAATACCACCCCGGACTGAAACAACTAAAGCACATACTTCATCAGGGCCTTATCTGTCATGCCCTGAAATAAGAGATGTTGTACCCAACATCCTTCTGACCCCTCCTAAAGTGGTGTTCCGTTGCCCACTCAAGCTCCACAACATCCTAGTCCATCCCTATGCTACTCCCAACCCCAACCTCTAACCACAGGGATCATATCCCCGTGGAAGACCCCAATGCAGAACCTGCCCAATCCACCCACTCAGCATTTGTTATTAAAGTTCCGTCACAGGCTTATCCTACCCATCAGAGGTCGGGCCACATGTGAAAGCAGCCATTGCACAGTGTTTTATATTGGTATGATAATGAACCAGCTGTCTGTCACGATGAATGGCCACTGCCAAACTGGCAAAAAGCAAGATGGACCACCCTGTGGCACAGCATGCTGCTGAGCCCAGCAGTCTCGATTTCAATGGCTGCTTCACTACTCGAAGCATCTGGATCCTCCCCTTCACAACCAGCTCTTCTGAACTATGCAGATGGGAGTTCTCTTCAAAACATTCTATGGCCCCGTAACCATCCTGGTATCAACCTTCACATCCTTGCACCCTATACCTAACACTTCTCCCCCTCCCCCCTTTTCCTTCCCCATCCATTATCCTGTATCTTGTGTCTTCCTTAAAACTGTATGTCACCACTTACAGTATCCCCTTAATTAATTACTTTTGATTTTCATTTTTACTTACATATTTCCCCTATTTTTCCTAATTTCCCCCTTTTTTCCTAACTTTAGTTTTTGCTGTTTTATTTCCTAACTTTTTTATTTTTTGCTTTTCTAACTTAATTTTTTGCTTTTCTTTTATTTCATAACTTAATTTTTTGCTTTTTTTTTTATTTCATAACTTAATTTTGTGGAATGTTGTTAGGAAGTTTTGTGGGATGTGGCAAGTGGAAGACATCAGCAAACCAAGGTCTGGGTGCTACCTGGGGTTCATAAAGAGGAACATTTTGTTTAGAGTAGGTTCAGTGGCATAGTTGCGAAAATGAGACACAGAGTTAATTTTGTAATTATGAAATTACAATGGATATGGATTATTCTGGATATTGTCATTTATCACATGAAGATTTTCTGTACTGTAATTTCTGAAGTTAAATTTGCTATTGAGTAACAAAGAGATTTAAATTGTGTATGCCAAGTCAATATAGTAAATACAGTGAGTGTGATCCAAAATGTATGGATGCAGTGAGAATACTCCTAATGTTTTTCCTAAATAATGTGTGTCAATGATAAACTACTAGTGACTAGTGTGTGTTACATGTGAGCCCCCTTTCTTAATGGTCTATTGAAACAAGCTTATATTAATGACACAGTACACACTTTATAATCCCCCCCCCCCAATTAATGTTTCCTGCCTGGTAGATTGTCATGTTTATTATCTCTAGTTTGGAAATAGTCAATTGGAACAGTGTTTTTGTTATTCATAATGGTGATTTGTCTAAGACCTATGTTGTATATTCTTATACTGTGTGCTTTACAAAGTAATGACATTGTTAGTAAAGATCATCTTCAATCATCATGAGTGCCTCTGTATAAAAGTTGTGTATCCTAATTATTTGTTTAAAACTTCCAGGTCTGGTAAAAAATCTGGCACTGATGGCATACATATCTGTAGGATCTCAGCCATCTCCAATATTGGAGTTCTTGGAAGAATGGAGTATGGAAAATTTAGAAGAAATTGCACCATCTGCAATTGCTGATGCCACAAAGATTTTTGTAAATGGCTGTTGGGTATGTAATAGAAATTTTTCTCAGGTGTTCATCTGCTCTACAGCACTGTTTTCATAAATAATGAAACATCAAAGACAGTATCTTTGCAGAGTGATCCAGGTATTTTCTCAGTGTGATGCATTTATGGTGTGATTCTAGGCTTACAGCCAAGTGGTAGATTCCATTGGAAAGTACGCCATTAAACCACAGTCTAGCATACACAGCCACGACACTCCTGCAGGTTTTTGTTATACACTACGAAAGCAGCGCTCCAAGCAGCTGGCAAGCTACATTTCTGAATACGATATTGGATTAGTGTGAATGGTATCGTTTATATTGATTTCAACATACTTATTACACTAGGGAATGTAAGTAGTGTCATGAAATGGGTAATAACTTAAAAATACCTCCATCCTTGACATTCTTAGGTTTCCTAAGATCCCTGACAAGGTACGAAACGATACAGTTTATTTACAATTATCTAGTAACCTACAGGCTTTTACTGGACAATTTAATGTACAATTAAAAATAGAAAAATGTCTAGAAAACATTAGAAGAACTGCCCTTTGGCAGAAAGACGTCGCTTTACTACTCCAGAGCGTTAACTTTTCTTCATTACAATTCCAGTAAAATCGGTGAGGGTGGAACATAGGTAGCAAATATAGAATGCAATAACTACAGTATTTAACAAACCAAATCAACCACCACAGCTGTAGAATAAGAAAGAAAAACACAGATGTGCCAAGAAAACGAAAAAAGCAATCAAACTGTTTCCAAAAAAGAACCACCCAATTCCACAATTGTTGCTACAGATGAACTACAAATGGCAAGAATCTTCAAGGCATTGTCTTCTTAAGCTAAAGTAATCACACTCAAGAACAACATGCATTGATATGTGTAAAAAAACCCTCTTTGTCATAGTAAGAACAGACCATAATAAAAATTCATGTTTCTCTTATGTTTATATACTACTTAATTTCAGTGGAATATGCTGAAAACGTACACATATTCGTAAGTATTGGTTCATGACAAAAGTTCTTCGTTATACAAATGAATTATTTAAGTTCGGCTGTTTTTACATTCATTTCTGTATGTCTCTTGATATGTTACTAATGCTTGTAATGCAAAAATTATACTATTTCATTAATTATGTAAACAAATAATTATAAACAAATATCACTGTTATGGCGGCTTGCCCACCACTAGGAGTGCTGGTGTCGTTGCAGCTGTCAGTTGGTACCAACTTTCACAGCAGAGAGTGTCGCGACTGTATATGTTAGACTGTGGTTACATTTTTACAATCCATCATGCAGCACACATGCTTCCATCCCCAACTTTGCCTATTATCCTCTTCCCCTCTCCTCCTCCCTCCCCCTTCCCTTCACACAGTCAGGATGCTTCTTGTGCTGCAGCGGCCAGAGATATGATGGTCATGTGTGCTTCAGTTATATCTTGGATTATGATGAAAATTCTCCTCAGAGATGATAAATATTGTTGAAACGAGATAGAATGGCTGGCCAGTACTTACCTTTGTGCTGTACTGCCGATAGTAACACAAATGAAGAAACAGAAAAAAAAGGACAAGCTTTCGGAACACAGTTCCTTCATCAGGTGGGAGAGAAGGGAAGAAGAAAGGATGGGAATAGAAGGGAAAGGTAGTTCATGACCTAGGTCGTGAACTACCTTTCCCTTCTGTTCCCATCCTTTCTTCTTCCCTTCTCTCCCACCTGATGAAGGAACTGTGTTCCGAAAGCTTGTCCTTTTTTTTTTCTCCCTTTTTTTTCTGTTTCTTCATTTATGTTACTATCGGCGGTACAGCACAAAAGTAAGTACGGGCAGCCATTCTATCTCGTTTCAGTTATATCTTGAGTTATTGTGCTTGTGTCAATTGGAACATTGTCTATTTTACATGTGTGGCTGCAGCTCAGTGATTGCCTTTACAATGAGTTGTTGTCTATCCTCTGTTACTTAAACTCTGATTAAAATTACCTTGTGATTGACAGATGGCAGTGGAAAGGAATCTCGTTGCCAGGTCCTGCCAAATGTGCTATACGCTCATGCAATCAACAGTTGTTAGTGCCCCAAAAAATAAGACATTTGTCTACTTATTATCTGTTCCTACGTCTCTGTTGCTAGTGGAGGAACAGCAGTGGAGAGAGAGAGAGAGAGAGAGAGAGAGAGAGAGAGAGAGAGCTGGTATTACATGCGGTAGTATTGAGATACCATAAGCCCACATATTGCGCACAGTGACAAGTTATCTAATATGTGGAGAAAATTCTAAGGACTGAAAGCTGTTTGATTTTTGCATCATATTATTCTAACAATGGACCCATGCATCTTAAGAGTATATCTGAATCATTTCGAATATTGTCTGTGTGCTCAAAAGAGCTGCTGTCAGTATTCAATGAAATAATATTTTTTTCATTCTTATTTGTCACTTCACATTTAGTCTCCTAGCCTTTAGTTTCAAGTCCCTCATTTGTGTTATAACATTATGCCATTATGACGACATTTGAATTTCAGCATTTAAACCAAGGTACATTTTGTTGTTCCTTACCACATTACCCTTAACTTGAGCCCATATGATTTCAAGGAGCTAAAATTACAGTTATTTGATGGCAGTTAGGACTCTGTCCTTTTGCCAGTTTATCTGCAACATACAGAAGTAATTGTGAATTTTTTCAGAGGCATGATGATAAGTAATTTTCCCTCTCTACACTCGCCTGGTTTGAGAATGATTTTTTTGTTTTGTTTTATCCAGTTGATACTGCCTTGTTTTCTAGAAGTTACTGAAAGCCTTTCAGAAATAATCCAATGATACAAGTGACTCTTTATAGCTATTTCTGAAGGTTTGCAAATGACATTTTAAATATTTGTTTTCATTGCTGCACTTCTATTTTATCAGGTGTTTAGTGATGATCTTCTTTCAGCATTTTTCCATATCTAGTCATCTGCAGTACATACAGTATTCATAAACATAATTATACAGATATTTTTGAAGGCTTAATTTACAGCAGTAGACATTTATGTTTCTTTATTACAGTATAATGTCTTGGAGCATTTTCACATTTTTGTGCTGATATTTCTTTTAGATGATTTTTGTGCACATTATTATTTGCACTTAAATTATTTTTATAGCACAATCTACTCCAGTAACATACATCTGTTTACAATGAGTATATTGAATTATGTAAGTCCAGTGATATTAGCTATATACAAAGATTGTAATATTTTATGATTGAATTTCATTGTGTGATAATTTTGCTTTTTCTTTTAGTGAATTGATAAAGTTTTCTAAATATTGTTTGTCCATCAGGTCTGTTTCAACATTAATTTTTTTTTTTTTTTTTTTTTTTTTTTTTTTTTTTTTTTGTGGCACTGTGTCTGTGTGGATGTACATTTTGAGTTGTTCTAAAAATTAAGATTCTGTTGTTTGTAGCTAATATTATAGAAATTCCATAATTCAAAATATGTACTCAATGTGAACAGATGTGTCACTGGAATAGACTGTGGATTAAAAGCAACATAAATACAAATAATAATACACACAAAAGTCATATATAAATAATTATCTGCACAAAAATTGCAAGAAAAAACATTCAGTCATTATACTATAACAAAGAAATGTAAATGTGTAGGCCTGCTGTAGCAAATTAAGCCTTCAAAACTATTGGTGTAATTACTCATGTAAATATTGTATGTATCACTAAATGACTTGAAAAATGTGAAAAGCTGAAACGAGATCATTGTCATTAAATAATACCCACTAAAATATTAGTGCATTAATAAAAATGAATAAATATTTAACATGTCATTTGCTAAAAGGGAATGGGTTTGTTACATTTTTTTAAATGTCTTTGAACAAAAGGTACATGATGATTCACAGATTGTAAATTTCCATTGCATTTTAATACTTTGATCACCAACTAAAAGCAAGGAAAAGACATAGCTTTTTACTTTCATGCTCTTACTAAATAAATTAGATCCACTGCACAAATTGTTTTAGAAGAAAATAACAAATGTTCTTCCAATATGTGTTTCAGATCTCATCCTTTACATTAAGGAATGCAGTACATTACACCTACAAACTAATTTGCTTTCGGTCAGTTTTTGTTTCGTCCCGGCTTGTAACAGTACTCTGCAATTGTAATGAAACCTTTGATTGCAGATGTAATTTCTCTGATAAAGAGCGTAAGAAATAGAAACACCCAAAACATAGGTGAATTTTATATAGTGCATTATGAAACTTTGGATATGGGGGTGGTTGTTGTAGTTGTGGTCTTCAGTCCACAGACTGGTTTGATGCAGCTCTCCACGATGCCCTGTCCTACGTCACGGTCTGCACGGCCATTACGGTCGGGGGTTTGAATCCCCCTTCCGGCATGGATATTGTGTCGTCCTTAGTGTTAGCTAGTTCATAAGTAGTTTGTAAGTTTAGGGACTGATGACCCCCATAAGCTATACAAACATCTAAACAACCCTGTCCTGTGCAAGTCTCTTCATATGAGAATTAGTTCATCAACCTACATCCTTTTGAATCTGCTTACTGTATTCGTCCCTCAGTCTCCCTCTACGATTTTTACCCCACACACTTCCCTCTAATGCTAAGTTGACAATTCCTTGATATCTCAGAATGTGTCCCACAAATCTATCCCATCTCTTAGTTAGGATATGCCAGAAACTCCTTTTCTCTCCAATTCAGATAAGCACCTTTTCAGTAGTTATGTGATCTACCCATCAAATTTTCATCATTCATCTGTAACACCACATTTCAAAAGCTACTATAATATTTTTGTCTGAACTCCTTATCGTCCGTTTCACTCACATACAGTGCTACACTCAAGACAAATGCTTTCAGAAAGGACTTGCTAACATTTAATTTAATATTGGATGTCAACAAATTTCACTTCTTCAGAAACACTTTTCATCCAATAGCTATTCTGCATTTTATGTCTTCTTTACTTTGGCCATCAGAAGTTACCTTGCTACCCAATAACAAAACTCATCTACTACTTTCATTCTCTCATTACCTAATCTAATCCCTTCAGCATCGCCTGACTTTCTGATGCTACATTCCATTATCCTTGTTTTACTCTTGTTGATGTTCATCTTATACCCTTTTCTCAAGACACTGTCCGTTCCATTCAATTGCTCTTCTTGATCCTTTGCAGTCTCTGACAGAATTACTATGTCTTTGGCAAACTGCAAAGTTTTTATTTCTTCTCCCTGAAATTTAACTCCCTCTCCAAATTTCCCCTTGCATTCCTTCACTGCTTGCTCAATGTACAGATTGAACATTATTTGGGAAAGGCTACAACCCAGTCTTACTCCCTTCCCAACCTCTGCGACCCTTTCATGCCCTTCGACTCTAATAACTACTGTCTGGTTTTTGTAGAAATTGAATATAACTCTTTGCTCCCTATATTTTATCATTGTTACCTTCAGGATTTGAAAGAATTTATTCCAGTTGACATAGTCAAAAGCAGTAAAAATAACAGCCAACCAGTTGCAAATTAAAGTTTAATAAACTTTACTGTTGTTTCAGTTGATATAAATCGGTATTCTTCAGAAGATACATGGACCTATAGTGAATAAGAAAGTAACAATCAAGCTATGTACAACTGTATTAAAACCATAGATTGTTTATCTGCAAAATTACAACAAATTTTAGTCTATAGGAAACAAGTACTTACATTACATTGTTACCGTGGAAAAGTTACATGCGTTGATCTTTGTACACATAATGTAGCCCTTTAGACAAAGGCACGTCAAACATATAAAATAACATGTGCTGTGTAACAGATTGTATGGTGTGCTAACCGCCGACTGACTGTTTTGAGCAAGACGTGGACACCAGGTAAACATGACACATGGCGCATGCAATTAGTGACAATGATACAGTGTCAGTAGTCAATGCATGTTAATAACAAGTTACAAAATAAGAAACCCACAGGCGGAACATTTTCTTCATGACTGGCTCTCCTAACGACATCAGCAGTTCAGACGGAATATTATCTACTCCACGGGCCTTGTTTCGACTTGGGTCCTTCAGCGTTCTGTCTAATTCTTCTCGCAGTATCATGTTTCCTATCTCATCTTCCTCCACTTCGTTTTCCATTTCAAGAATAATGCCTTCAAGTTTATTTCCTTTGTATAGACCCTCTATATATTCCTTCCACAGTTCAGCTTTCCCCCTCTTTGCTTAGTACTGGTTTTCCGTCAGAGTTCTTGATATTCATACAGCTGTTTTTCTTGTCTTTTATTTTCCTGTAGGCAGTATCTATCTTTCCCCTAGTTATGCATTCTTCTACGGTTCTGCATTTGTTCTCTTGCCACTCCTGCTTAGCCAGTCTGCACTTCCTTTCAATCTCATTTTCAGACGTTTGTACTCCCTTTATCCTCTTTCACTTGCTGAATTTTTATATTTTCTCCTCCCATCAATTAAGTTCAGTACATCCAGTGTTATCCAGGGATTTCTATTAGGCCTTGTCCTTCTGTCGATATGATCCTCTGTTGCCTTCACTACCCTATCCCTCAGAGCTATCCATTCTTCTTCTTTTGTATTACTTTCCCCTGTTTCAGCCAATCCTTGCATAATGCTCTCTTTGAAACCCTCATCCAGCTCTGGTTCCTTCGGTTTGTCCAGGTTCCATCTCCTGATTTTTCGACCTTCCTGCAGTCCCTTAAGTTTTAACCTACAGTTCATTACCAATAAGTTATGGTCAGAGTCAATATCTGCCTCTGGGTATATCTTACAGTTTAAAACCTGGTTACTAAATCTAATTCTTACCATTATAAAGTCAATCTGGTACTGTCCAGTGTCTCCTGGTCTCTTCCTTCTTTCATGATGTTTAAACCAAGTATTGGTGATCATTAAATTGTGCTCTGCACAAAATTCAACCAAGTGATCTCTCTTTATTTTTCCCAGTCCATATTCACCTACAACATTTCTTTCTCTTCCTTTTCGTACTACAGAGTTCCAGTTCCCCATCACAATCAAGTTTTCATCACCCTTAATTTTCTGAATAATTTCTTCAGTGCTGGTTTTGTGTCTGTCTCTGCTACGATAATGCTTTCACTATGCTGCTCATAGTAACTTACCCACATTCCTATTTTCATATTCATTATCAAACCTACACCTTTGTTACCACCAACTGATTTCATGTTTATAACCCTGACCAGAAATCCTGTTCATTGTGCCACCGAACTTCACTGATCCCTACCATATCTAACTTTAACATATCCATTTCTCTTTTCAAATTTTCTAACTTACCTATGCGATTAAGGGTTAGAAAATTCCATGCTCCTATCCATAGAATGCTTGTTTTGTTTTTGTTGATGACATCCTCCTGAGTAGTCCTCGCCTGGAGATCCGAATGGGGGGCTATTTTATGTCCGGAATATTTTACCCAAGCAGACGACATCATCATATATTCATACAGTAGAGCTGCATGTCCTTGGAAAAAGTAACAACTGTAGTTTCCCCTTGCTTTCAGCTGTTCACAGTAACTGCAAAGCAAATCCATGTTAGTTGATGTTACAAGGCCAGATCAGTCAATCATCCAGACTGTTGCCCCTGTAACTACTGAAAATGCTGCTACACCTCTTCAGGAACCACACATTTGTCTGGTCTCTCCACAGGTACCCCTCCCCTGTGGCTGCACCTACGGTACAGCTATCTTTATCGTAGAGGCATGCAAGCTACCCCACCTCGCCCCCTCATGGGGGCGGGGATATGGGGTACAGCTACATAATGCTAGTATGTAAATGTTGAAACTTCCTGGCAGATTAAAATTGCGTGCCGGAACCGGGACTCGAACCTGGGACCTTTGCCTTTCGCGGGCAAGCGCTCTACCACTGAGCTACCCCGACACGACTCACGATGCCGCCTCACAACTTTACTTCCGCCAGTACCTTGCCTCCTACTTTCCAAACTAATGGCTACATTTCATGTGCACTAACATAAACCATTGAATGCAAGTAGACTTACTAAGCTTTTTTTCTGTGTAAGAATTCCACATGAACTGCTGTAAATTTCTTGATTTAAAGCAAAAAACATTTATGCGTGTTGGAAAAAAAAAAGTATGATGTGAGCCTAAAAGATGTGAAAGGTTTGAGGCTTACGACCAAATATTTTCTCTATCACCACCTTCTAAAGATTGCGAATCAGACATTATCCTTGTCAAAATATTTGTTGAGAAGGTAAAATGTTTACTGAAGTTTACTTCAGCAGAACAGATAATTTTGCCTTACTTGCACAAAATATGTTTAAACTAGTATAATAGAAGATGCAGAAACCCCTAGATACTTAATGCACCTTTCTCCCTCCTTCTGCTCTGTGGACTGCATTCTCTTCCCTCCAAGCAGTTACACTGCGTAACATGACAAGTCTAACGCCAGTAGAGCAGGCAAAACATGGAGCACGAGAAATAGCTGTGATTGACTGAGGCCCTACCTCATAGTTTACTAAAATATGAATCACAAAGTAATTTTAATTGGCATATAATCTTCTTAACAGAATTAAATCTGATATAGCTTTGAGTTTTTGTCATTAATATTGTGAACAGAGTCTTGTTGATAGTATTTTATACTGCTGATTTATTTGTTTAGGTTGGCATTCATCGTGACCCTGAACAGTTAATGGCAACACTGAGGAAACTGCGACGACAGATGGATATTATTGTGAGTGAAGTTTCTATGATCCGTGATATCCGTGACCGAGAAATACGAATTTATACAGATGCAGGACGAATTTGTAGACCTTTGCTCATTGTTGAAAATGGCAGTTTACTCCTTAAGAAGAGACACATTGATAGATTAAAAGAGCGCGACTATGACAACTATGGGTAAGTCTTGCATCATTTCTGTTAAAACTATTATGATCAGTTATTTTATTCATAACTTAATATTCAATATAAACTTAGTTCAGCAGACCATTAAGAAAGGGGAGCTGAAATGTAACTATCTCGGGGCGTGTGATGGGTTATACAAAACAATATCTCATAGACAGGATCATATTCAAGGTATGCAATGCCCCTATGCAGTAATTTATTTTGTCCCCCCCCCCCTTTGCCACTGGCAGCTGCGATTTAAAGAAAAATAAAATAAGTAAATAAACACCTCTCTGGATATGCCACTGCTGTCAATGCAACAACCTGAATTTTAAAATTAATTGCTGTAATCAAAACTCTGAATAATGATGACTGAATTGACGTTAAAATAATGTATTAAAAAAATTTTGCCGGCCTGTGCAGCTGCACATGTTGCACCTGCCTAAACATGGCCCTGCTCATAGGCCATTTTCATTTTGGTTACGTAGACAGATATTCATCAGCAAACGTAAGTAGAAGCACCTGTTTCTTTGAAAATCATGAAATTTTTAAAATTTTCACTGTAAATGTGAAACTGTTTACATTCACGCAAAATCATGAATTGTTTCAAATTATTTAATTCGAATTTAGGAGCAAAAATTCGATTGGAGTTCATGAAAATGAGATCTGAATATTGATGATAATCAGTTCTACACCATTCCAATAAATATTGGTATCTTATGTTGCGTAGAGTATATTTTTAGTTTCTAAGCAGTCATTAAAAAATATTCCTCACATTTTTTGTTATGGCAGCATACTGCTGGTTGGAAATTGTTGCTTATCTCCCATGCATTCAGTCTGCTGATTTGATTTGTGCTGCAGTTTATTACAGTAATATGGTAGTGTATTTTCAATCAATACAGTGAATTTTTATTAAAAGAATTTTGTGTGTTTGATAAAACTAGAACAAAAACAGTCTCCCTGACATCAATGTAGTGGCAAAACAAGTGAAAAATGATAGGGAACATTTAATTTTATCAACAACTTGAGCTTTCTTCAAGGCTAACATTCTGTTGGAGAAAAATTTGATCATCCAAAACTGAGAAACTGTGAACAAATACCTACCACATTTGTGTAATGGAAATTATTGGATCAATTTTTTGTAGTTTCATTGATAAAAAAGCAGATGTGGTTTTATGCAAGTAATTGTTCAAGGACTGAAGATAATTATTTCATGCTTACCTAAAACCCACCTCCTGCCCCAAAACTATTGCCACTTTTACAGCAAGAAGTTTTCGGGAGATGTTTCGAAGTGGTAAAACACTATTTACTGTGGGGCTATGCACCATCAGCATATTGTCGCCTTGTTCCAGTTTGAAGCACTGCAACATTTTTTAATAATATCACATTATGCAACACAGTCCAATATGTGGTTTGCACTCTGTGCTTTATTTATTATTCTAATGTTAGGCATGGCAAAATATAGAGTAGTGAGTTGAAACCAATGAACATTGGTGAAAACTGAGGTTAAATTTAGCTAAATTATTGACAAAATGAAATTAAAAAAAATAAAAAATAAAAAACACATACCGCATTAGCTCTTTACAAATGACAAAAGGAGGCAAAAATTTTCACCACAGACAAGTGCCTTTAAATATAAGATTTTGAAAGAGTGATGTTGGTATTTTATAGTTCAGTTAGACTGTTTACATGTGTGATTTTTAGTTTTGAGTCACACTGCTGTCTTAGTTTGCTTGCCAGTAGTATCTGACCTATTATTAATGGTTGGTATTATTGCTCTTGAACTGATTTTCTTTTCTGGTAGAAAGAAACTGTATAATCATGTATAACTGTACTCTGCACTCCATCCTGAAGTGCAAGTCGGGTGGTACTCTACTTTGTATTAGATTTCTTCGCAGTTTTGTTTTTTATTGGACATGGGTAAAATGACTGCTTAAATGCTTCTGCAAACACAATAATTAGTCTGTTGCTGTCTTTGTTTTCCATATGAGAGCAAACTGTATGGACTGTAGTATAGTTCTAGATTTCTCTTGTAATATAGGTTCTTGAAATTTTGTGAGTAGACTTGATGAAAGTTGACACCTATCTGCAAGTCTCTGCCAGTTCAGATTTTTCAGTATTTCTAGAGTTTGATTCAGACAGACGTGACCATTTGTGTTGCCCTTCTGTGTGGGGGTCATTCATCTCCAGGTAGATCATGCTTTTCCACCAGATTTTTTCACAGATGCTCCATTTAAAATAAAACAAGCCATGTAAAATTTGTGCTAAAGGTACAAAATTTTATAGTTTCATGATGCTTTCAGTAGGAGGTCACAATGGTTTCTGTGAGCCACTTTTTTAATTGTACCAAATTTAAGACTGCTTAATATTGAAAGTAGTGGGCCACAGAAGATACTTTTGTCAGGTGAACAGCTTATTATGTGGCATATTCTTCATGTTGTAAGGAAATGTCATACTTTCTCTACAGAACTTTCATTTAATTTTTATCTTCAACATATTCTAAGAAGTGAACAATAGTGGCTTTACTGATGCCAATGATTTTATATTTCCTTGTAGGCTGTTGTAAATATGATACCTACCTTAGGTTGCTTCTTCAGATAGGTATTGGATTGATTCTCACCCAGTCTCTGAAAACCCACATCCTTTCTTTTTCCCTCTCCTTCCATGCTTATTTTCTGAAGAACTAGCCCAGGGTTGCGAAAGCTCAGCATTTGTGTGTTTTATTTGTTTCTATCTACTTACCTGTGCTCTTTCTCCAGGTAAGTAAACCACATCTACTTTATATATATTTTTTCCTACCAGGCATATATAGGAAGAATGCCTGGTAGGAAAAATATATTTAATTCACATCTACGACCATTTCTCTGGGCTACTCACCTTAAAGACATTATTCTGAACTGCAAAGATTTTTTTGTCATTATGTTGTATCTGTTTGCAGCTCAGCCTGTTATCTTCATAGTAAGTAGCAATTTATCATTTCCATAGTACTGGTGCTATTCCAACCTGATTTCCCTTTGTGTTTTTAGTTTTCTTTTCTTTGTTGTATGTATAATCTTTTAAATTTTTTGAAAGATATCATTTGGTTAGTAGAAGGCTAACCATATCTCTGACAATATAATGACAACAGTTTACAATTTTTCAGGTAAGGAAATTTATTTCAAAGCCTTTCAGCAAGATATCTGCCGTAAGTCCAAGGCTTCTCTTCTCTAGCTTTAGTTTGTCACCTCGTGTGGCAGGCGGAACACTGTAGCTGATGTTTCATATCCTGAACTTTCCTACAGTCGCATTTGTCGTCTCATTCAGCTTTGAAACCTCATTTGATTTGACTTGTTTTGACTGGTGTTGTGCCTGTTCTGATGTAGTTCAGTATTCTACAAATCTTCCAGCTTGATGTCCTGCTGCTGGTCATTTTTCGTGAGGCCTAATCTTTTGGTGGTGGGAGGGGGGGGGGGGCCTCATTCAGCTCACTAATGAGAAATCTCTTGTGAAATTTAAGTTGGCTATGTCCTGATGAAGAACCATGCAGGAGTAGCACTAGTCGGGAGTCTGTTTAAATTTTTTGTGTTCACGCACAGTTCTTCAGGATTCAGGAGATAAGAATCCAGCTGCTTTTTATATTTTCCTATGTGGTGTTGCTTTCATGCATCCTGTTAGCCTATAGTGACTTATTTGGCATATGAGGATTGGGAGCATACAGGGCATGCATATACTGCCATGGAAAACCAGAGTGTTTGTTATACAGTCCGTCTGCCTCCCCATTTACTATTTGTCAGTTTTCTTAAGGTATTGTTCTTGGCAGCTGGCACCAACTTTTTGGCAGGTCTTTTCATGGTGATATTTGTACATTAGTGATCTATCCAGCACAACATCCAAGGATGTTTGTCTGTCTTTGTGTTCAGCTCGCTGTCATTCCATGAGACGTTCAGCTTCCTGGTTACCTGTTTTGAGTGAATATGAAAAGCGCTAACCTGTGTCTTTGGTGAATTTGGTTTGAGGGAGTACTCTTTCAGCTTCTTCTACCACCCAGCATTACATAGAATTGTCTGTTTTGTAGGAGATATTCAGTGATTTTTTTTTTTTTTTGTGAGCTGATTATTCTTGAATGTCCTGTAGAGTTTTTCCATGAGCATTTTATGGTTGATGGAGTCATATGCCAGACTTAAGTACACCAAAGCACACCTCTTACTTGTTTTTCAAAACATTTCTCTGTTTTCTGTGAGGGCTGGGATATGACTGATGCATGATTTTCCAGGTCTGAAATGATGCCTGTTGGGATGAGCTTTTGGTCTACAATATTTGCTCTGTGGTTTAAAATCATACTTTCGTAGAGTTTGTACAAATGACTGAGGAGTGCTATTGGGTAGCTGTTTTTCAGTTGGCCTGTGTAGTTCCCAGGTTATTGTAGTGCCGCTATGTTTGATTTCCTCCACATATTTGGGACCTTACATGTTTTAGGCAATGATTAAAGAGCTATAAAATTCATTGTTTGGCACCAGGTCCTAGCTGTTTCATTTGTTCCACACACACATATATCAGTGATGTCTACTGTTTTCCCATGTTTCAATGTTCATTCCATGATTAAGTTATTTTATGGTAAATGGTATTTCACATGCTTGATTCTTGACTGTAAATTCTGCTGATTTTTATTTTCTGGCATTTCTTGTTGGGTTTTCCATTTAGAAGTGGATGGGCAATTTGATTGGGTGTTACTGAAGTGCATTGTTTGATGCTCCCAGAATCATAATTAAGAGTTTTGATTAAGTTCCACATGACTGTGCTGCTGAGGATAATATCCATTCTTTCCAGGTTTTCCACCCATTTACTTTGTCTTGACTCACTAATCATTTCCATTATTCTCCACATTGGACTACTTCTTCACTGAGGGGATCCTGTTTGTAAAGTGGTTTTGTACTTCCTCAGAATGTTCTTTGATTTGTAAGAGACCTGGAATGAAATGCTCTCTACAGCCTTGGGGTAAGGACAGTATTGGGGAAGACAGATGATCAACTTTGTTTTTTTGGGAGAATTTTGGTAAGATGTGATTCATCTGTAAAGGAGACACCATATAAAATGCTTGTAAGACCCCATCTTGAGTATTGCTCAAGTGTTTGGCATCCCCACCAAATTGGTTTAAAGGAAGACAGAAGCAATTCAGAGGTGGAGAGCAAGGTTTGTTACTGAGATGCTTTGGTAACTCAAATGGGAGTTGCAGGAGGAAAGGAGGTGATCTTTCCGAGAAACACTGTTGAAGAAATTTAGAAGGCTGGAATTTGAAGCAGACTACAGAACGATTCTACTGCCGCTAACTTCACTTCGCATAGAGACCACAAGGATAAGATCAGAGAGATTAGGGCTCGTAAAGACGCAACAAGTATTCTCCCCCCCCCCCCCCTTTTCTCTTCCCCGAATGACAGAAATTTAAAACATGCATGTCATTATAATAAAACGAGAAGATACATCAATAAAATCCAGAAGAGTAAGATCGGGCATATTTAGAGGTGAGACATACCTTGTAATGTCAATGCAGCGGTGATACAGTATTGGTTAATGCATATCACAAAATATTTGTATAAAACCACAGGCAAGTGTAAAAGAATATACAACAGTGTCTACAATGTATCAGTCATAAAATATTAAATAGTACTTAAAACACACACATCTGTATAAAAAGACAGTCAACTGTAAAAGAATACATGATAGTAGTCACAGTGCAGCACTTACGAAATACAGATATGGCTGCAACAACACAATAGGTCAGCCAACACAGCACAAGGTTGTAAAAGAATATACAACAGTAATTACAGTGTAGCAGTCATACAATACTGGTGGTGCATAAAACAAAAATATCTGTATAAAACAACTATCAATGTAGTGATCAACAATGCCGGTTTGTGCATACCATAAAAAGATCTATATAAAACAGTTAATTATAGAAGTATAGAATAGTAGTTACAATGCACTTGTAATACAATATTTGTTTCTGCATATCACATAATATCTGTATAAAACTCCAGTCAATTATAAAAGAATATACAACAGTGTCTACAATGTATCAGTCATACAGTACTGGATAGTACATAAAACACAAACGTCTGTATAGAAAGACAGTCAATTATAAATTATTGTGACTACAAAAAGAATACATGACAGTAGCCACAATGCAGCAGTCACGAAGCATAGACATGGCCGCAACACCACAATAGGTCAACCAACACAGCACAACGTTTTGATTATGGATCAGACCAAATGCTTTTAAAGGAGAAACAGCTGAAGGTTTAGGTAGGAAACTGCTCCAGGTCTAGGTTTTAGATATGATGTTTAGTGTTTAGGTTGGAGATGTGACTTAATGTGTGGGTTTTGGATATGAAACTGAGCGTTCGGGTTGAGGATGTGATATACCATGAAGTATGTGATATGGTATTCAAGGTTGAGGAGGAAGTGTGGTATGATGTTCAGATATTAGATAGAACTTTAAAGATTTTGGGTGGCAATGTGGAATATCAATAGGTGATTGTTAAACACAGTGTCTAGGTTTTAGGGTGGCAAAGTAGTACACAGTCTGTGATTGTTATACACAGTGACTAGGTTAAAGATATAAGGTAAAACATAATAATATAGTGAGGACAGTTTACAACTCACCGCAAAGACGTGGCGACGAGCTGCGACAAGCACATACAAAAGACACACGCATACAACACATTCAGCTATCGGCCATGGCCTTCTTCAGAAAATAGAGCACTTGTGCAATCACACAGGCACACAACACAGTCATACAACCATCACCTCCGACTGCCGCACTTCGAAATCATACTTTCGTAGAGTTTGTACAAATGACTGAGGAGTGCTATTGGGTAGCTGTTTTTCAGTTGGCCTGTGTAGTTCCCAGGTTATTGTAGTGCCGCTATGTTTGATTTCCTCCACATATTTGGGACCTTACATGTTTTAGGCAATGATTAAAGAGCTGTAAAATTCATTGTTTGGCACCAGGTCCTAGCTGTTTCATTTGTTCCACACACATATATCAGTGATGTCTACTGTTTTCCCATGTTTCAAAATGTTCATTTCGAAGTGCGGCAGTCGGAGGTGATGGTTGTATGACTGTGTTGTGTGCCTGTGTGATTGCGTAAGTGCTCTATTTTCTGAAGAAGGCCATGGCCGATAGCTGAATGTGTTGTATGTGTGTGTCTTTTGTATGTGCCTGTCACAGCTCGTCGCCACGTCTTTGCGGTGAGTTGTAAACTGTCCTCACTATATTATTAATTCCAACCTGGACTTTCCATTATTAAGGTAAAACATAGTAAAAGTAAATGAAATGCTACATATAATTTTTCAATGTTAACTATACACTCTAAAAAAGACTGAGATTTATTATCGTAAGGAGACGTTGATACGCTGGAAGGATATGACTATTGCTTAAATGTATATTAGGCAACAGAATAAGGGTAAATTGTTAGGAGTAAATATTCTTTATTGTAGATTATCAGAGGTGGTAAAAACATTTTTTTGACAAAAAATCAAGCTGGTCATTGAGTATTTTATCTGGGGCTGTTTTGTTGCTACTATAAATATGTATATTTTCTAGTAAGTCTAGTTTTCTTCCTTTTACTGTTTTGTTTAATATTTTCATATTATGCTCAATAATATTGACATTATGCTTTGCATCTTTTAAATGTGTGCCAAAAGCAAGAATCTGTAGTTTGGTCCACAGAATTTCAATTTTTTCTCTCACTACCTTAGCTATTTTTGTGGAGCAAGGCATTTTTATTTTTGCATAGTTGACACAACAATGGCTTCAAGACACTTTTTGTTAAATGTTATATGTAATCTATTTTTTGTTATTTCCTTTTGAATAGTTACCACTTTATTGAAAGCTCCTACTGCCTGGCTGGGCAACATGTTGAGTCGGTTTATGTTCTAGGAGGCGATCCAATTATGATATTGTAGAAAGATATAAAAAAGCCAAAATCGGTGATCATCAATTTTAAGACAACTAGTTTCACTGAACTATGTCAGCATCATCTGGTCCAATAAAATCATTTTACAAGGCGATAATCTGTTAAAAAGGAATGACGGAAATTTAAAACATGCATGTCATTATAATAAAACAAGAAAATACATAAATTAAATCCATCACCAAAGCTTTTCATTTACTTTTACTATGTTTCACCTTAGATCTTTAACCTATTCACTGTGTATAACAATCACATAGACTGTGTACTACTGTACCACCCTAAAACCAAGACACTGTGTTTAACAATCACCTATTGATATTCCACATTGCCACCCAAAATCTTTAAAGTTCTATCTAATATCGGAACATTACACCACACTTCCTCCTCAACCTTGAATACCATATCACATACTTCATGGTATATCACATCCTCAACTCGAACACTCAGTTTCATATCCAAAATCCACACATTAAGTCACATCTCCAACCTAAACATTAAACATCATATCTAAAACCTAGACCTGGAGCAGTTTCCTGCCTAAATCTTCAGCTGTTTCCACTTTAAAAGCATTTGGTCTGATCCATAATCAAAACGTTGTGCTGTGTTGGTTGACCTATTGTGGTGTTGCTGCCATGTCTATGCTTCGTGACTGCTGCATTGTGGCTACTGTCATGTATTCTTTTATAATTGACTGTCTTTTTATACAGATGTTTGTGTTTTATATACTATCCAGTATTGTATGACTGATATATTGTAGACACTGTTGTATATTCTTTTATAATTGATTGGAGTTTTATACAGATATTATGTGATATGCAGAAACCAATATTGTATTACCGGTACATTGTAACTACTGTTCTATACTTCTATAATTAACTGTTGTTTTATGTAGATCTTTTTATGGTATGTACAAACCAGCATTGTTGATCACTACATTGATAGTTGTTTTATACAGATATTTTTGTTTTATTCACGACCAGTATTGTATGACTGCTACACTGTAATTACTGTTGTATATTCTTTTACAACCTTGTGCTGTGTTGGCTGACCTATTGTGTTGTTGCAGTCATATCTATATTTCGTAAGTGCTGCACTGTGACTACTATCGTGTATTCTTTTATAGTTGACTGTCTTTTTATACAGATGTGTGTGTTTTAAGTACTATTTAATATTTTATGACTGATACATTGTAGACACTGTTGTATATTCTTTTACACTTGCCTGTGGTTTTATACAAATATTTTGTGATATGCATTAACCAATACTGTATCACCGCTGCATTGTGGCCACTGTTGTATACTACTTAATCGACAGACGTTTTATACAGATATTCTTATGGTATGCACAAACCAATATTGTATGACCGCTACATTGTAACTGTGTTATTTTTTCGTTTATAACTGACTGTCAGTTTATACAAATATTTTTGTGGTATGCACAAACTTAATTACGCCATCAACGATTTTTTTCAAATGACTTCAAATTATTTTTATAATCTGTACAACACATTTTTAACCTCATTGTGGTTTTAATATTACATTGGTGTGTGCTGCCATCTGGCGTCATATTCTTTTATCCTTGACTTGCATCATGTATCAGTTTGCTATTGTCACTCACTGTGATAATTATGTATTATTATAATGACATAGTGCACCTATGCACTGTAAATTATGTTATATAACAACTGATTGACGTTACAAGGTATGTCTCATCTCTAAATATGTCCAATCTTACTCTTATGGATTTAATTGATGTATCTTCTCTTCTTATTATAATGACGTGCATGTTTTAAATTTGTCATTCCTTTTTAACAGATTATGGCCTTCTAAAATGATTTTATTGGACCAGATGATGCTGACATAGTTCAGCGAAACCGGTCATCTTAAATAAAAATCGATGATCATCGATCTTGGTTTTTGTATATCTTTCTACAATATCATAATTGGATCGCCTCCTTGAACATAAACCAACTCAAGTTAACTGGTACTGAGTACCCTCCACCATGCACCTGTGGGGCGATTGTGGAGTATGTATGTAGGTGTATGTGTCTTCGAGAAATACTGTGAAGGATCTCTATGAAAGTTTGATAATTTTCTGGTAGTTGGTGGAGGTTTTTCATTTCTGCTTTCAGTTCCACAGCATATCTCTGACATTTAGCTTTTTAAAGTTGAAGTATATGCAGAATGGTGCTTTTGTTGTTCTCAGAGCAGTGTATATTTGGATCATGATAGGTCAGTATTGTGTTTTAGAAAGAGGTGCCTATGTAGTTTTTAAGCATCGATCTTCCATGTTTGTGCTTACAAAACAGATATCAGGATTGGATTCATGCTTCCAGATCTTGCTGCTGAACGAGCATGGTGGCTTGGGGTCAAGGATCAGGGATAAGTTATTTCCACCCACCACTCTAGTTTATGACCACTGTTATCTGTATGTTTGTAACCCCGTGATGTGCTGTGGCAGTTGAAGTCTTCCAAAATGAACTTTTTTTTTCTGTTTGTTGAAGTTTGGCAGCAAAATCAGGCTGAACTTCTTTCCAGCTGGCTTGTATACTGAGGTTACAATGAAGGAGCTGCACTCAAGGCAGTAGTTCTACATTACTGCTTTTAGTTCAGTTAGTTGATGTTATGGCTATATCAAATTTTGTGAAGATGGCACTGCCATATTTAGGATGTGGATTTAGTTCCTTCTATTTCTGGTCTTATTGTCTCTTCTTTAATGTCTGTTTCTTGTATACACACAAAGGTTCCAATCATTACGATTTAATCGTAATTGTTATGAAAATTGTTTAAAAGTACGGGTTTACAATTGGAGTGATTCAGATTCCAATTTTCAGGTTTAAATAACAAATCAGTCATTTGTATTCAGTCGGAAGAAGTTGTTTCCCTTTGATTTCGATTCTGTTATGTCATCGACAAAAATAAAGTGTTTACGAGCAGCATCTTCGAGCATGGTCGTGTAGAAATCACCGGTATTTACAGTAACTTCTACGAACTCGAAATCTACGTAATACGGCAGAAGGGACGAATCCACAAAGGTGCGTCATTTTGAAATCTAGCATCAGCCAACTTGACTTGAACCTTTCATGTTCTATATATCTCTGGAAATAACCAAATCTAATAAGTTTGGTTCTGAGGAAGAAAACAATCAGTTTTGCTTCACCCCTCACCACCCATACACATTCCTGCTCTACACATCAGAATGATGTAAGTAATACACTGCCCATATATAATCTGCAATCTTACAAAACTGGATTCACAATTTTGATCTTTTGTATTCACTTATTCTCCTTGGAACCCTTCAAACACCCCCCCCCCCCCCCCCCGCTCCCTCGCCTCCCTTCCCGCTCATACATATTACGTCATATTACCATTTGCCATATTCAAAATGGTTTCCCATTTATGTGTGTGGCAGAGTTGTGATGGGATTTGTTGTTTGTTTTTTGTGATACCCTCTATATTTAGGCTTGCAATTGTCAGAGTTGGCTCTGAAAAGTGCCCATTTTTGCTTTTCTGGTGTTGGAATGATTGGCCATTGCCTTTTGTTGTAACGGTTCTGGGGTACGCCAGCATTATCTGACAGATGTTTCAGGGTCTCTTATTTCAGGTAGGGCTGGAGACTACTTCCTTGCCCACCTCTCACACAGAAAACTTAAGACTTAAGTTTTCGGTCATTAGCCTTTGTCGGGATAGGGGATCACAATTCACACGGGCACACTTCAGACATCCAACCGGTTGCTGCCTGGCCAGAGATGATGATTGTTTCTGGTCTTTTTTTCTGACGAAAGCTAATGTCTAAAAGCTTAAGTTTAGTGTGTATGAATGTTCTTTTTCTTTTCCTAATGCCCCTTCCCCTCTTGTGCTTGTCGCAGCTTGCTGTATGTCTTTTTGTTTAGTTGTAAACTACCCTCATTATATTGTTGAAGTCCAGACTGGACTGTCCATTGTTAAACATCCATCTGAATATATAAATGTGGGTAAATATCCTTAAATTTTCAAGACTTGCACATTTTACTGCTATTTATTTTTAATCCCACTGTATGAAATTTGGTGTTAGCATTATATATGAAACTTTGTTTTAGAAATTCTATTTAACTTTAAATAGGTGGCAGATGCTTGTTGCTGAGGGCGTGGTTGAATACATTGATACACTTGAAGAGGAAACAGTTATGATTGCTATGTCACTAGATGACTTGCGTCATGATAAATCCTATGCCTACTGTTCTACACACACACATTGTGAAATCCATCCAGCAATGATTCTTGGTGTATGTGCTTCCATCATCCCATTCCCTGACCACAACCAGAGCCCTAGGAACACATACCAGGTGAGTAACAGGAATATATTTAATTTAAAATGTGTTAAAATTTCAACATGTGTGAATAGATTGAAAGTATGAGTAATGCACACAGATAAAATTAATTTTACCATTTAATGTATCTTGATACTGACATCAAAATTGGGGAACTGAAAGTATTTTAAGTAATGTGTTCAACTTTCGTTAACTAATTAGTGTGCCATGTGATTATGAAAAATTGGGTTTTATGTTTATGCTTGTTATTGAATACACTTTGTAATATTGTTCTTTTGGTTCAAGCTCCTTCCCTAAAGTGTAATGTACCTGCTAATAACTGATAACTTCCATAAGCTGAAGATAAATAAATGTCACTTTCATGTAGCAAGGTTACAATTACAGAATTATTAAGTTCACCACATTACTAGAGTGTCATAGGTTGGGTGTATCGTGTAGAAACTGCTTCACTTGTAAATTTCTTCAAATGCCTGAAATTTTGGTTAAGTTTGTGTGCTGGGTGATATCTTACAGAACTACATAACTTGATGTGAACTGAAAACACAAGTCACACTTTTCATAAAACTGTATTCAACAAAACATTACTTTGTTGGTATTAAACCACATACTGACATAGTAACTGCCCACAGTCAGCCTTAATAATGATGCCCCGAGTCTCTAAGCTTGGCTTCTTATCTACTATTTTGACATGTAGTCAACAATACAAACTATTTTTAGAAACAGGAAGTTGTACATTTATCATGAACAATGGATTTGTTACAAGATATACTTCATATTGGTAAGCAGAGCATGAAATGTTTGTTCTTTTAAATATGATCGTCTTGAGAATAATTGCTACAGTTAAGCAATTATGGTATTATATACGTAAAAAATAGATGAAGTCCACTTACCAGGCGAAGGAGCACAGGCAGTGATAGCAACAAATAAACACACACACACACACACACACACACACACACACACACACACACACACAAAGGAAATGATGAGGGTTTTAAGGGAGTGGATAAGGAGTCATTCCAATCCCGGGACAGGAAAGACTTACCTTGGGGGGAAAAAAGGAGGGTAAACAAATACACACAAACCCACACATTTACACACTCGTATATGAACAATGGAATTCATAAAGAAGTTAATAATGTGAAAATTTTTATTATGAATACAATTCCTAACATCTACAGAGCTATGTTTTAGCAAGCTTTAACTCTTGACAGTCTTTACAGTTCTTTAGATATTATGGTTTTCAAGGAGTGCTTAAATGCTGATCGTGTGGCCATGTCGGTTTCAGATTAAGTCTTCTGAATTCATAAAATAAATTATTGCCAGTATCACATTAATTCATCAGATGGCATTTTAAGTCCATGTACTGAGTTTGATGTAAATCTAATATAATTTAATATGTTTTCTATTACCTATTATTGCTACATGTGCTCACTTTATATTCCAGAATACAGTTTTGATATGCAATAACTTTGCTTCCTACCAATGGATGAACTTTAACAGAGCAGAAACCAGTTATCTGATATATATGTAGTTCATCATAGGGCTAATACACAGGGATTTTCTTATAAGAGGTACATACTGTATTAGTGTTGCATATATGCAAATGTACAGTCTTTAGGTGTTTCCCTAAGTGGTCTGTTATATCTCACAAGGCTATTACACTATTTTTTAATCCATTATCGTATTTACAGCCAGTTGTGATTCTGCAGATTAATCTTTCCATAAACTCTTCCAGTATTACCTGCAGTTAATGAGCTTTCATCGTACCTTTTTGGTTCTTGTGTCGCTTTTACAAGAATCTTATAGACACACCTGACTGCTAGTGGATGTGAATACGTCCCATAGGTATGGATTATGGGACTATGAGAGGATGAATTGCTATATGAATATACACCTACAGCTGTTTCTTAAAAAATGAATGTCTAGCCAAGCAGTTTCAATGTCATTGTCTCGTTCAGGCAATATGTACAAGGCACACTAAGTATGTTTATAGTTCAGTACCTCTTTAAAACTGGATTTCATCAATACCATAATAACAGTGAATGATGTGTGCTGCACGCATATGTACAAGAAAAATTTTTTAAAAAAATGGAGAAACTGCTCTTGGAACAGTTTATTAGTCATGGTTCACATGTTTCCAAAGTGTCTATCATTCAAGGTTTTCCTTGTAAGCTATAATACCCATATCTACTCCTCTGTTAATTTTCGTCAAATTTTTAATTTTTCACTTCTAGAATATTTATAGGCTGTAATGTTTTGAAAATTAAAAGTTGATTTGTATCAAAAGGAAAAATATCTACAAATGAGACAGATTTGACAGACTAGTGCATACGTGCGGGAGGCAGAATCTACAGTATGACCATTATTTAACGTTTTTCCAGGGACCAGAATTTTTAACCTTAAATGGAGGTTTACTTTAAATCGAGATTTTGATAGAAAGAAAAAATTTTCCAGAACTCTTTGCCTGTATTGACATGAATTGCATGAACACACAATTTACACAATAACAATAAAACAAGGAGATAGCTACCCTATACACTATACTGTAATTACAACTTTCTATAGCACTAATACCGTAGTAATAAAAATTGTAATTTCCCAGCAAACTACAAAATTATAACATCCACAAAATAGGCATACAGTGTATAAAATCTGTGTTAGTGAAGATAATTAAATGTGGAACAGTTAAGTGGAGAGTAGTACCAACAGCACACTAACATGTTTGGTGCAAGAATGTTGTCAGTAATCACCATGAGGAATAATGGAAATGATGCAGGGCGAGTCATTTGTATACATGGAATGAGATGAGAGAGTCTCCGCAGTATGAAGAAAAGTGTGATGAAATATGAGATTTTTATGAATTCATCAATTTTGTCTTTGCAGAAGAAGATACTCAATGAGAAGTTATTCTCAATATCTTCTCATTTCTTCATACTAGTATTCAAAGAAGTTGCTGGAATTCCAAGAGATGCAGCTAATGGTACACGAGTCCCTATATTAAGAGTCTAGTGAGAGAGCACATTTTTTGTTTGAAACAAGATTTTTCAATTGCTCTTCTCAAAGATACACTTAACAACTGTATTTTCTAAATTTATCTTTTGAGAAAAAAAAATGGATAAATGTACTGCACATTGTAGTTTTCAGTTGCAAAAACACAAGATGCGAATAGATGAGCATTGTACTAACGTATCAGAGGTTCATTTCTCGTTAATGGATACCACAACATATTTAGAAAAAATAGAGCTGCCAAAAATGCAATGCATTATTGCGACCATTTCTGACTACTAGATTACAAAGTGCACTTGCCACATAAGGTCTGATTTAAAGTGAGTTGTGGCTTTAAGTTTCTGCAGGTTCTATTGGGATTTACTATTTAGCCAGTAATCAAATCAAACGTCACGTTAGAAAGCTTACTGCAGTACCAGTATCTCTTCATGCACATGCGTGAGTTATTAATGTCTATAAATAAAAAAATAGATGAAGATTACTCACCAGGTGAAGGAGCACAGGTGGTGATAGTAGCACAAATAAAACACACACACACACACACACACACACACACACACACACACACACACAAACGCAAGCTTTCACAACCCAATTGCTTCTTCAGGCAGAAGGGAAGGAGAGGGAAAGGAAAGGATGAGGATTTTAAGAGAGGGGGTAAAGAGCCATTCCAATCCCGGGAGCAAGCATATTTATGGAGGGAATGTACATAAAACTGAATGGGGTTGTTGTAGGGATGTTGTGAGGGAGGCATAATCTATGGATGAAGGAGAAGTGGGAAATATGGGCTATGTAACAGGCTGCAATGGACAAATAAAAAATAAATATTTACATATCGGGAGGGAGATGAATGTGTACAGTAATTCAGGTATGAAAAAAGAAAGGAAATAGAAAAACTTTTAAAGTTTTTTGTTGATACTGTGGTCATCTTTAGTTGTCAACAATGTAGTATCAAAGGGTTAGGTAGTGGTATGGCATGCAAAAGGGGTTTAAGGAAGGTGAAAGTCGGAAAAAAGTATAAGAGAACCGCGTGAGAATGGAAGGAAAATGTCTAAATAGGATTGGTTATGTGGTAGCAGATTACGATTTTGAGGCTGACAATAGTCTGACGAAGAAAAAGTGGAATCAAAACCAACGAAAGGTTGCTGAAATATGATCGGAAAAGCATTAAACACGAACGGAAATGTGGAAAAACGGGAATGGAAACAATCGCGAGGTAACTAAGAAATGCCAAAAATGGTTATAAACAATATAGAAACTATTGTTAGGAAATAGTGTTTACGATTTTAAACGAGAAAATTGGATGAGCGGTGCATTTCAGATGGAAGAACGAGTAATGAAAATGGTAAATATCAAAATAAACGTACTTATACGATAAGGTTTGGAAGAAAACTTATTGTTGTAACAATTAGCAACATATGAACCGTAAACAAAGAAGAGAATGTAGAATGAAACTGCTATAGAAAATGTAAATAAAAGAATAAATAAAAATAAAAACAAAAGCCAAAGGGAAAGTAAGATGACAGAAATGATTTCGAAAAGTAACAGAGCATTGACGGAAGTAATTGTTGAATTCAAATTTATGATACGAATATTATAGACGAAAAATTTCTAGCAGGAAAAATATATAAATAAAAAATAGGGTAAGGAGCCATTCCAATCCTTTCCTTTCCCTCTCATTTTGAATATTGGAGTGACCTGGGCAAGTTATCGCAGTTATTGGGTATTCTATCGAAAAAGTGTTAATGCAGAGATGGCATCTGGAAGGTCCGTACATTTTTTCACATGTTATCCCCTATGTACCATGTTGAAGGTGAACTAACCATTTTTAATGTACCCATCTCCAGGTTGGTGGTGTAGAGGGACAAAATGACTGTTTTATTATTTTTTTTTTTATTTATTTGTTTTTTTCTGTTCCATAGGACCCACTTCAGGAGTAAGACTCCATGGTCATGGAACAAGTCAATACATTAATTGTTACACAATAATGGTAATAGAAAAATTTTAAGTAGTCCTTTGCACACGACAATCTTAACACAAAGTGAAAAGAATCAATAAAGAAAAAAGTGAAATTAGCTTCATTGTTTAACTTTTTTAGGAGTTCCTCGACAGAATAAAAGGAGTGAGCCACGAGGTAACTCTTCAATTTAGATTTGAAAGCATGTGGATTAGTGCTAAGATTCTTAAGTTCTTGTGGCAGCTTATTGAAAATGGATGCCGCAGAATACTGCACCCCTTTCTGCACAAGTGTTAAGGTGGTGTGGTGCAAATGTAGATTAGACATCTGTCTAGTATTCACCGAGTGAAAGCTACTAACTCGTGGGAATAAGCTGATATTATTAACAACAAACGACATTAAAGTAAAAACGTATTGTGACGCCAGAGTCAAAATTCCCAGACTACTGAAAAGGGGTCGACATGACGTTCGCGAACTTACACCAGATATTGCTCGAGCCGCCCGTTTTTGAGCCAGAAATATCCTTTTTGCATCAGGCGAGTTACCCCAAAAAACAATGCCGTACGTCATAAGTGAGTGAAAGTAAGCGAAATAGACTACTTTTCGTGTTGAAAAATCACTTCTCAGATATTGTTCTAATGGTAAATATAGCAGAATTTAGTTTTGGAACAAGATCCTGAACATGGGCTTTCCATGACAGCTTACTGTCTATATGAACACCTAGAAATTTGAACTGTTCAGTCTCACTTATCACATGCCCATTATGTGTAATCATAATGTCAGATTTCGTCAAATTATGTGTTAGAAATTGTAAAAACTGAGTTTTACTGTGATTTAACATCAACTTGTTTTCTATTAGCCATGAACTTATCTCTTGAACTGCATTATTTGATACTGTGTCAATATTACGAGCAACATCCTTCACTACCAAGCTGGTATCATCAGCAAACAAAAATATTTTACAATCACCTGTTATACTCGAAGGCATATCATTTATATAAATAAGAAACAGCAATGGTCCCAAAACAGACCCCTGGGGCACCCCATACTTAATTGTGCCCCATTGGGATTGCACGTCATAGCCATTTTCTACATTGCGGAGAATTACCTTCTGTTGTCTATTATTAAAGTAAGAGGTGAACCAGTTGTGGGCTACTCCCCGTATTCCATAATGTTCCAACTTCTGCAACAATATTTTGTGATCAACACAATCAAATGCTTTTGTTAAATCAAAGAAGACGCCTAATGTCCGTAGCCTCTTATTTAACCCATCAAGTGCCTCACAGAGAAACGAAAATATAGCGTTTTCGGTCGTTAAACCACTTCTAAAACCAAACTGTACGTTTGACAGGAAATTATGTGAACTGAAATGATCAATTAATCTTGAATATACAGCCTTTTCAATAACTTTGGAAACTTGTGCTTAGGAGAACTACCATGTTTGATATCTCCTTGTTTGTTTCAATACATAAATCAAATTATAAGTTCATTTGCTTGTTTCACTAGGATGAAATGTGTTTCTTCACTCTTTTGAGTTCGGTAACATGCATTCTTTGCTAAACTAATAGCATTCATGCCTTGGAACAGGCTCAAACTTCTCCATTACTGTAGAGGATTCACAGTAACAGAGAAAAGAGATAAGATCATATAGCTACATTACTGCCTGAATCCCTTACCATCTACAACAGAAATCTATCCAGCGATTTCCTCTCCTGCAACTACCCTACAGATCTCGTCTGCAAGCAGATCTCCCAAGCAGTCCATTCCTCCCTTTTCAGCAATAATGTTCATAACCCCAGACCATCTAGAAGCATCTCCTTAGTCATCCAGTGCCATCCCAGCCTGGAATGCCTCAACAAATGGCTCTGTCAGGGCTATCACTTTCTCAAGACGTGCTCTGAGATGATCTCACAACTCCGTGTTCCTTCGACACCACCCAGAATAGCCATCTGCCGTCCTCCCATCCTCCTCGTCCAACCTTACAACATCCAAAACCTTCCTCCCTACCTAATGGTTCCTACCCCTGTAACCGATCCCACTGCAAAACCTTTCCAATGCATCCTCCTACAACCACATACTAAAGCCCCACCACAGGAAGTACCTACTCTATTATTCGAGGCGGGACATGCGGGAAAGCAAACATCGTATATCAACTGACATGTCTACTGTGCAGCCTTTTATGTTGGTATGATCACCAACAAATTGCTGAGTGCATGAATGGTCACAGATGGACTGTTCACCTGGGGGACACCTAATATGTTGTGGCGTAGCATGCCATTCAGCATGATTCCAGTGACCTTGGAACGTGTTACACCACACATGCCATTTTAGTACTACCACCTAACACCAATTCCTCAGAGCTACGGAGATGGGAACTTGCTCTCCAATATGCTATCTCCTCCCACCACTCTCCTTGCCAAAATCGCTAACCAGTCCCCCTCCTCCATCCTCAACTCATCTATCCATTACTCATTTCTCACCCCCCCCTTTCTCCTTACCTCTCTCTCTCTCTCTCTCTCTCTCTCTCTCTCTCTCTCTCTCTCTCTCTCTCTCTCTCTCTCTCTCTCTCTCTCTCTCTCGTTTAACTTGCCGAAAGCACAAGCTCGCTGACAGCCACATAAACACACATACACACACACACACACACACACACACACACACACACACACACACACACAATTCAAGCTTTGCCTCGACAGGAAAAGAAGAAGGAAGGAGGGGGAAAACTGGAAGGATGTGGGTTTTAAGGGAGTTGATGAGTCATTCCAATCCTGAGAGCAGAAGTATTTTACCTGTCCTTCCCCCCCCCCTCCCCCTTTCCCAAGGCAAGTCCTTCCGCATCCGGGGTTGGAATGATTGCTTATTTTTATACATATTTTTCCTAACAGGAATGTTTCCCTCTGTAATGTAATAGTGTGTGTGAATTTGATTAATAGGGAAAGATATAGAGAAACAAAACTGATTTTTTTGTCCTTTTTCTTTCTTTGTGTGACTATCAGTGGCACAACACAAAGGTAAGTACTGTCCAGCCAATCTATCTCTTTTGAAAAGTAAACTGTAAATTGAATAGACCTCCCATCAAATAAAAAGGCCATGTACTTTGCTGAGTCCTCATGTATTTTTATCTTGTAGTATCCTGCCACAAGGTCCATTGAACTGAAGCACCTTGCTACTTGAAATTTTGTAAGATGATCTTAAATAGAAACAGGTTGGTCCCTCTTGGTTTCTATGTGTTTGTTCAGAGTTTGTGCGCTTAGGACTAATCTTAAACCAGGCATGGCCTTTCTGACAACGAACAGGGGTTTGTTGAAAACACTATTACATTGCTCTATAATGTTGTTATCAATCATTTTGTTAATTTCTTCCTGCACAGCTATTATTAAGGCAAATAGATATGGGGTATGCTCGACAGAAAAATGTCCTGTCAGCTTTCGTTTTAAATTTTCACACACAATTTCTCAATGTACCTGGCTGATCTTAAAACACTGCACTATACTGATGTAAAATATCATGCTTATCTTTCTTTTGGACTTCAGAAAGTTGGTTCACTAACATCACTTGTATAAAATTTAAATGATCTGTGTTCTCTGAATCATGTAATATTGATATTTTAGCAGATGTTATTAATTGTACTGTATTTGTTGTTATCACTTGTGCTGTCTCTGGTTCAAAGATTACTGAAAGCTTGTTATTGGAGACATCATTTACTTCTTTATTATTGAAATCAATGTTTACTTCGTATTGGTCAAAGCCAGTCCATCCCTAATAAAATTGGAACATTGTTTGGAACTACTTATGAAGGGTGTATTTCCAGCAGACCACCTACAATAATAGGCAATCATGTTTTGCTTTTTATTGTCAGACTCTTTATGCCCACAATTTCGATAATCTGGACTCCTTTTATCGGTAATGTAGGACAACAGTTGCATTTACTTAACGTGTCCATCACATTTTGGGGAAACCAATGAAACTTTGTTTCCAGTATCTAAAAATAATTCAAACTCATCTCAAAAAATAACCTTTAATTAATGGTTTGATTAATATTGGTGATAATGGCTGGTTGTTCTCGTATAATAACCGCTCCTTTGTAGGAATTGTGGGTGTAAATGCGACTATTTTCTGTTGTGTTGGGCCTGTGTCTACTTGATTTCCTGTATTAAGACTCCTAGTACAGGACGATTGACATTTTCCGAAACTCTATTTTCTACATTGAATTAAATACATTTGTATCTTCAGTTTGTGATGGCATCGTTGTTTGTGTTTGTATGGTTTTTGAATTTTTTCTCTAATTACTTTTTTCGTATTTCCATTTTGATGATGTTGACATCTGTGAACTTCACACATATATACTCCCTTTTGATTTTGTGTTTTGGTGTCTCTATTATTGTTAGAATTATTTCGGCTAGTTTCTCCCCAATTTTTGTTTTGGGTGTCTATGCATTCCGCCCATAGTAACATATCTTCAATTGTATTCCACCCTTTGTACCAAATTTCCCTTTGTACAAAGTTCAGCAAGCTATGGATTAGTACTTTTGACAAGTATTTTAAGTCTATGGGTACTTCAAGAAATTTAGAATGTGTCAGATGTCATTACAAACATTTTTTAACATTTCACAATTTGCAGTATCAATATTTGAATTTGATAGTACTATGTCAGTTTTTATCTGTTGTTTCACTTTTTTACCAACTAGCCCCTCAAGGTGATGTTAAACTAATAGATTTAACTGTTCCTCATTAAATGTTACATATGGTAAATGCTATAAAGCCTCTACTCACTGTTGAACACTATAGAAAACTTTTTCCCTTGGTGTGCTTACTTCTTGAGTAATGTAATTACATAAAGCTGTTGTATTATTTGTAACCTCCAGAAAGCATTCTTTTACCTCTTTACATACTAGGTCACATTCAGCAAGATTGTCTTGTCTAACTGTATGTGGGAATTGATTGTGAAATTTTTGTAATTCTGTTACTCTTATTTTACTCTCCCTCCTGACAAGATTGTATGTGTTGAGTAACATTGGCACTAATTCCACGTATTATATTATAAAGCGTTCCTGCATCTGTTCTTTAATTGCGCTAGATCAACTTTACTAGCATCAGTAATTTCTGATTTTTAAAGTAACAAATTCTGATTTTAATTCAGCATATTTTGCTTACCTGCTCTAAGATGTCTTTTAAAGGTAATTCTTTTTCAGTAGCCATACTTCTGGTCTGTACTGTCACTCAAAACATAAAAATAGGTCAAATACCGTATTGGCACTACTCGTCACTGGGTTATTTTTATACTCTTGTATAAATTGGTTCACTGTTCACCTGGCATCACTATGATAACTGCGTAGCCCTGGACTTGCTGCTGCTTTGAAATTTGTTGCCGTTGCTCGTGGTCAGTGACAATCGGTCGGTTGGCCAGATACCCTTGCCACTCTGTGTCATTTATCCAATGAAAGCTTGATGTACTCGTTCTGATGACGGTCTTGTTTACAGGAGAATTTTTCTTGTATTAATGTTGGTTGCTATGCATTGTTGACTTGTTTAATTATTAACAACGTAAATTCTCATAACCCTTGTCGTCATCTTTCATTAAGATTATATTTTAGATTTATTTTCTTTCTTCTCTCTCCTTAATCCCCTCTCGTTAAGGACTTAAATACCATTGCCAACTTATGTAGTGGGACCAAATGATCATGCTCGGGAGAAATACCATGTTTCATTTCTCTTTAGTTGGTTCACTACATAAATTATAAGTTCAGTTGCTTGTTTCATGAAGATGAAACGTGTTTCTTCACTCTTATGAGTTTGGTAACATATGTCATTTGATAAATTAATATCATTCATGCCTTGGAACAGGCTCAAACTTCTCCAGTGCTGAAAAGGATTCACAGTAAGAGAAAGAAAGACATATACTGGAATAAAACACTGTACTCAAGATTCTTTTACAAATTCAATATATTGTGCTCTTCAGGATAACTAGTACAATATGCATCTATTCACTTAGACATCTCAATACATTCTGAACTTAGAACTAAGATTAGTTCATTTTTCACAACTTAACAATAAGATCGTATAGCTTCCACGGCATGGAATGTCAAGGTAGGTCTGTAGTACTATTTGACCACTGCTTCACCCACTTGCTTCCTTACATTTTTTTTCTTAACTCGCACCGCTACAGAGATATTTGCGAAACCAACAGCGATTTGACACCATAACTTGATTTTACGTAAACCAGATGTTTGGAGATGTCACATGACATTCCGCACCCAGCACTCTTTCTGGAATAGGCCATCTTGCTTTCTGTATTTTATGATTTTCTTATTATAACTTACGAATTGTCATGTCAAAGCAATGACGCAGTGAAGAGTTAACAACAATATGTTGTTCTCATTATGATAAATAGATCCTAGTCTAGTGTGTAGCGTGTTAGGTTGTGATGCACATGGTTGGTAGTTCAAAACCTGCTGATACCATAACCCTCCCCACCCCCCTGCCTTCGCTCCTAAAAGGGTTATGGGCACACTTATTATTTTAAAAAAGCAATGTTCTGCAATGTTTAGAGTTATGCATATGTAAGATTGTTCTCTAAAATGTTATAGTTTTGTTTTGTGAACATGCCGTGAAATATGTAACAACTAATTGAACAATGGTCTTCTAATGCTTGTGCACATACTCTGGGAGGATACTATAATAATGAATATTTTAAACAACATGCTGATACTGGTTGTTTCTAACATAAATGAATTCATATGTTTCTGTGACAACTGTCGTTCCTTAATCAAACAGAAGGGAAGTGTACACATTGCAACGAATTACCTTGCTTCTTTTTTTTTTTTTTTTTTTTTTTTCACTACTTGTGGAATATGTTGAAAGTCATTAATTAGATTCAGTGAACTACTAAAATGTTTGTCTTTGGTATGGTTGCTATGGACACTTTTAATGTAGATTGTATTACCTTTTGTTTAGTTCAGATATGACTTCGTGTTACTTTGTTATGCATGAAAATAAACACGAAATATTCCGTTTCAAACCATGACTAAGTTTTCTATTATAGCTAAAGTAACAAACAGAATAAGTGTGGTAATCCTGAATTCCAAGTAAGTCTAGTACTTAATCTATATACGAAGTTACTGGTAAGTTAAACCATCATTTATAACAGTCATTATAACTGTCTCCCCCAGTTTATGTACATGTGAAGTAGTAGTCTGCATTTGCAATTCGTTGGTATGTATTTCACGGTATGTTCACAAACTAGAACAAATGCACTTTTCAGAGAAAGCACTGTTACCTTTCAACAACTTCTAATCTTGCAGAATATAATTGTGTTCAATTAATAAGTGTGTTTGAAAACCTATTAGAGATCAAGATGAAACTGAAGGAAGGAAGGGTGGGGGGGGGGGGGGGGGAG
The DNA here is from genome assembly GCA_026315105.1 of Locusta migratoria. Classification (NCBI taxonomy): domain Eukaryota; kingdom Metazoa; phylum Arthropoda; class Insecta; order Orthoptera; family Acrididae; genus Locusta; species Locusta migratoria. Next base: position 49,679,114 of record CM048746.1, on the reverse strand, counting down.
AGGAAAAGTGCCAGTGACGGTTTTCTATTTTATTATTTTTTGTTTATATGTTTTGGTTCTTCAGTTTTTGGTCCTTCAGTTTTTGGTCCTTTGTTCATGTTCGTACTGGGTTGTTCATTGAGAATTTTGCTCAGTTTTTTATTACAGTTGGCGTTGAACCCTCTTTGTTTTTCTCACTTTTCATTGGTCTTTCAGTTCATCAGTCCTTTGTGGACATTGGGTTTCGTTTTATTTTGATCCTTTCTTTGTTGACTAAGTTTTTTTGCATTACAGAGGATGTCAAGCCTGCTGAGTCAGCGTGCCCAGCAAGTTTCGAACCCATTGTCTAACATGTTTGTGTCACAAACTTAATCACCGCCTATTATGCTACACCGAACAGCTCCGAGAATAATCCATAATTCTTGTACCATCGATGGCAGGTGATACGTGCTAACATATCATTTCTGGACATTACCAAATACACAAAGTAATATGGTGTATGGAAAAGTTTCGGGCAAGGTTACAGGCGAGGGATGTCACGTGACTGATTTCCGAATGCCAAATGTATGCTATGTTTCTTCCAGGCTATAGTCATTCGTAACCAGTACAGTAAAAAAAAAAAAAAAAAAAAAAAAAAAAAAAAAAAAAAAAAAACTGGGAGATATATTAAAATAATAGTTTCAAGAGATAAAAGTTAAGAGTATTTCGTCAAAGCTAAACGGAAATATCAAATAATTTTTGCCATTTGTTAGTATACGGTAAGAAAGAATGTTGTGTGTTGGGTGCATAGATATTATCACAATAGCAGAGTTGTAATTGTATTGTCCATAATTTTTTATTATTTATATTTTTGTCCGAAATGTTTCGAAAATATCATAAAACTACAGGTAAATCCCCCCCCCCCTCTCTCTCTCTCTCTCTCTCTCTCTCTCTCTCTCTCTCTCTCACACACACCTCCACCCATGACCTGTCATATAGTAGGGGTAGTTTACTGTTCTGAAATAACATTGGGCAATGCCATGCCTACCATCTTTATTAGATTGCAGCTGAAATGGGTACATGGAGACTTTTATTGACCTTAACAAAAAAATGCTTAATGAATATTCATCATATGTCAGGTATTTTGTTGTGTATCTTTAGTCCAACAGATTATCTTCAGTGGTATATTTTTTATGTTGAAGCGCTGAAGCTACTTATCAAATAAGGCATTCTATAAAATGCTACATAAATTAATGCTAATTGTTTCCTACTTTTTTAATTACCTATCTTGGGATATTTTGTTGCAGAGTGCTATGGGTAAACAAGCTATGGGTGTTTATATTACAAATTTCCATGTAAGAATGGACACACTGGCTCATGTGTTGTATTATCCTCATAAGCCATTGGTTACCACACGTTCTATGGAATATCTGAGATTCAGAGAACTTCCAGCAGGCATTAACTCAGTTGTAGCCATCTTGTGCTACACAGGTTACAACCAAGAAGACAGTGTCATCATGAATGCTTCAGCTGTGGAGCGTGGTTTCTTCAGGTAAAACCTGCTTAATTTATCTCACTTATTTTTCATGCATAAATACTGGATTTAATAATGGAAAGTCCAGGTTGGAATTAGCAATATAGCAATAAGGGCTATTTACAACTCACCACAAAGACATAAGGATGAGCTGTGACAGACACATAACAAAAGCACACAAGTACAACACTTCAGCTATCGGCCATGGCCTGCTTCAGAAAGTAGAACATTCACGCAATCACACAGGCACACAACACAGGTACACAGACGTCAGCTCCAGCTGCCGCACTTTGAAGTGTTATATGTGTGTGCCTTTTGTTATGTGTCTGTCACAGCTTGTCGTCATGTCTTTGCGGTGAGTTGTAAACTGTCTTTATTACTATATTGTTAATATTTGCGTGCGCGCGCGCGCGCGCGCACACACACACACACACACACACACACACACACACACACACAAAATTATGGAAATAAGAATTTTTAGTCATTTGAGATATTTGAAATCTTTCAGGTCAGTTTTCTTCCGGTCTTACAAGGATGCTGAGTCTAAGCGCATTGGTGATCAAGAGGAACAATTTGAAAAACCAACACGGCAGACCTGTCAGGTAAGAGGAAGTTTGGTCAATGTTTGCAGTATCAACAGGAAGCTACAGTTGTATATATTTTATCAAGTCCCATGATATTTCGTTTGGCTGGGAGTCATAGTTGATGATTTAATACTTTCTTCTCATCTCTTTTGTTTGAATATGTGGGGAAGGCATTATTTTGCCGTAAAGTATAGTCTGCGTCTGCCACAGAAAACAGATTCCTTCTAGACATATCATTCCACTTTTCAGTTTGCTAAGTGTCATGAAACACTTTTTGTATGCTTTGTCTGTTGCAGTACTTTAGCTTGTCCCAAGCCATTGACTTTAGTCATATTATTTCCAAATTCATCAGATACTGATGACAGGTTAAATATCCCTGTACTGTTGTATTATTCAAAACATTCTATTATTTAAATAAAAAATATGCAGCATTTGCAAGTAACTTGGATAACTTGTCGTTATTGGTGTTCATGGCACTGGATACGAAAAATTTAAGCAGAAATGAACTATTTGCTGCTAGTTCTCCAGTTGAGAAAGGTGGGCAGTCTAAAGGTTTGATACAACCACAGAGCAAGGGATAATCTCCAGCTTCTCAGTGTTCACACAGCATTAGAAGATTCTACCTTCCATGTTTTTTCAAGTTTTTCACTTGTTTGGTCCACTCAAACAGGCGTCAAGGGGCCGTCGATTTGACTCGGATGTACTACTGAAGGTAGCGGGGCATTCCTGGCTCGCAACTCAACCGAAAACCTTCTTTTTATGAGGGCATAAGGAAGCTTGTAGAGCGATTGATGAAGTGCGTTGAAAATAGAGGAGACTATGTCGATAAATGATGTTCTTGTAAGTTTCGTATTTTATTACAATGTTAAAATTACTTTGCGGATAATAATTGACTTACCCTCGTACTACATCGAACACTCCTGCAAAGGCATAAATGCCCTAAGATACCAGACCAGGTGCCGAAACCAGTCATCAAAACAAATATCGTCAACGGGGTGATTTCGGGCACCAGGCTGATTTCGGGTGATATGGTTTACCTATGGTTTTGCGACTGACAGAAACGTAATGTAGTGTCGTTTGCCAGTGAGATCAGTAGGCTGGTGCACTGTGACAAGTTTTGTACCAGTTTGTCAAGAGTTTTGTGTAAAGTTTCAAAGTAATGTAGGTTTTTTCAAAATTATGTACTTTGTGGTGTGATTTCGAACAATGGCTAGCATGTATAAAAGTAAGAAAAGTGTTAAAGATCAGTGTATGACCCAGAAATTTTAAAGAAAGCAGTTTGAGATATTCATTGCGGCAAATTAACATACAGAAAAGCCATTAATAAATAATCTCAAAACTGCCCAAAATCACCCCATTTGAATATCTATATATAGAAGGAAACTTTTATGGTGGGATAAATATGTATAAAAAATAGAAATCGGATAACTTAACCAAAGCACAGGTTCGTCGATAGATAAAAATAAAAACACACACACATACAAGCTTTCGTAACCGATGGTCACTTCTTCAGGAAAAAGGAAGGAAGGATGGGAGAAAGGGAAGGATACGGGTTTTAAGGAAGTGGAAAAGCAGTCATTCCAATCCCAAGAGTGGAAGGACTTACCTTAGGGGGAAAAAAGGGTGCACACACACGCACACACATGCACGCGCACACACATAACAAGCAAAGAGGTTGGACAGAGATAACAGTTAGGCAGAGGCTCTGTCTAGAGAACTGAGGCAAAGATGTTAAAGACGGTGGGCGGGAATTTGAATTTAGCGGAGGTTGAGACCAGGTGGGCAACGGGAAGAGAGAATATGCTGAAGGGCAAGTTCCCATCTCCGGACTTCTGAAAGATTGGTGTCAGTGGGAAGTATTCAGATAACCCGGTCGGTGTAATACTGTGCCAAGATGTGCTGGTCGTGCACCAAGGCATATTTAGCCACAGGATGATCTTCATTACCAACAAACATTGTCTGCTTGTGACCGTTCATGCGAATGGACATCCATCAACTACGGTGTTGGCAGCAGTCATGTGGCATTCCAAGACAAGAAGTGTGAGTTATTGGTTTGTCTATGTTCATCAAGTGAGACAGCTTTGTTCTGATGAAAAATATGATGAAATATAAATTTTTCACCACAGAGAAATTTCCATTGCAAATGATCAATGTTTCAAGTGATTAGTATTTTTAAATTAATTCTTGGGGTTCAGTAGGTTGATGTGTAAAAGTAAATGGATTGGTTTTTAATTAAAAAATGCTCAGTCTCTGATGCAATATTGCATATTGGAAAATAAAATATTGCAACAGAGACTGAGCATTTTTTAATTATTCAACACTGTTGCTGCATCAGCCGCCACCATCACCATCATGGAATGGAATAAAATGGATTGGTTTTTATTGTAAAAAGTAATCACACATTCATAACAAAAGAGAGATCTTGATTACAAATTATCAATGTTTCCAGTGTTTAGTACCTATTTTTAAATTAAATCATGGTGTTCAGTAGGTGGATGGGTGAACTAAATGGATTAATAAAAGTTGAAGTAGCATGTCATTTATGATACAACAAGTGGTAGTTTACCAGCCTATGTGCACTAGGGGAGCACTGCTGATGCTCCTCCTGACAGTGATGCCGACTTCCCTGTAAGGAATGCAAAGAAAATAAATTTTCATTGGTTGAACCAATTTCATCAGTGATCCGAAATCAAGAGAGTAGTTGAGTGATTTGTGTAGATTATAATGCCTTTATCATTCATAAACCGTATTTTTTTTAGTTTACTTTTGTCTGTGTGAATGAGAATCATAAATTACTTGCCTCTTTGATCTGCAAGGAAAAAGTAATTGCCAGATTATAGTTCTCAAAGTTTACTAGGGAGTGGTATTTTTGTTAATGTGTGGTTTTCATTGTTGATAATTGAAATTAAATAAATTAGAAACAGATGAACCATATTTGAAACAAATATAAATTTTCAAGGGATTTAGTGCAGATTAAAGGTGGATTTAAAATAAATATTCATTTTAATGCCCATGACATCACTGTAGACTGTTAATTAAATGACATTAGAAAAAGTCAATGTTACTTGTGCATGTGTCACCTTTATTACTGCGTGCTTTATTTTTTACAAAAGAACTGAATTTAATTTTTCTTACAATAGGGTATGCGCAATGCTTTGTATGACAAACTTGATGATGATGGTATTATTTCACCTGGTATTCGTGTATCTGGGGACGATGTTGTAATTGGAAAGACAATTACATTACCAGACAATGAAGATGAGGTAAGTATTAATATAGAACTTATCTGCGTAAGAAGATCCTAATTTGCAGTTGACATTACTTTATTTCCTTGTAAAAAAATATAGAGTATAGAATTTCTTTATGAATAACTTTGTTTTTAAAATAAAGAAACCACTTGAATTAATTTGCATTCAGTATATTTGTGTACAGCACTTAACTCCTCAACAGTGTACATTGATGATTAGCAATAGTAGTGCTCCAAGTGCTTTGTTGTCACTGTGTAATAGAACTATAGGAATCAGTTATGATTTTGTAAACACTATGATTTAGTACTGACAGTAAATTGAAGTACTACAAAATCAAGAGAACTGAAAGTGAATGTTTTACCTGCAGTTGGAGGGAACAACAAAGAGATACACAAAGAGAGATGCAAGCACATTCCTTCGAAATAGTGAGACAGGTATTGTGGATCAAGTGATGTTGACTCTAAATTCTGAGGGTTACAAGTTCTGCAAAATACGTGTCAGATCAGTACGCATACCTCAAATTGGTGACAAATTCGCCTCTCGTCATGGTCAGAAAGGCACCTGTGGTATACAATACAGACAAGAGGTAATTCATGTTAATAAAAATTGGTATACTGTCACCATTAAAAAGTTTTACACTCCTTTCTAAATATGTGGTCTATTTTTAGGATATGCCATTTACTTGTGAAGGCATCACACCAGACATCATCATTAATCCACACGCCATTCCATCTCGAATGACAATTGGTCACTTGATTGAATGCTTACAAGGAAAGGTTTGTACAGCAGTTCTCCCATTGCATTGTGTAAGTGGTAATGGTTTTGTGAACAATTGATGTACATACATTTGTCTCTTCTTCCAGGTTTCTTCAAACAAGGGTGAAATTGGTGATGCAACACCTTTCAATGATGCTGTAAATGTGCAGAAAATTTCCTCACTTCTACAAGAGTATGGGTATCAATTACGTGGAAATGAGGTTATGTACAATGGTCACACAGGACGTAAAATTAATGCCCAGGTTTTCCTGGGACCCACATATTATCAGCGTTTGAAGCACATGGTGGACGACAAAATTCACAGCAGAGCACGTGGTCCAGTTCAGATATTGGTACGGCAACCTATGGAGGGCAGAGCCAGGTAAAGTTTTGGAGAGAACAGATTTTTTTGGCTAAGATTTGAATACAACAAACTTCCTCACAGTATTTAAATTTGTGTTGTATATTTACAAAACAGGAATGTTTTGTAAATATAATAAATAAATAATAAATTTTTGTAACATACACAAACTTTGGTAAATATGTTTTGTTCAGAAATACTGGCACCTTGACTGAATGTAAATTACAGTCCTCCTTGCATCTCCTATAATTCTATCATGGCAGTGAGTGAAATGCATGCAGACAGCATACCACTACCCTAATATCTCCCCTCAGGGGCTCAGCATTAATTTGCTGAGTACGAGCTTGGCGAACCTGGGGTCCCAAGCTGTGGACTGTGTTGTGCCAACAGTCTACCACACCATAAGTTCTGTGCTTGGTTCAACAACCACCATACGGCACGACTGTAGAACAGTGTACGTTTTAGAGCCCAGGGATCTTGGCTTAATCACCCGGGGCATGAGGATGGTACAAACCTCTATTAAAAAAAACCTCATTCTCAAGGTGTGCTACGAGCAACCTCTGTTAAACTTACCGCATGTCTGTTGTATAAGGCTTACCCAGGCTAGTGGGGCTCTGCCTGGGTGAACGTACAGTTCCCTAGCTGCTCATGGGAACAGGATGAAACAAGCAAATTATACCGTTGCCGGGCTCAAAACTGGTGCTTCAAAGTGGGGAAAGAACAACTTTAATGCCACGACACATGACCCTAAATCGTTCCCAGCCCTGCCCAGTCCATGGGAGGAACGTAGGGCACTAACTGTTCAGAGCCATACTCGCCCCAGTAATTTGTCTGCACCCATACTGATGGAGAAGTGTTCCAATTGACCAAGCTGCAATTCTTCGTTGAACAGCTCGAAGATAGGTTTGGTGAGGTAGCGTCTTTCTCAAAGATGAGAAGCAGGGTTGTTTTGATACAAACTGCATCCTCTGCGGAGTCGAAGGTATTACTTGCCTGCGACAAGCTGGGTGATGTCCCCATCATACCCCCACAAGAAGTTGAAAATGGTCCAGGGTCTGATATACCACCGAATCTCCTGTCCCAGACAGATGATGAGTTGTTAGCAAACCTCCAGCGCCAAGGTGTTCGCTTTATCCGGAGTGTGTATAGGGGGCCGAAAGATAACAGGGTTGCCACCATTGTTTTCATCCTGGCCTTTGAAGGTAATACACTGCCTGAGAAAGTCAAGATAATGATGTACTGGTGTGACGTATAACCATATGTCCCTCCTCCTATACAGTGTTTCAGGTTCTGTAAGTTCTAGCACAAGTCCTCCCAGTGCACTCCTAGCCCAATCTGCAGGGAATGGAGCATCCAGCACATCCGGACAACCCTGTTCCCCACCTCCCTTTTGCGTGAATTGTAGGCAACACCATCCGCCATGCTCGCCAACTTGTGTTGTTCTACATAGGGAACGGAAGATAATGGAGATAGAATCTGGACTGGCTGACATAGTCCAAGGTACAGATGAAGTACGAGCAGCTCCATCCTGTCCGTATGGCAACATCTTTCGGTGCAGCAACTTAAACACCAGTTAACTTAAGAATGACGGCATCATCAGTGCTCCCTCCATCTGTGGGCCCTAAGGGCTATCAAGCATCCACTGCCCCCTTGACAGGTGGGGGCAACTTTACCCCCACCATTGGCGACATCAGTCCCCACCATTCAGTTGGAGATGCAGCAGGCTTTCCCGGCTCCTCTCGCCAGAAAGGGGTCCCTTGGGACACTCCCTTATGAGGCTTCCACAAGTGGTCTGGAGGATCCCCTGCCAGAAGCTGCAGGATCTGCCAGTTCCTGCTCAAAGAGCTTCCTGCTCTGCGTCGAGCCCTACAACCACTCGTGAGAAGTTCTCTCAGCCCTCAAAACCCAAAGGACAGCAATAGGTAAAGAAGGAGAAGAAAAAGATGATGAAAGAGCTTTCAGTGGCTCTAAAGCTACCTCCTGCTACCTCTGCCCCTGAAGATGAGGTGGAGATCCTTGCTTCCCCCAAGTTCTCGCCCTCACTGGATCCCTAGAACCATTGGTTCTAGACAATGTCAACTCCCACCCATTGGCATCAAATGATAATTTGACCTAACATCTTTTTCTCATCCGTCATGGCCATTTGTCACAGAAACAACGATATTATACAATGGAATTGCACAGGATTATCAATTGTCCAGCGTAGTTGCTTCAGTTGTTGCGCTGCATTCCCATGCTGTGCTTGGCTTTACAGGAATCTTGGTTTCCTGCTCAGCAAACCCCAGCCCTTTATGGCTATCAAGGCTACTTAAAGAACCGTGCTGACTGCGACAGGGCCTACGGCAGTGTCAGTATATATGTTCTTACACCATCCCCAGTACTGCTGTGCCTCTCCACACAACTCTTGAGGCCATTGCTGTTAGTATTCGGACTGTGCAAGAATTTAATATCCGTTCAGTGTACCACACTCCAGACGAGGATGTCTGCTACTCCCACAGTCTATACCTGCCGACCACCTGCCACGATGATCCCTCCGTAGGGCTGATTGGCAGCGTTACGCCTCGGTCGTTGTCATTCCTGACCCACTGCCAGCTGATGTGGATGCGGCAATTCAACAAGTCACTGTTGGCAGTCTTCACCGCTGAGGCCACTGTTCCAACCATAACTGGCTCCCCTTGGCGTAAATCTGTGCCTTTGTGGACAAAAGAGATCACTGAAGCCATCCGGGATCATTGAAGGGCACTCCAGCACCACTGGCGTCATTCCATCATAGAACACCGATTGCTTTTAAACGGCTCTGGGCGTGAGCTCGACGGCTCATCCTGCAAAGTAAGCAGAGTTGTCGGGAGAGGTACATAGCCTCCATTGGATCTCGTGCCTTCCCTTGTTGGGTGTGGACCCAGGTTCGGCACCTTTTTGGGTACCACCCATCCATCATAGTGGTACTTGGCTGGGACTGGGGCTTTCCGCACAAGCCCTGTGCTGAGTCTTCTTGCAGAAGCTGGGATCCCTCCATTACACTTTCGCCGGCAACAGCATCTCACCATTTATGTTGATTGAGATCATGCCAAGCCTCACCACCCAAATCACCAGCTTTTGTTTCCGGCTGCTACCCGTCCTTTCCTACCACATCGACCCAGATCCGGTCTTCCAATTGTGATCCGGGTTCGTACACTCCTTTCCTCACTCCACTCCCTACCTCTCCCTGCCATTTTCTCATGTCCATCCCATACCACTCCTTGGTGCATTCCTCATTTGAAGCTCCACCTGCAATTGTCCTGTAATCCAAAGGCGTAAGTTTCACCACTAATGCTCCATCGCAAGTTTCTGGCTCTTCTTGCTACTTTCCATGGTGCAGAAGTGGTATATACTGATGGCTCTCAGGTAGATGGCAGAGTCTGTTATGTCTGTGTTCATGGAGATCACACAGAACAACGGTCCCTGCCACCTGGCTGTAGCATTTTCACTACTAAACCGGTTGCCATATCTCATGCTCTTGATCACCTACGAGCATGCCCCAGGAAGTGGCATGTCATCTGCAGTGACTCCCTGAGCGACTTACAAGCACTTGGTGCAATCCATCCACAAACTACATTGATTCACTCGGGAAATCTGGCTGTTCGGTGGACTTTGTTTGGACTCCGGGCCACATTGGCATCCCGGGGCATGAACATGTTGATCAGCTGGCTAAGCTGGCCACCACTGCTTCTCTCCTGGATATTGGTCTCTCGGAAAGGGATATCCAATTGGGTTTGCACCACAAGGTCTTCGAGGATTGGAATATGGAATGGTCAACACTGAGCACCCAACAAGCTCCATGTGATAAAGTCCTCTACAGACGCCTGGAAGTCCTCCCTCAGGCCTTCCCGTAGAGACTGTTGTTTTGTGACTATTGCTTACTCGTTATGTGTAGTTGATGCATGGCCACCGTTTACATCAAGAGGACCCACTGAATTGCCGTTGTGGCAATTTGTTGACAGTGGTCCACATCCTGAAGGAATGCCCACTTTCAGCTGCCTTGCGGCAGTCTTTTAACCTTCCTACTGTGCCTGCCTTAATTTTAACTGACGATGCCTTAATGGCTGACCTTGTTTTAGGTTATTTGTGCAGCTGGATTTTATGATTCTATTTAGTGGTGGTATCATTTGCCTGGTGTCTCAGGCCCCCACCCCTAAACCTTTTAATCTCTCTCTTCTATAACTTCTTCCATGTTTTTACCTACAGGTTTTTTAGTCTGAGCAGAGTGGCTGGCTCATCCAGTATTTGTTTGCGATAGGCTAGCCACTGTTATCTGCTATACCAAATTTTAGCTTAGTTAAACACTTGATCTCTCCCATTTATGTTTTTCCTTGTTGTTTACAAAGTTCATTGGAACTGTGTACCTCTAATATGTTTTTGCTCTGGATGTTGAGCTTTATTTTATGTTATCCCGCTTGGCTGTATTGCCTTTGGTAGGAACAGGGGACTGATAACCTTGTAGTTGAGTCCCCCCCAAAACCTCCAAAACAACAAACAACCACCACCCTAATATCTAATATACTTACATTGCTAGAGAATGTCTTGATAATATTTAGTATTGGTAAACTATTACTTAATGAACTGCCAGTGCCATTTGAATCTTTGCCAGTCTTTAGCCTCACGTACAACAGTGCACCATTCCTCTTCATTCAGCTTCTTTTTATTCCTTCCCATCTTTGGCAGATTGTTTCTATTATCCCATCCACCTCATTCTTGGTCTTCTTAGAGGTCTCTTTCCCTCGACTGTCTTTACTGTCACATCTTGTACAATGCTCGCATTTTTTCCCTTACTACATGACCATACTATCTTAAGCTCGGGATTTTAATTATGGCTACTATGTTTGGCTCTGTGTCATTGTCTGTGTGACACTAGCACAAGTCATTATTGGTCTGATAATTGTCTTAATATATTCTCAGCTGTAGTCTATATGACAAAAGTTTTGACTTAAACACTGAATGTAATGCATGCTTTAGCTCTATTTCCTGCTTTTATTATTCTTAAAATTTGTCTCAAGTTTGTTGGTGTTCTTGATAACTCTAGTGTATGCAGTACTGTCTACTGTTTCAAATTCTAGATTATTGATATTTATACTGGGTGGAATGTTCTGTCCTTCTCTTGCTGCTACTGTTAACTATATTTATTGTTAGTCCCATTCTTCCAGTTTCATCCATCAGCTCCTCTTCCATTTCCTTCAACTCCATTGAGTTTTTATCAATCAGAATGATATCATCTGCAAACTTCAGTATATTTTTCTTCCTGCGTATGTTTACTCCGGTGTATATAATTTGTGTTAGGGTCTTATTCAGAGCTGTATTAAATAGTGTTAACAATAATATGTCTTATTGTCTTACTCCTGATTTAACCTCAAACTGTTCTGAATGTTTTTTCCCTGTGTTTACTGGTAATTTTGATTGATTAATGAACAGCTGTGTCACCACTATCAGTTTTTGTTTTCTTCCCATACTCTTCCATCACTTTCCACATCTCTTCTCTTGTGATTGTGTTGTATGCCTAGTTGAAGTCTACAAACAGGCAGTATGTATTTTTGTTGTTTTCCCAGTACTCTAGAATTTGCCTCAGTGTGAAAACAAGATTGGTAGTAGATTTGCCTGCCATAAAACCTACTTGAACATTTTCTACTATGTCTTCAGTGTAAGGTTTGAGTCTGTTTAGTATGCTTCTTGATAGAATTTTGTGTGCTGTACACAACAGTGATATACCTCTGAACTACTTGGTCATTGTCTTATTGTCTTTCTCCCATATTTGACATATGATGGCCACTGTCCATTCTTCAGATATTCTTCCTCATTCCATATCTGTGTTATCAAATCGTGAATCTTTGTTTGTCTCTCCTCACCAGCGTACTTTATCATCTCTGCTTGTACTGGAACTATCCCTCTGCTTTGTTGTTCTTTAGCATTTTAATCCCTGCCATGTTTTCCAATTGCACATACTGAAATGTCTTGATTATCCTTATCATCACCAGGGACATTTAGCAGGCTTTAAAATATACCTTCCCATGTCCTGAGTTTTTTTTCTCACTAGTAATATAGTTCCCTTCTTGATTGTTTTATAGTTTTGTAAAATTGTTTAGTTTGGTTCTTGTTAAGGTCATTTTCTGCCTTCCTTAGCTGCTCTTAGAGTTGGTTTCTTTTTTATTTCCTTATAGTCCTTTTCATTTCCCTTGTGTTTACTTTAAATTCTTCTTTATTCTCATCCGCATCATGCCACAGTAGTTTCATTTTGGACTTTTTCCTCTTGTCAACTGCTGCTTTGCATGTATCAAGGTTTTCATCTAACTAGCTCTGTTTGTCTTAGTACTGTCTTTCCTCTTTGCACTAATGCCTCCTACAATCCCTTCCAGTTCTCTTCCTCTGTTGTGTGATCTCCTTCTTCCACTTGTGTTCCTCAGTTCTGTTTTAAATACTTTTCAACTTCCCCTTTTACTGTCTTGTTTAACTTATTTTGATTTCCACCAGGAAGTGATCTGACCCAATTTCAGCTCCTCTTCTCATCCATACATCTGTCACACTGCTCCTATGTCTATGTCTAACTGTAATAATTTGATCTATTTAGTCTTGTGGTCTGAAGATTGCCATGTTATTTTGTATGGATACATTGTACTCACTATTCGAAGGTTCTGGCTGGTCGCAAAACTGATCAGTTTAAGTAGGCTGCAAGTTTCTACAAGTAGGCTGTGATCCCCGATGTATGGTCTCCAATGTGACTTCTTTCCAATCTTTGCATTAGCATCTCCTAGCACTATTTTCGTATTGTACTGCAGCCTATCAATTAAGACCTCAAGTGAATCATAAAACTCAACTTCCTCTTCTTCACTCTTTTCCTCAGTTGGTAAACTATTGTTGGTAAGTAATGTGCAGTTAATAGCAACAATTCTCACTCACTTCTCTCATCTTTCAATATGTATCAACATTATTTATATCCATATCTAGACGGATATTGTCTGTCTAGTACTCCTACATAAGAAAAACTGTCCTTGATCCAAAACCGGATTTGAACACTACAGTCTTTCGTTTGATGTAGTATGCCCTCGCATTTTCTTCTGAACTTCTAACTGCATGAACTAGGCAGTTTAAGCTCTCAATTTAATGTTGACTTTAAAATGCAGACCAAGTTGAGATGTAGTCCCATGACTCAGATCTTTAAAGATCTTGAGACATCCATGCAAAAGTAATGAAATACCATTGAATTTTGAAAGTAGTGTTCTGTTAGCTATTAAAAAAACTTAAACAATGGAAGTACCTTAAAAGATTCAACAATATTTTGGAAAGGATAGGTTGCTACTCACCACAGACACCCAATGAGCTGCAGAGAGGCACAAATAAAGAGAGCTTTCAACTGTTAAGCCTTGTTCTGCCACAGAGAACGTGTGCGCGTGCACCAGCGCGCACACACAAACAAACAAACCCAATCCCCGTGTCATGGTGATTGGGTTTGTGTGCATGTGCATGTGTGTTCTCTGTGGCAGATGAAGGCTTAACAGCCAAAAGCTTAAATTTTTTTTTTTTTATGTTGTTGTGTGTGCCTGTCTGTGGCTCATCTGGTGTCTCTGTGGTGAGTAGCAATCTATCCTTTCCAAAATATTGTTGAACTATTAAAAAAATAATATTATTATAATTTTAGTCCAGTTGTCCAGATACCTCTTTCTTTTACCACGTTAGATGTAACACTAAGGCAGTCAATGTATTACTATCTTCCAGGTACTTTGAGCATATCTCCATTTACTTCCTCAGATCTGCTTGATTTTTCTTTGCTCATTGTTTTTTTTTTTTTTGATCAGCTTGTTACACTAAATAAATTAAATAAATGATTAAATACAGACCATGTGCCGCAGTGGATTAGCCGAGCGGTCTAAAGCGTCTCGCTGCGGAGCGCGCGGTTGCTCGCCGTGGAGGTTCGAGTCCTCCCTGGGGCATGTGTGTGTGTGTGTGTGTGTGTGTGTGTGTGTGTGTGTGTGTGTCTGTCTGTAGGTTAGTTTACCTAGGTTTAAGTAGTTTGTAAGCTACGGACTGATGACCACGCAGTTTGGTCCGATAGATTTACAAACATTTGAACATTTTGAACAGACCATGTGCTCAGGCAAGAGTTAAAGTGATAGCATTTCTATTAATTTCATTTCAGTGATGCTAATTTTCTAATGTATTTTTTTTCTCTGAATTTGTGCTCCTTGTATCCAGCTTAAATTACTAGTGAAATATAGCATATTACTAATTAAAGAGAACTGCATAGTTAGCAGGTGAACCAAAGATTATTTCCTATATCAATAAAATTCTTCTGGGTATGTAACCGCGTCGTCATTTTATAAATTCCACCGACGTTTCGGCCACTGTTGCAGGCGGCCTTCATCAGGGTCAGACACAGACCCTGATGAAGGCCGCCTGCAACGATGGCCAAAACGTCGGTGGAATTTATAAAATGACGACGCGGTTTCATACCCAGAAGAATTTTATTGATAGTGACAACAGCCGTGGAAGCCTACGTTTGCATTATTTCCTGTCTCAAAACTTTGTTTGTAATAAAAGCTCCACCTACTAATTGGTTAAAGAGATATCCATTCAAATATATACTGAAGCTGTTCAGTAATATGGGGGACAATCAAACTTTGAAAGCCTTACAACCTCCATGGCAATGATATCACCAACACCCGAATTTGTTGTTTTAACTTCATCAGGGTGGCCACCGAACCTTGAAACCGGGAAACCCGGGAAAAGCCTTGAATTTGAAAAAACTGGGGAAAACCGGGAAAAAAAACCTTGAATTTCAGCCAGAAACCGGGATTTTTAACCCATGAGATCTCGCGGCTTTAAGAGTTAAACGACCGTTCGCGTGTATAACCTATTGCTCAGATTAGACGATCAGTTCGAAATGTACTTGATAAGTGTAAACAAGTAATTACTGTAGTTTTAGTAAGAAAAAACCTCAAAGTTTAATATTTAAAAGTAACAAAAGGCCAGTCGTTTTAAAATTACGGGGACCTAAATGCTCAGATCGCTAGTGCCCGCGGGTTAAATAATATTCATCGCTTCATTTTTGTGTACAAAAACATTTTCAAATATATTTCTGGGCAGTTTAAAAAGTTTTATAATTATAGGTTACGTACCCTGTTATCTATTTCTGTATTTAAAATCATATATGTACTGTGTTCTCGATCATTAGTTCATGACATAAGACTATTTTAATGTATCAGGAAGTCTAGTATAAATTAACGGGCTATGTTGCATAAACGAATGCAATTCACATTAAAACGTACAGTATCCTCCAACTACTTGAACTCAACTTGGTCCATTATACAGGGTGTAAATTTTAAGTTGACAAACCGGAATAACTCGTAAAAACAGTAGATATTAAAAAATGGTTTTCACCAGCATTTGCGGATGGCAGCATGTGCAGTTGCTATCAGTATGGAAGCCACTTGATCACTGTTTCGAACATATCATAAAATAAATAAAACGTACTATACCTGCTCTGTGGTTGACATATTCCGGTTAGTAAAAGTAATTGCGGTAATTTCCAAGAATACTTGCAATCGAGATAGCTCGGACTGATTATATATATATCGAGCGTACAACTGTAAATCGATGGAGTGTTTCTCAACCGGAGATTCGGACGCTACGCGCCCTTACTCGTTTAACCTATACCTAACTTTCACTTAAGATAATCACTGTTTCGTACAGATCATAAAATAAATAAAACATGCTATACCTGTTCTGTGGTTGACTGCTGTGGTGTATTAATAATAGTTCACGTATGGGAGTAATACCACAATTATCTAAAAATCCCTTATAAATGGAAAATCAATTACAATCACACAAACGTCGCACCGAAATCGTCGAATAAACTTTGAAAGTGACGCCAAATTTACTCGTCATGAAACACGCAATCTTATTGGACGGCATAACTCGACGCCTGATTGGCTGCTCTGCCGTTCCTAAGCTAGCGAGAGCGACGGCTAGCCGCTGACGCGTAAACTGCACTTTAACCCACATTATGTATGGTCTGGTGGAATTTATTTATTTATTTTTCCTTTTTTTTACTACAGTTTGCCCTGTAATAGTAAGAAATACTTTTGTCATACTGGTGAAGAAATGTACTAAACAGGAAATTTAAAAAAATGGAAAACCATATTCATGATACTTCAGAACGCTACGAAATGTTCCCCCAAAGTGATCCTTACCTCTCCCCGCAGTGGACAGGGCAGTCTTCCAAAGTGATACCTTAGTCCAGATTGCCCTTGTCTGAATACCAGTTATGAATTGCCGACAAAATATTTAATTGAACTAGCCGGGAAGAAATGTACATCGGGTATAATTTGCTTGGATTCTGAAGCATCATCAATATGATTAACCTTTTTCTTTCCTGGGTGGTACATTTCTTCAGCAGTATGGCAAATAATTCTTACCATTACAGTCCAACATGTTGCCAATTGAAAGAAAAAGAATTCAACCAAACTACACATGATTTGGTTGTAGAATCTGAATCTGCAATTAACAATGGGAGTTTCCATTTAAAATTTTACACTAGCTACTCACAACGCTACCAAATGGTGGAGACAGTTCAAGTTTAGTATCATTTCCTAAGCCTCTGCCGGCCGTTCATAATGGTGAAAATCGTTGTTGAATATATACTGTTTTTTTTCTAGTTATTCTGGTTTGTCAACTTAAAACGTACACCCTGTACTATATACATTGTGTCAGTGTCGAATCTGGGAGAAGGGGATTCTATGGGGCTGCAGATCCCCCAAAACCACGAGGAAAACCTCAGTCTGAGGTACAATGCCACAATTTTTATGAACTCTGCCGCCCCCCCCCCCCCCCCCCCCCATCCCCAACACAAATCCTGAATTCGCCACTGCTTGGTGTATATTAAAACGTGACATGGTTCAACTTGAATGACATGTTTTTAAATATATGTAACTAGTTTATTTACGGTATAGTTATTTGCTAACCCCTTTGAGCAAAATTAAGTTTCATGAAAACCTGGAAAATGATTATTTTTAACCTGGAAAAAACCTGGAATTTGAAAATGAAGATTTGGTGGCCACCCTGTCATGCTTAATCTTCCCCACTTTTCACTAATGCTTTCCTTTCCACTCCTACACACTTAATAGTTTAGTTACCCACCTTTTTTCTTTTTTACAACTCAGCTTTATCCCTCCTTGATTTGTTCACCTAAGTCATCTTTGACTATTTGTATTTAATTTTAAAAAATGTTCATGGCATGTCAATCCTAACTTTCCCAGTTAATGGGTAATATCAGTACACTCACAATACATCACTAAATTATAGTTTTCTTCATCTTCAGGGATGGAGGCTTGCGGTTTGGAGAGATGGAGCGAGATTGTCAAATTGCTCATGGTGCAGCACAGTTTTTGAGGGAAAGGTTATTTGAAGTTTCCGATCCTTATCGGATACATGTGTGTAACTTCTGTGGACTTATAGCTATTGCCAACTTAAGGAATAATACATTTGAATGTAAAGGCTGCAAGAACAAAACTCAGGTATGTTTCCCAAACACTAAGAAGACTATTAGTAAATTTAAAATGTGTTCTGTATCAAGATAATGAAATTAATTTTCAACAATTTTACAGATATCACAGGTCAGACTTCCATATGCAGCCAAACTGTTGTTCCAGGAACTTATGGCTATGAATATTGCTCCACGTTTGATGGTCATTTAAGTTTTTTACTGAACATTATCAGATATTATGAGTACTGTGTACTCCACTAACACAAATGGAAGTCAGTTCTTAAGAGCCTGGGAATTGATGATTTGTAAATTGGCTCATCATTAAAATGTGAAATACTTCTTACTTTCTATTTTGACAGTAGATAGTGAAAAAATGTATTTTACACCTGTAACTTGTGATTGTGACTTGTTTGTCCAGATATATCATGAGGATATTGTAAAATTTTATTATGTAACTGTTTATAGTACAGATATAATAAATTATAATTATCTAAATTGCCTATTTATTTGTTTGTGTGTATGCACGTGTGTTTGGTGGGGAAAGAGAAGTCACAGGCGTACATTGAAGATGCCTAAGTTCTTCACTGGCACACACAAAATGAAGTATGCAGTGCAACTGCATGAGTACTACTGTTTATGTGCCAAGGAAAAAAAACAGAATGTTTGTGAAAATGTAATTTTAAAAATTCAAGAAATGTAATAGTGTATAGTGAAACCTCTCTTTCATGTATTTGTGATGTCCATACTAAAAAAAACGTAAAATTGAGGAAAAAGCAGAATTGAGGAAAAAACGTTAAAACCCCCTAAATATGAGCAAAACCAAATGTAATTGACTTATGTACATGATTAAAAATCTTAATACTCTCCAATAGGCCTACATTGCATATTATCTGTGTAAGTGAATAAAATTAAGTGAACAATAGTTAAGTCTAGAATAGCACCAGTGGTGTACTTACATGTGTAGCGCAGGAATGTTGTCAGTGCTGCACAAGTTCCATACATTTTTGTATTTTTTCAATGTTTTACATGAGGATATTCGAGAATTTATTTGCGTTCTCTAGTGCAAATATATGCACAAGTATTTTTGTGACATTTGCACAGGGTCTGCATCTCGGACTATAATCGTGTTTTTGAGGTTATAATATACTGTGCACTCTTCGGTAGGCAAACAACACACAAGCGCAAACCATCAGTTTCACCATTTATAAAAGTTACAAAAATAATTGGATAAATATTTGCATTTTACAATAAGAATTAATTCTGGAAAGCATGGAAAAACTACCAGTTGCGTAAACAAAGATAAGCTGACAATTTTAGCAGTGCAGTGGCTGATGGAATACTCCGCATTGTTAGTCAACTAGGTGTGCACTGCAAACAACGAAATGTGAAATATGTTTGAATAAATGCAAAGTGTCAAGAAACTTGACTGCATAACGTTTATAAACACTATACTTGAAGGCGAAAGCCACGCTGGCATCAATTACATACGGAAAAACTGCGAAGCGAAACTGATGTTTGAAATACGTGAGGCACACTGTAAGCGCATCCTGAGACTCAACCCGTGAGTCTCACTCGAGTCTCGGGATGTTACCTGTGCACTTCATGTTTTTTTTAAAATGTCAACTTCGCTTCGCAGTTTCTCCGGGTGTAATTGATGCATCGCGATGCAACCAATGCCATTCTTTTTGTGATTTTACATTATATTGATTGTTTAAGAAATAATACAGGGTATCCATTAAAAAAAACCACACGTTTGAAGTGAAAATAATGTTTCTTTAAATTTTAGACTGTCTCATAGTATCTACTTTCATAAGCCCCTGCAGTACGTTCATTACCATGAAAGTCGTTTCTCAAAATCCATTGTATTTCACGGATATCTGGGGAGAAAAAGATATAAAAATAACATTTGAAAAACTGATACTCATTTGGTTTTCAGTTATGGGTGTAATCTGTTAGCATGCAAGGTAGACCAGCAACAGGCCATTAATTTCTGACCAACATTGTAGGAGAGGATGATCTTCAAAGACTGCACAATTTTAACTTAATTTTTACTTCTTCTTTATACATCTCCATCCAATGAACTAATAACTCCAGAATGTTCCAGATCGACCATCACATCAATAACTTTACAATTCCAAGAACAATATACAAGTACTTCCAGCAACAACAACCATTACTTCCCTGGTGCCAGAAGCACACCGGTATGTCAGAGCAAGCAATGCTTCTCCTTACAACCATTATTAGTTACCATACAAAGTATTACTCACAATTAAAAGCGGTGAAATTAATACTGTAAAAGTTACAATAATCATGAAATTATGGAACAGTTTCATAATTGTCCACCGTAGTGCAGTGTACTGTACAGCGCGTTAGGTTGTGATGCACATGGTTGGTAGTTCGAAACACGTCACAACCATTTTGTGTTTCCTTCTTCTCTCCTTGGCTCCTAAAAGGGTTTTGGGCACCCTTATTAATTAAATAGCGCAACGTTCTGCAATGTTAAGAGTTGTGCATTTGTAAGAGTGCTCCCTCTAAAATGTGCGTTTCTTCTATTTCGTGAACACGCCATGAAATATGTAATAACGAATTGAACAATGGTCTTCTGAAGCATTTGCACATAAAATGGGAGGATACTGTAATAATGAATATTCTAAATAATGACTTATGGAATATGTTGAAAGCCACTAATTAGAATCAGTGTGTCTACTAAGATGTTTGTCTTTGGTATGGTTGCTATGGACACTTTTAACATAGATTGTATTACCTTTTCTGTATTTCAGATGTGACTTTGTTCATGTTACTTTGTTCTGCACTAAAATAAAGAGCAAATATTCTGTTTCAAACCGTGACTATGTTTTCCCACTAAAATAACAAAGGGAATAATTGTGGTAACACTGAATTCAATAGTACAAATGCACTTTTCAGAGAAAGCGCTGTTACCTTTGAGCAACTCAGAATCTTGCAGAATATAGTTGTGTACAATTAACAAGAGTGTGCGAAAACCTTTTAGGAAAAATTGGCAGTGATTTTCTCTTCCCCCCTCCCCCCAATTTATATTTTTTTGTCCTTCAGGTAGATTGATGCTTTTCGGTCATTTGTTCATGTTTGTTCTGGGTTGTTCGTTGAGAATTTTGCTCAGTTGTTTTATTACAGTTGGCGTTGAGCCTTCTTTCTTTTTTTCTCTTTTCTTTGGTTTGATCGGTCCTTTGTGGTGGTTAGTTTTTGTTCTATTTTGATCGTTTCATCATTCACTATGTTTTTTGTCTCAGTGGGCGTTGAGCTGTATAACAGAGCACGCTGAGGTACCATGTCGCCAACCCTCTGACTGAACGCGCTGAGCCACCATATCCAGCAAGTTTCGAACCACCATCTAACATGTTTATGTATCACAAACTAATTCGCCTCCCATTTTGCTATGCCGAACAGCTGCAACAGTAATCCATAATTCTCGTACCATCAATGGCTGATGTTACCTGCTAACATGGCATTTTTAGACATTTGATTGTAATTCATTGTCCGAAGAATGATGTGTTTTTCACAGTTTTCAGTGCGTCTTGCTTTGAAATGACAAAGCTTGAGTTATAATAAGAAAATCATTAAATAAACAAGCAATATGGCAAATACAAAAGATGGTTTCGTATAAGGTTTCGGGTGAGGGACGCCACGACTGACTTCCGAACGCCAAATGTACGCTATTTCCATCCAGGCTATATTCTTGCATAACCAGTATAAGCAAAGAAAATAAACTTGGAACAAATTACCAAAGCCAGACAGGTGATAATATTTTAATGAAAAAAGATAATTAAAATGTAGGAGTGATATTAAAATAATAGTTTAAGAGTTAATAATTCAAGAAGAGTATGTTTGTCAAAGCTAAACTCAAATATCAAATAATTTTGGCCATTTGTCGAAATATGGTCAGAAAGAATGTTGTGTGTTGGGTGCATTGATATTATCACAATAGTAGAATTCTAATCATATCGTCTATAATTTTGTATTATTTATATTTTTATAATTTTTGTCCGAAATGTTTGCAAAAAAAAAAAAAAAAAAAAAAAAAAACCATAAAAGTACAGGTAAATCTAAAGTGGACCATGAAACACGACAGTGTGATTTTTTATTTATTTATTTATTTTTATTTTTTTTAATTTCAGTTTAACTCTGTTGTTTTGGTTTAAGTAACCTGGATAGTAATAAACGCTTATGCTGAAAAGTTGGAATCCTGATTCCTACAAATTTTGGGGGCCTGTCCTGTGATGAACTGAATGAGTGATTTTGCCACATAAATTATGACAACCTTTCCAGAGTGCCGTTTTGCCCGTGACGATGTATTGACCTGCAGTACTGTTGACTTTGAATCTAAGATGATTCACATTTCAGTGAAAATTTGCAGAATTGACGACATAAGGAGAAATTTTAATAGTTTTGAAGAAGGGAGAAATGGTCGACAAAAAAAAAAATTAAATGGCAACGCCAGGCACAATTGAAAAAGTAAATAAAAATGTAATTCTTGTGCAGATTAAAAACATCAGATTCCTACACATTTAATTTATGGAACAGTTCCAGACGAGAGAATATATTGAAAACACTTGAGAGAATTTTTGGTTTTACTTTTCAACCAGGGAATGATGAACTTGAAGCTAAGAAGTCATTAATTGAAACATCATTTACTGAAGCGGAATTACGAGCCGTCTACAATATATTGAGCATAGATAGTCGGATGAAAAATGAAATGATTACTGAAATTTGTTATTATCCTTGTAACATTGATAAACATGCAATGAAAATTTGCGACAAGAGCATACATTTTTTGTCGTTTCATGACATTGAGGGTGCTCTTAAATCATTTAACACCAGTGATGGATATCCAATTAAAAAATGGATTGTGGACTTCAAAGAAACAGGTTTTTAATGGGCTGGATTCAACTCCAAATGCTTTCTTCGAGGGAAAAAAAAATCACTTGGTGGCTTGGCTTAGCTTTTTGTTTAAGGTGAGAAGGGTTTTTTATCATGGTCGGCATTGAAGAAAGCTTTGCTGGAAGAATTTGACGTGAAAACAAGTGCTGCAGAGATTCATCAGCTGTTGTATCGATGAAAGAAGAAACAAGAAGAGTCTGTTCAAGAATATTTCCTCATAATGAAAGAAACTGCCAGTCGTGATTATACTGATAACGGCTCACTTTTTAACTGTTATTGATGGAATAGGAGATGATTTAGGAATGAAACGTGTAGTTTTTGGCACTGGAAATGTAAAACAGTTTTAGAATGGAAAAACTGAGGCATTACGAAAGTGCTGTGAAGTCAATGCGAGAAAAGAACAACAACAGTTAAATCAATCAAAATTTTTAGAAATTGTAGCAAGAAAGGTGCTAATGATTCAGAGAACACAAAAAGCACAATTTGGGATTCAACAAAACATGTTTCAACTATGGTGCCACAGGTCAAGTGACTGGAACCTCAAGAACAAGGGGAAGAAAAGCTACAACTGCAATGAGTTTGGCCGTATATCATCAGAATGCATGAACTAGAAGAATTGGCGTAATCAAAGGTGACAATGACTGCAAACACTGTTAAGAAGAGTATTAACAACTGTAAATTTAAGATTTGATTATACTAAGTTAGTACATGTTCCATATATCATGAATACGACACTTCATAATGATGTGGAACATGTCAGGTTAATGAAAGGTGTTCATAGAATGAAGGCTTTCACGGCAGGTGACGTCATTAATTAAAGCTTCCGGGCTGAGATGCCGTGGTCCATATATGAAACTTTCCCCTGACGTTTCGCCCTCAACTGTGGAAGCTATCCTCAGAGGTAAAGCAGCGCTTTACCTCCGAGGATGCCTTCCGCAGTCGAGGGCAAAACGTCAGGGGAAAGTTTCATATATGGACCACGGATTCTCAGCCCGGAAGCTTTAATTAATAATGAAAGGTGTCTTAATAAATTATTACTTTGTACTAAATATTACATGACACAATTAACTTTTCAGATTTACTAATTTATATCTAAAAATTCATCTATAGTGTAGAAGGAATTGTCATTCAGAAATTCTTTTAATTTATTTTTAAATGCTAGTTGGCTACCTGTCAGGCTTTTGATGCTGTTTAGTTGGTGGCCAAAATGTCGGAGTAAATAATCGAGAAGTGAAAGCACTTTTTGTCAGTGGTAGCTGACGTGATTTGTTGCAAGACATATGAGATTATGAATGTCCCAAGTTTGCAACTCCGTTAATCTATATTGTGATAATGTGGAATGAGTCATGTTTACAAAAAACAGAGCTTCAGTAAATATATATTTAACATAACATGTACAATAAGATGGTGAAATACTCTTGAAGCTTGAAGTAGTCCTAAAATCAGTAAGATATAGCTCAATTAAAATAAAACAATTGTCAGAAAAGTAAAAATGGTACATTGCTTAATTTAAACAAGTACAATATATACCAAACTTGCAAACACATTGAAACAGTCATAAAACATAAATCCAAATGGAAAAAAAACCATACATACTAAAAAATAATTGGTCTGTTTACATATGCTCATCAAGAGAGTAAAAGGCCTATGTCATTAGGCATTTTCTTAACTCAAGTTTACATATAAGCAGGACGGTACTATAAGTAACATAAACTTTGATATCAGACAGGAGAGAGTAGACACAATAACACAGTGAAGTAGCTCTGTAAATAATTTTTATGCAGATATCAGTGTGTCATGTCTTTGAATTCTGTGTGTTCAGTTGTATTGTCAATGTCTCAAGAGTGTTCGTAAATAAATGCTAAAACTTGTAATTAATGTTCTCTAGTGGCTATTTCATAATTCAAGTAAATCTATATGCCAGAGCAGTAATAACTGGTGACCCCAATGGGATAAGAGTACGACGTGACGACAAACGAGAGCACGACGAACAGGAGAACACCACAAGATTGACTGGAAGCAAATTCCACCTTTTTTGGGAATGAGAAACCCAAAATGTGGTTATATCACGTTGAGCTACTGGTATTTGCAAAATCGTAACGGAAAAGACTAAATTCAACCATCTAGTGTCACAGTCAAGGCCAAAATACATCAAGAATATTTGGGATATTATTCACAGCATATGGGTGAATAAATATATGTTGCTTAAGAAAGGACTGCTCACTATGGTCCAAGTAATTGCGGGAATTTAGCCTGCTGATATTTCGGCTGTAAACCGTCCAGCCATCCTTGGAGCGAGTCGGAAGTAGAGGGCACTACAACTGCCGTCCCTGTGGTATGTCTGTGACAATGACTTCCCAGTAAGCATGCTTACTGGCTCGCCTCGCAGTATATAAGGTGGATGGGAGTGCCAGACGATGCAACCACAGCCACACAAGAGCATAGAGACGCTGTGCACTGCAGAACAAAACTGCTCCCACAACACCTGAGAGACGCGATCATGGCAAAAAACCTCTCATCAGCACTGAGGAAGGGCAGTGGCAACTTCGGCAGCTCAACCGCAAGAAAGCAGGCAGTCCTGACAATGTCACCAACATGCTTCTGAAGCAGCTCCCGGACAGGTCAACGAATGTTCTGACGTACATTTTCAATAAAATCCTTAACTCCAGACAATTCCCAGCATGCAGGAAACATGCAAAAATTGTCGCCCTACCCAAGTCGGGTATAAATGTCTGGGAAGTGAAGAACTTCAGGCCCATCAGCCTCCTCCTTGCACTTTCAAAAGTGTTTAAAAGGCTGTACCTCTTGCGACTTCACTGCCACAAGAAGAGGAAGAAATACTCACCAGCTATTATGCCGAACAGATGAAACGTTTGGTGCCGTTTACTGATGCGAGTGCTTCGGTGTTCTTTTGCTCGACGTGTCACACGCTTTAAACTCCATGTGGCATGACGGCCTCCTTTACAAGTTACTTGTACTGGGCATAACTGTCACACGTTAAGCTCCTTAGGACTACTTGGAGGAAAGGACGTTTCATGTTTGGGCAGCCAGTGGAATTTCCACAGAGCACCGAGTACACACGGGTATACCTCAAGGCTCGGTCATCCGCCCAACGCTGTACTCCATTTACACAGCCAACCTCCCGTGCACTGACCACATCAAAACAGCCTTATGCACGGATGACACGGCGCTCTTCAGCCGCAGTTGGAGTGTCCCAGTTCTCCAGCGCTGATTATAGCAATAGGATGCATGAAAATGCTATGCCCATTGCTAAACCCATCACTGCCTGATCACATGGGCCTCACACTATACAAGGCCGCAATATGACCGAAAATTGAATATGTCGCAATAGTGTGGGGCAGACACCAACCTTCAACGCCTTCAGGCATTGGAAAACAAGGCACTTCCGCTGGCCCTCCACCTACCTTGCGACTTACCAACTGCTGATCTAAACCAGCTGCCAGACGTCCCTACACTCAACAGGTTCTGGCAACAAGCTGCGACCTTCTGTGAGAAGACTGCAAATTCTCGCAACCCACTGGTGAAGGAACTGGGAACACAACCTCACTGGAGACTTAACCTATGGTGGCCTGACCTCCTACGGCCACAACACACAGAAGCAGCTCCGTAGAAGGTACCACATAGCTGCAACAAGCAACTACCAAGTCATCGTGCTGCAACAAGCAGCAGACCTAGGACTCATTGGCTCACGATGCAGAGTAACCTAGAAAAACCCAACGTTCACCACTAATATATGATTCATGCTTCATGAAGGCAAGGTAGCGTAAGGCTACCAGAACTTCAGCACAAGTGCAGAGAGACACACAAGTATTTATCTACATGATATCATGATATAGCGAACCATCAGTCTTCAGACTCGCTCTGAAGATGGATGGACGGTATGTAGCCGAAATATTAGCAGAAAAAATGTGGTTACGGCTGAATTCCCGCAATTTTATGGACCAAGATATTAAGGTGCACGTCTGCTCAATATATTTAAAGAAAGCAAAGATAAGCGTATCAAAAGACTATTCACTGGAACTGAACTAAGAGACTAACAGCCTAGTCAATTGTTACGCAAAATGCAAGCATTGGCAGGTGAAGATGTTTCACTAAAGGTTCTTAAGACACCATGGTTAGAATAATTTCCAAATTCTATAAAGACAATTTCACTTGTAAGAGGAGGAGGATTCAATAAGATTGTTGTAATGGTTGATAGAATAACAGAAATGGAAACCCTCGTAACCAATTGTTCTTTATGAAATGTGAAACTTGCAACCAACAAGATGTTCCGGTAACAACGAATGACATAATGACAAAAATTTCAGGGTTAGAGCAACAGAGATAGCTGCGTCGTCGACCAATTACCGAGCTGTAGTAAATCACGAAATAAACACAAACCTAGTGGCAAATACTGCAAACCTTAAAAATGCAAACTTCCGTGTAAATCAAAATATCCACGGGTGTACTGCCGGTGTCCAACGGGCACAATATTTCGGCGATCATACATGTCGCCATCATCAGGTGAACTGACGGACTGAGCTCCTGGAAACCGATTGCGACGGCGTCTGAGATGACGTCGATGTGAGGGCTCTGTCCGACGTGGTCGTCACTTCGTTACGTTTGCTAGATTTACTCTTAATTAACCCAATCGCTGGTTCCCAAGATTTGCTAAGATTATAGCCACAGTCACAGTTTATGAGGTCGTCACTTCTGTGAATTTCAATGGCCTCTCTAACGACGCACAAAGACATCTACGGTGGCGCAACTTTTGCATTTACGTTTGCTAAGTACTCTTGCTTTTCTAAAGAGATGTCGTTCCGAGAATGTTGTTCCAAATTTTGCTAAGGTTACGCATCACATCGATTCTGCAGCAGCCAAGAGAATTAAAAAACGGACTGGCCTCGCATTGCTTCGTGAGAGAGTGCATTTCACCCGCCGTAGTCTTGAGTTCATCTCACTGAAACTATTCAAACTGCATTTGCAACTGGCTAGTCACTTCACGTCTTTTTTCTGGGATTTGATTGATGGTGTTACTTCGGTTGCAGCCGATTCCGCCCATAAGAAGGCAACAGGACGTCAAACACCTAAGTTCTCACGCCTCCTTGACAAACCACCACTGCAGGTTCCGTGCAAGACCGTCATCAATCTGAGTGGCATGGAACTGAGTGATGATGCGGTCTCAGATTTAAAGAAAGGACTCAACTTTGCTCCTACCCCCAAGTTCACACCGCTAGCAGAAATTATTAGTGCTGTTGAACAGGTTGCAGCTCGACTTCCGCCTGAATCAGCTGAGGAAATACGTCGTGAAACTTGTCGTGCATTGACGAAATCCAAGCCCATGAAGTCGAACATCACTAGTAAAGAGAGGGCGGCCATTCGTGACCTGAGGGAGCGCCCTGAAATCGTTGTCTTACCGGCTGACAAAGGCAATGCTACGGTTGTTGTCTCCCATAAGGACTACACTGAAAAGATGCAGAGCCTGTTAAATGACGATTCCTACCGGAAGATCAGCTTTGACCCCACAAAGAAGATGGAAAACAAGACGAGGGTGCTTCTCAAGGATGCGGATTTACCGGAGGGTGTCGATAAGAAACTGCTACCTCAAGGTCCGGTACCGCCAAGATTTTATGGACTCCCTAAGGTTCACAAAGATGGGGTGCCGTTACGTCCCATTGTCAGTAACATCAGAGCACCTACATATTTGTTGGCCAAATACTTGACGGGAATATTAAGTCCTTAAGTGGGTAAATGCCCTCATCACATCCGTAATTCCGTGGATTTTGTTAAACGCCTTAACAACTTCAGGCTGGATGAGTCAGATATCATGGTGAGTTTTGACGTCGTTTCGTTGTTTACGAGGGTGCCCCTTCGAGAGTCACTAGATTTGATTGGTCAGAAATTTGACGAGAAGACCACCGAACTTTTTAGGCATGTCTTGACCTCCACGTATTTTCTTTTCAATGGCGAATACTACGAACAAACGGAGGGAGTCGCCATGGGTAGCCCACTCTCCCCTGTGGTCGCAAATTTGTCCATGGAGAATTTCGAGGAAGAAGCCCTGGCATCATCTGAATGGAAACCTACTTGCTTTTTCCGTTATGTGGACGACACTTTCGTCATCTGGCCACAGGGGATGGATAAACTCCTTGACTTCCTTACACATCTGAACTCCATACACCCCAACATAAAATTCACTATGGAGACTGAAACGGAGGGTAAATTGCCGTTCCTTGACGTCTTGGTCAAGAGAAGAGCTGATGGCACCTTGGGTCATAGTGTATATCGGAAGACAACGCACACTGATCTGTATTTACACGCAGACAGCTGTGACCACCCTTCACAGAGGAATGGGGTAGTTAAAACTCTAGTACATAGGGCGCGCATTATCTCCGACGCAGAGTGTCTACCCCAGGAATTGGAACACCTGAGAACTGTATTTCGAAAAAAAATGGGTACTCAGAGTGGCAGATTCAGCGGGCTCTCCGCCCAACCACTACAACACAACCTGTGGAAACGGATGAAAACACGAGGGAGGATGTAGGCACTGCGTTCGTTCCATATACCGGCGCACTCTCAGGGAAGATCACCCGCATTTTGAAAAACACCAGGTTGGAACTATGTTTTGTCCGCCGAATAAAATTCGTGCACTGGTGGGGAGCGCTAAAGATGATCTCGGTTTGAGGAAGGCCGGCGTGTACCAGATTCCGTGTCAGTGTGGAAAGTCATATATTGGACAGACGATGCGTACCGTCGAGGATCGATGTGTTGAACACCAGAGGCATACACGATTGGCGTATACGAGCAAGTCGGTGGTTGCTGAACATTGTTTGTCGGAGAATCACGCGATGTAGTATGAAAGCACTAGGATTCTGGTACAGACGTCGAGATACTGGGACTGCGTCGTTAGAGAGGCCATTGAAATTCGCACAAGTGACGACCTCATAAACCGTGACTGTGGCTATAATCTTGGCAAATCTTGGGAACCAGCGACTGGGTTAATTAAGAGTAAATCTAGCAAACGTAACGAAGTGACGACCACGTCGGACAGAGCCCTCACATCGACGTCATCTCAGACGCCGTCGCAATCGGTTCCACTACGCGGCCGCGGCGCGGGGCGCGGGCCGCGGAGGGGTCGCTCCGCGGGCCGAGGATATTTAAATGGCCCGCTACTGGGCTAGAACCCAGTTCCCTTCGAGCAGCCGTAGCGTGCGGATCTCCGTGCCTGCGCGTTTCCAGGAGCTCAGTCCGTCAGTTCACCTGATGTTGGCGACATGAATGATCGCCGAATTATTGTACCCGTTGGACACTATAGACCGGCAGTACACCCGTGGATATTTTGATTATCAAATACGCCGGGAGAAACAGCAGAATCACATCATAAAACGTCCGTGTAAATAGTCAGAACAGGGAAAATCGAATCAGCAGCCGAATTAGCGGCAAGTTCTGCTGCCCTGGGCCAGTGCTGCAAAACCCGCCCACTTCTGATCGGCCAAAAAAAGGGATTGCGACTTTTAGTTGACAATGGAGCTGATGTTTCATGATTCTGTAATTCAAACACGTTCAAAAGCTAAAGGTGAATCGCCATATAAAGGTATGCTCCCAATGGAACTAAATTCCTACATATGGGATGGACCTTCGTCCAGGGCCAACTGTTGTCTCTCCCTCATCGCCCAGAGCGCTAAGTATCATAATTTATTGCGTGAAATTCCGTTGCCAGTTAATTTCTTAATTTTCGTTAGTGCTTCTGTTTTTAAGAGGTTTCTTCTCACCCACAGATTCGTTTGTGCTACGGTTTTAAGTGTTTATTCTCGCGTATTTTGATAAATATCGTGTGTGTAGTTTTCGTCTGCTGCTAGCTACGTGATTTAAGTGCATCATTGTCACTTTCTTATTTCGTGTTCTACTTTAAGAAAGCTTATATTCCCGCGCGTTTGATAAGTGTATTCCATAGATTTTCTTGTTTTGTTTTGAAAACTGTCGGACTCAGTTTCTTTGTTTTGACAGTGTAGCAACCACTAACCACAGTTCAGTCAGCTGTCAGCCGCCTTTGATAAAGTACTAGGCTAGTTAAAAGTTGATAATTTAGTTTTCTACAGTTAACTGTATCGATAGGATTGCTAGGATGTGTGCCTGCTGAGCGCGGACGCAGGTGGAGTCGGCCGCAGTTCGCAAACAGCTGAGCGTGCTGTGGGCTACAGTCATTTTCAGGCTGCTGTCTGGGGGTGCAGCGGTGGTGGTGGTGGTGGTGGTGGTGGTGGGCCACCTCAGGTGTCTCATGCTTCCCTCTCTGTCCCAGCTACCGAGGCACCTTCAGGTGTACGTGGTCGAGCTGCCCTCTCCGCAAGGGGAGTGGTGGGTCGAACGGCGTTCACGTCGCTCGAGACAGAAGGCCAATGAGGAGGCTGGCCGTCCGTCCACGCCCGTTCGTCCTGTGAGTGGACGTGTGGCCACTCCTTCAGTAGGGTCCGAGCAGATGCACGGGGAAGGGGATTATTAGTTATTGGGAGCTCCAATGTTTGGCACGTGATTGAGCCCCTTAGGTAGATAGCGTCGACATCCGGTGTGCAATCAGTGCGTCTGCCGGGGTGAGGTGGCCTTGCCGGTAGCTATTGAGGGTGCGGGGTGCTGTCGACTGCAAGTCGTGGCTCACGTCGGCACCACTGACGCTTGTCGCTTGGGTTCAGAGAACATTCTCAGGTCCTATTGGAAGCTGGCGGAATTGGTGAAGGCTGCTGCCCTCGCACGCGGGGTGCAAGCAGAGCTGTCGATTTGTAGCATTGTTTCCAGGGTTGATTGGGGTCCTTCGTTTTTGGAGCCGAGTGGATGGTTTGAACCAGAGGCTTCACCGACTCTGTGACAGTCATGGCTGCAGATTTCTGAATCAGTGTTATCGATTGGGGATTTGTAGGACGTCCCTAGATAGATCAGGGGTGCACTACACTAAGGAAGCGGCTACTCGGGTAGCAGAGTACTTGTGGAGTGCACATGTTTTTTTAGGCCAGGTGATAACTCTGATGAGCACTTGCCTGTCAACATTGACAGCGAAATCAGGCCGCATTGGGTTCAAAAATTCATCTGTCAAAATATCAGCCACAAACTTTCAAAGTATTAGAAACAAATTTCCCGAATTTGTCGCACTGCATGGAAATTATTGTGTTCAGATAGTTTTAGGCACCGAAAGCTGGCTAAATCACGATATCTCAAGTTCAGAAATATTTAGCGAGGCGTGGAATGTGTATCGGAAAGATAGATCGGACACAACTGAAGGACGAGTGTTCATCACTGTGGACAAAGATATTGTTTCTACTGAGATTGAGGTTGAAAGTAACTGTGAAGTTATCTGGGCACGTATAACAAGTCTAAAAGAAGTAAAGTTAAATGTTCAAATGTTTGTAGAACTTATGGGACTTAACTACGGGGTCATCAGTCCCTAAGCTTACAAACTACTTATGAACTACCTATGACTAAGGACGGCACAAATATCCATGCCCGAGGGGGGGATTCGAACTCCCGACCGTAGTGGCCGTGCAGACCGTGACTGGAGCGCCTCAGTCTCCTCGGCCACCGCGGCCGGCAAGTAAAGTTAATAGTTGGGTGTTTTTTGACGCCGCCCCCCCCCCCCTTCCAGTGCTGCTGTATCAGTTTTAGAGTCATTCAAAGAAAGTCTACACCACATAGTGCCTAGGTATCCGGGCCATGTAATATTAGTCGGCGGAGACTTCAACCTTAAGAGTTTAGATTGGGACCCCTCTAGTTACATTTCAGGCGGTACAGACAAGCAGTCTTGCGAGGTACTTTTGGACACATTCTTTGGAAACTGTCTTGAGCAGTTGAACCGGCAACCCACGCGCAATGGAAATATTTTAGACCTTATAGCCACAAACAGGCCTGACCTTATTAACGATGTCTGTGTAAAGACAGGAATTAGTGATCGTGATATCGTCATAGCGTCGATGGTGACCAAAGTTCAGAAACGAATCAAGAAGGATAGGAGCGTGTTTTTGTTGCGAAGAGCCGATAAACAATTGTTAGGATCGCACTTAGAAAATGAATGGGCATTGTTTAGTTCCAGTACTATGGATGTAGAGGAATTGTGAACTAAATTTAAGTGCATTGTCCATAAAGGGTTAGAGAAGTACGTGCCTGTAAAGTCGATCAAGGATGGAAAAGATCTACCGTGCTATAATAATAATGTTAGAAAACTACTGAGAAAGCAAAGACTGTTGCACTCCCGATTCAAAAGAGAACACGCAAATGATGAAGGCAAAAGTTAGTAGAGATTCGTGCGTCTATTAAAAGATCAATGCGCGAAGTATACAATAATTACTACAGCCATACCTTAGCAAAAGATCTTTCCGAGAACCCGAAAAAATTCTGATCCTATGTAAAATCGATAAGCCCACTATCCAGTCACTCGTTGACCATTCCATGGCAGTAATAAATAGAAGAAAGCAAACGGAAAGCTAAAGTTCTACATTTAACCTTTAAGAAATCTTTCACGCAGGAGGAACGCCCAAATGTACCATCATTTGATAAACGTACTAAATCCGAAATGGAGGACATAGTAATAGGTATTTCCGGTGTATAGAAGCAGCTAAGAGAGCTAAATACGAAAAAGTCTGCTGGTCCGGATGGAATACCAGTTCGGTTTTACAAAGACTATTCTGCGGCGTGGGCTCCCTACTTATCTTGCATCTACCGCGAATCTTTAATTCAGCGCAAAGTTCCTAGTGATTGGAAAAAAAGTGCAGGTGACTCCCGTTTATAAGAAAGGAAAGAGAACTGACCCACACAATTACAGGCCAATATCGTTCACATCAGTTTCACGTAGAATTTTGGAGCATATTCTTAGTTCGATATAGTAAATTTCCTTGAATCGGGAAAGCTTCTTTCCATGAATCAGCACGGGTTTAGGAAACATCGTTCATGTGAATCTCAGCTTGCCCTTTTCTCACATGACATCTTGCGAGCCATGGATGCAGGGCAACAGGCGGATTATGTTTTTCTCGACTTCAAAAAGGCGTTCGACGCGGTGCCACACCGCAGACAGCTAACGAAGATACGAGCTTGTGGAATAGGTTCACAGATTTGTGACTGGCTGGAAGTCTTCCTAAGTAATAGAACGCAGTACGTTGTTCTCGACGGCAAGTGTTCATCACGGACGAGTGTATCGTCAGGCGTGCCCCAGGGGAGAGTGATAGGACCGCTATTATTTTCTATCTATATAAATGATCTGATGGACAGACTAACTTGTAATTTGCAGCTGTTTGCTGATGATACTGTGGTGTATGGGAGGGTGTCGTCTTTAACTGACTGTAATAGCATGCAGGATGACTTAGACAAAATTTCCAGTTGGTGCGAAGAATGGCAGCTAGTTCTCAATGTAGAAAAATGTAAGGTGATGCGCATGAGTAAGAAAATCAATCCCATAATATTCGAATACAGCATTAGTAGTGAGCTTCTTGATGCAGTCGCGTCGTTCAAATATGTGATCGTAACATTACAGTGCGATATGAAATAGAACGAACATGTAAGGACAGTTGTGAGTGAGGCGGACAGCCGACTTCGGTTTATTGGGAGAATCTTGGGGAGATGTACTTCATCTGTAAAGAAGAATGCGTATAAAACGTTTGTACGACCACGTCTTGAGTATTGCTCAAGTGTTTGGGACCCGCGGCAGATCAATTTAAAGAAAGACCTAGAAGCAGATCAGAGGCGAACAGCTAGGTTTGTTACTGGTAGATTCGACCGATGAGCGAGTATCACGGAAATGCTCCGGCAACTTAATTGGGCATCGTGAAATTCTGTTGCGGAAATTTAGAGAGCCGGAATTTGAAGCTGAGTGTAGTATGATCTTGCTACCACCTACTTACATTTCGCGTAAAGATCGCATAGTGATCACAATGACAAGATGAGAGAAATTAGGGCTCGTACGGAGGTGTATAGGCATTCTTCTTTTTCCTCGTTCTACTTGGGAGTGGAATAAAAAAGGAACTGCCTAGTAGTGCTACAGTGTACCCTCCGCCTCGCATCTTACGGTGGATTGCGGAATATGGATGTAGATGTAGATCAGCGATATGGGTCTACAACGTAAATTTCAACGGGTTTAAATGGTACCAAAGATCGATAAAGCTATATTGGGAGCCGATTTTTTAATAAATTATTTGTAGACGCGCATAATAAAATATTGTGCGTAACAAAGCTCAGTCTCATGGAAAAATGTTGCAAATACAATGAGTAAAAACGCAAAATTTACCGACTTATTGATGTAGGGATGAATCCGATATCTGATAAATTTTAGTCCACTTTAGGTTACAGTAGTAACACTAAAAGTGGGCCTTTGCGGTCGAAATTTAAATAACGGCTTAACCATTCATCTGACACGAAACCGAATAAAAGAATTTGTAGAGGAGGAACTTCAAAATATGTTCAAATGTTTGTTAATCTATCGGACTCAACTGCATGGTTATTAGACGTAGCTTAGAAACTACTTAAACTAAGGTAAACTAACATAAGGATCTCCCTTCCCCCTCAGGGGGGGAGACTCGAACCCCCGACGGCGAAACTTCTGTGCAACTTTGCTCTCTTATAGTCTTTTGTTTCATGTCTCACATCGTTTGACAGATATTTACAAAACTAACGGCGATTTAACTATATCTGTCTGTCTGTCTGTCCGCAATGTGTTCCAACTTTTTAGGTCGAGCCGTTCAACCGATCGGCACCAAATATTGCAAATATAATTTTTGGCCGCCAGAGACCAGACACTCCTTTTTTTTCCAAATACTTCGGACAAAAATACGTAAGTAATACTAAAAAGGGTTGTTTGTGATGGCCTTTTGACAGCAGGGAATTTAGGTGCAAATAAACCGTTTATATGACACAAAAATTGAATAAACAAATTTGTGGAGGAAAAATTCTCTACAACTCAGCTCTCTTATTTTTTTCATGACGCTCACCGTTACAGAGATATTTGCAAAATTAACAACGATTTGACACTGCCACCTGATTTTATGTAAACCAGGCGTCCGAAAATGTTACGTGCTATCTCGCTTTCCGTATTTTTGTGTCCCAGCCTCGTCGCCGCTTTTGTGTCTCGTTTCCGTCGTAGGTGTCGGTGGCCGAGTGGAATGAGACCGACACCGGAATAAAGATAGCACGTTGGTGCAGGTACGGAGGGGAGCAGCCAGAAACTAGAAACACTAGAGTAAATTAGAAAGAGATATATATTGCACAGAATTTATACAATACTTAACTTTTACATTGCTCAGTACTGCAGAATGCTGATACATAGTTGAGCTAAAGGTCTGCCTAGTGCCTGTACGATAGCCAAGTCTTTACTGGTGCCTATCTGATTCCGAAGGTCTTAACTGGTTCCTATCTCAGTCCCAAGTGAACGATGTCGTTCAGTGGTGGACACGAGCGGAGTTGCAGCAGAGGACGCTCGTGGCTGACGTAAGAACGCCGCGCCGTGCGTGCATGGCGGCGCGCGGCGAAAGTAGGTGGCGCGCACTTTGGACTTGTGCGACACCACACGTATTTTATGATTTTCTTATTACAACTTACACACACTCATTTCAGAGTAATGGTGCACTGAAGAATTAACAAAAACACGTCGTTCTTAGTACGGTAAATTATAATCTAGTGACTAAAATGCCATATTAGCAGTTAACATCTGCCATCAATAGTACGAGAAATAAGGAAAAGTTTTGCAGTTATTCGCCGTAGTGTAGTGGGTAGCACGTTGGGTTATGACACACATGGTCTGTAGTTCGAAACGCGCCACTACCATTTTTTTTCGCCTTGCCTCTTATTAATTCAATAGAGCTATGTCCTGCAATGTTTAGAGTTGTGTGTATGTAAGAGTGATCCCTCTATAATGTGCGTTTATTCTATTTCCTGAACATGCCGTGAAATATGTAACAAAGAATTGAACAATGCTCTTCTGAAGCATATACACATAAACTGGGAGGATACTGCAATAATATTCTAAAAAAACGTGCTAATACTGGTAGTTTCATATATAAATGAAGTCCTAGAGTTCTGTAGCAACTGTCATTCCTTAATGAAACGGAAGTGAAATGTATACATTGCAACAAATTACCTTGTTTCTTTTTTTCTGAGCAATTATTAACTATTTATGGAATATGTTGAAAGTCATTAAATAGAATCAATGCGTCTACTAAAATGTTTGTTTTCGGCGTGGTTGCTATGGACGCTTATAATGTAGGTTTTATTACTTTTATGTAGTTCAGGTTTGATTTTGTTCATGTTATTTTGTTCTGCACTAAAATAAAAAGCAGATCTTCTGTATCAAACCCTGACTAGGTTTTCTTTTACAGCTAAAATAACAAACGAAATAAGTATGGTAACACTGAATTCCACACAACTCTAGCACATAATCTATATACAAATTTACCACTATCATTGTCATTTACAACAGTCATTATGACAGTAGCTCCCCGTTTATGTACATGTGAAAAAGAAGTCTGTGATTGCAATTCGTTGATATGTTCACAAAATAGAACAAATGCACTTTTCAGAGAAAGCGCTGTTACCTTTGAGCAACTCGGAATCTTGCGGAATATAGTTGTGTTCAATTAACAAGAGTATGCAAAAATCTTTTAGGAAACAATATCAAAAAATTGCCAGTGGTGCTTTATTACTTTTTGAATTTATTTTTATTTATTTATTTATTTTTTGTTCTTCAGGTAGATCGATGCTTTGCAGTCGTTTGTTCATGTTCGCTCCAACTACCAGAATAGTTGAAATAAGATGTAAAGAACACCAGAGACATACCAGGCTATGACAGGTTAATAAATCTGCAATATCAGAACATTGCCTGGACCTTGAGCACACCGTGGAATTTGACAAAATCAGTATCCTGACTCGAAGCTGTAGATTCTCGGATAGTGTCACTCTTGAATTGATTGAAATCAAGGCGGCGGGGAACTTGATCAACCGGGAAGCCGGATATCAGCTTAGTACTGTGTGGAATATCCTGTTTTGTAACTACCACAGAAACAATGGAAGAAAGTTTCCTCCTGCAGAAATGAACAACAGACGTCTAAGGTCCTAAGTATTGGAACAGAACGACACACACGGTATTCAGTCACTACGTATACATGCAATACATCTTCCGGAAGACGAAGACCGATTTTCGTAAACCGTTTTTCGCTGTCATGTTTACATGCCGGCCGCAGTGACCGAGGGGACTGCGGCGCGCCAGTCACGGTCTGCACGGCCACTAGGTCGGGTTTCGACTCCCCCCTCGGGCATGGATATTTGTGCCGTCGTAGCTGGTTCATAAGTAATTTGTAAGTTCAGGGACTGATTACCCCGTAGTTAAGTCCCATAAGCTCTACAAACATTTGAACATGTTTACATGTCACAGCATGAATCGGATTTCCTAGCCCACTTAATATGGCGATTGATGTTCAAATATTTGTTGAGCTTATGGGACTTAACTACGGCGTCATCAGTCCATAAACTTACAAACTACTTATGAACTAGCTAATACTAAGGATGGCACAAATATCCATGCCCGAGCGGGGATTCGAAACCCCGACCGTAGTGACCGTGCAGACCGTGACTGGCACGCCGCAGTCCCCTCGGCCACCGCGGCCGGCTATGGCGACTGAAAAACTGCTGATTCAGTTCCTTATTTATCCGGTACAGTCGCTATTTTTCTTTACTTAAATACACAGATTCATTCTCACACTAATATTTATACTTATATTTCACAGTAACAAATGTCACGCTATCCATGTGTGCCGAAAATTCTTAACAAGAAAACACAATCTGACAAGCCAAAAACGCTTCAAAAACGGTTGCGTTTACATGGGCACGAAAATCGATTGTGGAACTGGAATACCGCTTTACAGAAGTGGATTTCCAGAATCGATTTTGGAGTGTTTACATGACCATCCAAAAGCGGATTTGGGAAATCGGTTTACGAAATCCAGTTTTGGGAGCCCATGTAAACAGGGTGAGTGACAGCAAGCTGCTGGGAGGAAGTATACGTTAGCGGCGGAAAAATACCACTTCCGGTTTGGACCAGAGACTATACACAGCAAGGAAAGAATCTTTGGCACGATTTGAGAGGCGCCATTTTAAATTGAGCTTATTCAGAAATTGTGAACTTTAAACACTAAGAATGAAATTATGATGCCGTTAAGAGTAATCACGAAAACGCTTACTTTATAAATAAATAATAGTTTATAACCAATTAACAATGTAACTTTCAAAGTGTAGGTTTAAGTAATCATAAGCATCTTTTCAGCTCCTGTCATCATAGTGTAATGGATAGCATTGTGGATTCGTAATTTGTATTATGTCTAGGTGTATGTTCGAATCGTATCCTCTCCCAATATATATATTTTTTCGTCTTTGCGTTTTTAAATGAACTTATCTGATTGTATTAAAAGTTAAGGCCAATTCACACTGTCCGTCACGTCACGTCACGTCACCGTCCGTCAGAACATTCTGCAATGTATTTCTAATGGCGGCATTCACACTGTCCGTCACAGGACCGTCACGTCACGTCAACGTCCGTCAAGCTTTCTCGAGAAGAATGTTTTGACGGAACGGCCGTCTGCTAACATCGGAAGTTAACCTATTTTCGTCATGCGAATTACATGTTGCAGTCGACGATTGCACTGTTTATATGCAAATGTGTCTTATTCATCTTTGTGTTGTTGTTGTACCTCGTTTCAGGGGTAAATCTTAAATGTTTCATGACGACTTAAATATTTTTGTCAATTGAGTGTCCCTCTAAAATTGAGGTCGGATATCTGAAACCAAAATATGGTTTATGTTACGTAACATTGTAACAGAAATGACTGAAGCAAACTATTTATTTGAATAGGATTGTAATTTGATTACGCATTTTTCATTAAATAACACTTTAAATGAAAATGTCAGTTCTAATGAAAGACAAAAATTCAGTTGTTTACGACGGTATTAACAATGTCAGCGAGCAAATCGTAATGGTTAAAGTATACAGGCGCTATTTATGCTCTTACAAGTATGGTTTGGTGTCTTCATATGCTTATTTTTTCGCTTGAAAACAGATGTCGATGTTTTGAAATGTTGGTTCAGTTCCCAGTAAGTTGGTCAAAAACATACACTTTAAAGTTTTCTTTGGCCGTTAATAACATTTAGCGTTGTTGTTCCACCTTTCTAGTATTAAACTATGACTTTCTACATAACAAATCGCCACTCATAAACTCACTTTCAACATCGCGTATTGAGATGGACGAATTGACGTGACGGATACGGACGGACAGTGTGAATACAACTTGACGTGACGGTTCCGTGACGTGATGTTGACGTGACGGCCAGTGTGAATTGGCCTTTAGTCCTACGTTTCTGTCTTTTATTTACATTTAAAACTGGTTAGAAAACAAAGGACAAAACAGTTATTTGGATAGTAATTTCCGAATATGTGACGATTTCCGCGTGTGTGTTTAGGGGAATACTGTCCTAATAACAAATCACTGTAAATGTACCGTAATAATATTTTCGGATGGGTAATATCACTTAACAAAGTACACTGAGAAGGATAAATATTTCTGTATTTGAGACTTCACAGTAGACATTATTCATTGGTGGGGTCATTAATAAAGAAAACGTTGATACCCTAACACAGGTTTGTCTGAGTAATGTGATAATACAAATAATTTATAAGCAGCTTCTTATTCATCTGCAAAACAGGCGCTAATGGCACAGTGTGCATTAAAATGTTTTATTGTGGGTACAAGGTAGGTACAATCCAAACAGTCTATTGGTATCGTCAATTATAAGATAAATAACGGTCGCAGCTACTGGAGCTTCAAGATACTGAGAAACACAGATGTTTAAAGGCATTTCCCAAGTTCTTATCTATTATACATTTTAAGCTTTTATGGCAGTTTGTTGACATGTTGTCCGTTGGCATCTGTCTCGAGATTTTCTCTCGAAGTTTGAGGTTAGTCAGACGTTTCGTCCCATTATGAGCTGCTGACATTGCCCGTTTCATCCTCCAAGACCAATGAAGTATAAAATTTCAACAGTGCTAGCCAATCTGAATCTAAATTGGTGGTAGCGAAACGTAAGTTGTAAAATCAAACAAACGTTGGCTGAAGACTCCTAGACAGAAGCCAGCAAGGCCTATGACCAAAATAGAATGTGGCTGGGTACACGATTTAAAGAACGTTATTACTGAATATTTGTTTTAAAAAATAAGTAGTTGAATAGTCACTGAAATATACGTACTGTCTGTGAAACAGCTATTTTTCACTCGGACAGGAAAGAAAATACCTAAAGGAACACCAAGCTATTTCGCGAGTAATGAACAGACTGAAGTAAACACTACCCAAGTGTCAACACAAAATAGCATGATCGTCTGCTTTGTTTTCATTTTGAGCTGTCACTTTGCGTTGCATAGCCTACTCAAAGATCTTGAAAACACAGGTACGATACTTCTGACTGCGAAATTACAGGCACTTTCGGGTAGTATTTTTCCGACGCTAACGTCATGTCTGGGAGGACGGCCATCATAACATGCAGCACCAACAGCAGTCGGGTACCGCGGGAAGCGCACCTCATAGGCGCATACAGAGTTCAGAAGGCCAGGAGAATGACTTGACCACGAGTGAAACACACAGCGGTCGCGGACAGCATAAGGAACTTCAGCACAGCCATGGTAGTGCCAAGATCATGCCAATCGGGCGCGGTCCTTATAAGGGACACGTTGGAATGTTCGACACCTCGTATGAGAGCCGTAACGGGCGAGGACCTAGAGCAGAGGTGTCCAACTAAATTTCGACGCGGATCACACTACCAACTTTTATCACTGAGGCGGGCCAGACAAAGGAAAATTGCAAAGGAATCAATTACTAAACCAGTAGACATAAAACCCGGTTTTTCTAGGTATTCAGGTATGATGTATTTGTAACAGAACATTATAATTCAAATGTTCAAATGTTTGTAAAGCTTATGGGACTTAACTAAGGGGTCATCAGTCCCTAAACTTACAAACTACTTATGAACTACTTACGAACTAGGACGGCACAAATATCCATGCCCGATGGGGGATTCGAACCCACGACCGTAGTGGCCGTGCAGACCGTGACTGAAGCACTTCAGTCTCCTTGGCCACCGCGGCCGCAGAGAACATTATAAACTTAAAAGAAAAATAATATTAATGAAATAAACTGAAAAAGGAAAACTAATGAGACAAATAACATTTTCTTGCTTGCAGAGTTTTTCGATATTTGGTGATATGTCCGATGTAGAAATACGGAGAATCCCGCTAAGATGGCCATCTGTTAGCGAAGATATCGTTTTAGATTTTACATTTGTCATTAATGAAAAAAAAGAAAAGAAAACTGTTCAGGATATATGTGATTCTGAACAAAGACACCTGTTGAAGTGACAACTTGTATAGGTTGGGATTCTGATCGGGTTTGATACGTTTTTTATAAAACTCCGTCAGTGCAGGCAGTTATGGTAGGCTGTTTTCAGGCTTTCATTAGTTTGAAGTTTAGTCAACTCCATCTGCAGGTGTAACATGGCCTCTTCAATCTTAACTTGAAACGGATTTTGGAACACGTTAATATAGGGCTCTTGATTTTTAAAATCTGAGAATCTCTCCTCAAATTCATTCCTTACGTTTCGTAGCAAGGATACATACTTGTCGAAATCCAGTGTCTCTTGATTTCGTGTACGCAAGGTCTCGCAATGACCCAGCTGTCTTTCCACGATCTGTTTCTCGAACAAGATGAGTTTTTTAATAAATGATTGAATGTGTTCATACATTTCCACGCATAGTTGATTTTTACACTGGAGGTTTAGATTCAGGTCGGAGAAATATTTAGTTATGTCAACTAGAAAAAGCCAGGTAATTAAACCGTTGCTCATTCTCCAAAACTTTGACATGTCCTTCGTCGGTCATAAAGCTTTTTTATTTCTCCCGACAGTGAATAAAATCGTGAGAGTGTTGCTGATCTGCTGAGCCAACTAACTCGGCTGTAATATATATCATCATGCACAGAACCTGCTTCAGTTCAGACAGGAATGTCTGATATTGTCTATGATTTAGTCCTCTCGCGCGAATTAAATTGACAGTCTATATTACCTTTTCCATCAAGTTCTTCAGATCGAGAACTTTGGCACACAGCTGTTCTTGGTGAATAATGCAGATATGTTTTACCGTCGTGGGTGTCATAATATTACTCATTAAAAGTTACAAAACTGTTTCTTCTTCCTGTCATCGCTGGTGCGCCATCTATTTTTAAGCCGAAAAGATTTTCGTCTTGAAGCTCAAACTTTCCCATACAACTTCTTACTTCCTCATATATGTCTTGTCATGTTTTCCCCTCTTACAGTGTAGTTCTCTGTCAACCCTCTAAAAATGATAGTCATCTGGGCTGTATCTGAAACGTCAGCACTTTCATCAACAGCTAAACTGTAAAATACATGTTCTTTTAATTTTGCTTTGAATGAAATTTCAATATCGTCTCCCATGTCAACTCGTCGTGCTATGGTTTCATGTGATAAGCTTATATTTTTCACTAATGACACCAGTTCCGGACACACTCTGGATGCAAATATGTCTAAATATTCTTTGATGAATTCTCCAAATGTTTGTAAAGCTTATGGTACTTAACTATGGGATCATCAGTCCCTAAACTTACAAACTACTTATGAACTAACTAACACTAAGGACGGCACAAATATCCATGCCCGAGGGGGGATTCGAACCCCCCGAACGAAGTGGCCGTGTAGACCGTGACTGGAGCGCCGCATTCCCCTTGGCCACCGCGGCCGGCGATGAATTCTCCATCGGCTCAGGGATTTCCTCTTTTGTCAATAGCTCTGCTATCTGGAAGCTTAATTTTATTACTGTTTCCGAGTAACCTAAAGTGGGGAAAAAAAACACCTCTCACAACTTTGTCAGGCTATGGCGGGTCGTATGTTGGACAGTCCTGACCTAGAGGCTGATTGCACGGCCAGAACTGGCCACAGTGGGCGTGGAAGGCATAAAGAACGCCACACACCGCCCATGGATAAATATGGGACCAGATGAGCTCGTCTAGCATTTGGCTCACTCAGCTGCGTGACTCGCTGCGGGTCGGATTTATGCTGCTGGTCGCGTACCCCCTTTCTGCTTCCCACGATGACTAGATGCAGTTTGGTGGGGGAGGGGAGCTACCCCGCAACCTTGCGGCCACGGAGCTCCTACAGCTGAGGTGCTCGTCTCGACAGGAAGAAGACGCAGCCCAAAGAAGGCAAAGCAATTTCATAAGCGTCTACGTCTAGGACAGGTGACGTTATTATTCAAAGAATTTCGTGTGGAATCTGAATCTCACACTGACTAGAACTGTTGATGAATGCTTGTGCTCTTTTTCGACCACATCACTCCAGCCTACAAGTAGTTTCAAGGCTTCGTGCTGGTAAGCATAGAGATTTTCATACGCTATGCCTTGTCTATCGTTTTCTTAATCTTTACACTCCCACTCTTATTTAACGTCAACTCTAAATCTGCTACCTGAGCAGCACAACGGAACTACGCGTTCTCAACAAAGTAAAATCCTTTCTGTACCATCGCACAATACTGCCGTGTTTTCTAAATCCTTTTTTATATCAGGAACGATCCTCCTCAACATATCAGAAAAATCAGATCCCTCCCAAAACTTAAAACTAACCAGTGGCGGATAAAGAATTTTTTCTAGGGGGGGGGGGGGGGGAGGAGGAGAGG
This sequence comes from Locusta migratoria, assembly GCA_026315105.1. Lineage (NCBI taxonomy): Eukaryota > Metazoa > Arthropoda > Insecta > Orthoptera > Acrididae > Locusta > Locusta migratoria. The sequence goes on along the minus strand of CM048746.1, from coordinate 49,634,505 downwards.
GGGCTCAAGCCTGAGGAGGGTGAACATGTTCTTAAGGGCTTTGTGAGACTACTTTTAAAACACACAGAATAAATACACAGGGTGAATCACCTAACACATCGCAAATATTGCGGAAACGGAAAGTGCGATTGATGTGCGGTTTTCACATAATGGATTGGTAGTCAGGGGCTCATATTTTTAGCCAACAAACAGATTGTAATATTACTTATAATGTATATTTTTTATGCAGACATGCAGTTTTAAATGCAACAATGGTTGTTTCTATCAAGCATTGGAATTTTTGACACCATCTGCGTACAAAGAATTTTGAATGACATTTTTATCACGTTTAGTTTGGCAGCTACAAGCGTTCAATGTATCGGAGGCGGAAGCTGCGATAGCGTAGCCGAGTGGCTATCCCCTGGGGCACGGCCCACTGTCTCACGACCACTAGCCATTCAGCTACGCTGTCATAGCCTCCGCCCTAAAAACTTTGAACGGTTGTAGCTAAACGTGATAAAAATGTCATTCAAAATTCTTTGTACACAGCTGGTGTCAAAATTTCCAGCACATTAGAGAAACAACCATTATTCCATTTGAAAAATTGTATGTTTGCATAAAAAATACACATTCTAGGTACTTTTACAATTTGTTTATTGGATAATAATAAGAGTCCTTCACTTCCAATCCATTCTGTGAAAACCGCACATCAATCGCACTTTTCGTTACCGCAGTATTTGCGGTGCAAGTGTTAGGTGATTCACCCTGTACATATTACACTAATTGCCACATAAAACTGCTATAGGAAACACACAAAATATTTTCCAAAGCCACAGTCGCTTCTTAGAAGAAACTTTTTAATTTACTTCCATCTAACTACCAATGCATTATTATACTCGGGCCTCGGATCCCTGTCTCCGCCTACTGGGCTGGTAGACCGCCCCGGCCGCGGAAACTGAATGCAACCATGTTGCCAAGTAGCTAGTTCGCTGCTGGACAGTATAGCTAACGGTCGCTGTTGTCTGACAGATCTGGCATTCAATCATTAAAGTGTAAATTGTCTAAAATTACCACAAAATGATTAAAAAACAGAGAATTTAGAGTGTGAATGCCCTGTGTTCAGCTGTGGGCACACTTGTCTCGTACTTCATCATCTTAAAGAATGAAACACTTGCCAACAGCTGAACACTGGGCATTCATTCAGGCTCTGAATTTAATTCAATATGTAACTGATTCTGAACTTCGCCATGTGGGTATATGCGTATCCCTATACAGAGGAAGCTATGTGAAATTGGCTTAGGTTTCTCTACATATTTACAACTTCGGAATAATTGGATTATAAGACTGAATAGGACTAACCACATGAAAATTCACACAGTTGTACAATATGGTCGAAAAATATTTTGTACATATGAAATGAGCCAAACGACTTAATGGTCACTGTACAGAAATGTAGGACATGTTGTTTCAAAAAAAAAAAAAAAAAAAAAAAAAAAAAAAAAAAAAAAAAAAAAAAAAAAAGAGTTGTAATGTGTAAGCCTAAGGGACCAAACTGCTAAGATCATCGGTTCCAAGTTTTACCATCTCCTTATCTCCTTTAACTTACTATACGGACAATACACACATCCCATGCCCGAGGGAGGACTCGAACCTCTGGTGAGAATAGCCGCTTACTTCACGACGATGCGTCCCAGATCACACGGCCATTTCAGTGCAGCGCACGTGGTTTGATAAATTGTTAAACTTTTCACTGTTTAATGTGGTTGAATCATTGTAATATTTCTTTTAATCATAGGAACTTGAGAATGCTACTGTCACAATAGCCATCTCTCTGCAGCTGACCCTGGCCAGTTGTCACTACCCTTCAAACTTTCCCATCCCCTCTGTCGGCTATGTCTCTACATCTGTTTTCCACTCTTTTTTTAAGAGCATTTGTCACTATCTTTTCTTTCTTCTTCTCTACCTTTATCCCTCTGAATTTACTTCAGTGTTTTAACGTACTTTATTTTAAATGCCCCGTAACATTTTATAACTACTAGAGATCTGCATATAGGCCAATTTGCTTGGGAATGAAAAATTACGTTTCGCTCCCCGGCAAGAAAAGTGACACAATTTTAAAACCGGCAGTTTTTAGTTTATCATTGAAAAAAATATTTGATGAGCTCCAACCTGGACCATGATGTCACATCTTTTTATCGCAGTTTGACCGCTTGAGGAGAATAGAACAATTTATGTTGTAGGATAGTCCATAATATTTGTCATGGCAAGAAAAACGTTGCTAATCTCAAGTATTACAGTTTTGAGTTATGTCACTGTTCAATACGGAGTGCGATTTAAGTTTCTTTCCTAATATTGTATACTTTATTGATTCGTGTTTAGAAAAGTCAGTATTTCCACCTAATACATTGCAAACATAACAAATAAAACTGTCTCCATATTATTCGTTATTAGCATTATAATTACAGTGAATGGTCAGAATATCATCGACCCGTTTTGGATGAAGTCTGCTTCTTTTGTCGGAGATAAGATTCCCTGCAGCACTGAAACCTCTTTCACTAGATGCGTTTGAGGCCGGAACGCAAAATAGCACCTAGGTCCGTGACAAAATAAATCTTACGAAGGTGCTGCGGATTACTCCTAAATTTAAAACATGTTTCCTCAGTATGGTTTTTAATATATTCCCCGGATTTCTCCTTCTCAGAAATATGGGTTGTTGCCAAAACTATGTTTCTTAATGTCCACTGTTTATCAACAAAGTGCGCAATAACAGACACGTAACATCTTTTTCAATACGGATCGGTCCACAAATCAGCTGTGCACGCACATGCATCCTAGTCTACAGCCTGTACAATGCTGGGCATAAAATCTGTCCGTATTTCATCGGCCTGTCTTTCTATGTTTCGTGCCACTGCCGTAGGTTGAGGCAGAATGTTGGAGACGTCCATCTGTCCAAATTCCGAACCAATATTTGCAAGCTCCTGGCAAAAAGAACGAAATCCATTTCCTGAAATCATTCTAAATGCTCGAGGATCCCTGGCACACATTTCGACACACTTTTTTTGTGACAGAGTCATTAGCTGAAGCCGGTAATGCTTCGGAACGTCCTTGTTCTTATTTTCTGCAGACATGTGCCTGCAGGTCTCTTGTTGTAGTTCGATAAGATAGGAGAGCAGAACAATTGTCACAATAAACGTAGCCAACATAATTTCCCGCCTTATCATTTTAGATTTTACAACGCACTTAGTGATGCAGTTGTTAAAGTGAAGGATAAGGATAGTGTTTTACTCATTGGTGATTTCCACGCCAGGGTAGGAAATCGAACAGCAGGTTATGAAAAGATTATGGGTAAGTTTGGAGAGCATATGGAGGCCAACAGGAACGGAAAACAGCTTTTGGCTTTCTGTTCGAATATGGGCTTAGTTATCACAAACTCCTTCTTTAAGCATAAAGACATTCATCGCTATACTTGGGAAGGAAGGGGAACCAGATCTATCATTGACTATATAATAACAGACCAGGAATTCAGGAAGACAGTCAAGGACACACGTGTTTTCAGGGCGTTCTTTGATGATACTAATCATTATTTAATCTGATGTGAAATTTTTTTTGTGAGTCCAAAAGAGCAGAAAGTCAGGTCCATATGTAGAAGGATAAGAAGAAGCTTCAAGACAAGGAAATTAGGCACAAATACGTAGCAATGATCACGGAAAGGTACCAGTTAGTTGAATGTAATAATTTACAGTCACTGGAAGAGGAATGATCAAGGTACAGGGACACACTACTGGAAGTAGCTAGAGAATGTCTTGGAACAGTAGTGTGAAAAGGCAGAAGCAGACAGTTTGGTGGAATGACACAGTCAAGGCAGCCTGTAAAAAAGAAGGCATTTCAAAAATGGCTCCATACTAGAAATCAGGCAGACAGAGAAAGTTATGTTGAAGAAAGAAACAAAGCCAAATGGATAATTGCAGAATCCAAGCAGAAATCATGGAAAGACCTTGGAAATAAACTAGAAACTCTGGGTCAAGCTGCGCGAAAACCATTTTGGAGCGTAATTAGCCATCTTCTAAAGGGAGGGAAGAAGAAAGTAACAAGTGTTTTGGACAGGTCAGGAAAGCTGCTAGTCAATCCTGTGAATGCCTTGAGCAGATGGAGGGAATATTTTGAAGAATTGCTCAATGTAGGTGAAACGTTCAATGATGTGTCAGATTTTCAGGTAGAATGGGATAGGAACGATGGAAACAGGATCTCATTTGAGGAAGTGCAGAAAATGGTCAGTAGATTACAGTGCAATAAAGCGGCTGGGGTGGATGAAATTAAACCGAAACTCGTCAAACACAGTGGAATATCAGGTCTCCAATGGTTACTCAGGATAATTGAAAAGGCTTGGGAATCGGGACAGGTTCCATCTGACTGGACGAAAGTGGTAATCACGCCATTTTTCAAACATGGAAACAGAAAAGATTGCAACAACTATCGAGGTATCTCCTTAATTAGCGTTGTAGGCGAAATATTGTCAGGTATTGTTGAAAGGAGAGTGCGAGTATTAATTGAGGACAAGTTAGATGAAAATCAGTGTGGGTTTAGGCTTCTCAGAGGCTGTCAGGACAGATCTTTAGCCTACGGCAGGTAACGGAAAAGTGCTATGAGTGGAACAGGGAATTGTATCTGTTTCATAGATCTGGAAATGGCTTATGACCATGTTCCCAGGAGGAAGCTACTGTCAGTTCTTCAAGATTACGGTATAGGAGGCAAACGTCTGCAGGCAATTAAAGGGCTTTACGTAGACTGTCAGGCAGCAGTTAGAGTAGATGGCAAATTAAGCTCATGCTTCAGGGTAGTTTTAGGAGTAAGACAAGGCTGTAACCTGTCACCACTGTTGTTTATACTATTCATGTACCATATGTTGAAAACAGTAGACTGGCAGGGTGGGATTAAAATAGGTCAAAACAAAATAAGCAGTCTCGCATATCCGGATGACTTAGTTGTAATGGCATATTCGATTGAAAGGTTGAAAACCAATATTTCAGAGCTCGATCAGAGGTGCAAGGATTATGATATGAAGATCAGCATCTCCAAAACGAAAGTAATGTCTGTGGGAAAGAGAGTCAAACAGATTGAGTGCCAGATAGGAGAAACAAAGTTAGAACAGGTAGACAGTTTCAAGTACCTGGGATGTATTTTCTCACAGGATGGCAACATAGCGAAAGAACTTGAATCGAGGTGCAGCAAAGCTAATGCAATGAGTGCTCAGCTAAGATCTACTCTCTTCTGCAAGAAGGAAGTAAGTACCAAGACTAAGTTATCAGTGCCCCGCTCTATCTTTCGACCAACTCTGTTGTATGGGAGTGAAGGTTGGGTGGATACAGGTTATCTTATTCATAAGGTAGAGGTTACAGATATGAAAGTAGAAAGAATGATTGCAAGTACTAATAGATGGGAACAATGGCAGGAGGGTGTCCATAATGAGGAAATCAAAGAAAAACTGGGAATGAACATCATAGATGAAGCAGTTAGAGTGAACAGACTGAGATGGTGGGGTCATGTTACACGCATGGGATTAGCACGGTTACGTAAGAGACTCATGAGCTCGCCAGCGGAGGGTAAGAGGAGTCGAGGTAGACCAAGAAGAAAGTACTTAGATTCGGTGCAGAATGATTTTGAAGTAAAAGGCATAACATATGACGAGGCATCATAGTTAGCTTCGAATAGGGGATCATAGAGGAATTTTATTAGAGGTACTATGCACCAGACTGAACACTGAAAGGCATAATCAGTCTCTAATGATGATGATGATCATTAACTAATGAAAATGTTTCCCAAACACTACTACGACCAGCATTTTTCGTACTGAGGATATATTCTTTCGAATCAATTTTCGCTTTCACACTGTCCTTAGTCTAGCGTTCACGCACCATGACCCTTGACCATGAACGGCAACCGCGTAACAGAGTAGGCAGCGGGCAATGCAAGCATCGAATGCTTGCAAGCATCAGGAAAATCAAATGCAGTTGCAAGGAGTGGGCAAAGCGGTTACATTGACATCTACCGGACTGTCACGGAACTACGTGCTCGAGCAAGCATGACCGCTAAATGCAGACCTCTAATAACTACCCCTAGTTTTATTATGATTATTATTATTGTGGGCTATTATTATTTTATTGTTAGTGTTTTTTTTAATATCTTTTGTATATGTTGTTTCCGGCTGAGGTGTAAGAGACGGCCTCAAGGCCTAATCTGGTCAGGCTAAAAAATCAATGAAGAAATAAATTTCGCCAAGTACTCCACGTGTGAAGTGCGCCCAATCTCACGACACACAGGAGTGCAAGAAGTCGCGCGACGTCGCTCCGACCCGTGCAAACTGCGGCGCCCCCGTGCCGAGAGTTGCCGCAAACACCCAAACATCACAGGTTGGAGATGTCCTGAGACGAAGACGAGGCAGACATGACGTTAACGGCGGAAAAATACCAACCGGAAGTGCCTGTAATTTCTCAGGCAGAAGTATAGTATCTGTGTCTTCAAGATCTTTGAGTAGGCTACGCAACGCAAAATGACAGCTCAGAATGAAAACCAAGCAGACGAGCATGCTATTTTGTGTCGACACCATAGACTTAATAAATAAAGGTTGACACTTGGGTAGTGTTTACCTCAGTATGTTCATTACTCGAGAAATAGCTTGGTGTTTCTTTAGGTATTACGTAATTTTCTTTCCTGTCCGAGTGAAAAGTAACTGTTTCACAGACAGTATCTTTCAGTGACTATTCAACTACTTATTTTTTAAAACAAATATTCAATAATAACGTTCTTTAAATCATATACCCAGCCACAATCTATGTTGTGCATAGGCCCTGATAGCTTCTTTTTTAGGAGTTTACAGCCAACGTTTGTTTTATTTTACAACTTACGTTTTGCTACCACCAATTTAGATTCAGATTGGCTAGCACTATTAAAATTTTATACTTCATTGCTCTTAGGGGGTGAAACTTGGGCAATATCAGCAACTCATACTGGGTCGAAACGTCTGACTAACCTCAAACTTCGACAGAAAATCTCGAGAGAGATACCAATGGACAACATGTTAACAAACGACCATAAAAGCTTAAAATGTACAATAGATAAGAACTTGGGAAACGTCTTTAAACATGTGTGTTTGTCAGTATCTTGTAGCTCCAGTAGCTGCGACCGTTCTTTATATTATAATTGCCAATACCAATAGATTTTTTTGATTGTACCTATCTTGTACCCACAATAAAACTTTTTACTGCACACTGTGGCATTAGCCCCTGTTCTGCAGATGAATAAGAAGCTGCTTATAAAATATTTCTATTATCACATTACTCAGACAAACCTGTGTTAGGGTATCAAAGTTTTCTTTATTGATGACCCCACCAATGAATAATGACTACTGTCAAGTCTCAAATACAGAAATAGTTATCCTTCTCAGTGTACTTTGTGAAGTGATATTACCCATCCGAAAATATTATTACGTTTACAGTGATTTGTTATTAGGACAGTATTCCCCTACACACTCACTCGGAAATCCTCACATATTCGGAAATTACTATCCAAATAGCTGTTTCGTCCTTTGTCTTCAAATCAGTTGTAAATGTAAATAAAAGACAGAAACGTAGAACTAACTTTTAATACATTCAGAGAAGTTCATTAAAAAATGTAAAGACGAAAAAAAATATTATAAGAGGATACCATCCGAACCTACAGCTATACATAGTACAAATTACAAGTCCACAACACTATCCATTATGCTACAATGACAGATGATGAAATGGACTTTTGATTACTTATATGTACACTTCCATAGTTTCGTTGTTAATTTGCTACAAACTACTATGCATTTGTAAGGTAAGCGTTTTCGTGATTACTCTTAAAGGCATCATAATTGCATTCTTAATGTTTAAAGTTCATTATTTCTGAATAAGCTTAATTTAAAATGGCGCTGTCACATCGTGCCAAAGAGTCTATCTGTACTGTGTATAGTCTCTGGCCCAAAACGGAAGTGGTATTTTTCCGCTGCTAGCGTATACTGACAAGGCAGGCCCGTGCTGCGTCAGATGGGGATACTTTGACCAATATTTTCAGTGTAAATGTGATATCAGAATAAACATAAACATTTTCCTCAAACTTAGTATGGTATTTTGGGGGCTACCCATATAGCTAATGAATGATACAAGTAACTTTACTTAAAAGCAAGCACATCCACAGAAATAATTTTTTTTGTGAGTGGTCAAAGTTAAACCCTGGTCAGGGTGACTTTGACTGCTCCCACAAGAGTAACAAAAAATAATTCCCTGGTCAAAATATCTCCAGCATGGGTATAAATTGAACAACTTCATAATATATAAACATGAATTTATGTTTCAAAAATATTTTTATCACTAACAATAAAGCTATATCAGTTATTTTTGGTAAAAATATTATACATTAGTACAGTGCCAGATTTGACCTAATTAAGAAGTTAACACAATTGTCACAAATGTGCAGAGCTACAAACTACATAAAGAGGTGGAACGACTCCTGTTGCTGAGCCACAAAACATCAAAAAACTGCTGGTTTTATTGATGTCCTTTGCCAATTGGCGTATTTCACCTCTTGCTTGAAAATGCACTGTTTCACACCCGTATCATGAGTGGCTGGTTTCATCAAAATTAAAAATTGTCTCTGGGACCCAGTATCTTACTTTTACCTTGAAAGGACTGTTACAGATTAATGAAATATTCCTTGCTTAACCCTTGTGCATTTTCGTATTTTTAAAGCATGATATCTGGCTGTGGCATAAAGTGAGGCACTCTTCATCTCTGTTTAAAAATGAGTGCACCCAGTCAATTCTTGACAAAATATTCTTTAAAAAATCTAATTTTCTTTCCTTGCAGACCTAAATAAGCCTTTTCCAAATATCATAAATCAGAGCTGTCAGAAAGGTTTCACCAACAATGTCAGCATACCATACCAAAGCTATCCTCTGCTTTTGAAAATAGTGGGCTTGGTAAACTCTTTGACACCTATTGTGAAGCCTATTAATTTTCCTTTTGGTTTATTACATTCTTAGCAGCTGCAGTTACTGATTTCATACCTTTTTTAATTAATTTAATCCGAATTCCATATTTTATCGCATAGCATTATTATATTTTCTTGTTGAAGGCGATATTTTGTGACATATTTTCATATTCCCTTCATGTAGCTACAACATAAGAGCACTAAAATACTGTAAACCAAGCAGTGCAATTACTATGGTTATATTGGTGTAGTGGAGATATTCTGACTGCCAGTCAGAGTAACCCTGCATACTCTAACAAATGTGCAATGCTAAAAAAATGCACATATTTACCTTTTATTTGTAAATTATTTCACAAAATATGAATCTAAATATAATAATTAGTTATATTAGTATTTACTAGAATAGGCAGGAAGTGCATATCACAAATGATGTTCTTGATGTATGTGGATTTAGTTTGAAAAAAAAAAAAAAAAAAAAACAGTATTTCACCTCTAATTTGTCAGCCTTTTATCACAGGACATGACTGCTTCTGATGAATTTGATTCTTGCTGCCATCTGGCGACTATATACAGAATTACAATAGCAAGAAAGGATTTGGATACATTCAGTAATTTCTGTGTAAAAGCCATTCAAAGTTTTCTGTAATTTTTGGTCAAAGTAAGACTTGCAGTCAAAGTATCCCCATTTGTAACGTATACTGCCAAGGCAGGCCTGTGCTGCGGCCAACTCGACGAGTGAGGTGCTTGCTCCCCTCCTTTTCCGTGCCGGAGTCGCTGTGGTACGCAGCCGAACGACCGATGACGCTGTTGCTGCCCTCCACGCCGCCTTTGCAGCTGAAAGGGCTGATTGGAAAGACGAACTGGCTGCGGTCCGTCGCCGGCTGCAACAACTCTGCAAGATCTGTCAAAGAGGCGTCACTCCCTGAGTCTGTCTCGCGGCAGTACGCACTCGGCTGTTTTGACCGGAAAATCTCACCTGACCAGTCAATTTGTTTGACGATGTCTTCCATGTGCCATTCTGCTCTTTGCTGCCACATTGAACGCTACATTTAACTTTGTTCCTGGTTCTTTATTTCGTTTTGGTGTTTTATGTTATTTCGGGATTTTTCATTTTTTTTATTTTTATTTTTTACTACAAAAACAAATAAATAAAGGGACCTACCAGCCACCGCCACTTTTGCCCCAAGAAAAAAAAAAAGATAAATAAATAACTGTACCTCTTCAGGCGTTGGCTCCTGTCTACACCTATTCCACATGAAACTAACTTAGATACACTAAGGGATAGGAGGAAAATATAGGGAATAGGAAGCAGGTATTTGCAATTATTTATTTATTTATTTTCATTTTTTAAAGTTTTGTTTATTTAAGTTTTCTGTCTTGTTCTCTCTGTGCAGTTCTTCACACGCCTTCAGTGGAGAACATCCAAACTCGTCTTCTCGATAATTTTTGTAGAGGTTCCGTTTTCAGTTCGTTCAGGACTCGTATCAACAAGAACATCCCATTAACTTCTCATAGTTTGAATCGTCCAGCTGGGAGGCGGATCGTGAAAGACGCTCCATAAAAAAATTGAAAAGAACTGTTCGTATTTGGGGTTACGAACGATTGCGCAATGGCGATCATCGAGATACGTCCAGTAATCAAATTCCATTTCTCGTCGCGGTCGAAAAGGTAGCGGACGGTGTGGCCGCGTATCCAGTTCACAGAGTTAGTTTTCGTGGCCGGGTAATAAATCGTGTCCGGGAATAGCAGCGTCTGGAATGACAGCTGAACAGGTGTATGTCGGGTGACGAAAGCGAAAATGCGTTGTGCGAGTCTCCGGACGTCGGAGGACGGACCACATTCAGACCGGTGGTCGTCGGTGTCATCCACCCCACAGTGAATACACAAGGGGGTGTCAGCGAGTCTGATACGGTGCAGGCGGAAACTGGTGATATACCAGGCGGATTGGACGCTGGAATCGAGAAAAACTGCATGTACTGCTTTCCATGCACAAGGCCATATGATTTGGGGAAACTTTTGTTCAATAGGATTAGGGGGCTGATGCAGTTGGAGGGCCTCATAGACAGTCTTTGCCCGTAGTATTCGTCAAAGAGGTAGGGATTGGTAAATGTAGCTTCATTCCAAAAAAGAAATGTCGGATGTAGTAAAAAGGGCCTGGAATGTCAGATAACTTGACTGGGGATGTTTTAGAGATCGGTGCATATTCGCGTAAAAGCAGTCCGGTCATGCTCGTTGGGCAGTGTCGCCATATTTTCAGTTGGGAGCTAAGAAACAGTGCCGTAACTTTTTTCGTTGTTGCTGTCTTTTGGTGGACATGAGTGATTCGCACAAAAAACGATCCAAAAGTGTGAGGAATGCAGTTCCAAGTTCATTATGTGGAAGAACTACTATACACTCTCAAGAGGAAAGTTCATTTAACTGCGAACATTCGTATGTTGAAAAAATGGAAAAGGTAGTGCCAACAGTGCGAAATTGTATTATCAAGATGCAGTTCATTAAAACGCCATCAAATAAAATGTTAACCCACTATGCTCCATTCGGGAAACTTCCTACCCTGTAATTCTATGACATCTAAGTACTTGACATGAAACTGTACTGCAGAATGAAATACTGTTTATTGTCTACATAGGTTTGGTATAGTATTCAAATGAATAAAAGATTATAAAGAAAGTAATGCAATTTCTGTCATGTTTTTACTGCAGTGCATGGGAACCAAATATGAAAAAATGGATGATTATGTCATGCTACGGAATTTCTGTGTAATAACTTGAAGTGGCTTGATATTTTCAAGTTTATGTCAAAACACTTTACCACACTCACAGCAAAATTTTATATGTACCTGATTCGTGATTGTGTATTCAAAAGATAGATTGCTATACTTAATTTCAGTCACTCCATGTGCAAATTTACCCACATTAGACCCAACTGGAAACAGTTAATGGAGTCCTTGGTAATCATTTAAGATTATTGCCTGGATTCGCCAAATGTAACAGTGAACAACAGCTTACACTGGAAATCTTGAAAATATTGACAGTCATCCCTAGTGCAGGCTATGTTAAACAGTGACAGCTATGAAACTTCCTGGCAGATTAAAATTGTGTGCCGGAACCGAAACTCGAACCTGGGACCTTTGCCTTTCGCGGGCAAGCGCTCTACCGACTGAGCTATCCCGACACGACTCACGATGTCGGCTCACAACTTTACTTCCGCCAGTACCTTGACTCCTTCTTTCCAGACTTCACAGATGCTCTCCTGCGAACCTTTCAAGACTAGCACTCCTGGAAGAAGTGACATGAAGAGACATGGCTTAGCCACAGCCTAAGGGATGTTTCCAGAATGAAACTTTCACTCTGCAGCGGAGTGTGCACTGATATGAAACTTCCTGGCAGATTAAAATTGTGTGCCGGAACCGGGAGACAAAGGTACCAGGTTCGAGTCCCGGTTGCGGCACACAATTTTAATCTGCCAGGAAGCTTCATATCAGCGCACACGCCGCTGCAGAGTGAAGGTTTCATTCTAGGGACAGCTATATTTGCCAAAAAATGTAAATGCAGAATAAGTCGGGGTGGCAAAATGATCTGCAGTGTAGCATAGAGTCATCGTTTTCGCCACTTTTATTTTGACATATTTAGCACATTTCATTATAATAAAACTTCCAGGTAATAACAGGGAAGAAAAAAAGTCTTTGTTGAGTATTTTGGTGCATCCTCTGCATATGTAATGTAAACTAAGTAAATTAAAATGACAGTCTACTGCATACCTTTTACACCATTTTGTTTATTGTAGAGTAGCTGAAAACCCGTCGTTGCCCGGATATTTATTTATTTCTGCCATTTTTCAGATATATATTCAGTTGTATAAGGGCTGTATGTCTGTAAAATCTCTTGGGAATACAAATAGTAGTAAAGCAGTAATAGCTTAAAACTTGGTGCGTGATGGGGCGGTTTTCCATGAACGTTACTGTTTACCTGGTCATATCACATGAACTACGTGTCGCATTGTGATCCAATTTGTATACTGTCTGTAAAATTTCCTGTGGTTATAATTTGTAGTGTACAAATTATAAATTGTATCGTCATACCGAGAGCTGTAGTTTTACTCCACAAACAGCGGAAAAGTGGTAAGTGAGAAACATTTTTCTATTCATAATTTTACTATGGTTGCCAGCGAGAGAAAGTTTAATAAAGGTTTGAAAGTATGTTTAAAGTTTGTTGCAAGTCGCTAAGTACTGTCATTCTCATACAGTGTATTTCGAAAGTCTCTCGGCATCAAATGGTATTTTTTGCGGTTTCTACTGCTTATGATATAATATCTTTTGAAACATGTGCCGTATGTGATTCTTAACCATGCAGCAATTGTTACCTCACGGTAAGGAATGTGTGTACCAAAGTTGGTTGAAATCAGTCCAATGGTTTAGGAGAAAATGAGCGGCATTGTCGCAAAATGCAGCAGTTTTTTGCGCATCTAATTGCTTATGACGTGTATTTTTTGCGGTTTCTACTGCTTATGAGGTAATATCTTTTGAAACATGTGCCGTATGTGATTCTTAACCATGCAGCAATTGTTACCTCACGGTAAGGAATGTGTGTACCAAAGTTGGTTGAAATCAGTCCAATGGTTTAGGAGAAAATGAGCAGCATTGTCGCAAAATGCAGCAGTTTTTCGCGCATCTAATTGTTTATGACGTCATATCTCGCGAACTATATATCGTATGTGGTTCTTACACTTACGGCAACCGTCCTCATGGATTGAAGCTTACGTGTACAAAATTTCATAAAGATTGGAACGAAACTGTAGATTTTTGTGCAACACATACAAACATACGGACACTCTGCTTTATATATTAAATGATCGACTAAACATGAGGTGGGAATTGCAGAGCTCACGCTGAACTGAATCCTTCAACAGTTCAACAACAGATTCCGTCAGGAGCAGGACTGCAGCTTTGTGTTTACATATGGGTCAGTCACGTGACGTACACTTTCGGCAGCTAAACGTCAGGACAGCCGAGTGCGTACTGCCGCGAGATAGACCCGTCACTCCCTGCTCCTTTCTCCGCGACCCAAACAGACAGCAACGCTCCCGAGACGGCGACGGTCGGCGTCATTCTGCCGCCACGAGGATGATCGCCCTGGGATGGCAAGTGTGTCCACAAGTCGAAGAGCCCTCTGACGTGACCCCTCCTCATAGAGCTCCTAAATACCCAGGCTGAATCGCCCGCCATGTTTTCCGCAACATGGGTGGAACTGCGCTGCACCAACAGCATAGAGGCGCACGTCCTGCCATCTTTCACAACCGATTTCGTCCAAACTAATTGTTAAACTCTTTCAAGTTCTGAAGCAAGCAGGAGTAAAATGTAGGGAGCGTAAGGTTATTTACAACTTGTACAAAAACCAGACAGCGGTTGTCAGAGTTGAAGGGCATGAAAAGGATGCAGTGGTTAGGAAGGGAGTAAGACAGGGTTGTAGTCTTTCTCCATTGTTATTCAATTTGTACATTGAGCAAGCTGTAAAGGAAAGCAAGGAGAAATTTGGAGAAGGAATTAAAGTTCAGGGTGAAGAAATAAAAACATTGCGTTTTGCCGACGATATAGTAATTATGTCAGATACAGCAAAGGACCTGGAAGAGCAATTAAACGGAATGGGCTGTGTGCTGAAAGGTGCATATAAGATGAACATTAACAAGAGCAAAACTAGGGTAATGGAGTGCGGTGTAAGAAAATCAGGTGATTCTGAAGGAATTAGATTGGGAAACGAAGCAATAAAGGAGGTAGATGAGTTTTATTACTTGGGCAGTAAAATAACAAATGATGGTCGCAGTACAGAGGATATAAAATGCAGAATGGCAATGGGTAGAAAAGCGTTTTTGAAAAAGAGAAATTTGTTAACATCGAATATTGATTTAAGCCTACAGAAGTCCTTTCTGAAGGCATTTGTATGGAGTGTTGCCTAGTATGGGAGTGAGACATGGACGATAAACAGTATAGACAGGAAGAGGATAGAGGCTTTTGAAATATGGTGCTACAGAAGAATGCTGAAGATTAGGTGGGTGGATCGCGTAACTAATGAGGAGGTACTGAAGAGAATTGGGGAGAAGAGAAATTTCTGGCATACCTTGACTAAAAGAAGGGATAGATTAGTAGGACACATTCTTAGACATCAAGGAATTGTGAACTTAGCATTAGAGGGAAGTTTGTGGGGTAAAAATCGCAGAGGAAGACCAAGAGATGGATACAGTAAGCAGATTCAGACAGATGTAGGTTGCCATTCTTATGTGGAGATGAAGAGGCTTGCTCAGGATAGGGTATTGTGGAGAGCTGCATCAAACCAGTCTCCGGACTGAAGACCACAACAACAATTGTTAGAGAAAATTAATTTTTTCGCCACTTAAATCTTTGTATATCAGCATTGTGATGAAGTGCGCATCAACTTGTTAATAGTCATAGTTACTAAGTAATTGGGCCGAGCGGCCTAAGGCACCTCGCTGCGGAGCGCGCGGTTGCTCGCTGTGGAGGTTCGAGTCTTCCTTGGGGCATGGGTGTGTGTGTTTGTCTGTAGGTTAGTTTACCTAGGTTTAATTAGTTTGTAAGCTACGGACTGATGACCACATAGTTTGGTCAGATAGATATACAAACATTTGAACATTTTTAAGATATTGGCTTCGAAATAAGAGACTGCGCTAGGTTAGGAAAAGTTTGCAGTACAAAATAGGGGCTGCTATGATATTCTGTTTGGAGCATGTTACACCATATGTTTCTGCGGATGAAATTTACTTAATGTACTGTATTTTATTTTCGACTTTGGAGGAGATCTTTAGCTTTTGACTACATTTTTTCAGAGCATTTAATATTTCATTGAAAGTATATATAGTCTTTGCTGTTGACAAGATTTTCTGAAAACCAAATCGACATTTTGTTAGAACTTTATTTTATACTAATAAGTGAAACTACTCGAGAATACATTGGTTATTCAAAAATTTAGGATAAAGCTGTGAGAAGTGAGACTGGGTGGTAGTTGTTAACATCAGATGTATCCTTTTTTTTATCCAATGGTTTAATGATAGTCTATTTCAGTCTATGAGGGAAAATATCCTTCTTTAAAGAGTTATTACATATGTGGCTAAGATTCCTACTTCCTACCACCATGCCTTTTGAACCTGGCAGATTGTGCACCTGAAGACAACCTGCAGTTAGCTGGTTTTGCAATTGAACACAGTTTTCTACAGCGTTTTTCAATGATTTATAGCAACTTTTGGGGCATTAAACCTACTCTACCGAGTAGCCTATGGACAAATCCATACAACAGTGCACCCAAATCAAAATTGATAAAAAATTTATTTAGCGGCTTTTGCATCTGAGCTAGTCATTACATCTGTACATACAGTGATTTCAACTTGCATTGTCTAACATGGTCCCTTTTACAACGAAACACATCCAAGGTCAGAAAAATTTCAGTGTTTTGGATACCTTTTTCAAGAAAACAAATATAAAATACACATGTTAAGAATTATCTTTACAAATTAAATATTTCAGATTCTTATTCTAGCATGTGCATGTTGTGTTTTAAACTTGTAAATGAATTTTGAGGGATGTGGTAGTTACAATGTTTATTTCGACTTTGCAAAATGGGCACTACCAACAGATTCCATATTATTTTGTTCATGTATACAACCGATAATAAAGGTTTGTTTGTGTTTTGGTATTTTACTGAGGGTGTTATGGTGTAATTAGTTTATATGTTTGCTACATTATTTTACGTTGATTTGAGGTATTTGTCTGTGTGTTTTTATAGTATGTTCTGTATTGTTAGTATGTGTGAGTTGCTGATTTGTTATCAACAATTTATTATCATTCCAATGAGGTATTAGGTTCCACAAGCATATTTTATATGTGGTTTTAGTAATTGCATAATATGTAAACATGTATTGTGGATGCAGCTTTGAGGTTAAATCTAATTAGGTGTGTATAGTGTTTAAGTAGTGTGTCTGTGATGTGTGAAGTTATTATTTGGATATTTGGTTGAAATAGTTATGTAAAAAACCAATGTTAAGATAAAATATGGAATGGACTGTCTTTGTGAAAGTTTTTGTATGGGTGGCTACACTAATACAGCTTGACGAGTTTGGAAAACATTTTTCTCTTTTTAGATAGATAGCAAACTGATAAAATGTTTTAATATGAAAAAAAAAGAATCAGTGAAGTTTACAGAAATTATACTGTTATTGTTCAAAAGTGACTGGTTTCAATCTTACATCAATTCATCATCTGGTGTAAGATGTAAGATTAGTTGCTGTCTTCAAATGTGCATTGTCTCAGCACCAACTTGAGGAAAATAGTATTTTATTTTACAGACATATCGGTCTGATGGTGAGCTGATGTAAAATCAAAATTGTCCACTTAAAAAAATGAAATGTGTTATTTCTACAAAATTGACTCATTTTTTATATTAAAATAATACAGCTTTGTCAAAGGTGTTTCTGTGTGGTTCCACAATCAATGTGAAAGTGGTGTGGTACTTAGCATTGATCATTGAGGTTTTTGGAGTTGAATCACAAGGAAAATAGGTTGGGATTTTCAATTGTGATCCACTGAAATTGAAAAACTCATAGTGACTTTGTACAACTAATGTAGAGAGAATGTAATATTTAATACAGATGTAAGTGTACTTAGCATTAATTTAAAAATAGGTTTTGATGTCTTCCTTCTTGATGGTGGTGTAGTTGGAGAGTCTCTGATACGGTCAGTTTCTGCAGTAGTGATTGGCTCCTACTTACTGTTGAGCAGATGAGGTGTTGGTGGTTTCTACAGCATGCAGGATAGTGTAGGTTCTTCTGGATTGCTCATCTGGAGCACTGGACAATTCCTGCAACCTGGTTTTCACCTTTTCAGAACCAGAAGCCAAATATCCCTAAACTGCATTTATAGATTATTTCTTGAGATGTCACAGCTCGTGAAAAAACTTTGCTTTTCAAAAAGTGAGTAAATTATTGTAATTTCTAGATGTGAAATTGACCCACAATTTAAATTTATAAGATAAATTATTTCAATATGAATACTAGCCAAATAGTTCTACTTTGGAATTTTGGATAATTATTTTCAAGTTTTACACTATCAAGTAACAGATAAAGAAATTATATTTTGTTTGGTAAAATTGCATTACATAAGCCATAATAATAAAAGAAACTATTTTGTATTAATTTGTTTGTGTATGATTGTAGTGTAATAATTGTAATAATGTTTCATAACATTGATATTCAAATGGCTGCACTAAATTTACATTTACATTAGCAGTGACGTAATTGATGTTAAAATGGCACTGCATCTCATGACTTCTTTCATATAAAAAGTGTGTGTAAGTACATATAGTCAAGTAATATTGAGTGAATAGTAGATTGATTGGTGTTCACAATAATAATAATGATAATAATGATTATACCAAGTGATATATATTGTATCCATTGGTATAATTTGCGGCAACATTCAATTTTTTACTTCTCCTGTCTCATAGATTATGATGTTACTTTAGTAATGTGAGGTAACTGTGTGATCTGTGTTCACATCTGTATAACATTTATATTGCCACATGAGTTAGCCCCATATTTTTACACAATGTTGTTGATGCAACTAATAGTTTTGTGAGTCATGACCATGACCATGACACTGAGATACACTGAGCCACAAAACCCGCGCATAACGTCTACTTATTACGTTATTAACAATCGTTGACAATATGATGTATTACTTAATTATCACAATGTAATTATGTGAATGGATTCTTTTATACACAATAAGTGTTTGTAATTTTCATCTATCATTCAATATGAAGGAACTAGAATACCAAATACACGATTAAATAGTTTTTCTTATTATAATAATGAGGATTCTTATTGTTGAGTTGATGTTAAATAATTCACTCTACAATGAACTGCAATGATTGACAATTAGATACAATGACAATTAGATGTAACAACAGCTCTAAATTAGAATCTGCGCTGACATTTGGTCAGGCCATAAATACTACGAAATTAATCTAATTTTAATAATGGAAATGAGACGAAATAAATACTACAAAAATAAATACTATGAAATTACTGGGGTTTAATAATGGGAACAAAGGTAAATGAGTATTATGAGATTATTGAGGTTTAATAATGGGCATAAAAGCGGTAATTACTACGAAATTAATGGGAGTTTATTTATGGGAATAAAATGATGTAAATACTTAGTGACATAAATAATGTAGTTATTATAATGTAGAAATAAATAAAGGTGGTATCATAAACTTTACTACAGGGAAAGAAGGGTATCCTGAACTTCAGTAAAGAGAGGTATCATATACTACAATAGGCAGAGGCTCATGTTGTTACATTACAATGGTCATGAAATAAAAAAAAGTAACAATGAGATATTGATCATGTTGTTGAACTGCAACCTCATATAGCTGTTTGTTCATGTAAGAATATCGTTTACAATTGTTATTTAATTTATGCCTTGAAAATTATTTTCCAGTATGTTTTCATGGAATATTTTATTAATGAAATAATTTATAGTGATAATAATTGTTTTTTATTTATTTATTTGCTATTCAGATAACTGTAAAATATTAACACTTATTTAACTCTCCTGTGAAACTGAATTTTTTTGACGTATGAGTTTGCTGTTCAACACTGTTGATAAATACCATAAGGTGCTTACATGTTTCATTCTTCTTCTTTTGGTCCTGAGACGATGAATACCGGCACTTCATGCCCTCATTTCCGCCAGACGATTGCTACTGCTGGTAACGCTTCATGCTTCCATAGCTGGATGCAAAAGAGGTCAACAGAGCACTCCGGTGGTATATATAAAACCATGTTGTGGTGGTGGGGGAAGCCATGTCCTCACTGGGTGATGGTTTGTGGAAGGCACAATTCGATCAATGGTTCAGGCAAGTGTTGGTTTCTTTGTAAGCCTCTGGTCACGCAGCTGCAACCGGACCAGGTGACTGATGACATCCCTTTGTGGATGTTGGCTTATTTGTAGCGTTCGGCCTGGCTACAGGGTTACACAGCAGTTGGGTTGGGAGGGCGGGGGGCGGAGGGGAACAGGTCATTGAGTGATTACTCAATTATGGGCCCCTTTGTGGGCGTTACAGTGATTGATTGATGGCAACACAGTTGCATCAAGACCACACAAGGTAGGGGAAGGGGGATTAAATTATGGCTCGCCCTGGCCTCTGCAATCTACTGACAGCCGTACCACACTCTGGTATAGCATTCACAACAGCACCACCTTTGCATGCTGCTGTCATATATTTACCGCTATCATCCAGACTTGTTCCAAATTCATCATCTCATCTGACTGACAGTGCCCTTCGGAAGATTTCATGCACCTTCCCCAAGAAATCCATCCCCTTGAACCAATCAACAACCTCTGAAACTATGTTCAAAAATAGTCCACATAAAAAGAATAAGCATGGATTTCTCATTCATACAAGATTGCTGGGACCATAGGCCCCTAGACTAAAAAACTACTTACACTAACAACAACAACAACAAAAAAAAAAACAACACACACACACACACACACATGCACAAGGGATGACTCGAACCTCTGGCAGTAATGGCCACACAATCCAGAGCATGGCATCTTAGACCAATAAGGCAATTCCTAAACCCATTTCCTCAATCCAAAAACTCATAATAATAAAATCTTCACATTCTGACTTCTACTTCCTCCTTCCTCATAGATTCTCGGATGTTACCTTTAATTTTGATGCATCATTGTTCCCAATCAAGCACCCTCGCCGCAATCGTGCTAAAATTTCCAGTGCTGCACGACCTTCACTGCAGTAGACAAAGGGGATAGTATCACAAAAAATGTTGTTAAACATGAATTAAGCACCAAATCCATGTTCTATGTATCACCAAAAATTCGAACCCCACATTAACAGTCAGTCTATACTCAGCGTCTCCTTCAAATTATCGATCACCTCATTACTAGTCTCTTTATGTCGTTACACCAAAGCCATTGCATTGAATTCATCAATCTCTGAATTGTCTAACATTTAATGATCACATCATTCAAGACCGGAACAATCCTCACTGTGAAGTCAACCATTTTCTGAAGCCATAATCGTCAATACAAAATCCCCCCTCTGAAACACATGCAGCTCCTACCACACAACCTACTCGTATAATTGCACATCCTCCCACACAACCTACTCGTATAATTGCACAGTTAATCATTTTTCTGCAATCCTGATTTAACCGTTTTCATTCATCCAGTTGATACACTACTCCATCCAAACAGTTCTTTATATTATTACTCAACACCTAAGATATAATATGTTACAAGACAAATGTGTTCCAAAACATTTAAAAGAGCCCATATTTTTAACTTAAACTAGCACCTCGTTCCACACAACTAACTTCACACCACATATTTACAGAACAACTTCATTTTCTCCCAATTACATAACCTTTTATAATAGAAATCCGATCTTTCCCTGACATGCCTGTCCTCCTGCATTCATTTCTCACCAAAAGCTCAAGAAGATACAATTACATCACCACCTTCTTCAATGTACATATTGAATAAAAAATCGCTTTCTGACCTACACACTCACTCTAGATCTTCAAGCATACCTTATCTCCTGCATCCTTCCATTTCCATCCTTTTCCAGTAAATCTGGTAACCAAACGACAAAACTCTGCCTCAAGAAGAATTACAACAACTTCAATATCAGCATCTTCACTAGTATTACAAGCCACTTTCATCATTAACACATACATCCATTGCCAAGCTAAGATGACCCCACTGAACTCCTGAATTTTTAACTATTATTTTGTATGTTTATATTAAAATTTATTGCCTGCTGTTTCCCTTTTTGAAAGGTAATGCAAATGAAAAAGGTTTTGTTTACTCCAACTGTTGTTAATTACCTAATATTAACAGACAGAAAATAACTGATTCAGTGAACCAACCTCGAAAAAGAAAAACCAACTGCTCAACCAAGAATGCATTCTATTACCTATCATTCGTCATTTCATTCTCATTTCAGATAATTTTACCAGTATTTCCAAAATATTTTTATCACATGAGAAACTTTTAAGTCGTCTATGCAAGTGTGTGTGTTGTGGCCTTTAGTCCACAGTCTGATGTGATAGAGCTCTCCACCCCACTCTATCCTGAGCTAGCCTCTTTATCTCTTCATACAAACGGCAACCCACATCCATTTGAATCTCCTTACTGTATTCGTATCTCGGCCTCCCTCTGCAATTTTCTCCCCATACACTTCCCTTCAAAGCTAAATTCACGTTCCGTTGATGTCTAAGAAAGTGTCGTCCCAATAGATCTCTTCTTTTAGTCAATATATGCCAGAAACTCTTTTTCCCCCAATTATCTTTATTACCTCCTCATTAACTACATGATCTCAGTCGCTTTCTCAAACTCCTTTGCAGTAGCAGGAACCATAATCTGGAACAATCTCCCTCAAAATATCAGAGAACTGAATAACACTATTGGCTTCAAATGACAGTTAATGGATTATCTAGTAAAGCAATAATTACATCATTCTCTTCTCCCCTAAACTTCCTATTACAATCTCCAAACTTCCTTCCATCAGAATTCGCCAAGGCTAATGAGTCTTTTTCATATTAAAAAGTACATTTTGTATCTGCTAATATCAATTTTGTTATTTCCATTATTACATCATCATCAGCAGCAGAAACTGTCTCAGTAGCACTGCTAGTATTAATCTTATTGGAGTTAAGGCAATAGTATTTATGTACATAATTTTTGCATGTATTCAATCTGTCTAAATTATGTTCTCAATACCTTATTAATTGTTTATCTATTAAAATCATTCTTATTGTATAGGGAACTCAGGTATAAAAAGTATTGTATATGTAACAACCTATTCCAATGTAAGATGGCACTAATACAATCAGGCTAAGTAAACAAATACATACACAATTTTCAGCAGTCGTCTGTGGCATCACATTTCAAAATCCTCTACTTTCTTCCTGCCTGAAACTGTTTATCGTCTTTGTTTCACTCCCATACAAGCCAACACACCACAAAAATGCTTTTCGAAAAGACTTCCTCACACTAAATACCACCCTCACGAAACACAGACATTGCCGAGGTGAGGTGGTTTGTTTGTCTCAGCAATACAGATAGCCTTACCTTAGGTACAACCACAGTGGAAGGGTATCTATGGAGAGGTCAGAAAAAAGTGGGGTTCCTGAAGAGGGGCAGCAGTTTTTCAGTAGTTGCAGGGGTGACAGTGTGGATGATTGACTGGGCTGACCTTGTAACATCATCTATTGTGGCTTTGACAACTGCAAACGGTTGAAAGGAGAAAGCTGTTACTTTTCGTGAGAACACATAGCTCTATAGCATGAATCTCTATTGCATCATCTCAGGTAAAATATTCCAGAGGCAAAATAGTTCCCCATTCAGATCTCCGGGTGGGCATTACCCAGGCGGATGTCATCATCAGGAAAGATTGGTGTAGAATGTTAGATCCCTTAATCAAGTAGGGAGTTTAGAAACTTTAAAAAGGGAAATGGATAGGTTGAAGTTTGACATGGTGGGCATTAGTGAAGTTCGGTGGAAAGAGGGGATTTCTGGTCAGCTGAGTACACGATTATAAATACAATATCAATTGGGGGCAGATCTAATAATGAATAAGAAAATAGCAATGCAGGTAAACTACTATGAACAACACAGAGATAGAATTATTGTAGTCAAGATAGATACGAAGCCAACACCGACCACAGTAGTACAGCTTTATATTCCAACTAGCTCTGCCAATGAAGAGAAGATCGAAAGATTGTATGAGGCGGCAAAGGAAATTGTTAAGACAGTTAAGGGAGAGGAAAACGTAATTGTGATGGGGGACTACAATTCGTAGCAAGAAAAGGAATGGAAGGAGATATATTAGGTGGGCTAGGGAAATAGAAAAAAAAGAGTGAGCTGCATGGTAGAATTTTGCACAGAACATAATTTAATCATAACAAACACTTTGTTTAAGAATCATCAAAGAAGGTCACATATGTGGAAGAGACCAGGGACACCAGAAGGTAACAGATAGATTTTATAATGGTAAGATATAGATTTAGGAATCAGGTTTCTAACACATCTTGGGGCAGATATAGACTCTGATGATGTCTTATTGGACGTGACCTCAAGAAAACTGAAAAAAAGCCGCAGAAAAGTAGGAAATAAGGAGATGGAATCTGGATAAATTCAAGGAACCTGAAGTTCTTGAGAATTTCAAAGGGAGCTTTAGTCAAAAATTGAAAAACAGGGAACAATAAAACATTTTAGTGGAGGTGTATTTCCGACTATTGCAACTAAATGAAAACAATATAGTACTAGGACAGTTTACAACTAACCGCAAAGACGTAATAAGAGCCATGACAGGCACACATAAAAGACACACACAACAGTTTCAGCTGTAATTCCTTTAGAATTAGGAACATTCATGCAATCACACAGGCACACAACCATAACATCATCCTGTGTTGTGTGTCTGTGTGATTGCATGAATGTTCCTAATTCTGAAGAAGGCCATGTGCAATAGCTGAAAGTGTTGTGTGTGTGTATGTGTCTTTCTTGTGTGTTTGTCGTAGTTCGTCATTGTGTCTTTGCAGTGAGTTGTAAACTGTCCTATTACTATATTGTTAATTCAAACCTGTACTCTCCATTATTAGCAACTAAATGAAAGGCGTTTATGTGCCATATATATTTCGATTCTTCATTTGTGAAAAAATATCAGTGGTCTGTAATACACGTTCGGTTTTAGTGTATAATATTGCAGTACAGTTATAAATAATATTTTGCTATGTTTCACAGGATGGCAGTTATCAATCTTTGCTATGTTACTTGCTATGTTTCTTAAATTCTGAGCTACTAGGTTAGAAACAACTTCTGCAGCACAGTTTTTTGTGAAGTTAATTTAATTTTCAGTATGACTTGTTTGCGGAATGTGTAATTTTTTTTATTTGGGTTATAACTTATAAGTTCATTTGTGTTTTTCATTCTACTGTTTTTCTCCATTTCATTGTGTTGAAAAACAATTTTACCTGCAAAAAGATGTGCTACTAATGGGATCCACTATATCAGGAACACTGACAAATATCTCCATCAACCATATAGAGAATATAATGTTTAACTCAATCATCACAGAAAAATATACAAAATTGTTTATTGGTACAGATTTGTAGATGACATAATGTGTATGGTAGGTACCTCAGCAGATAGAATACAACAGCTCCACACAGATGTAAACAGTATATACATGAACATTCAATTCACAGTGGAAAAAGAAACAAAGATGCAGGTACACTTCTTAAACATGGGTATAAAGAGAGACAATGATAGGCACACATTTGACATCTTCAGAAAAACAACAGCAACAGATACAATCATACATGCCACATCTAACCACCCTCACAATCATAAACTAGCAATTTATGGCACATGTTACATAGACTGAACAATGACCCACTAACCAAAGAAAACTATGAGAAAGAATTAAAACAATAGAACTTATAGTTAAAAATGGTTATAACACACATACAGCAGAGTGACTCAACCAAAAAAGTTAAAAAAATAATGGGAAATTGTAAGGATCCAAAAATACCACTAACACACACAAGGCAACACACACAGACATACAAAACAGTAACACTCATGACACAAAGAGAAAAAATAAATAGTACACTCTAACATTAAAATCACAAATCAACACACAAAATAGCAAATATGCTGAAGAAACAAGGTTTACAAATTGCCTACAGAACAGGAAATACACTTCTGTCAGAAGTATGAAAACAGCAATTCCACCTTTGCGGAACACCTGATAGAACTCGGACATGAACCATCCAACATGGAACAAGATAGAAAAATTATCAAATCAAATAATAGATACAGAAAATTCTAGACACTACACGAAAAGATTCGTATACAAATATTTGCCATTTCTCTGCAAATTCATGTATTACTCGCTCAAAATGAAATATTATATCAGATATGTTTGTTTGTACTATGTACATTAAGAATACATACGTTGAGTGTTATCATTATTTACTCCTGAGGTCTTCATTTATCAGATCAAAGCAAGCAGCAACTCACTGATCACGGTTACGGCAAACACTGTTAAAAACAGTAATGACACATGAAATTCCCTCCTCCTTTCTCCTTCTCCTCTCCCCCTCCCTCCACTCTCACATTCACACTCACAAAAACTAACACAAATAGCAAAAGACACACATCTACACACATAAAAATACACTTCTCCACAAGGAACAACAGAAACAAAAACAGCTGATACACTTAGAGATGCAAGCAACACAAACAAAAGATGGATCAAAAGCAACCATTGGCAACACTACACATTGTAAACAAACCCTCACAAAAAGAGTACACACTGAAGTGATGATATAAATGTGGTAATCAAGAACCAAATTATGCAACCATCAGGAGAATACACAAATAGCTCCATGAAGACAGAATGGAGTAATACAAAATATCTTAAGTAATAAAGAAAAATTAAATTAATTTCGCAAAATCTTATACTACAGAAATTATTTTCTAACCTAGTAGGTCAGAATTTAAGAAACTGTAACATAGAGAAGATTGATAGCTATCATACTGTGAAATGTATCAAAATATTATTTATAACTTTACTGCAATATTATACAAAAAACAAGTCACTGTTGATGCTTCACAAATATATTACTATGCAATGTCAGTTATCTTTATTACATCAAAACATCCCAGGACTCAGAAATAAACTTAATGAACTACTCATTTGTATTGATGAAATAGATTCCTCTAACCATATTTACATAATTTGCCTCTCTGAACATTATGTGACCACTGGTATAGATATGTTAAATATTCCAGGATTTCATTTAGCTTCATACTTCAGTAGAGTAGATATGGAGGGAGGAGGAGTTTCCACATTTATTAAAAACTGCTATAATTTCAAGAATATTGATATCAATAAATTCTGTCTAGAGCAGCATTTCGAAGCTTGTGAAACAGAAGTAGACTTCCATAACAGATGCTTTATAATAGTAACTATTCATTGAGGACCTGCAGGAAATTATAATCTATTCCTAAATCATCTATAAGGTCTATTTGATTATTTAACAAGAAGAAATTAAAAAATTTTGGTTGCTTGTGACTTTAATAGAGATTTTCTTATTCAGTCTTCCAGTAAACATTTATTGCAGTCAGTAACATTGTCTTGCAATCTAATTCATACTGTAAACTTTTCAACTAGGATAACTAAAGCATCTAGGACAGCCAATTGATAATATATTTATAGACAGATCAAAGGAATATAAAATATAAGCATTTTATAACACCACTGTCTGGTCACATTGATTAAATCAATTTCATTATTTGGATCTTTTAATAAGCTAAATTAATTAATTTATTATTGAAAGTTATGATGTTGGGCGATAATAGGTTTTTGATAATAAAATTTATAACTAACACTATCTGATGTCTTTTGTAATGTACTGACCTGACTGTAATGCTTTGCTGACCTTAATACTGTATAATTACTTCTATTTAGTTATCATAAAATATAAATAAACCTGTCTACTGTTCCAGTTGTACATTACTTACGGTCTTAATTTCCATTTTGTTTTGATCAAAATTACTATCCTTATTATTGTCATAATTTTTTGCATATCTCATTGATGAAAGATTCTTTTATGTTCTACAAACAAACTATTTAATATGTTATGTTGAAACTTCCTTATTCTAGAACCCATGTAATGTATTTATACGTGAGAAATTGGCGCGCACACAGGCAGTCGTACTTTTATATTTCGTCAATCAACTATTTGTATTCAACATGTAAAGAAGTATTAAGCCAGTCTTACTACAGTCTTCTTCAGCCATGAACTTGTTAATCAGTCTTCTTTTTGATACAGTCTGAAGATGTATATTTCTTTGTGTGTGTGCCAGTTATTTGGTAATAAATAAGAAGAACCTTTTATCAAGAATATGTACACATTTTGTGGTTCCAAAGACCTAGAAGTACCCGCCGTTTTGATAATTATGTACAGGCAGGTGAGCTATTCGAGCTACTGGATCTACCACTGAACGAGAAATGAGGTGATGTATGACATTTATTAATGAAACACCGGTTTACAGTCTATTATAACTAGAACATTTCCTGATTGGTTAAAATATGCGGATATTAAACCTTTATTCAAGAAAGGGGATGTCATATTGTATAGAACACAGTTTGGATTTTTCTGATACCAAGAAGGCTATTTACACCTACAGTGAGAATGTACTTAATTCATTAGATAATAAATTACAAGCAGCAGGTATTTTCTGTGATTTGTCAAAGGCATTTGATTGTGTGAACCATAACTTCCTCTTAAGTGAATTATTTTTCAATGGTGTCATGGGAGTTACTATGAAATGGTTCAAGTCATACCTTGCTAACACGAAAAAAGGGTGTCAGTGCAAGGGAATAGTGAATTAAGCCAACAGTCAGCATCAGATTGGGATGAAGTTACATGTGGTGTTCTACAAGGATCCATCTTAGGGCCATTTCTTTTTCAGTTACACTGGCAGAACCAGAGTTTGTTTGCAGATAATACAAGTATTGCAATAAACAGCATGTCGAGCATAGTTCTGGAAAGGTCTGCTAATGACATTTTTATTGACATTAATAAATGGTTTAAAGCCATCTCCTTGATATTAAACTTTGAAAAGACTCACTACATGCAGTTCAGAAGAGATTCTCATCCAGTATATGCATTAAGTATGAAGAAGAGCAGATAGAAGAGGTTCACAGTGTAAAATTCCTGGGATTACAGCTTGATAATAAATTCATTTGGGAGGAGCACACCACAGAACTGCAGAAACGACTTAACAAATTTGTGTTTGCAATACATGTGGTATCAGACATAGGAGACATAAAAATGAAAAAGCTTGCATACTTTGCTTACTTTCATTCCATAATGTCATATATTATGGGGTAACTCTTCAAGTGAAGCAAAAGTTTTCAGAGTCCAAAAACGTGTAATACATATTATTTGTGGTGTAAATTCACAGACATCCTTCAGAAGCCTCTTAAAAAACTGGGTATATTAACTACTGTCTCTCAGAATATTTATTACTTAATTAAATTTATCAAAATTAATAGATCCCTTTTCCCAACAAACAGCTAAGTTCATACCTACAATACTAGGAACAAAAATGACATATACAAAGACTTAAAAGCACTTGATTTGGTTCAAAAAGGGGTCCGCAACTCAGGAATACATGTTTTCAATAATTTTCCAACAACCATAAAAATTTAGCTTCAAATAAAGATCAGTTTTAGAGGAGCCTAAAAGACGTTCTAGTGGCCAACTCCTTCTACTCCATTGACGAATTCTTAAATAGAAGCAAATTATGCATTTATTATCTGGTTGTAAAAAATGTATGTACCTGTATTAGAAATATTTATTATCAACTTGTAAAAAAAATTAAAAAATTGACATGTTCCACATCCACAAGGATCTCCTCAACATGGATCTACAGAACAAACCAACTAATAAAAATAAATAAATAAAGATGCAGACTGCATATGACACTAAAATAGCCTTTCATTTAGTTGCAATAGATGGAATTACGCCTCTGCTAATTTTCTAAGCAACTAAGGGCTTAGGGAAATTAAAAAAATGATTAAGTTAAAACTGTAGAACTGGAATGGGTAGCTATGAGAGGTAAAATAGTGAAGGCAGCAGAGGACCACAGAAGTAGAAAGGCAAAACCTACAAAACATCCTCGGAAATACTAAATTTAATTGTTGAAAGTAGAAGATATAAAACTCCAGTAAATTAAGCAGGTAAAATGGATTACAGACAAGTAAGAAATGAGATTGACAGGAAGTGCAAAATGGATGAGCAGGAGTGGCTAGAAAGCAAATGCAAGTATGTAGAAGATTGTATAACTAGGGGGAAAATAGATACAGTCTACAGGAAAATAAGAGAGACTAGAGAAAAAGCCCTATGACTGTCAAGAACTGAGAAGGAAACCCAGTTTGCAGGAAAGATAGAAAAGCTGAAAGATAGAGAGGGGCCCTACAAAAGTAATGAAATTAGAGACATATATGTATGCTAAGAGAATGTTTAAATCTTTTTACAATTTTCACTACGTTCTCAGGGGACACTTTGTTCCACTTGGTCAAGGTGCACAAACTGCTGTTGATGATATTTCCTGCAATGTCAATTTTCATATCTGGTACTTCAGCTACAATTTTCCTGACAGCATCAATGAAATATTTGTTAAAATCATCTGGCATTAGGTGGGGAAGTGTGTTTTTTCCTGTTTTCATAAACCAATGCCCAGGATACTTTGCATGGGTCATGAGCTTCAAAAAGGAATCTAGCATAATATGCCTTCTTGGCTGCTTCTACTATCTTCCTGTTAATTATTTTAGCTTTCAGATAGTAAAAATGGTACATATCTTTGACGTTGGCATCTGTTTCAGTTTTAAATCTGTCATTCAGCGGCAAGAATACACACTTTAGGTTTTCTAGGTTGGGAGTGTGCCATGCTTTGTCTCAGACTGTTTTCCTTCTATTTCTTAGTTTGTCTATAGGATTCTTTATAGTTACTGGTAGAAAACAGCTGTCAAAACCTGTTAGGATGAGCTTGAAAAAACAGTTGAAAGCATCACATGTTCCCAGCTCTACAAGTTCAGACTGCCAATTTATCTTGGCAAGCACATTTTTGAAGATGTTTAGTCCTTCCTGAGTTATAGTTCTTTTCTTGAAGGTATAGTCAGAATTCCACATAGGCCTATTGGATTTTCTATGACGGTGTCTTTGACAGTTTAGATGTATAACTAATGCATCATGATCTGCTATCAGTGGATCCACCACTGTTGTTTTGAAGTCCCAGGCTGGTGATCATAGTGTCCAAGCAGGACTCTTGTCTTGTTGGTTCATAATTAGCCACATACAATTCATAGCTACTTATTAAGTGGTTGAATGTGTTCTCCTTAGTGCTGCCTTCTCCAAAATGGATGTTGAAATCCCCACACAAGGTGGTAGATGAGTTTTATTACTTGGATAGTAAAGTAATGTGGAGAGAATATAAAATACAGAATGACAACAGGAAGAAAACAATAAGTTTCTCTTTTCCAAAAATGCTTTTCTTCATATTGACATTCTGCATTTTGTATACTCTGTACTGCACCCATCATATTTATTTTACTGCCCAAGTAACAAAACTCATCCACCGCCTTTATTATTTTGTTACTAATCAAATCCTTTGGCTTAGCCCGATTTTCTGAGACTGCATGTCATTACCCCTGTTTTGCTCTTGTTAATGTTTATCTTAATTGCTCCATTCCGTTCAGTTGCGCTTCCAGGTCCTTTGTTGTGTTTTGACAGAATTAAAATGTAATAAGCAAAACTCAATGTTTTTATTTCTTCACCCTGAACTTTAATTCCTTCTTCAAATTTCTACTTGCTTTGCTTCATAGCTGGCAAAAAGTACGACTTGAAAAACGTTGGAGGAAGGCTTCTACCCTGTCTTACTCCCTTTCCAACTGATGCTTCTCTTTTGATGCCTTCGACTCTGTGACTTTACGGACATAATGTCCATAGAGTACCACAATTAGTATAAGTAATGGTGGTGTTTGGAAAGATAAAGGATCGACAGTGGACATGGCAAACAGTTGGGGCAACTGCCAGGCAGGCCAGGTAGTGAGTGAAACTGAGCATCCAGTCGGGGATTTGTCCAAACCGACGGAAATCTGGGAAGGGCCCATGCTTTGCACTCAAAAGTGATTAAGGCTGTGAGCCGAGCGTTTCTTGTGTGACTGGAAGACATCTGTGAGTTTCACACTCAAATAATTCAAAATAAAATAAACTATAAAATCGTTTTCCATCAACGTTTAAGACATCTACAATAATGGAAGAATTACGCACATCTCACGATTGTAAAAATAATTTCAATATCTCAAAAATACAAGTGTTTATGACTACTATATAAACATATAGAAAAATTATCTGGCAATAACCAGCTTTTTGAATGTGTCATGCAATTTCAACAAACTGTGGTTGAAATGATAGCTTATTGTTCTAGCTGTCATCTTGAAAGCATCACACTTGTATATATTTATTTGATGACTGATTTCCACTAATATAAATTGATAATGGATATATAAACAGATCACCATATTCTCCACAGAAACACTTAAAATGTAAGCAGCATGATTTATCTATCATATATTTAATTTAGTATGTCCTTTTATTGTACAATTTGCCAGTAATTTATGTAAAAAGTATGTGGCATGAGCAGTAAAGCTCATTAAAGATGATTTGTCCATTTATTTATTTCATACTTTATGTAATACTAATTAACAGTCTTGCGAGTTTCACAGGAGAATTTCTGTGAAGTTTGGGAAGTAGGAGGTGAGGTACTGGCAAAATTGAAGTTGTGAGGACGCACCGTGAGTCATGTCAGGATAGCTCAGTGGAAGAGCGCTTGCCCACGAAAGGCAAAGGTCCCAGCTTCAAGTCCCAGTTCCGTCACAGAATTTTAATCTGGCAGGAAGTTTCATATCAGCGTACACTCTGCTGCAGAGTGAAAGTTTCATTCTGGAATGTTATATTAATAAGAAAGTAGTTCCAGATGGCCACTTTTTACTTTAATAAATATCTCATGTTAAGATGAATACCGTTTTGGAAGGGGTGGTTATTGGCCAGTGAGGAAGCAGGCAAAGAACAGAACTGGTGGGGAATATGTGTTTGGGAGAGTGTGGGCGAGCGAAGGATGGGTGGAAGAGTGGCCTCCTGACTAGCCTTGGCAGAAGAAGGACTGTCCTGGATAACAGTGATTTCACTGGGCAGAGTGTTAAGATTTGTGCAGGGAAAGTTTGCTTTTACGAAAGTAGAAATGGTGTTTGGGAAACGTAAGCTATTTTGAACTGTTGGCATTTTCATGTTGAGTGCTCATGATATCCACAGACTTTCTGTGTTTCATAAAGTTATGATTACTTAGTGGGAGACATATTCTACCACTTTCTTGTCACAGAGGATGCAACTGTTTAACATTTTATTCAATTTATGATTAATATTTTAACTGACATCTTCCAATAAAGAACCAATTTGATTGGATAAACCTTAATCCATTAAATCTCTGACTTTGAGAACATCATATGCAAACATTAGAATCAAATTTTTCATTAATCAACCAGTTATGTAATATTTCTTGTTTCGCAAAATACACCCTATGCATAGAATGTTTTTAACTAAAGGAACACAGGTAAAAGATTATATCTGCAACTAAGATAGTTGCTGAGGCATGAAAGCAGACATGTATGGTTCGACCTTAAGATAACATCAAGCCAAAATTTTAAATCCGAACTGTACACAGCCCAATATGCAGGTTCTTACAGTGTATAGCCACATTATCTATAATATTAGCAGTGATAAATGCAGTGCAGGATATAGCGAAAATCACAACTCTAATAATTGCTGTCTAGATTCTGTAAAAGTTTAGACAACCTTCCATTCCATTATATTTTACCATACTGACTTAAAAATTGAAAGAATATATTCTGATCAACATTGTCAGAAGCTTTCTCCAAAACAAAACAAAAATCTAGAAATGTAGATTTGCCTTTTCTTAATCTATCTTCCAAGATAAATGGTTTGCTGAGTACTATCTCCCATCTTTATACATTTCTCCTAAATCCAAACAGATCTTCCCCAAGGTCAGCTTCTACCATATTTTCCATTATTCCTTAAATAATTCATTTTTAAATTTTGCAAGTATGACTTATTAAACTGATGGTTCTGTAATTTTCACACCTGTCTGCGCCTGCTTTCTTAGAAATGGGGATAATTACATTTTTCTTAAAGTGTGAGGGTATTTCGCCTGTCTCATACGTCTTACTCACCAGGTGAAATAGTTTTGTCATGGCTGGTTCTCTCAGAGATTTCAGTAGCTCTGAAGGAATGTCATCTAATCCAGGTGCCTCGTTTCGACTTAGGACTTTCAGTGCTCTGTAAAATTCAACCCAAATTCATCTCTCCTATTTCTTCTCCACGTACTTCCTCTTCCCTCCCTACAATATTGTCTCGAAGTTCAATTCCTTTATAGAGATCCTCTATGTTTTCTTTCTACAATTCAGCTTTCCTTTCTTTGCTCAGAACTGGTTTTCCATCTGAGTTCTTGATATTAATAAGACTGTTTTCCTTTAAGCGGTATCTGTTTATCCCCTAGTTATACATCCTTCTACAGACTTGCATTTGCCCTCTAGCCATTCCTGATTAGCCATTTTGCACTTCCTGTCAGTCTCATTTTAGTCGCCTGTACTCCATTATGCCTACTTCATTGATGGCATCCTTTAATCTTCTGCTTCCACTAATTAAATTCAATATTTCTTGTGATATCCATGACTGGGTATACATTATCAGCTTTGCCCATTTGCAGTTGGTGTCATGCATTCTATGAATATGAAACTTTTTTATTGTTACTTACCAGAACTGTTTGGCCGTTTTTCCGAGTAGGTCACTATTTCGATTGTCAATGACGTTTATCCACCCGCATAAACCACAGACATTGCCAAGGTGGGGGGAGGGGAGGTGGCGCTTGCGTGCCTCCACGATGCAGATAGCCATACCATAGGTACAACCACAGCAGAGGGGTGTCTGTGGAGATGTCAGACAAACGCGTGGTTCCTGAAGAGGGGCAGCAGCCTTTTCAATAGTTGCAGGGGCAACAGTGTGGATGATTAACTGATTGGCCTTGTAACATGAGCTAATATGGCTATGCCATGCAAGGGAAAACTACAATCATTACTTTTCCTGGTGGTAAGCAGCTCTAATCTATGAATATATGATGATGAAGTGTTCTTTGGTAAAATATTCCGGCGGTATAGTAGTTTGCCATTCACCAGGTGGGCACCACTCAAGAGGATGTTATCATCAAGAAAACAACACTGGCATTCTACGGATCGGAGAGTAGAATGTTATATCCCTTAATAGGGTAGGCAAGTTAGAAAATTTGAAGAGAGAAATGGATAGGTTGAAGTTAGATACGGTGAGGATTAGTGAAGTTCGGTGGCTGGATGAATAGGATTTCTGATCAGATGAGTACAGGGTTATAAATACGAAATCCGTTCGTGATAATGCATGACTAGGTCTGATAATGAATAAGAAAATAGGAATGCAGGTAAGTTACTATGAACAGCTAAGTAAATGCATTATCGTAGTCAAGATAGACACAGAGCCAACGCCGACCACAGTAGTACATGTTTATATGCCAACTAGTTCTTTCACTGATGAAAAGCTCGAAGAAATGATTGAGGAGATAAAAGAAATTATTCACACAATTAAGGGAGAGTGAAATTTGATTGTAATGGTGGAATGGAATTTTATGTATTAGGAAAGAAAAGAGAAAGAAATGTAGTAGGTGAATATGGACTGGGGTAAAGGGATGATAGGCGAGATCGCCTGGTAGAATTAGAGCACAACTTAATCATCACAACATTTACTTGATTCATCAAGAAAGAAGGCTGTATACGTGGAAAAGACCAAGAGACACAGGAAGGTGCCATATTGACTTTGTAATAGTAAGACATAGCTTTAAAAAGAAGGACTGAAACTGTAAGACATATCCAGGGGAAGATAAAGACTGTACACATACCTTATTAGTTATGAACTGTAGATTGAAAAGTCAGAAACTGCATAAAAATAGAAAATTAAGGAGATGGAACCTGGACAAATTGAAGGAATTGCAGGTTATTGAGAGTTTCAGAGGGATTGACAGAAATGGGGGAAAGTAATACACTAGAAGAAGAATGGGTAGCTCTGAGAGATAGTGTAGTTAGGGCCACAGAGGATCATATAGATAGGAAGACAGGGCCTAATATAAATCCCTGGATAATTTAGGAGATACTGAACTTAATTGATGAAAGAAGAAAATATAACAATGCAGTAAGTGAAGCAAGCAAAAGGGAGAACAGATGGCTAAAAAAATGGGTTGACAGGAAGTAAAGATTCAAATGTTCAAATGTTTGTAAAGCCATGGCACCAGACTGCAGTGGTCATCAGTACCTATACAAACTACTGAAACTAATTTATGCAGAGGAGAACACACGCATCCATGCTCAAGGGCGGACTCGAAATTCCGACGAGGGGCAGCCATGCACTCCACAGCAATGGGCCTAGGAGCGCACGGCCATTCCTGAGCAACAAGAACAGCAGAGGACTATGCAGGAGTGGCCAGAGGACAAATGCAAGACCGTACAAGAATGTATAACTCGGTGAAAGGTAGTTACCGCCTACAGGAAAATAAAAGAGGCGTCTGGAGGCAAGAAAAGGAGCTGCATGAATTTCAAGAACGCAGACGGAAAACCAAAGCAACAAAGCAAAGAAGGAAAAGTTGAAAGGAATATATAGAAGGCCTATACAAGGGAAATGCACTTGAAGGCAGTATTCTAGAAATGTAAGAGGAAGTAGAGGAAGATGAGATAGGGGATACAACACTCCGAGAACAATTTGACAGAGCACTGAAAGATTTGAGTCGAACAAGACCCCTGGAGTAGGGGTATTCCATCTGAATTGCTGATATCGTTGGGAGAGCCAGCTATGAAGAAATTGTTCCACCTGATATACAAGATGTATGAGATCCTCCGATTTCAAGAAGAATATAATAATCCTAATTTCCAAGAAAGCAAGTGCAGACAAATGCGAAAATTATACATCTATCAGTTTAATAAGTCATGGCTGCAAAATATTAAAACAAAATATTTACAGATGAATGATAAAGCTGGTGGACCCCAACTTTGGGAAAGATCAGTTTGGATTTAGAATAAATATAGGCACACCCGAGGCAATACCTTATGACTTCCATAGAAGGTAGGATAAGGAAAGGCAAAGCTACGTTTTTAGCTTTTGTACATCCGGAGAAAGCTTTTGACAATGCTGGCTTGAATACACTATTTCAAATTCTGAAGACATCAGGGGTAAAATATAGGTAGCGAAAAGTTATATGCAACTTGTACGTTCAGCAGTGATTAGAGTCGAATGGCATGAAAGGGACGTAATGGTTAGGAAGGGAGTAAGACAGGGTTGTAACCATTCCCCAATGTTGTTCATTACAAGGAGAAATTTAGAGGAGGAATTGAAGTTCAGGGAGAAGAAATAAAAATATTGCAGATTTCCGTTAACAGCAAAGTACCTGGAAAATCAATTGAATGGAATGGAGAGTGTTTTGAAAGGAGGGTTATAAGTGTAAAAAAATCAGACGATTCTGAAGGAATTATATTGGGTAATGAGATAATGAAAATAGTAGATGAGTTTTGATACTTGGGTAACAAAATAACTTCTGATGGCCAAAGAAGGTATAAAATGAAGAATGGCGATGGCAAGGAAATTGTTTCTCAATGTGCGAAATTTGTTGACATCTAGTATTAATGTAAATGGGAGTGAAACGTGGACTATGAGGAGTTCAGACAAACAGATTATATAAACTTTTGTATTGTGTTGCCACAGACGAATGATGATTACTTGGGTAGATAACGTAACTGATAAGGATATGTTCAATAGAATTGGCGAGAAAATGATTTGCATTAGAAGGAAGTGTCTGGGGTAAAAATCTTAGAGGGAGACCGAGGGACGAATATAGTAAGCATATTCAACAGGCCACCCTCATGAATCGCAGACATTGCCATGGTGGGGTGGCTTGCGTGCCTCAATGATACAGATAGCCGTACCGTAGGTGCAACCACAGCGGATGGTATCTGTGGCGAGGCCAGACAAACGTGTGCTTCCTGACGAGGGCAGCAGCATTTCCAGTAGTTACAGGGGCAACAGTCTCGATGATTGACTGAGCTGACCTTATAACATCAGCTAATGTGGCTTTGCCATACAGTTACTGTGAACGGCTGAAAGCAAGGGGAATCTACAGCCGTTACTTTTCCCAAGGACATGCAGCTCATCTGTATGAACATATGATGATGGCATCCTCTCGGGTAAAATATTACAGAGGTAAAATAGTCGCCAGCCGTGGTGACCGAGGGAGCTGAGGCGCTCTAGTCACAGTCTGCACGCCCGCTACGGTCGGGGGTTCGAATCCCCCCTCGGGTATGGATATTTGTGCCGTCCTTAGTCTTAGCTAGTTCATAAGTAGTTTGTAAGCTTAGGGACTGATGACCCCATAGTTAAGTCCCATAAGCTATACAAACATTTGAACATTTTTGAATTTTGTAAAATAGTCCCCCCCCCATTCGGATCTCCGGGCGGGGACAACTCAGGAGGATGTGGTCATCAGGAAAGACAACACTGGCATTCTACAGATCGAAGCACGGAATGCTAGATCCCTTAATCGGGTAGGGAAGTTAGAAAATTTAAAAAGAGAAATGTATAGTGGGGATTAGTGAAGTTCGGTGGAAAGAGGAACAGGATTTCTGGTCAGGTTAGTAGAGGATTATAAATACAAAATCAGTTAGGGGTATTACAGGAGTAGGTCTGATAATAGGAACATAGGAATGTGGATAAACTACTATGAGCAACACAGTGATCGCATTATCATAATCAAGATAGATACGAAGCCAACACTGACCACAGTAGTACAGGTTTATATGCCCACTAGCTCTGCCAATGATGAGGAGTCGCCTGGTAAAATTTTGCACGGAACATGATTTAATTATAACAAACACCTCGTTTAAGAATCACGAAAGAAGGTTGTATATGCAGAAGAGACCAGGAGACACGGGGAGATACCAGATAGATTTTATAATGGTAAAACATAGACTCCAGAACCAGATTTTAAATTGTAAGACATACCCAGGGGCTGATATAGACTCTGATCATAAGTTGTTGGTCATGAACTGTAGGCTGAAACTGAAAAAACTGCAGAAAGGTAGGAAAATAAGGAGATGGGACTTGGATAAATTGAGAGAACCTAAAGTTCTTAAGAATTTCAGAGGGAGCTTTAGGCAACAATTGACAGAAATGGGGGACAATAAAACAGTAGAAGAGGAATGGGTACCATTGAGAAATGAAATAGTGAAGGCAGCAGAGAACAAAATAGGAAGAAAGGCAAGACCTACAAAAAATCCTTGGATATCACAGGAAATTCTAATTTTAATTTATCAAAGGAGGAAATATAAAAATGCAGTAAATGAAACAAGGAAAATGGAGTACAGACGACTAATAAATGAGATTGGCAGGAAGTGCAAAACGGCCAAGCAGGAGTGGCTAGAAGCCAGATGCCAATCGGTAGAAGAATGTATAAGAAGGGGAAAAGCAGATACTGCCTACAGGAAAATAAAAGAGACATCTGAGGACAAGAAAAACAGCTCTATGAATATCGAGAACTCAGATGGAAAACCAGTTCTCCGCTAACAAGGGAAAGCTGAAAGGGAAAGAGTAAATAGAGGAGCTCTACAAAGGAAATGAACTTAGAGACAATATTGTAGGAAGGGAAGAGGACGTAGATGCAGATGAAATAGGAGATACTATACTGAGAGATGAGGCGGCCGCGGTGGCCAAGGGGACTGAGGCGCTCCAGTCACGGTCTGCACGGCCACTACGGTCGGGGGTTCGAATCCCCCCTCGGGCATGGATATTTGTGCCGTCTTAGTATAAGCTAGTTCATAAGTAGTTTGTAATTTAGGGACTGATGACCCCGTAGTTCCATAAGCTTTACAAACATTTGAACATTTTTAGTGAGAGATGAATTTGACAGAGCCCTGAAAGACCTAGGTCGGAACAGGGTCCCGGGAGTAGATGACATTTCCTCAGAGCTACTAAAGTCTCTGGGAGAGTCAGCCATTACAAAACTGTTTCACCTGGTGTGTAAGATGTATGAGACAGGCGAAATACCCTCAGGCTTAAAAGAAAATGTAATAATCCCCATTCCAAAGAAAGCAGGCGCACACAGGTGTGAAAATTACAGAACCACCAGTTTGATTAGTCATGGTTGCAACATTTTAACACGAATTATCTACAGGAGAATGGAAAAGCTGGTAGAAGCTGACCTCGGGGAAGATCAGTTTGGATTCAGGAGGAATGTAGCAACACGGGAGGCAACACTCGCTTTCGACTTATCTTAGAAGCTAGATTAAGGAAAGGCAAACCTACATTTTTTGCTTTTGTAGATTTGGAGAAAGCTTCTGACAATGTTGATTGGAATACACTCTATCAAATTCTGAAGTCAGCTGGGGTAAAATACAAGGAAAGGAGAGTTATTTACAACTTGTACAAAAGCCAGACGGCAGTTATTAGATTCGAAGGGCAGCAAAGGGAAGCATTAGTTAGGAAGGGAGTAAGCCGGGTAGTAGCCTTTCTCCGATGTTATTCAATTTGTACATCGAGCAGGCGGTGAAGGAAAGCAAGGAAAAATTTGGAATAGAGATTAAAGTTCAGGGTGAAGAAATAAAAACATTGCGTTTTGCTGATGACATTGTAATTCTGTCGCCGCGGTGGAGTAGCCGAGTGGTCTAAAGCGTCTCGCTGCGCAGTGCGTGGTTGCTCACCGTGGAGGTTCGAGTCCTCCCTGGTGCTTGGGTGTGTATGTGTTGTCCTTAGGTTAGTTTACCTAGGCTTAAGTAGTTTGTAAGCTACGGACTGATGACCACACAGTCTGGTCCGATAGATTTACAAACATTCGAACATTTTTGTAATTCTGTCAGAGACAGCAAAGGACCTGGAAAAGCAGTTGAATGGAATGGACAGTGTGTTGAAGAGAGCGTATAAAATGAACATTAACAAGAGCAAAACAAGGGTAATGGAGTGCAGTCTTAGAAAATCAGGCAATCCTGAAGGAAGTAGATTAAGTAACGAAACAATGAAGGTGATAGATGAGTTTTGTTACTTGTGCAGCAAAATAACATATGACAATCGCAGTACAGAGGATATAAAATGCAGAATGGCAATGGGAAGAAAAGCATTTTTGAAAAAGAGAAATTTGCTAACATCGAATATTAATTCAAGTGTGAGGAAGTCGTTTCTGAGGGTATTTGTGTGGAGTGTTGCCTTGTATGGGAGTGAAACATGGACGATAAACAGTGTGGACAGGAAGAGGATAGAGGCTTTTGAAATGTGATGCTACAGAAGAATGCTGAAGATTAGGTAGGTAGATCGCATAACTAATGAAGAGGTACTGAACAGAATTCGTGAGAAAAGGTATTTTTGATATACCTTGATTAAAAGAAGGGATCGCTTGGTAGGACACATTCTTAGGTATCGAGGAATCGCAGGAGGGAAGTGTGTGGGGTAAAAATTCCAGAGGGAGACCAAGAGAAGCATATAGTAAGCAGATTCAGATTAATGTGGTTTGCCGTTCTTATGAGATGAAAAGGCTTGCTCAGGTTAGAGTAGGGTGGACAGCTGCATCAAACCAGCCTCCGGACTGAAGACCATAACAACAACAACAGTCAACAGGATGCCGTTCTTATTCGGATATGAAGACGCCTGCACAGGTCAGGGTAGCATGGAGAGCTGCATCAAACGAGCCTGCGGACTGAAGACCACAACAAATTCTTCGTTGGCAGAAATACAATATGTGATAAAAAGTATCTGGACAGCCCAAAAAACATACGTTTTCCATATTTGGTGTATTCTGCTGTCATTTACTGCCAGTTACTCCATAACAGAGACCTCAGTAGTCATTAGACATGGTGAGAGAGCAGAATGGAGTGCTCCCGAGAACTCCCGGATTTGGAACGTGGCCAGGTGATGGGGTGTCACTTGTGTCAGCAGTCTGTACCTGAGAGTTCCACACTCTAAACATCTCTAGGTCCACTGTGACAGTGAAGAAGAAACTTGGAGGGACGCGTACAGCATGAAAGCGCACAGGCTGACCTTGTCTGTTGACTGATAGAGATAATTGTACAGTGTAATAGGAAGAATTCCAAACTTCATCAGGATCCTCGCCAGATACTGTGACATTTAGGCGGGGGTGAGAAAAGTTGGATTTGAATGGTTGAGAGGTTGCCCATAAGCCACGCATCACACAGGTCAATGCCAAACGACTCCGCGTTTGGTGTAGGGGGTGTAAACATTCAACGATTCAACAGTGGAAAAACGTTGTGTGGAGTGACGAATTACGGTACATAAAGTGGCGATACAATAGCAAGAGCTGCGGTTGCGTGGCCAAGCGTTCTAAGGCGCCTTGCTGCGGAGCATGCGGCTGCTCACCGTCGGCATGGGTTTGTAAGTGTGTGTCTGTTATCGTTTGACTTAATTTAAGTAGTTTGTAAGCCTAGGTACTAATAACCAAACAAGTTAAGCCCCATTGATTTACAAACATTTGAACATTTTATTTTATTTATTTATTTTTTCGA
Source organism: Locusta migratoria (assembly GCA_026315105.1). Taxonomy (NCBI): domain Eukaryota; kingdom Metazoa; phylum Arthropoda; class Insecta; order Orthoptera; family Acrididae; genus Locusta; species Locusta migratoria. The sequence continues at coordinate 49,592,197 of CM048746.1, read as the reverse complement.
CATCAGGGTGTGGGTTTCGCGAATGTCCGGTGAACATCGTGTGCAGTGCTAATAGTAAAATTCGGAAGTGGAGTTGTTATGGTGTAGTCCTGTTTTTCATGGAAGGGGCTTGCGCCCCTTGTTGTATTACGTGGCACTATCACGGCACAGGGCTGCATTGATTTTTTAAACACCTTCTTGCTTCTCACTGTTGAAGAACTACTCGGGGATGGCAATTGCATCTTTCAACACGATCGAGCAACTGTTCATAATGCACGGCCTGTGACGGAGTGGTTACACGACAATAACATCCCTGTAATGGACTGGCGTGCACAGAATCCTGACTTGAATCCTATAGAATACCTTCGGGATGTTTTGGAACGCCGAATTCATGCCAGGCCTCACAGACCTACATCAATACCTCTCCTCAGAGCAGCACTCCGTGAAGAGTGATTTGTCATTCCCCAAGAAACATTCCAGCACCTGATTGAACGTATGCCTTGGAGAGTAGAATCTGTCATAAAGGCTAAGCGTGGACCAGCGCCATGCTGAATTGCAGCTAACGCTACGAATTTGTCATTTTCAGCCAGGTGTCCGGATACTTTTATCGAATAGTGCATTTAGAGTTATTTGAGGGAAGGTTGTGGGGACGAGCCTTCACAGATGTGTAAAGTGAGTAGAGGCTGCTAGTTTCATGAAGTTAATGTATCTCTTTCGTGTAACAGGGTTTTCTTGCTTCCTCAGCCTTAGTGTTCATGTGCATATTCAGCTCTTATTGGATTTTTTTCGAAGTAAAATGAACAACTTGAGTATCTTGCAGGAAGAAACTCCTCAGCTGTAAGCCTGGAAGTGACGTGAACGCGCAGTTATTTTAGGCAGTGCCCGCCGTTGAGTGTGAAAACTGTTTCGTAAACTTAACCTAAAATATTGGCGAAGAAAAGGAAACAGGAAGAATTTTGGCAATGTCACAATAAAACCTCAGTACATGTTTGTTGTGAGCAGCACAGGATTGAAGCGGATGGGGAACATTACCTTGTGGCCAGTTTCACCATGACAAGGTATCGTTGCTTGTGTTTGTTAAGTAATAATACAGAAACATCACAAATACGTCTTCTCGTTTTGTAAAAAAAAATATAAGCTCGTTTACTTGAAGGTACTATATACAATTATACATAATACTTTTACACTGGACAGCATAAATAAGTTTCCCAGAATATTAAGTATCTTTGGTCTACAAATCACTCGCACGTTAAGGTAGTGACACTAGCACTCGGTTCATTTAGGAAACGGAATTCAGTCTTTTCCTCTTTGGAATAAATATATCACTGATGCTTTCATGGCCACAGTAAGTTCAGTCGACGACGGTACAGGTCTGCCGTCTACCTTCGAGCACTGGCTTCAACTCAGAAACGCAGCGCGTCCACGTGAGCTACGTTCTGTAATCTATAGCTTCGAGAACAGCAGCAGTCCTAGCAATCAACTCCTCTTTGTACTTCCAGACAGTAACATCGACGACAGTATTATTCCGGTAATCGTCGCACGTGCTCTTCAGCTGATTTACGCAGTCTTTCCTGTAATGTTGCAGCTGCGCTAATTCCGTCGACACCGAATAGGAGTAACAGGTGCCGAGGCAGTGGAACGGGAAGTGGTTGTGGAGTGCCAGCACTCTCTCAGTGTCGTGGAAGCACTTCACGAACTGGCCCGCCTTCGTGAAGTTCTTTGCGCGGTAGACGTGCTGCAGCATGTGCATGTGTGGGGGAACGTCCTGGAACCAGCCGTGCTGGTGCTTGGCGTCGTCGAAGAAGTACACGTTCCGTACGTTGTAAGAGGCTGCCGGCCTCCTCTTCGACGCGGAAGATATGACATTCTGCATCAGTTCGTACCAATCGAATGCATTTACCGGCACGATGACCTCGTCTGTATCCAGCAGAGCTATGTAGTCATACTTGTAAATGTTCCTGTAGAGGCAGTCGTTGTAGGGTATGACCTCATTCTGGCGCTTGTGTACGAGCCTTTTGTTGAGGTACATGTGCTGTAGCGGGTACACATTGGGCTGAAAGGCAGGCAGTGTGAGGGGTTTTACATCCACCTGTCCGGTGCGTTCGTAGTACCTCAGAAGACGGCTCACGTTGGGGTGCGTCTGCAGTTCGTACAAGTAGACCTTGTCGGCACCGAGGATACCGAGCAACTCGATCCACTCGACCAAGCGGAGGGTCACGTCCGTGTGTTTGAAGTCCAGTCCCTTGACGCACACAGCGAAGCCCTTTTTCTCCTCCGGCTTCTCGTGTATTACTCGCAGACTGGCCGTGGCCGTATCGCACTGTTTCTCCACCACGGACACCACCGACGGCACCTTCGACTTGTGAGAGTTCGGCACTTTGCAGCTCATCAGGTAAGGCTGGAGGAGGCCTTGTTTGTAGTTGCCCCATTTCGAGTGCCATATATATTTATACTCGTAGACTTGAGAAAAAACGGGAGCTTTTTCTCCGTCGAACCAGAGCTGACAGGTCAGTTTGGTTGCGGGTTCAATTCTGTCGATCATGCCGATCAGGCGGACGGTCGGCGCTTGTCTGTTCAATTTGCGAACGTCGTAATAAGCACTGAAGAGGTAGACGGTGCCGTTGCTAGTCTCCGTCCTCTGCCAGTAAACGTTGTTGAAGTGCAAGTCGAGGATATTGGGGAACTTGGCACACGTCTTGTTGAACTGCAGCCCTCTGTCGCCGTTCTTGAGCCAGAAGTCTACAGGGACGTTGGGGATCTGGCGCGCAGTGCTGTGCGGGACCGTCGGCGCCGCCGTGTTCTTGGCTTCCTGCGGGGACCTGGTGGCGGAGGCCGGCGTGGGGGATCCGGTGGCGGCGCGCGGCCTGGACGTGTTGGCGCCTGCGGCCACCAGCGGGCTGCGCGGCACCTCGATGCGCACCACGCCCGCCGCCACCACCAGCCACACCACCAGCGCCGCCATCATTATCTTGCCCAGCCACGCCCAGTGCCATCTGTTCATCCTCCTGCAACAAACCAGAGCAATGTCAAGTCACTCGTTGATCATTCAAATGTTCAAATGTTTCTTAAGCTTATGCGACTGAACTACAGGGTCATCAGTCCCTAAACTTACAAACTACTTATGAACTACCTTATACTAAAGACGGCACAAATATCCATGCCCGAGGGGGCATTCGAATCCCCGACCGTAGTGGCCGTGCAGACCGTGACTGAAGCGCCTCAGTCTCCTTGGCCACCGCGCGTTGATCATTCCGGGGCAGTAATAGAAAAAAGCAAACGGCCAGCTCAAGTTCTAAATTTAACCTTTAAGAAATCTTTCACGCAGGAGGACCACACAAATGTACCATCATTTGATCAACGTACTAATTCCGAAATGGGGGACATAGAATAGCTATTTCCGGTGTAGAGAAGCAGCTGAGAGAGCTAAATACGAAAAAGTCTGCTGGTCCGGATGGAATACCAGTTCGGTTTTACAAAGACTATTCTGCGGCGTTGGCCCCCTACTTAACTCGCATTTATCGCGAATCTTTAATTCGGCGCAAAGTTCCTAGTGATTGGAAAAAAAGCGCAGGTGACTCTCGTTTATAAGAAAGGAAAGAGGACTGACCCACACAATTACAGGCCAATATCGTTGACATCAGTTACATGAAGAATTTTAGAGCATATTCTCAGTTCGAATATAGTAAATTTCCTTGAAACGGAAAAGCTTCTTTCCATGAATCAGCACGGGTTAAGCAAACATCGTTCATGTGAAACTCAGCTTGTCCTTTTCTCACATGCCATCTTGCGAGCCATGGATGAAGGGCAACAGGCGAATTTATGTTTTTCTCGACTTCAAAAAGACGTTCGACGCGGTGCCACACTGCAGAGTGCTAACGAAGATACGAGCTTATGGAATAGGTTCACAGATTTGTGACTGGCTGGAAGACTTCCTAAGTAATAGAACGCAGTACGTTGTCCTCGACGGCAAGTGTTCATCAGAGACGAGTGTATCGTCAGGCGTGCCCCAGTGGAGAGTGATAAGACCGCTATTATTTTCTATCTATATAAATGATCTGATGGACAGACTAACTTGTAATTTGCAGCTGTTTGCTGATGATGCTGTGGTGTATGGGAGGGTGTCGTCTGTAACTGACTGTAATAGCATGCAGGATGACTTAGACGAAATTTCTAGTTGGTGCGACGAGTGGCAGCTAGCTCTCAATGTAGAAAAATGTAAGGTGATGCGCATGAGTAGAAAAAGCAATCCCATAATATTCGAATACAGCATTAGTAGTGAGTTTCTTGATGATGTCGCATCGTTCAAATATCTAGGCGTAACATTGCAGAGCGATATGAAATGGAACGAACATGTAAGGACAGTTGTGAGTAAGGCGGACAGCCGACTTCGGTTTATTGGGAGAATTTTGGGAAGATGTACTTCACCTGTAAAGGAGACCGCGTGTAAAACGCTTGTACGACCACGTCTTGAGTATTGCTCAAGTGTTTGGGACACGCAGCAGATTAGTTTAAAGGAAGACATAGAGGCGGTTCAGAGACGAGCAGCTAGATTTGTTACCGGTAGGTTCGACCAATGCGCGAGTGTCACGGGAATGCTCCAGCAACTCAATTGGAGATCGCTGGAAGAAAGTCGACGTTCTTTTCGTGAATTTCTGTTAAGTAAATATAGAGGGCCGGAATTTGAAGATGAGTGTAGTACGATCTTGCTGCCGCCTACTTACATTTCGCGTAAAGATCACAAACACAAGATAAGAGAAATTAGGGCTCGTACGGAGGCATATAGGCATTCTTTTTTTCGTCGTTCAATTTGGGGGTGGAAAAGGAAAGGAAATGCCTAGTAGTGGTACAGTGTACCCTCCGCCACGCACCTTACGGTGAATTGCGGAGTATGTATGTAGATGTAGATACCGAACAATGTCAAAGTTTTATTTTTGCATAACTTTATCTCTAAGGAACATGAACCAAATAAGGGCCACCTGACGTTTAGGAATTTCGTATGCAAAATGTGTAAGTGATAATACAGTAAACTCTCGATTATCAGCGAGTGGATTAACCGCTTTGCGGATTATCTGCGGCCTCCAATTATTATCATTATTATTTAAAAAAATTCCTTTTTCCTTTGGGAAACTACAGTCGAGAAAATGAGATTGTTTCATATCCTAACTAAGAGAAGGGATAGGTTTGTGGAACACATTTTGAGACACCAAGGAATCGTCAACTTTGCTTTAGAAGGAAGTGTCTGGGGTAAAAATCTTAGAGGGAGACCGAGGGAATAATATAGTAAGCATATTCAATAGGCCACCCTCATCAATCACAAACATTGCCATGGTGGGGTGGCTTGCGTGCCTCAATGATACAGATTGCCGTACCGTAGGTGCAACCACAGCGGATGGTATCTGTGGAGAGGCCAGACAAACGTGTGCTTCCTGAAGAGGGGCAGCAGCATTTTCAGTAGTTACAGGGGCAACAGTCTGGATGATTGACTGAGCTGGTCTTGTTACATCAGCTAATGTGGCTTTGCCATACAGTTACTGCGAACGGCTGAAAGCAAGGGGAAACTACAGCTGTTACTTTTCCCAAGGTCATGAAGCTCATCTGTATGAACATATGATGATGGCATCCTCTCGGGTAAAATATTCTAGAGGTAAAATTGTCCCCCCATTCGGATCTCCGGGCGGGGACTACTCAGGAGGATGTGGTCATCAGGAAAGACAACACTGGCATTCTACAGATCGAAGCACGGAATGTTAGATCCCTTAATCGGGCAGGGAAGTTAGAAAATTTAAAAAGAGAAATGGATATGTTGAAGTTAGATGTAGTGGGGATTAGTGAAGTTCGGTGGAAAGAGGAACAGGATTTCTGGTCAGGTGAGTAGAGGATTATAAATACAAAATCAGTTGGGGGTATTACAGGAGTAGGTCTGATAATAGGAAAATAGGAATCTGGATAAACTACTATGAGCAACACAGTGATCGCATTATCATAGTCAAGATAGATACGAAGCCAACACTGACCACAGTAGTACAGGTTTATATGCCAATTAGCTCTGCCGATGATGAGGAGTCGCCTGGTAGAATTTTGCACGGAACATTATTTAATTATAACAAACACCTGGTTTAAGAATCACGAAAGAAAGTTGTATATGTAGAAGAGACTAGGAGACATCGGAACGTATCAGATAGATTTTAAATGGTAAAACATAGACTCCGGAACTAGATTTTAAACTGTAAGACATACCCAGGGGCAGATATAGCTGTACTAAATGACTATATGATAATGGCGTCTTCTTGGGTAAAATATTCCGGAGGTAAAATAGACCCCCATTCGGATCTCCGGGTGGGGACTACTCAGGAGGATGTCGTCATCAAGAAAAACAAAACAGGCATTCTACGGGTCGGAGCGTGGAATTTTCTAACCCTTAATCGCGTAGGTAAGCTAGAAAATTTGAAAAGAGAAATGGATAGGTTAAAGTGAGATATGGTTGGGATTAGTGAAGTTCGGTGGCAGGATGAACAGGATTTCTGGTCAGGTGAGTACAAGGTAATCAATACAAAATCAGTTGGTGGTAACGCAGGAGTAGGTCTGATAATGAATAAAAAAATAGGAATTTCGGTAAGTTACCTTGAACAACATAGTGAACGCATTATCGTAGTAAATATAGACACGAAGCCAACACCGACCACAGTAGTGCAAGTTTATATGCCAACTAGCATAGCCGATGATGAGGATATCGAAAAAATGTATGAAAAGATAAAAGAAATCATTCATAAAGTTAAGGGAGACGAAAACGTGATTGTGATGGGGGACTGGAACTCGGTAGTAGGTTAGGGAAGAGAAGGAAATGTAGTAGGTATGGACTGGGTAAAAGGGATGAAAGAGGAGATCCCTTGGTAGAATTTTGCGCAGAGCACGATTTAATGATCACCAATACTTGGTTTAATCATCATGAAAGAAGGCTGTATACGTGGAAGAGACCAGGAGACACTGGAAGGTACCAGATTGACTTTATAATGGTAAGCAATAGATCTAGAAACCAGGTTCTAAACTGTAAGACATATCCAGGGGCAGATATAGACTCTGACCATAACTTACTGGTTATGAACTGCAGATTAAAACTTAACTGATTGCAGAAATGTAGAAAGGTTAGGAGATGGAATCTGGAAAAATTGAAGGAACCAGAAGTGGTTGGGAGTTTCAGAGGGAGCATTAGGCAAGGATTGGCTGGGACGGGGGAAAGTAATACAGTAGTACAGTAGAAGAAGAATGGGTAGCTCTGAGAGATAGGGTAGTGAAGGCTGCAGAGGACCATATAGGCAGAAGGACAAGGCCTAATAGAAATCCCTGGATAACACAGTATATACTGACCTTAATTGATGAGAGGAGAAAGTATCAAAATTCAGCAAGTGAAGCAAGCAAAAGGAAATAAAAACGTCTGAAAATGAGATTGACAGGAAGTGTAGACTGGCTAAGCTGGAGTGGCTACAGGACAAATGCAGAACTGTAGAAGAATGCATAACTAGGGGAAAGATAGATACCGCCTACGGGAAAATAAAAGAGATATTTGGAGACAAGGAAAGCAGCTGTATGAATATCAAGAACTCACACGGAAAACCAATACTAAGCAAAGAGGGGAAAGCTGAACTGTGGAAGGAATATATAGAGGGCCTATACAAAGGAAATAAACTTGAAGTCAGTATTCTAAAAATGGAAGACGAAGTGGAGGAAGATGAGATAGAAGATGTGATACTACGAGAAGAATTTGACAGGGCGCTGAAGGACTTGAGTCGAAACAAGGCCCCTGGAGTAGATGATATTCCGTCTGAACTGCTGATGTCGTTAGGAGAGCCAGTCGTGAAAAAATTGTATCACCTGGTATGCAAGATGTATGAGACAGGGGAAATACCCTCCGATTTCAAGAAGAAAATCGTAATTCCAATTCCAAAGAAAGCAAGTGCAGACAAGTGTGAAAATTACAGAGCTATCAGTTTAATAAGTAGTGGTTGCAAAATACTAACACGAATTATTTACAGACGAATGGAAAAACTTGTGAAATCCGACCTCAGGGAATATCAGTTTGGATTTAGGAGAAATGTAGGAACACGTGAGTCAATACTCACATTACGACTTATCTTAGAAGCTAGGCTAAGGAAAGGGAAACCTACGTTTTTAGCGTTTGTCGATTTGGAGAAAGCTTTTGACAATGTCGACTGGAATACACTCTTACAAATTCTGAAGGTATCAGGGGTAAAATATAGGGAGCGAAGAGTTATATTAAACCTATACAAAAACCAGACAGCAGTTATTAGAGTCGAAGGGCAAGAAAGGGACGCAGAGGTTGGGAAGAGATTAAGACACGGTTGTAGCCTTTCCCAAATGTTGTTCAATATGTACATTGACCAGGCAGTGAAGGAATGGAAGGAGAAATTTGGAGAGGGCATTAAAGTGCAGGGAGAAGAAATAAAAACACCGCGGTTTGGCTATGGCATAGTGATTCTGTCAAGGACGGCAAAGATCTGGAAGAGCAATTGAATGGGATGGACAGTGTCTTGAAAGGAAGATATAAGATTAAAACGAAGGTAATGGAATGTAATGTCAGAAAATCAGGCGATGCTGAAGGAATTAGATTAGGTAATGAGGCAATAAAAGTAGTAGATGAATTTTGTTATTTGGGTAGCAATGTAACTTCTGATGGCCCAAGTAAAGATGATATAAAATGCAGAATGGCTATGGGAAGAAAATCGTTTCTAAAGAAGCGGAACTTGTTAACATCCAATATTGACTTAAATGTTAGGAAGTCCTTTCTGAAAGCATTTGTCTGGAGTGTAGCATTGTAGGGGAGTGAAACGTGGACGATTAGGAGTTCAGATAAATAGATGATAGAAGCTTTTGAAATATGGTGCTACAGACGAATGATGAAAAGTAGATGGTTAGATCACGTAACTAATGAGGAGGTGCTTAACCGAAGCGGGGAGAAAAGGAGTTTCTGGCATATCCTGACTAAGAGAAGGGCTAGATTGGTTGGACACATTAGAAAGACGCGTGTGGGGGTAAAAATCGTAGAGGGAGATCGAGGGACGAATATAGTAAGCAGATTTATAAGGATGTAGGTTGCCGAACGTATTCTCAGAAGAGACTTGCACAGGACAGGGTAGGGTGGAGAGCTGCATCAAACCAGTCTGCGGACTGAAGACCACAACAACAACCACAACAACTTTATTTCTGAGGAACATTAACCAAATAAGGGTCACCTAACGTTTAGGAATTTCGTATGCAATATGTGTAAGTGATAATACAGTAAACTCTCGATTACCCGCGAGTGGATTAACCGCTTTGCGGATTAATCGAGGCCCCCTTCAATTATTATTATTAAAAAAATTTACTTTTTCCTTTGAGTAGGATTCTCTGTCAGAGATAATTTTGGGCTACAATAAGAGTGTCGTAATTTATGGGCTGCTCGAACACTGAGTGCTGCACTACTATATTTGTTGCAAAAGGTACGACAGAGTACGTGTAGTGAGTCGATGACCTGATGAGCGAGCTCGGGAGTCCCGACCCTTCCCACTGTCGCATGCCACAATAGTCGAGCCGAAATACGATGATCCCTGTCGCTTGAGCCAATCGACTTTGAGCGCCGTCTGCGGCAGCAGACCATTGGAGCAAGTCAAACGCGAACATTGCTCTGCGCATGTGCGCGTTCGATTGCGCTCTGCACTTCTGCCAGTTCTGTCAGACAACAGCGGCCGTTATAGCTATACTGTCCGGCAGTATTTGGCAACACGGTTGCATTTCGTTTCTCCGAGCGGGGCGGTCTCCCATCCCAATAGGCTGAGCTAGGTTTCAACGTGTTTCGGCCCGACTGTAGAACTTGCTGCAGGCTGTGTCACAAGCGCAACTTTTAAATCGACAGACCATGTCCAATTTTTATTTTCCGCAAACATTTTAAGATGAAATGCATTATGTACTGTATATGATTACGATTTTGCTAATTACAGTACACTGCTTCATGTTTATAAGAACTGAACGACCCAGACGTAATTTACTTCTTTTTGGCCCACTTTAAGTTACGGTAGTAACACTAAAAGTGGGCCTTTGCGATCGTCTTTTGACAGCTCGAAATTTAAATGAAACTAACGGCTTAACTATTCATCTGACACGAAAAGTGAATAACCGAATTTGTAGAGGAGAAAATTCTCTACAACTTTGCTCTCTTATGTTTTTTTCATATCTCGTAGCGTTTCATAGGTATTTGCAAAAATAACGGCGATTTTCAGATGTCTGTCTGTCTGTCTGTCCGTAACGTGTTCCCTGTTTTTAAGCCGAACCGTTCAACCGATCAGCACCAAATTTTACAGACATGATTGTAGGCCGCCAGAGACCAGAACCTCCCTTTTTCAAATTTTTCGAACAAAAATTAAGGTAGTAATACCAAAAAAATCCATTTGTAATATAATTGTAATTGCAAACGAACCGTTCATCTGACACGAAAATTGAATAACCTAATTGGTAGAGGAGAAAATTCTCTACAACTTAGCTCTCGTATCGTTTGAGACATATTTGCAAAAGTAATGGAGATCTGACACCCTTCTTTGAATTAACGAAAACCAGCCGTTCGGAGATGTCACGTGATATTCCTCGCCCAGAACTCTCTCTGGCATACCCCATCTAGCGTTGCGTATTTGATGATTTTCTTATTGTAATTTACTCGTTGTCATTTCAAAGCAATGCCGCACTGAAGAATTAACAAAAACACATCGTTCTTCGTGCGATAAATGATAATCTAGTGTCGACAAATACCATATTAGCATCAGTTAACAACGGTTATCAATAGTATGAGATTAAAGGATTGATCTTTTGATTGATACCGTAGCGTAGTGGGCAAGGTGGTTTTTTTTTTTTTTCTTTTTTTTTCCTAAAAGGGTTTCACACACTCTTGTTAATTAATTTTTATTATTTAGATTATTATTTTGGTCCAAAATGTTTGCAAAAAACTTATAAAACTACAAATCTAAAGTGGGTCGTAAAACACGTCAGTGCGATTTTTTTATTTACGCCAAACCTCACGTATCAATGCACAGGACTACTCCGCTAGCCCAGGTAGCAAATTCTTAGGGTGCCTGCTGTCACCGGTGGCCTAATCCGGAAAACCTCATGCTCGCCCACCAGGATTTAAACGAATTAATAAATACATACCGGTAGTAAAAAGAGTAGATGAATGAACTAAAGCGGAAACAGTCATCAGTCATGCATCAGCACTTCAATGGGTTACTGGGTTACCTTGAAGAGCAACAAGATGCTCCTCTTTGTGACAAGTTGGTGTTCCGCAAAATTCGCAGTGCGATATATAAAAGAAAAGCTACCACAATGAGACAGAAGTCAATTCAGGACTATTTTGTTTCAAAGTAGTGCACTGTAATGTAAAACTGGATTTGTAAGTACAGCATTTCATACATAATAGATAAATAAAGTAAAATTTATTATAATTATTAGATAAATGATTTTAATTATGACATAATGATTAATTTTAGTCTTTGTACTACCCTAACACATTACTGTGTACTTAAGTTGCGGATTATCTGCGAAATTCGATTATACGCTGTTTTCAAATACCCAATTCACGCGGATAATCGAGAGTTTACTGTATTCCGAGATCGTACGTGCAACATTCTGCAACTATATTCAGTTCAAAAATAAATTAAAATGGAAAGTTTATGTAATTAATATCACCACTTCAAAGAAAATGTTTAACCCCTGCAAGTGAGCGTTGTTAGGAGACCCTGTTCCTAATACGGCCCGTAGCCACATCTAGTTCATATTAACATTCTGAGGCACGTAAATAGCAGAAAAAACTGTTGGAATACACTGCAAGAGTTGTAATTTTATTTTCGACATAAGTGGAATGAAATGATAAATAGAATTTTATATTTACATTTTTTTTACAAACGCTTCATACCGTACTAATGGTAACTTACTTATTGGTTATTAACTCTTAAGATTATTAAATTTAATCAGCAACCAACGTTGTTTTGACAGCAGTAAGTTTCCTTATCATAAGTTATTAGGGACATAAAGTCTAATCATTAAAGATTAGATTAGATTAGATACTTGTTCCATAGATAATATATACGACATTTCGTAATGATGTGGAACGTGTCAGTTTAGTAAATGTTGTCTACATTTGGCACTCAATATTTTAAGGACTTTTTATTACATTTTTAAATATTTTTTACAAGTTTATCTAAAAATTTATCTACATTGTAGTAGGATTGCCATTCAGAAATTCCTTTAATTTCTTTTTAAATACTAGTTGGCTATCTGTCAGACTTTTGATGCTACTTGGTAAGTGACCAAAGACTTTCGTGGCAGCATAATTCACCCCTTTCTGAGCCAAAGTTAGATTTAACCTTGAATAGTGAATATCATCCTTTCTCCTAGTGTTGTAGCTATGCACACTGCTATTACTTTTGAATTGGTTCAGATTGTTAATAACAAATTTCATGAAAGAATATATATATTGTGAAGTTACAGTGAAGATCCCTAGATCCATAAATAAACGTCTGCAGGATGCTCTTGGATGGGCTCCAGCAATTATTCTGATGACACGCTTTTGTGCAATGAATACTTTTTTACTCAATGTTGAATTGCCCAAGAATATCATCCCGTATGAAAGCAGTGAATGAAAATAGGCGTAGTAAGCTAATTTACTGAGATGTATATCACCAAATTTTGCAATGACTCTGATAGCATAAGTAGCTGAACTCAAACGTTTCAGGAGATCTTCAATATGTTTCTTCCAATTCAGTCCCTCGTCAATGCAAACACCTAAATATTTTGAATATTCTACCTTAGCTACAGATTTATGTTCAAAGTCTAAATTTATTAATGGTGTCATGCCATTTACTGTATGAAACTGTATATACTGGGTTTTATCAAAGTTTAATGAGAGTCCATTTGTAGAGAACCACTTAATAACTTTCTGAAAGATATCATTTACAACTTCATCAGTTAATTCCTAGATGTCAGGTGTGATACCTATACTTGTATCATCAGCAAAAAGTACTAGCTTAGCATCTTCGTGAATGTAGAATGGCAAGTCATTAATATATATTAAGAACAGTAAAGGACCCAAGACCGAACCTTGTGGGACATTTCCTGTGATGGGCCTTATTGGGAACATCCCGTTTAAAACGTGTGTGTGTTTATTGTTTAAAAAGAAACGTTTTTTGGGAAGATTATGCCACTATCATAAGACAGCACAATTTTCTGTACACATATACATATTTACCAGTACAAATGCTTCATGACCGAAGCAATTGCATTAGATGAAACGTACCGTGAAAATAAAAAGCAAGCTCTCCTTCAATGAATGCCGTAGCAGAACTGAAAGTAAAATGGGCAGCGCGAGAGCGGGTGCGTAAGTAGTTTTTGCTTTTTCTACTAGTTGTCACAAGCTATCATTACCAACGACTTTTAGCGCTGTTTTCAAACGTTCTATGCTAGAAACTGAGAGTGGGCCTTATGAAGGAACCGGACGTTATTTGGTACATGTTCAAATGTTTGTTAAGCTTAACGGACTTACCCGCTGGGTCATCAATCCCTAAACTTCCAAACTACCTTATACTAAAGACAACAGAAACATCCATGCCCGAGGGGGGATTCGAACCCCCGACCGTAGCGGCCGTGCAGACCATGAATGGCGCGCCGCAGACCGATCGGCCACTGCGGCCGGCATATGGCACATGTACCTCAAATATAAAAGTCAATTGCTGTGCGTTAGTCTAACTAAAAACTCAGAAATCGCTCATTTAAGTAATTCTGTTTTTGTTTTATTTGGTTTAATACGGGGTGGTTTAAAAAAAATAAATAAAGAGAGAGAGAGAGAGAGAACACAAAGGAACAGATGTAAGATCGAAACTGGTAATTTTGTATGGGCATCGCCACTTTGGATTAGATTCGATTTCATGTGCTTTCTAGCCGGTCATCAGACTGGGACAAAATTTCACACACTTGACCTTTAAAACAAGAGGAACGACACTGTCTACATAATGGATTGTACGGTGCATGGCGGAGGGTTCCTTACTCCACAATTCGAAACCGTTTGCGCGATCACCAAGATATTTGGCAGATACATATAATTTTCAATGTACTGTGAAAGAAGGAGATGAACAGAGAATGGGGGAGGGGACAAGTGATTGGCGGACAGCGTGGGAGGTAATGGCAAGGATATTAATGGGTGGATAGAAAGGAGGGAGGAGGAGGAAGAGGATAAAGAAGAAGAGGAAGTGGCTGAGGAGAAGGAGCCACAGAGGTGGAGAGAGGAAGAAGGTCAGAAAGAGGAGGGAGGTCTACATAAACATTGGAATAGATAAATATCCTGTTTCCCTATTACTGATGCCATCACGCTCATCAGCTGTATCAGTGACATCATTATTACGCGGAAAACCACACTCCAAAAAATGTTTCAAATGTTTCTTAAGCTTATGGGACTTTACGGGGGCATCATTCCCTAAACTTACAAACTTCTTATCAACTATCTTATACTAAGGACGGCACAAATATCCATGCCCGAGGGGGGATTCGAACCACCGACCACCGACCGCGGTGGCCGAGGAGACTGAGGCGCTCCAGTCACGGTCTGCACGGCCACTACGGTCGGGGGTTCGAATCCCCCCTCGGGCATGGATATTTGTGCCGTCCTAGTTCGTAAGTAGTTCATAAGTAGTTTGTAGGTTTAGGGACTGATGACCCCGTAGTTAAGTCCCATAAGCTTAAGAAACATTTGAACATTTATGAACCCTCGACGGTAGTGGCCGTGCAGACCGTGACTGGAGCGCCTCAGTCCCCTCGGCCACCGCGGCCGGCAAGCCACACTCCATCCCCTTCAGCTTTCCGTCACCCGTCCCCTCCTTCCCCTTCATTCTCCTACAGTCACGGCTCAGTATTTTAGTCTGAAACTACCGATCGTGATGTAGCCTTCCCATGACAGCAACCTTGACTGTGATCTAAGGTATCTCAATGATCGTAATTTTTCCCAATCCCTGACTTTTTCTTGAATTCTCTTCGGTCACAAGTTTATGTACGTAAACATAGCAGAAGAACTTTGCAGTTAAAGTGACGCATCGTAATAAAATCCCATCAAAACGCATTCCTTCCTTTCTAAAACCGTGAGTTTACTCAGTTTGTATTGTGCCTGTGCTAAGTGTGTGTGTGTCTGTATTGCATATTTTTATTACATTATGCTGTTATTTAATGTCTGACGTAGGTAATACAGTCTGTTAACGTTTCACAGAGCCTTGGCTTCATAGTTCCGATTACGAAGTATTGCAGCCTTTGTCGAAAGTTATTTCGTGGTATGTCCACAAAATAAGTTCCGTTTTGTTATATAAAATAAATGTGTACGGGCACAAAAAAAATATTTATTGCCCAAAAAATCTAGAACTGTTAAACTACTTTTCTACATAGCTTCCGAAATGTTGTAGGCATTTGTCATAGCCTTTGTAGAAGATTGCCGCCTGTGTATTGAACTATGTGGTAACATGTTCTTTCAGCTCGTCATCAAGGAAAGATTTTAGGTGTAAGAAGGAATGACACTCGCTGGGAGCGAGGTCCGGTTTGTACGGTGGATTATCTAACACGTTCAAAAATGTTCAAATGTTTGTAAGGCCTATGGGATTCAACTACGGGGTCATCAGTCCCTAAACTTACAAACTACTTATGAACTACTTACGAAGTAGGACGGCACAAATATCCATACCCGAGGGGGGATTCGAACCTCCGACCGTAGTGGCCGTGAAGACCGTGACTGAAGCGCCTCAGTCCCCTCGGCCACCGCGGCCGGCTCTAACACGTTCCAGTGAAATTCCCCTAAGAGTAGTTTGGTCAAATTCGCCGTGTGAGGTCGGGCATTTCGAGGGAGGGGAAAAAAATGAGAGTAATCCTCGGCGCTTGTTCTGTATTGCGCGGCGCAATTACATTAAATTGTCTTAATGGTCTCGCAGTAACCATGTGCATTGATTGTTTAGCCTCGTTGTAAGAAATCAATCAGCAAATCGCCTTTTCTGTCCCAAAAAACGGTGCACATGACTTTCCGAGGTGTCAACATTTGGCCACGGCGGATTAGCCGCGCGTGCTGGAGCGCCGTGTTGCGGTGCGCGCGGTATTCCGCCGTCGGGGGTACGAATCTTCCCTCGGGCATTGATGTTTGTGTCGCCTTTAGTATAAGGTAGTTCATAAATAGTTTGTAAGTTTAGGGACTGATGACCCCGCAGTTAAGTCCCTTAAGTCTTACAAACATTTGAACATTTTTGTCGAGATTTGATTAGACTTAACCTTCGTTGGGTATGAAGTGTGCCTCCATTCCACTGATTGCCGTTTTGTTTCAGGGGTGTCATGCGATACACAAGTTTCATCCCCCGTGACTATCCGAGAAAGAAAACCATCGCCTTCGTTATTGTAGCGTGTCAAAAACTGAAGTGCAATTCCCATCCGTTGTTTTTTGTTGTTCAGTAAGAATTTTGGTTACCCAAAGTGAGCAAAGTATTCGAAATTACAGTTTTTCAGAAACAATTTCATGATCGTCAGATTTGCGGAAATTCCGTAGCAAGGGCACAAAGTGTAAACATACTGTTGTGCTTAATCTTTCCAGTACGCTGCGACATGCACCATACGAAATTTTATGCATACGGCTACGTTCTTCTTGTTTTGAAGGTCACGCGTGCATAATTTCATCACGATCGGAGCAAAACCGTGGATTTTGTCGAAGTCTGTATGTACCCTCCGTGTTGCTCCACAAGAAATGTTATATAGACAGTGCCCTTCGTCTAGCTTAGAACGTTAAGTGTTCAAATTTCATCAAAATGGAAAAAGAAGTGTAGATTTAGTCGAGGTCGTAGCTAAAGTATCCTCCGCTACGCTCCAAACGCGTCATATCTATGTGCCGTAGGTCGGTCTTACCCTACAGCAATTGTTACGTCAAGGTAAGAAATATGTGCACCAAATTGGGTTGAAATCGGTCCATTGGTTTAGAAGGAGATAAGCAACACTGTCACGTGATGCAGCACTTTTCATGCATTTAATTGTTTATGGCGTCGTAACTCCTGAACTATGTGTTGTACGTGAGCTTTACACTCACAGCGACCGTCCGCTTGGTTTGAACGTCAAGTCTGCAAAATTTAATCAAGATTGGAACAAAACTGCAGATTTGTATGCAATACAAACACACAAACTCACAAACACACGAACACTCTGCTTTATATATAACTAGCTTAGAAACCCGACATTGCCCGGATATTTATATATTCCTGCCTTGACTTAGTACATCTTCTATGCCTTCTCTCTGTCCATCTCCTTTTTTCTAAAAACATTTTACAATTATCGTAGAATATATAAGGAAATATAACGCTGTCTTGCATAATATACAAAATTAGAAGTGCAGTATCCAAACAAAGAAAGATAGTAGTCAAAATGCAAATGACATAAAATTCGACGATCTAATATTTATTTCATTATATGTTGTACAACTGTATAATTCTTCAGGCCTATATTCATTTGTATAACTACTGTATGTTGTAAAATCTCTTGGGAATACAATTAGTAGTAAAGAAGTAATGTATCAAAACTTGGTGCGTGATGGACAGTTTTCTGTGAACGTTACTGTTTATGTGCTCATATCTCATGAAATACCTGTTGTACTGTGCTACAATTTAGAAGGTAATTCAACCATATGTGTGTGAACTGTCTCCATATTTTCCTGCGGCTATAATTTGTAGTGTACAAATTACAAATTGTAACGTCATACCGAATGCCGTAGTTGTACTCCATGAACAGCGGAAAAGTAGTAAGCGAGAAACTTTTTTCCTTTCACAATTTTGCTATGGTTGTAGCGAGAAATAGATCAATAAAGGTTTGAAATTATGTTTAAAGTTTGTTGCAGGTCACTAAGTAATAGCATTCTCATATACTATATTCATAAAGCCTCGTCGCATTATGTGGCAGTTTCTTGCAACTCCTATTGTTTATGACGTTGTACCTCCTGAACAATATGTCATATGTGGTTCTAACCATTTCAGAATTGGTGACTCACGGTAAGGAATATGTGTACCAAATATGCTTGAAATCGGTCCAGTGGTTTAGGAGGAAATGTGCAACATTATCGCGTAATGTAGAAGTTTTTCTCGATCTCATTGTTTATGACATCATATCTCGGGAACATTGTGATATACGTGATCCTTACACTTATGGCGACCGTTCTCATGGATTGAAGCTTACGCGTGCAAAATTTCATAAGGAATGGAACAAAACTGTAGATTTGTATGCAATATGTATACACAAACAAACACACATACCGACACCCTGCTTTATATAATGGGTGATAAAAATGTCAGTATAAATTTGAAAACTTAATCACGGAAACGGAATAATGTAGATAGAGAGGTAAAAATTGACACACATGCTTGGAATGACATGGGATTCCATTAGAACAAAAAAAAAAAAAAATGTATTGATAGACGCGTGAAAGACCTCTTGCGCGCGTCGTTGATCGTGTGCTCAGCAGCCACTTCCCTCATTCTTGGCCTCCCAGGTCCCCAGACCTCAGTCCGTGCGATTATTGGCTTTGGGGTTACCTGATGCTGAAAGACAACATCAGACGCCAATGCCTCTCCATAACTCCGGACATGCTTTACAGTGCTGATCATAACATTATTCCTTGACTACAGCTATTGTGAGGAATGATGGTGAACATATTGAGCAATTCCTGTAAAGAACATCATCTTTGCTTTGTCTTAATTTGTTATGCTAATTATTGCTTTTCTGATCAGATGAAGCGCCATCTGTCGGACATTTTTTGAACTTTTTTCGGTTCTAATAAAACCCCATGTCATTCCAAGCATGTGTATCAATTTTTATCTCTCCATCTACATTATTCCGTGATTTATTAAGTTTTCAAATTTATACTGACTTTTTGATCACCCGGTAAAAAGAATAGCTGAAAACCCGGCGTTGCCCGGGTATTTACTTATTCAAGCCTTACGTTAGTATTTCTCCTGTCCCTTCTCTCTCTTTATCTCTGACCGTCTCTTTTTTTTTCTCTAAAAACATGCTATATTTATGGCAGAATATTTAATAAATAAGGCTGTCTTGCATAATATACAAAATAATAATTGTAGTATCCAAACAAACAAAGATAATCATGCAGATATAAATGATATGTAAAATCCATGCATTCATTTAATTCAAAACTTGATTGTAAACAATAGTACTGGTTACTTGTCCAGGAGCTTATACAAGTAAATTATTTAGTGAGCCCACCCTTGAGCAAGCGACATAAAGTGGTCCGTAAGAGAAGAAGGGAATATGAAATCCACTCCGCAATACTTCATAGATTGCCCTGTGATTTATTAATCGTATCAGAAAATGGAAGTCTCACTGGAAACTGCGGGTAAATTTGTGGGAAATTACGGGGCCGCGCGGGAGTAGCCGAGCGGTCTGGAGCGCCAAGTTGCGGATCGCGCGTCCTCCCGTGTCGGAGGTTCGAATCCTCCCTCGAACATGGATGCCTGTGCTGTCTTTAGTATAAGTTAGTTCATAAGTATTTTGTAAGTTTAGGGATTGATGACCCCGCAGTTAAGTCCAATGAGCTTTACAAAAAAAAAAAAAAAAAAAAAAAAAAAAAAAAAAAAAAAAAAAAAAAAAAAAAGTTCAAACGTTTGTATAGTCTATGGGGGTCATCAGTCCCTAAACTCACAAACTACTTACGAACTAGGACGGCACAAATATCCATGCCCGAGTGGGGATTCGAAACCCCGAACGTAGTGGCCGTGCAGACCGTGACTGGAGCGCCTTAGACCCCTCGGCCACCGCGGCCGGCAATGAGCTTTACAAACATTTGGAAATAATAGGTATTCGTTGGACGTATTTTCTTGCTGTCCCTGCAGCTCTATAGAAGTCTATTGCTTTCGCCTACAGCCTTGTGCTTTACGGTTCAAATTTGTCAACAGCGCTGTCATCTTTCAAGAATTTCCTTAAGATGACTGAAATATAGGAGCATTGTATGTTGCACAATGTATAATTTTGCAGGTAAATATTCATTTGTATAAGTACTGTATGTCGGTAAAATCTGCTGCGAATATATTAGTAGTGAAGAAGTAATATATTAAAGTCTGATGCCTGATGGAGCGGTTTTCCATGAACGTTATTGTTTATGCCCTCATATCTCATGAAGTACGGGTCGTACTGTGAGGAAATTTCGAAGATACTTTCAACTGCTTATGTGTATACTGTCTGTAAAATGTCCTCCGAGTACATTTTGTAGTGCAAAAATTATAAATTGTAACGCCTTACGGAATGCCATAGTTTTACTCCATGAACAGCGAGAAAGTAGTAAGCAAGAACCTTTTTTCCATTCATCATTTTTCCTCTCCGTCGGCATGAAGACTGACACGTTACGAATAATTGTAGCCCGAGATGATGTTCTTCTATCTATGTTCCTTTCGTGGCAATTTATGGAAATTATGGGCAAAAGAACGAAGATCGTGACAGTTTGTATTTCGCAGACATACGCGCTACCTGACGACACGGCGTCGTATTTCTTTTGCCGGAAGTGATAAAACAGCTGGCCTTGGCGCATTAGCATCTGCCGGCCAGGGCAGCGACGAGCAGCACACGGCAAGCAGCGACACAGCACGTGTGACACGCCTCGTCATTTTGTGTCGTAGCATTACGTTCTCTGCGAATGCACTATTATGCGCAGTAAAACAACATATTCATTCCATATATGGCCGTTCATATGAGGAACGGAATTTTGGAATCGGGGCTGCGGCTGGTCTAGTTTTAATTCCAATAATTAATACACAAAAAATGTTCAAATGTTTGTAGAGCTTATTGGGCTTAACTACGGGGTCATTAGTCCCTAAACTTACAAACTACTTATGAACTAGGTAGTACTAAGGGCGGCACAAATATCCATGCTCGAGGGGGCATTCAAACCCCCGACCGTAGTGGCCGTGCAGAACGTGACAGGCGCTCCACAGAGCGCTCGGCCACCGCGGCCGGCTCCAACAATTAATACACACGTTTATTCAAGATGTTTGTATTGGGCATGTTGTTGTAATGTGAGATCTTCATATATTTCGATTGTTTACTTGCATATTTTAACATCTCTCTTCATTTCAGCTGTCAATTATTCAGCTGTCAATCTGTATAAAAGGCCATTTCAACAGTTTACTTTGACATATGTTATGAAATAGCCTGAAGATGATATTATTGTAATCTCGAAACCGGTTGTTCAATAAAAAACAAACTTTACGGCTGTTGGTAAATACATTAATTATTGACATTAAAACATAGTCATTGTCCTACAGTAATTTTTCTTTTCGTAGCCATCGATTAATCACTGTTTCTTTACCAACCAAGCGCAGGAACTGTTCAAAGCACCTGTTCTAGTTGATACACGCAACCTGTTATTTTTCCCAGTTATTCAGAAAGGTTCTTAGAATTTGTGTAATAAGGCCTATAGATCAGATCGTCGCCATATAAAAATGATAAAATTCTTTGATTCCTAGAGTGTTACGAAAATACGTGATACTGCACAGTTTGCATGGATAATGACCGAGAAACGTTCATGGCAACTCGTGCATCTGTATGAAGATCCGCGCGAAACCTGCAATAGGTCTCCTCCTCAGGACGTAGCGAAAGATCTGACCGAAAATCCTAGGACGTTCAAAGCAACCGCAGAGTCAATGAACATAAGAAACCTTAGTCTGTTTTGGACCTGTTTGATGTAGAAACTGAAACTAAAATAATAATAATAACATAAAAAATAAGACAGCAGTACTAAAAAGTTTATTTGCTGACAGGCTCTCAAATGAGTTATGTACTTCTTAGCACCCCTGGATTGACAAATAAGTAAACTGGCAAGTCAGCAGGTCCTGACGAAATACCATTCACCGTAATGAAACATTGGTGATAGGTGATTTCCACTCTACGTTAATTAAAAGCATGTCTTCACGCATCTGTTTATTTGTGAGGCAATATCTCCTGAAGCATACATATTGGAAAGAACAGACGCCGCATTTCTTAACTGCAGTGCACCCATTCAACGTGTGACGCTTTTTTAAGCGCGGATGGACACGAGGACGGAAGTGCTGCCGGAAATACAGGGCGTACAATGGTCGGACGGGGTACGTGCATGGCTGGTTCTTGCAGGTGTGTCAGGCCCGTAGCATGGGTTGGAGTAGAGGCTGAGTGCCGCTGCCTGCTGAGCAGGAGGGCCCGGGTTCGTATCCCGGCCCCGACACAAAGTTTCATACATTGATTTTGTCCACCTAGTGTATGAACGATGGGGCTTCAGCCGTATATATAATAATGAATAATAACACCGTCAATTATATCCTCATTTTATAACTTACTAGCTGAAAACCCGGCTTTGCCCGGGTATTTATTTACTTATTCCAGCCCTGAGTAAGAACTTCTCCTATCCCTTCTCTATCTCTATGAATCTCTTATTTCTTCTGAAACATGTTATATTTATGGGAGAATATTTTAAGAAATAAGGCTGTCTTGCATAATCCACATAATTATAAGTGCAGTATCGAAACAAATAAAGATAATTAAAATACAAATGATTTATATAATTCGTACGATCTCAAATTTATTGAGTTAATATGTTGAACAATTCTACAATCTTTCAGGTATATATTCATTTGTATAAGTGCTATATGTCTGTATTACGAATACAATTAGTAGTAAAGAAGTAACAGATTAAAACTTGGTACGTGATGGAGCGGCTTTCCATGAACGTTACTGTTTATGTGCTCATGTTACATGAACTACATGTCGTACTGTTGTAAATATCGAAGGTACATTCAGCTGTATGTGTGTATAGTGTCTGTAAAATTTCCCGCGGTTCCAGTTTGTAGTGTAGAAATTATAAATTGTAACGTCGTACCGAATGCCGTAGTTTTAGTCCATGAACAGCGGGAAAGTAGTAACCGAGAAACGTTTTTTCTTTCATCATTTTACTGTGGTTGTCAGTGAAAAAAAAAATAAAGGTTTGAAAGTATGTTTACAGTTGGTTGCAAGTCGCTAAGTACCCTCATTCTCATACAGGTATGAATAAAATCTCGTCGCATTATGTGGCAGGTTTTTGCGATTCCTATTATGATATATCTCCTCAACAATGTGTCGTAAGTGATTCTTAACCCTGCAGGAACTGTTATCTCAAGGTAAAGAACATGTGTATTAAATTTGCTTCAAAACGGCCCAGTGGTTTAGGACGAAATGTGCAATATTGTCACGCGATGCAGCAATTTTTCTCGCATCTCATTGTTTATGAATTCATAGCTCGTGAACTGAGTGTCGTACTATGATAAAATGTCGAACTTACGTTTATTGGTATGTGTCTATACTGTCTGTAACACTTCTAGCGAATACAATTAATAGTGTACGAGTAAAAATTGTAACGTCATGCCAAATGCCGTAATTTTACTGTATGAACGCTGAAAAAGTAGTAATCGACAAACTATTCCTTTCATCATTTTGCTGGGGTAGTCAGCAAGTAAAAGTTTCCTAAAGGTTTGAGACTATGTTTAAAGTTTGTTACAAGTCGCTAAGTGCTCTGTTCCTCAAATAGTGGACTGGTAAAGTCACACAATAACGTGCCACAAGACGGGGAAGTTTTCATTATTTATGACGTCATATCTCCTGAACTATCTGCCCTTTCGCAAAATCCTTTCTTAGCTGACGTCTTCTACCTATTAACTACATTCCTGCCAAATGTCAGCTTTATAGGTGAAGTAGTTTTCGAGATTTCTTGTTTAGTCGCTGAGTGAGTGAGTGAGCGTGTGAATAAGTGTCCTTTCGCTTTTATATAGATAGCGATTGGCAACCAGTTTCAATGGACCAAGCCATCGTCTTCAGGCCCTGTACATGGAACAAATACATAAGTATTAAATAAGCAATTGTTACACAAAATGAATAAATTCAAACCAGTATATATTAACATAAATATACGCAAGTCTGTTTCTTTCCATATTAATTGTGTATATATATAAATTAAGGTGTTTAATCCAATATTTCACTCTGCAGCCAAAACTACACATCGCAAACGAATAGTGTTTGCATGTGATAGTAGGTATTAGTCTCCCATTGTGCTCTATGGTGGTAGAGGGTTGATAATGATAATGAGGTGGAAGATATGGGAGTTGAAAGTTAGCGACTTCTATAAAATTCTGCGTGTGGGTGCCAATATTTTGCTCTTCAGCAAAAATTACACAATGGAGACGAAGGATCTCTCTGAGTTGTTGTAGTACAAAGTCTCCCGTTGTACACCATAGCAGATCCGTGTCGATAGCTACAAGAGGCTGGAAGATATAGTGGTTGAAAGTCGTCAGCTTATAGAAAATTCGGACTGAAGACCAGCGATGACTTTCGACACTATAATAGCAAAGAGGTTATATACAGCGAAACATAATGTACATATTCAGCTGTTTTTCTGCAACAAGCGCACGAATAAAGAAAAAGAAGTGCATATTGCAGTTTGAAAAGTAAAACTATCAAGAAAGATGACAAAGAGTAAGAAAGAAATTTCGCGGTCTCGATCTATTTCTAAAAGACAGAAAAGGGAGTTGAAAAGTGAATCTACAGGCGACAGAAACTTGAAATTTGTAGACGTTTATCTTACATTGTAGGCATCAGCGATTTTTCGATATTCCCATTTTTTTTAATCTGTTGCTATTAGGGCAATTTTGAAGCAAGAAATACTTCGGATTTAGATTTTTAAATGAAATTTGAAAAGCAAGTGTTTCGATGTTTTTGGAAATTCAACCACTAAACGGGTGCAATAAGGGAAAATTTTTAAGGGTGCTAATAAGACTATTTTGTTGCTAGAATGCAGAAATTTGGATTTAGAACCATGGTTAAAATTTGAAAATAGGGGTTTCGGGATGCTTTTAATTCTGCCATCAATGTTGCAATTGGGGGTGGCAAGTTGTATCAAAATACTTGATTAGGAAAACATTTATAAAGCTAAATCTATGAAAATTTATATTTAGAAGCAGAAACAACGAATGCAGACCATCCATTCTACGCGTGCGAAGCAGCGGGAATTAAGCTAGTATCTACAAAATCAGATTTTCTTTAACCTTATGTACAAAGATATAAGTACTATTTTTAAATTAGATTTGGCTTAGATTTTATTGTAAAACAACAATAAAATTCACGCGTTCGGCTAAATCTAAACAAAATGAAATGGAGATTTAAATCATAGTAACCCGATACTTAGATCTCTACTTACAGACTACGCACATGAAGTAATATCCAAATCATGCCATCTTCTCATCTAATACTGTGAACGTTTTGATCCCATATCCCAGTTTTAAATTATAGTTGTCCCATACTCAGAACTCTACCTACAGATTACACACAAGAAGTATTATTCAAACCTCGACACCTCATCCAATACTATGAACTGTTTGATTACGGATCTGATATTCAAATGATGTGTTCTGATTCTCTCCACTTTGTTTTGTTTGGACTCAGACAAACATGTGAATTTCACTTTACAATATAATCCAAGCCATTTCTAATTTTAACATAATTAGTACTTACATCTTTCTACATTACCAATTATACACATGATGTATTATTTAAATCTTGCCACTTCATCCAATCATCCAATACTGTAACTGTATGATTTCACATTTGAGATTCAAATGATGTATACTGATTGGAGTTTATTCATTCTGTATAACAATTGCTTATTTAACACTTATTTATTTGTTCCATACCGGCCGCGGTGGCCGAGGAGACTGAGGCGCTCCAGTCACGGTCTGCACGGCCACTACGGTCGGGAGTTCGAATCCCCCCTCGGGCATGGATATTTGTGCCGTCCTTAGTCTTAGGTAGTTCATAAGTAGTTTGTAAGCTTAGGGGCTGATGACCCCGTAGTTAAGTCCCATAAGTTCTTACAAACATTTGAACATTTGAATTTGTTCCATGTACACGACCTGGAGATAATGGCTTGGTCCGTTGGAACTGGTTCCCAATAAGTAATAAAATGAGAATACAGCCCCGCGCGGGAATAGCCGAGCGGTCTGGAGCGCCACGTTGCGGATCGCGCTGCCTCCCGCGTCGGAGGTTCGAATCCTCCCTCAGATATGGATGTTTGTGCTGCCTTTAGTATAAGTTAGTTCCTAAGTAGTTCGTAAGCTTAGGGACTGATGACCCCGTAGTTAAGTCCCATAAGCTTTACAAACATTTGAAAATTTTTTTTATTTTTATTTTATTTATTTATTTTTTTTTTTTTAAATACAGTTGACCATGTTATTAATCATTACAAACTTTTATATGTCCATGTTGTAATATTACGACATCTGCGAGAAGTTGAGATTAAAACACCCCATTTAAAATCTATATTTACATCTGTAGCATCACATAACGACGTCTTTTCTTTCGAACATGTCAGAAAAAAACAAACGTCGCGATTCTTAACTGTTCTGTATAGATGTGCAGACGAAAATGTGTGTTAAGTCATCATGAAAGTTATTCAACAGTACTGAGAGGAAAAGTAAAAGAGACTGTAGAACTCAATGTCATACCCTATCAGCAGCAAAATAACCGAAGGCAGCCCTATAAGCAGGGATTTGCACGGCGGAATGGAGAAAAATGAAATCATTTATTTGGTCGGACGAGTTTGCTAGGACACAGTTTCCTACTTCCGGGAGAATTTAGTCCAAACATTCAGAATGACAGCGGTTCTGAGATAAGGTTGGCAGCTATATCTGGTATCTATGGACACCATGTGTACTAAACAAGTTTGCATTAATGTCAAGGATTATTTTGGCTGATAATGTCCATGCCGTGGCATAATGTCTCTTGAGCGGTCTGGAGCGCGGCCTTCAGCGTCGAAGGTTCGAATCCTCCCTTGGGCATGGATATGTGAGTTGTCCTTAGGTTATTTTAACTTAGTTTAAGTAGTTTGTAAGTCTAGGGACTGATGACCAACGTAGTTTGGCCCCATAATAATTACAAACATTTGAACATTTTTGAAATTTGAACATTTCTTCCTCGGTGATGATAAAGTGTACGTAGTGGCGCACCCAGGATTTCGGTTTGGAAGGGTATTTACCCAATTGGGCTAAAACCCAGGTATGTAGATGTACCTTTGGAGGGAGGGGGCTAACCTAATTGAGGCTGTGGTGCTTTTTCTAGAGGTGGGAGGGAAAGGATGCGCTACATCTCAAAATCTCCATCGTAAAGACAAAGATAATGGCAAATATGAAAAATCCAACAAAACATCTTAAAGTGAGAGGTCCATAAATAGAGATTGTCAAAGAATTGTAATATCTTGGGGAATGGATCAGCCGGAATGTCCTTTGAATCTATAAGATGTAAAGTTGAACTGACATGCCAACCCACAAAAAACCCATAGAAAAGAATTCTGTCACCCGCAATGCAATAGAGCGCATTATAATACACTAATCAAACCAGAAGCCCTATATGCAGCTGAAACTCTGTCCATTACAACCATGGCCCAGTTGAAAGGATGGATATCAAAGAAAGGAAGTTATTAAGAAACATCCTTGGACTCCAAGTTCCAAAACAATATACTAATCCGCGTTAGAAATGAAACCCCTTAGCAAACGACTGAAAAAGTCAGACACAATGAGGAAAAGAAGAACTGATTTTTATGGACACATCCTCAGCATGAACCGAACTAGATTGACCAAAAATGTTTTTGACTACTTTCGCAACAAAAATACCAAACGTAACTTGTTTACGAAAACGGTGAACGACTTAACTCAAAATCAAAGAAATTATGCTCGTTGATAAAACTGCAAAACAAATAACCAAACACAAGAAAGACGCTTGTCAGTCCTTTTTTGGAGTATTGCTGCCTAGTGTGGGATCCTTGTCAGGTGGGTTTGACGGAGGACATCGAAAGAGTCCAAAGAAGGGCAGCTCGTTTTGTATTGTCACGATACAGGGGAGACAGCGTTACGGAAATGATACAGGATCTGGGATGGGAATCAGTACAACAACGGCGCTTATCGCTGCGACGTGGGTTACTTAAGAAACTCTAATCTCCAGAATTCTCCTCCAAAAAATGTTCAAATGTTTGTAGAACTTATGGGACTTAACTACGGGGTCATCAGTCCCTAAGCTTACAAACTACTTATGAACTACCTAAGACTGAGGACGGCACAAATATCCATGCCCGAGGGGGGATTCGAACCCCCGATAGTAGTGGCCGTGAAGACCGTGAGTGGAGCGCCTCAGTCCCCTCGGCCACCGCGGGCGGCAATTCTCCTCCGAATGAGAAAATATATTATTGACTCCCACTTACATAGGTAGAAACGATCATCAGAATAAAATAGGAGAAATCAGAGCTCGAACGGAGAGATTCAGGTGTTCTTTCTTCCCGCGTACTATTCCAGAATGGTATGGGAGATGAATAGTATAAAGGTGGTTCGATTAAACCTCTGCCAGGCACTTGAATGTGATTTGCAGAGTATCCCATGTAGATGTAGTAGCCAAAGTCAAAACTAACGAACCATCGAAAGCTCTGAGTAAGAAAGGAAAGGAAGATCAGACAGAATGAAACAATACTGGGCTAATAGAAACGGACAGAACATTAACAAATGATTGCTCTGAGATACACAAAAGTCGGATGAAACGAAAGAAGAAGAAGAAATAATAATAATTTAAAAAAAGTACCAAATAAGGAATCCAATTCCTACACCCCAGGAATAGGACTCAGGAGAGACATTGTGTGTCCAGGCCTCGAGGTACGACCCCCGCTCACCCTGTCTCCGACAAACCATCCTTAAAGAATAAAATAAAGGCTAACTGACGAACTACTCGGCGAGTGGTAGCGGTTCCAAGTCAACAAAGCGACAACGATTGTGGCCCTCCGTGCCGCATCCAATGACACGGGTGAGACGGCGGTCCGACGCATAACTTTGTCTCCTATCTTACCCTATATGTTGAACATACCAACTCGGGAGAAAATTATTTCACACTCTCGAAACAGCTGAGAGCGAGGAACCAATCTCAGCGAAACACCGCTATCAGCAGAGATTACGGCTAAGTGGAAGCCACTACAGTGACTGTCGACTCACTCTGCTGTTGACAGTGATCCACTTGTAACGCTATCAGAACACTCTTGTTTTCTCCTACGCTTCTCACGTTTTCGAGAGCGAACTCGATGGAGTCCCCTTGTTGCGGAGAAAACAGGGAAAGCTGTTTCCAGAAGTCGTTTTGTTCCGTCACCCAATCTTTAAGGCAAGTAATATACTAAGAAACGGCTACGATCACTGTACGACAGTCCAGTAACACTTGAACTCCTAACCGTCATACTGACGGCAGTAGAAATGCGGGAACTCCGACTGCAGTGAACTAAGCGTTTCTGACAATAAGGCCATGCACCTGGATGTAGTGAGTCGCTTCTTGCCGCCAAAAGAGCCTAAGTTCAGCTCACTTCTTGAGCGTGTCTTCGGCTCTCATAGCTCCATTCACCTCCACTGCAACTGTCACCTGGTACCTAACTGCTGCTTGTTGGCGTGCGGCTTCTAGAACCGGCTGGTAACAAAACGTTTCCTTTGGAGAAAATAGTTGCTGTTGCCGCTGCTGCAGATGTCATGAAGAATTACAGAGTACCGAAAATAAAGCAATGCTGCCACCAAATAACTAGTTATCGATTAAGCTCAGGAGGTCTCCATTGCCTTCACGGGACACTTCGATCAGATCCTGAGAAAATTTTCAATTTATGTCGTCAATAACTTCATTTGATGTACTACGTCCAATACTGAAACCATTCTTTCGGGTGGTGGACACCAACAGGACTAAGCTTATAACAGCAGAAGAGAGAGTCGTTGTGAGTGCAAAACAAATTTCTTCGTTGCAAAACCGTGGAACATTTTAATATAATTGTAACAGGATAGATACAAATATGTCAATGAACTTAAAAGACTTTAATGTATTGAGAAAGTGAAGTTTTTTGAGTGATCCGAATTGAGCGAATTATCCGATTGGTTATAGATTTCTGGAATGTGCTGAGAGGAATGTCGAGTGTAATTCTTGTTTACCTTGACTGAGAATAAATGAGGAAGAGTTGGGTCATTTATTTTGCCGGCCGCGGTGGCTGAGCGGTCTGCGGTGCGTCTGCACGGCCACTTCGGTCGGGGGTTCGAATCCCGCCTCGGGCATGGATATTTGTGCCGTCCTTAGTATTAGCTAGTTCATAAGTAGTTTGTAAGTGTAGGGACTGATGACCCGATATTTAAGTCCCATAAGCTCTACAAACATTTGAACATTTTTTTAAATTTACTTTAAGGGCGTTTGTGGAAAACTGGTGAGGTGAGTAGATACTGGACGAATATCATACTGGTGCGACATGTACGCTGCAAAGTTTGGGTGATTCTTACTCGGAGAAGTGAAACTCGACGTTTCCTCCATAGTTCTAGAGATGTACGACAGACCTTTGCCAGTGGTACACACTGCTAAATGGACGGAAGCAATAGAGCGACTGAGTCGACAATGTGTACCGTAACTGCGACAAGCGGCTCGCTGTACCCCGTGTGGAGTGGACGCTCCCATAGGACCCTGTGTGAGGAGCTACGCCGCGATTCAGTGAGTCAAGTAGAAGCTCCGAGTCTCTCATGAAAAATCTCGCATAAGGTCCAATGTAACGCGAATCGCTCCAATTATTTGCAGCTTGATGCATGGCCTTCGGTGTGAAAGGGCCCTGATCTAACACCGGAAGGGAAATATAAGCTTTCAACAGCTCATTCTTTCTAGTGTGTGGGACGAAAAGCAGCTTTTCAGTGTGGCAAACTGGACCTCCGCAACCTTCTGTTAACTGCAACAATAATAAAAAGAACAGTGGAAGTAAACAGGGGCTATTAAGGTCACAATGAAAGTTTATAATATTTCGCGCACGCTCTCTGGCGATGCTGGGTTCCGATTTCCACGTGACAAGTTCCTGTAACAATAGTGACACCCTATAGCCACTAACAAGGGACCAGAGTCAAATCCAGTTTGAAATGTCTTCGGCATCAACACTGTCCTACAGAGGAGAGAAAACTAGTGTGTTGCAGTCTGTACATAGCTCCACCAATAGCTACACAAATAATGTGGCTTTATTAATGGCAGATAGACTAGCAGAGAAGCTGTACATCTGTTTTTAAGAGAGGCGCTTTCAGTCCAATTTTTTTAAAGAAACTTTAAACAAATCGTCTACGAAACATTCATGGGGAGGCAAGCAAAAGCGGAAAAATGACTAAAGAACACATGAAACGTTTTATAACTTCGGTTCTTGGCGGATATGTGACAAGAGAAAAGAGCCTATAGGCTCTAGTTGTATGATTTCTGGGTGCCTCATACAGATCGTACCCTTCTAGATGCAAGTTTTTTAAACAAATATCTTACGCTGAAGCTGGAGGTCTTCTTGCCACCGAAAACAGCGCAATATAGCCAACTCCTTGATGTTTACTTCTTTTGGCAATATAAACTCTACCAGAAGGATTACTGATTTTGTGAGACTATCCATCCACCATATTCTCTGGATCTAAGTGCTTGTGACTTTGACTTGATTCCAAAGACGAAGCCACCACTATGTGGCATTCGCTTCAGAAGTATTCCAGAGATTCGTCAGGCAGTAGACCGCTCCATTCACACCAATAACAGAACAGGCTCTGCTAACGGTATACTACGCTTTCGATATCGCTGGCAACTGGTTCTACACAACGCTGCTGACTACTTTGAAGGACAGTAACAGATGAAAACATGTAACGCTTTTTTATCGGTAGTGAATATATAGTTGCTACTATTTAAGTTCCAACCCTCGTATTTATCTATCATTTCCTTCTTGAATAGCGCTTGCGAGAAAAAAAAAAAAAAAAAAAAAAAAAAAAAAAAAAAAAAAAACGCGTAAAGCGTGATGCGCAGCCTGTTTCCAGGCTTTGCTTCTCAATGTATCTTACATATAAAACTTATTTCGTTTATGAACTTCTAATTAAACATTTTTGTTTTGCTTTTGGATGAATAACATTTACACAGAAATCTCATGAATGGTCAGGAAGGTAACAGTAGCGTTGCATGTAAGCTTTTCAAATGGTTTATGACAGCTTTAATGGCATTTGCAGATGTTGTTCAGTGAAGGCCTGAGCTCAAGTGGCTGTGGGAAAGAGGAATAGCAGGTCCCACGAACTGAGAACTAGCGGGATTCTTAAGCCGTTCACAACAGTAGCATGGAAGAAATGAGACACCAGCAGATAGGTCGAGTCAGCGGGTAAGTGGAACGGCGCCGTTTAGAGGTCTGTGGTGGGGCTCCTACTGTCTCCATTCGGCGGCGTCGACCATGGGGCAACAGCAGTAGGTTCACCAGACAGAACCCGCCGATGTCCAGGTACTCTCAAAACTTCCCAAAAATATGTCTCCATGTGGGAACGGGGCCCGGAGACCGCACAGATTTTCCCTGGAATCACGGAACGGCCATACCAAACCGCGAGGACAGCCAAACTCTGTATTTGCAGATAAGTCAGTCTGCCATTGGCAGAGGGGGCCTAAAGTGCAGGTGAGTGCTAACCAACTTGTTAAACGATATATCATTGGAGGAAACAGCTACGACCTTTTTTGCCATTCGGTGGAAAATGGCGGCAATGCAGTCTGAAAAGTAGAGATGAGGGGCTAGACGAGACTCTATTACTTTACCCTTAGTTTGGACTCGAATTCAAATGTTCAAATGTTTGTAGAGCTTATGGGACTCAACTACGGTTCATCAGTCCCTAAACTTACAAACTACTTATGAACTAGCTAATAATAAGGACGGCACAAATATCCATGCCCGAGGGGGGATTCGAACCCCCGACCGTAGTGGCCGTGCAGACTGTGACTGGCGCTCCGCAGAACGCTCGGCCACCGCGGCCGGCTAGTTTGGACTCGATGAGATTCGGACGCACACTATGCGGTCGTTTGCTGGATCGGTATAGTTTATGACGATGCGCGCGGAACTTGGAAGTTTTCCACATACGTGGAGCAGCATCTCCGTAAGCGAAGACTGGAGGCTGTATCGCGCCGACGCATGCGGGAAGCAGCCGCCGCAGCTGGCAGGCAGAAGCTACGAGCGCCAAGGACGTGCGTGCTTACAGAAGACCAGCGCAGTGCGAGCCAACCAAGACGGGTCGCGGCAGTTCCATAGTTTTGATCCAGTCTGTGTAATTGGTGCAATAAGCGCTTCACACAATGTCACGGCCATCCCTTGTCTATGTTGCGAAATAAAGATTACGTATCATTGGGAAGAGAATGTCACGGAATTAATGCACGAGTTGCGGTGGAAATCATTAAAAGAAAGGCGTAAATCGTTGCGACATCTAATTGCGAAATTTCATTGGCCTTCTTTTTCTCCTGTTTGCGAACATATACTGTTAGCAGCCACCGAAATAGGGAGACATGGTCATCATAATAAAATAAGAGAAATCAGATCGAAAACAGAAAGATTTAAATGCTCTTTTTCCCGGGAGCTATTTTAGAGTAGTATTGTAGAGAAATATAATAAAAGCGGTTCTATGAATTCTCTGCCGTACACTTCAATATGACTTGCAGAGTATCCATGTAGATGTAAATGTATATCACGCTTCCTGTACATGTACACAGATATACTTGTGTTTAGTGAACTAACAGAACTAGAGGATTCGAACCAAGGACGTTTTCCTTTCGCTGGTAAGCGTTCTACATCTACCTTTACTTCGTCGTCTACATCTACATATTTACACTGCAAATCACATTTAAATGCTTAGCAGAGGATTCATCCACCCGCTTTCATAACATCTGCCGGCCGCGATGGCCGAGACGACTGAGGCGCTCCAGTCACGGTCTGCACGGCCACTACGGCCGGGGGTTCGAATCCCCCCTCGGGCATGGATATTTGTGACGTCCTTAGGATTAGCTAGTTCATAAGTAGTTTGTAAGTTTAGGGACTATGACCACGTAGTTAAGTCCCATAAGCTATACAAACATTTGAACAAACATTTTCATAACATCTAAATCGCACCGTTTTACATTGCATTTCTCTTGTTTTGTTATGTCGATCATGTCGTCCTGTTTAGGTGGGTGCTAACAAAATATTTTCGCATTCCTAGGAGGAAGTTGGTGAAAGAAATTTCGTAAATAGATCTTGTCGCAACGAATAACGCTTTTCTTTTAATGATTTCCACCCGTATTCGTGCATAATTTCTGTGACACTATTCTCTGAACTTTCTCAGTGTCGTCAGTGAGTACCACCTGATGAGAATTCCACACTGTGCAACAATACCCCAAAATAGGACGGACAAGTGTGGTGTAGGGAGTTTCTTTAGGGCAGTGTTTTTCAACCTGTGGGTCGGGAGGAAGTACAGTAATTGCACCATGAAACAACCAAACCAGTGCATATCTGACAAGGAGAGGACACCTATTCGTCATCGCCGAATTCGTCCAAATTTATGGTACATGGTGAGAAATGAAAGTGCACCAGTGGGAACTCCATATGGCTAAGAGTTTAGGAAATAAAAGAAATTTTGATACGGATCTATCACCACATGTGCCTTGTCAACTGCCCCTGAGACAGTCTGTTTAGCAAGTGATTTTGGTTCAGCAGTAAGAGATCGGATTTTAAAAAAAAAGAAAAAAAAAAAAAAAAAAAAAAAAAACAAAAAAAAAACATGTAACTGGGAACTGGCGGCGTTCATACCGTGTGCAAGACACGGTAAAAATTATTGCTTCCGCTGTTTCTTCGATGAATATCACCCCCGTACATGTAATTGGTCAATTGCAAAAGAATGACTGTATCGATTTACATGCACGACGTCCCCAAGTGCGCGTTACCTACAGTCCCTTTTTAAATGTCTGTAGTCCCGAATTTCATCCATGCCCTTTCTATTTTTTGCTTGCCTAAATTAATAAAATAACCTATAAGATGTTGCGGTTAATTGTGACGTCAGTCCACATCTACATCAATACTCTGCAAACCAACGTGAAGTACGTGGCAGAGGGTATGTTCCACTGTACCAGTTATTAGGATTTTTTCCCATTCCATTCACGTATTGAGCGTGGAAAAAATGATTGTTTAAATGCCTCCGTGCGTGCTGTAATTAATCTAATCTTGTCCTTACGATGTCTTACGGGACAATATGTAGGTGTACGCATTGCCAAGGAGAAGAAAAAGAATTTGCCGCCGGATGGAGTTGAATCCGCGACCTTTTCAATACGAATCCGATCTTTCACAGCTGAGTCAAACACCGTTTCCTAAACAGGCCGTCACAGGGATAGTTGATAAGATGCATATGGTGATGGATCCGTATCAAACTTCCTTTTACTCCCTAAACGTTTGGCCATCTGGAGTTCTCACTTGGAGCACTTTCGTGTCTCATCACGCCCAACATGTACCAGAAATTTTGACGAATTTGCGATGACGAGTAGGCGTCCTCTCCTTGTGAATACTTGGGGTTCCGAAATGCAAAAAATATGCCTAATAAAAGTGAAAGGTATTTCGTGTTAAAATTATGTGATTCCTTGTTGATAATCAATTCTCAGTTTTATAGAACAAAGATTTGCAAATTATTGATAAAGAAGAGGAAGGAAAGGATTGACAATGGCTGCTGAAATGAAACAATGGCGACAAGTGAAAATGTGAGCCGGGGCGGGAATCGAACCCAGGTCACCCACTTCAAGCCAGCAGTCGCCTTAACCACTTTGCTACCCGTGCCCCCTACCGCCCGTCTCAAATTCCCGTAAGTCCGAGGTATGGATGTAGCGCCCCTATTGTTCGTGTCCTCTTACACTCGCCATTACGAATTCTCGTGCGAGGTCGAACGTATAACCGCATCTGGGGTGAAGTAATTGAAGCTAACGCCGTCTTCGCGTGTGAATACTTATTATATTGGCCGTGGTGTCTGTTCTTTCGGACATGTCCGAAAAAACAGATACCACACCAATATAATAAGAACAAAGATTGTTTAATTATGAATACACTGTATTAAGAATGAATAAGCGAAAGACCTGAAAACTGTTTTCAGGTAGCTGCTAAATTTACAAGATATAGTAAGTAATTTTGAGAAATTGGATTGTTTACAAGTTGATTACACAGTGAGACCTTTTTCAACGAGCATGATTCGCTTCTGACCTTTACCTGCAATGCGAAACTTTCTTGTGCAACATAAAATTCAAATGTTTGTAAATCTATCGGAACAAACTGCGTGGTCATCAGTCCGTAGCTTACAAACTACTTAAACCTAGGTAAACTAACCTAAGAACAAACACACATACCCATGCCCCAGGGAGGATTCGAACCTTCACGGCGAGCAATCGCGCGCTCCGCAGCGAGACGCTTTAGACCGCTCGGCCACTCCACCGCGGCTGTGCAACATATATGTTTCAAAATGTTCAAATGTTTGTTAAGCTGCGGGGTCATCAGTCCCTAAACTTACAAACTACTTATGAACTACCTTATACTAAAGACGACACAAACATCCATGCCCGAGTGGGGATTCGAACCCCCGACCGTAGCGGCCGTGCGGACTGTGACTGGCGCGCTGCAGACCGCTCGGCCACTGCGGCCGACGTATATATGTTTCCGTCGAAATTCATGTAATAATAGGATGTGTGCCATTAATGGTTTATTTCTTTATTTTTTAAGAACAGAAAAAAATTATCCGGTTTCGGGAGGGGGTGGGAGTTTGCTAAAATATTTTTAGTTGGAGGGGATCGCGTATTCAAAAAGGTAATGAGACACTGCTTTAGGATAACTGCTTTTTCTAAGCGTTCTGTCAATGACACACAGCCCTTGGGTCGCCCATGGCATTTTCTGTGAGTTGTTTCCAATTAAAGTTGTTCTTAGTTGTAATTCGTAGGTTTTTAGTTGAATTTACGGCCTTAGGTTTGACTGTTTTATCGTGTAACTGAAGTTTAAAGGATTTATTTTAGTGTTCAAGAATGATTTCACACTTATCATTATTTATGGTCAATCTGACAATTTTCGCACTACGCAGATATATAAGTTGTTTTTCAGTTGCTTTTGTTTTTTGGTGACAAATCGATAAGCGAAAGTAACATTCGCGAACAGTCTAAGAGAGCTACTCAGATTGTTCCCTGTCTCGTTTATAAAGACAATGCACAGCAGGATCCTTTTACATTTTCCAGGCCAACACCAGTATCACTTCTTGATGACTTCCTGTCAGTTACTATGTACTGTGTCCTCTTTGGCAGGAAATCACGAAACCAACTGCACAACTGAGACCATATTCCATAAGCACGAAATTTGATTAGAAGACGCTTGTGAGGTACAGTGGCAAAAGCGTTCCGCACTAGCGACTGAGCTGTCCGAGCACGACTCAAGGCCCCGTTCTCATATATTTACCTCTGCCATTAAGTAGCCTTCTACTTCCTTAACTTCACAGAATTTCCCTTGCATACGTCGTAGGACTTTGTTGGAAGAAAGAATATTGAGAAGATATTGAGGACATACACAGTCGAGGGGATGTTTCTAGATTGAAAAATCTGCGCCGTGGCAAATTAGCCGCCCGTACTGGAGCGCCGTGTTGCGGTGCGCGCGGCTGTACACCGTCGGAGGTTCGATTCCCCCCTCGGGCATGGGTGTTTGTGTTTTCCTTAGTTTAGTTTACCTTAGGTTAAGTAGTTTGTAAGCTAGGGACTAATAACCAAGCTGTTCAGTCCCATAGATTTACAAACATTTGGACATTTTTCAAAAGTCTGCAGCGGAGTTTGTGCTGCTATGACGCTTCGTGGCAGATTAAAGCTCTATGCCGAACCGCAACACGAATTTCAGGACCTTTGGACATTCAATGAAGTTTTGAAGGTTTTTGAACCAGTTACCGGCGGATAGTGTTGAGAGAGATCTGCTTCGAGATGAAGGAATCCGCCCACCACGTGCGCAAGCCTCTTGCTAGGCTACTTCACGTTATCTCCTCCGCGTTGGATTATAAGCTCTGCGATTCAAGTAGCGCGGTGTGGTGTCGTCACACACCGTAGATAAGCGCTCTGTTAGGCTTCACAGCCCAGAGATCTGCGTCATCCACTTGCAGTATTCGTTCCGGGTTTAGGAACTTATCAAGAAAGGGCAAGATTTGCGTCACTTTTCGTCAAGTGTACAGTAATTTGCTTCCAAGAATAATTTTTATTGCGTGTCAGGTGAGCAGTACCTGTTACATTTACTTATTACCCTTCAAAGAGAAAATATTGCATTACATATTATTTACATGTTATGATCAAGCTGAATACGAGAAGGCACTCAAGAAAACCGGAAACACTTTAACATATGGGCGGGGCTGCACCAGTACGTGTTTCTGCCGCCAGGCGTGTTCAACGAAAGGAGGAGGAAGGAGTTTAACGTCCCGTCGACAGCGTGGTCATTAGAGACGGAGCTTATGCTCGGAATATTTGGGTAAGGATGTGGAAGGAAATCGGCCGTGCTCTTTCAAAGTAACCATCCTGGCATTTGCCTGGAGTGATTCAGGAAAATCACGGAAAACCTAAATGTGGATGGCCAGAGGTGGATTTGAACCACCGTCCTTCCGAATGCGAGTCCAGTGCGTGTTTAACACATCTCACTGCAGTTCAGTGCCTCCCGTGTTGTCGACCTGGCTTGTTCTCGATTTGAAAATGGAGACATGTCAATTGATGACAAACCTCATTCTGGACATAGTCAAAAAAATTCTTCTGAACACTGGAGCGCATCGTTAATATATCAAATTCCACCGACGTTTCGGACACTGTTGAAACCGGTCTTCTGGTTGTTGTGTTTACTGCTGAATGAGGGTAAACTGGGAACTTAAATCCTGTAATAGTAGCTGTTGGAAAAATATGACTGGATGTTTCGCTTATGGGAGAAGGGATTGAGGTTTTCTTTATTGGTGATTGCTTTATTTCTTGCTATTGTTTGGAAAGGGAGTCATGGATTGGTTTTTTACGATTTCATTTACATTAGTTTACACTAATCTGGACATTCATTGAATGCCCGAATCAAAGAAAATATTTAAAAAAAATCAAAAGTTTGAGCTCAAAGACTGACGACAGACAATCGATCAACTGTAAGAAATTAGTGGCTTACCTTGCAGTTCAGTTCACCGAATTTTAACGAAAGATTTGGGAATGAAACGGGTTCCTGACAATTAAAACATACGTTGAGTTAAACATGTGTTTTGAAACCACATTTTCTAACTGAGCCAGATTTTCTATTACTTGTTAACAGTCAAGGTGCTATTATGGCCGCGACAGAATAACCACGAAGTCGGCCTGCTGCGGTGCGTTCGCCGTCGGAGATTCGAGTCCTCCATAGAGCATGGGTGTTTGTGTTGTCCTTAGCATATGTTGCTTTACCCCAAACAATCCTGACGTCCTTCCAGAAGGATCGTCTTCCGTTTGTTTTAAACATATAAAGTAAATTGTTTCCTTTTGGTACAAAACACTTTCTCCAAAATCGGACTGTGATCTGAATGTCGATAATTGACATACAAATACAAAGAACCATTGTGTTAGTACGTTATAAAATGTCATCTTTGAAGATAGGGATGCAGAAGCAATATATGAATTAACTCATGATTTTGGGTGTGTAAGTACTTACACATGAATTTTATTTTTATTATTCGGAAACATCTGGATGTCTTTGCAATTAAAATGTCATATCTAATATGTAATATTAGTTTTTTCATTTTTACTTTGATCCAGAAGGACAGCCTATTATGCCGAGCCTAAGAGAGCAGTTAGTGTAAAATCAATGTTGCAACGTTTGAATGATGTATTACAAATGTAATAAACTATGTTTTAATCCAGAAGTACCCGAAAAAATTCAGGAACATCTGGGTTAAGTTAGTGTAAGTAGTTCGTAAGCCTAGGGACTGATAAACAAATTAGATAAGTCCCTTAGATTTACACACGTTTTGTTATCTGGTGAGTCATGACACTATGCCTATGACAGAGAAATGAAGTAGCAGTCAAGCCAATTGAAGAGGGATGAAGTGCTAGCCATTTCTAAGATGACTATAAAAATGTTTCGGAGAATGGAAGCATCGGTGGGACAAATGTATCAGTTGTAATGGAGGGTATTTTGATGGGGATAAGATTGTTTTGTAAACAATTTGAAACTGTACAGCTATTAAAAAAATGTTCAAATGTTTGTAGAACTTATGGGACTTGACTACGGGGTCATCAGTCCCTAAGCTTACAAAATTCTTACGAACTACCTAAGACTAAGGACGGCACAAATATCCATGCCCGAGGGGGGATTCGAACCCCCGACCGTAGTGGCCGTGCAGACCGTGACTGGAGCGCCTCAGTCCCCTCGGCCACCGCGGCCGGCTTTACAGAGTTCCCTGCAGAAATTCTGCATCTTTGCTAACAGCCACTCTCACGTTATATTCAGTCTTCTCCTCTTTCATCATCTTTCCACTTCTGATAATACTAAACATGGCTTTGAATATGCTAATCATAATAGTAATACGTAAACACGAATCTTGAAGTGCGGATATCTAATATTAATTATGCAAGAAGACCAATTAAACTTATATAATTCAAAAGGTACTTTGCCAAAGATATATGGAAAACAAAATTTTTGCGTGTACGTAGCCAGATAGTAAAAGAAAGAAGATGTTTCCATATCTCTAACTTTGTTACCTTTCCTCTCACGCAATGAAAGTCTACAACTGTCATGGTAAGTGTTATTGTGGTCTTTTAGTCCACAAAATGGTTTGATGCAGCGCTCCACGCTACCCTGTCCTGTGAAAGACTCTTCATCTCTGAACCTGCTTCATTTTGAACTTGTTTACTGCATTCGTCTCTCGGTCTGCTTCTGCGATCAGCCCACCTAATCTTCAGCATTCGTCTGGCGCAACATTTCAAAGGCTTCTATCATTTTTTTGTCTGAACGCCGGATCGTCCAAGTTTCACTCCCGTAGAAGAAAACACGACACACAAATAGTTTCAGAAAGGACTTCCTAACATTGAAATAAATATCCGTTGATCGAGCGGGTTTTTATGATACGTATGGGGCTATTGCAGCATGCTCTAAAAGGAACCTAATTGGTATACCATCGGGACCAGGAGACTTAAAGTGATTTAAGTTGTTATAATACTTCAGGGGTAACTACTTCGAAATTACTCTTGCTGATATCTGTTTTTGATACTAATTCTGGATTATTTGCTTCGTCTTCTCTAGCGAAGGAATTGCGGAAAGCTGTGTTAAGCAATTCTGCTTTCGCAGAACTGTCATCAGTAGCATCACTGTTGCTATCGTGCAGTGAAGGTACTGATTGTGTTTTACTGCTAGTATATATAACATATGATCAGAATTTCTTATGATTCTGTACCAAATTACGTGACAGGGTTTCGTTGTGATAAGTATTGTAAGCTTCTCGCATTGAAGTTCGAGCTAAATTTCTAATCTCTGTAAAAGATTGCCAGTCTTGGGGATTTAGTGTCCATTTAAATTTGGCATGCTTTTTTCTTTGCTTTTGAAATAGCAATCTAACCTTTTTTTGTGTGCCACGTCGGGTCAGCACCTTCTGTTGTTAATTTGTTTTGTATAAATCTGTCAATGATTGTCGATATTATTTGTTTGAATGTAAGACACATCTCATCTAGACTCACACTGTTAGTTTCGAGAGACTGGAGATTCTCACTCAGGAAAGCATTAATCGAGTTTTTCTGATTTTTTAAATAAATATACTTTTCTATTTATTTTGGTGGATCTGGAAAGTCCGGTATTCCGTCTCGCTACAACTCTGTGTTCACGTCACTTTGTTACTCTTTATTAGTTGTGGATTGTTGGTTGCTGAGACGTAAAGTATGTTCTCACAACCATTTACTATTCCAGTGGGTTCTACATCTACATCTACATATAAACTCTGCAAATCAGATTTAAGTGCCTGGCAGAGGGTTCATTAACCACTTTCATAACTTTTCTCTACCGTTCCATTCTCTAATAGCGCTTGGGAAGAAAGAACACATAAATCGTTCCGTTTTCGATCTGATTTCTCTTATTTTATTGGGATGGTCATTCTCCCTAAGTAGGTGAGTGCTAGCAAAATATTTTCACATTCAGAACTAAAAGTCGGTGACTGAAACTTCGCAAACAGATCAAGCCGCAATGAATAACGTCTTTCTTTTAATGATTTCCACTCCAATTCGTGCAACATTTCCGTGATGCTTTCCCCCCGTAATGTGATAAAAGAAAACGAGCTGCCCTTCTCTGAACGTTCTCAATGTCTTCCGTCAGTCCCACCTGGTGAGGGTCCCACAAGGGGCAACAGTGATCCAGGAGAGGACGCACAAGTGTGATGTAGGCAATCTCTTTGGTGGAGCTGGTGCAACTTCGAAGCGTTCTGCC
The DNA here is from genome assembly GCA_026315105.1 of Locusta migratoria. Lineage (NCBI taxonomy): Eukaryota > Metazoa > Arthropoda > Insecta > Orthoptera > Acrididae > Locusta > Locusta migratoria. The sequence goes on along the minus strand of CM048746.1, from coordinate 49,549,851 downwards.
AATGAGACGTAACCTTTGGTTTGCCTTCCCCACAATATTTTCTATGTGGTCTCTCCAGTCTAAGTTGTTCGTAATTGTAACTCCTAGGTATTTGGTAGAATTTACGACCTTAAGGTTTGACAGATTTATCGCGTAATTGAAGTTTAGCGGATTTCTTTTAGTGACCATGTGTATTACTTCACAATTTTCTTTATTTAGTGTCAATTGTCAATTTTCGTACCATGTAAAAATTTTGTCTAAATCACTTTGCAGTTGCTTTTGATCCTCTGTTGACTTCACTAACCGATAAACGACAGCATCATCCGCGAACAGTCTAGGGAGCTATTCAGATTGTCTCCTAAATCGTTTATAAACTAATTGCTCGAGATAATATTTATCTTATTCTTTCGTTTCAAAGCACTCCTTCAATTGCTCTTCCAGGACTTTTTCGGTCTCTGACAGTATTACAATGTCATCGGCAAACCGCAAAGTTTTTATTTGTTCTCGCTAAACTTTAACTCCTCCTGCAAATTTCTCCTTACTGCTTACTCAATATACAGGTTGAATAATAAGTCAACATCGAAAATTGAAGTGCTACCAACTTCCTCCCTGCGTACCGATGAGAGACTGTAACAAGTAAGGTGAGAACATTGTGTGAAATCTCATTCTAGGGACTTTTACGTTGGAAAGTGTCATTTCTATTAACACACCCACACCGGCAGCTACAGTGCCAGAACAACTAGGTCGACGATGTTGTCAGCAGTGGACATTGACGCTCCGTCGTTATTAAATATTTGAAGTTAGTTCCCAGTTCTTATCATTTAGAATAGCTAAGACGAGGAATCCAGCCCCATGAATCACAAGACATAACCCGAGGCGGGACGCCTTGCGTGGCTCAACGATACACATAGCCGTACCGTAGTTGCAACCACAGCGGAGGGGTATCTGTGGAGAGGCCATACTAACGTGTGGTTCCTTAAGAGGGCAAGCAGCCTTTTCAGCAGTTGCAGTGGCAACAGTCTGGATGATTGAGTTGAGCTTTTAAGATAGGCTAACGTGGCTTTGACATACAGTTACTGCGAACAGCTGAAAGCAAAGGGAAACTATACCTGAGCCGGTGAAACAATGCACTTGACATTGCGCGTTACGTCGAATTAGGTTGGATACACTATAATCGTGATGTTGAAACACTAATTCTTATACAGATAGCAGACGCTCGGTATTCAGTGCCATCTCGTAAATGTAAGCTATTGAGTAAGAAGAGTGCATGTAATAATTCGTTTCTGTACTGCTACCACACAGACAGGAAGTAAATAACGGCATTGTAACAAAGTAGACGCCTTCAGTAAAAGAGAACATAAATACAGAATACAAGCATTCGTTGATGAGCGAAAAAAGTTAAACAATAACAGATTGTTAATTACCGTTCTGCGTTTTATAATCACAATGATGGAATAAATGACAAATTTCGTAACTTTTCACTCGACAAATTTTGGCGACAATGGCGAAATTCCGTCCAACTCCCTGCCGTCACTATTGTTTGAATGATTGCCAAAATCGTCTTCATCGTCGTCACCATTATCACCACCAAGACAAATCATTAACACTGATGATGCCTTCCATTGTTTGTGCTGTTCGAATGAGTTTCTCGAAGTGTTCAACCTTTTTCCACATTACCAAGAGCTTCTCGCAACAGCCTTTCCATTTCTGTTGCTGTGAGGGACTTGTTGTTTCGTATGTTGGTCTTCGCATCATCCCGTACCAACTCAATGGCATTGAAATGGCAATGATATGTGGATATGTTTATTACAGTGTCATTCTGTTCCTTGGCGATTTCTTCCACTACCTATGTCGGCGCAGTAGGCATATTTTCGAAATATAAAACAGTTTTGTCATTCTCGAATTCAAATGTTCAAATGTTTGTATATCTAAGGGAATTAACTATGTTGGTCATTAGTCTCTAGGCTTATAAAGTGCACTAACTTAAAGTAACTTATGCTAAGGACAACACAAACACCCATGCCCGAGGGAGGACTCGAAGCCCCGACGGCGAACGGCAGCGCGAATCGCTGCTGAGCGCCTTAGTGTGCACGGTTATTCTGCCGCAGCTGTCATTCTCATATCCGCTGCAATATTTCGTATTTGCAACCACTGAATCATAGCTGCCTTGTGATCGTTTGTGGTTGGGGCTTTGTTCAGTGTCACTGAATGATATGGAGCATTATGTATTACAATTGTTGTAGGGTCAGAAAACTGTTTTAAAGGGTTCCTGAACCACCCAAAAAATCCTATGTTGTCCATGTCTTCATTATAATCGTCCGTCTTTTTGGAGCGATAAACTAAAAGTGGGTCAGAGTCAAAACCACCGGATAAGCCTGCATGGACCACAATTAATGGAGCTCCCCTTCCCGTCGGTTGATGGCCGCTACTGCTTGGGGTGTCATCTGACCAACATTGACTCACAGCTTCCCCAGCATTGACCCATGTCTCATCTAGCCGTATTACAGAATGAATGTCTTTGCCCACAATTTTGTGCAAGAAAATACCCTACTTCTAGCCGTAACAATATTAGCTTCTGTCTAGCTTTTTGTAACTTTTAAGGGCATTTTTAGTGAGGTTTCCCCGCCCATAAAAAGTCCACTTTTTTCAATGAAAGCAATAAATCTGCTATGGTAGGATACTCCTCCCTGCTGTGATAACCATAAACATGCCTGCGGATTGCATCTGCCTAGGAAGTATCTAACTTGGTGACGAGACGAGGCTGTTTCTTCTTTCCAGGTGTCCCTTAAATACATATTAGATCCAGACGCCTCGGAATCGTGACAGCTCACTTCCAGAGCCTGCAAGTTTTGCAGTAATACTTTCTTGCTCACTACTGTTCTTGCACTAATTCCAAGAGTTTTGGAACGACCATATAAAATCAATCGTCGGTAAAGCAGATGTGAGATTTAGATTCATTGGATGAATCCTAAGGAAATGCAAACAGAAAACAAAGGAAGCAGGTTACAGACACTTGTTCGCCCACTGCTTGAATACTGCTCTCCGGTGTGGGATCCGTACCAGGTGGGGTTGATAGAGGAAGTGGAGAAGAGCCAACGGAGAGTAGCGCGCTCCATTACAGGATCATTTGGTAATCGTGAAAGCGTTACGGAGTTGATAGATAAACTCCAGTGGAAGACTCTGCAAGAGAGACGCTCTGTCGCTCGGTACGGGCTTTTGTCGAATTTTCGAGAACATATTTTTACCAAGGAGTCTAGCAGTATATTGCTCCCTCCTACGTATATCTCGCGAAGATATCATGAAGATAAAATCAGAGATTAGAACCCACACAGAGGCATACCTACAACCTTTCTTGACTGGAATAGGAGTGAGAACCGATAGGGATACTCAAGGTACACACCGTCGGGTGGCTTGCGGAGTATGGATGTAGATGTCCTTTCCACAACTTTATCCGCAGGAATTGGCGGCTGTCCATGAATAAAAGTTCAAATGTTTGTGAAGCTTAAGAGACTTAACTGCGGGATCTTCAGTCCCTAAACTTACAAACTGCTTATGAACTACCTTATAATAAAGACAACACGAACATCCATGCCCGAAAGGGGATTCGAACCCCCCGACGGGGAACAGCCTCTCGCATCGTAGCATAACGCCTCAATGCGCTCGGCCGCTCCGACGCGGCTGTCCAAGAATATTCGCATATTATTTCTCCTGCTCGTAAAACTACGCGTTCTTCGGGACAACTCCAGAGCCTGGCCGTTTAGCGGCACACCTCGACCCAAAGGACTGTCACTTGGCGAACGAAGCCTTTTCGGTGGATATTTCCTAGTTACAGTAACCACCGAAAGCACTGCCAAACAAATCACAACGGAACACAAGCACGCGGTTTATACCATACATAGGCGCGTTGTTTGTGTTCGCACGATACAATGCCGGCAACGCGGGACCTCTGACGTCATGGCACGTGACAACCTGCACTGATGGCTGCGCTGTAATTGGTTCGCACCCAGCGCCTATTGCATCGCGCTTCTCGTTCTTCCCTTGTTACAATTTTAAGTCAAGTGTAAAGTTTCAGCAGAATAGTTATACAGTCGTAACGTTTCACGAGTACATGCAGATCTACTGAATTCGTGGAGAGCTGTATCAAATCAGTCTTTGATCTGAAGACCACCAAACAGAAGACGAGGGACAAAGGAAACTGACAGAGAGAGGGAAGGAGGAATTGACGACAGAAGGTAAGGAAGGGATGATGGACAGTGACGGAAAATGTGTGGATGGAGGGAGGGCGAGGAGAGGGAGAGGGAGATAGAGTCTGAGGAGGCGACGGACAAAGAGAGGGGATCGGGAGACGGCAGAATGTAAAAAAACAATTGTTTTTTTTTATTTTTTTTTTTTTTTTTTAAGAGAACTTATACGTTGCATGCTCCAGAAATGGTAAACCATGTGATCTGTAAGTCTATAATAATAATAATATGATTTTCTGTTCTGCAGGATCTAATTGAGGAAGAAGATTCCAAGGTCAAGGAACAAGTCAGTAGTACATGACATTTTAACACGAGAGTGGTAAGTAGGGTGGAGAGCTGCATCAAACCAGTCTCCGGACTGAAGACCATAACGACAGCAAGAGTGGTAAAGGAAAAACTCAAATCAGTCCTTTGCACATGGCAATCTTAAGGCTAAGTAAAAGGAATTACTAACGAAACAAAGGAATCAGCTTAATTTCTTAATTTAACCAGGAGGTCCTCGACAGATTAAAAGGAGGGAACCAAGGGGCAACTCTTCAGTTTAGACTTGGAGGCGCGTGGTTTAGTACTGAGGTTCTTGAGTTCTTGTGGCAGCTTATTGAAAATGGATGCTGCAAAATACTGCACGCCTTTCTGCAGAGGAGTCAAGAAGGTGGAATCGAAATGTAAATTCGATTTCTGTCTAGTATTCAACGAGTGAAAGCTGCTAATTCGTGGAAATAAGCTCATATAGTTAACAACAAGTGACATTAAAGAAAAAAAGTTTTGTGAAGCCAATGTCAGAATTCCCAGACTACTGAAAAGGGGTCGACACGACGTTCGTGAATTTACACCACATATTGCTCGAACCATTCGTTTATGAGCCAAAAATAAACTTTTTGAATCTGTAGGCTTACCCCAAAAAATAACACCATACGTCATATGTGAATGAAAGCAAGCATAGTAGACTACTTTTGGTGTTGAAAAATCACTTATATCAGACACTGTCCTAATGATAAATAAAGCGGGATTTAGTTTTTGAACAAGATCCTGAAATGGACTTTCATCGACAGCTTACTATCTACCTGTACACCTAGAAATTTGAACTGTTCAGTCTCACTTATCATATGTCCATTATGTGTAATCAATATGTCAGTTTCCGTTGAATTGTGTGTTAGAAATGGTAAAAACTGAGTTTTCCTATGATTTAGCATCAATTTATTTTCTATAAGCCATGACCTTCTCTTGAATTGTATTATTTGATACTTTGTCAATATTACAAAACAACATCCTTCACTACCAAGCTGGTATCAACAGCAAACAGAAATATTTTACAATTACCTGTTATACTCGAAGGCAGCGGACTCAGAACAGACCACTGGGGCACCCCACACTTAACTCTGCCTGTACGTCATAGCCATTTTCAACACTGCGGAGAATTATCTTCTGCTGTCTGTTATTAAAGTAAGCGGTGAACCAGTTGTGAGCTACTCCTCTTATTCCATAAAGTTCCAACTTCTGCAACAATATTTTGTGATCAACACAATCAAACGCGATTGTTAAATGAAAGAAGACGCCTAAAGTTCGTAGCCTCTTATTTAATCCCAAACTGTACATTTAAAACAAATTATGTGAACTGAAATTATCAAATAACTTTGAATATAAAGCCTTTTCAGTAACATTAAAAAAGACCGATGGCATAGAAATAGGTTTCTATAATAGTCTACATTATCCCTTTCTCCCTTTATATAAAGTGGTTTCACTACCGAGTACTTTAATCTGTCAGGAAACTGACCATTCTGAAGGGAAAAACTACAAAAATGGCTAAGTACTGGGCTGACTTATGGAGAACAGTACTTTAGAATTCTGCTAGATACCCCGTCATATCCGTAAGAATCCTTAGTCTTTGGGGGTTAAATGTCGACTCAATCTCCCCTTTGTAACAACTTTGCAAAGCTATTTTCTAAGAATGTTTGCCAGTAGAAACCATGTAAACAAGATATTCAATCAGTCTCCTGACTTTAAAATAAATAATGATTTTCCGATAAAATATCTTTTTTACAACTTTCCTTTCAATGTAGCTTATGCAGCCACAGCAGAGTAATGATTTGATGTACATTTTCCGCCCGATTTTAAATTCGCAAGAACTTTTATTAACATTCCCATGTATTTCATATCAGACCCAGCTAAGCATGGTCGGCTTTTGTTGGTCAGTATAATCATTCATCATCTCTATTATTGCGAACTATTATTAATAACACACATTATTGCCGTGATTGTTATGTAATATTTCTTGGTATGTATTGTCTTTGGTCAGAGGCAAGAGAGAGAGTTAGGGCTCTAATCTAATCGGGCTAAATAGGTAATTAATAACTAAATGACTCACATAATGGTTGTTTGAGAAATAATTATAAAAACATGAAAAAAATGCTATTTGAATTTCCATTGTGTGGAGCCGAACCAGAAACTTCATTTTATTGGTTTATTTGCGTGTCTGTCACTGTTGCAAATTAAATTGTTTTTATTTTTGGTAAGCTATTTCAGTTTCTAGATCCATCGTCAGACCATTGGCTTAACAGCAAGTAGAAAAATGATGCCAAATATCGCTTTTCTGCGACTAGCTGCCATCATAAGGTCCTCTAATAATATACAAGCAAGAATGTAACAAATGCATAATGCAGTTGTAACAAATGCATAATGCAGTTGTTACATTCTTCCTTGTATATTTGTAGAACACCTGATGATAGCAGCTAGACTGCTGAAACTGGTTGTGCAAAAATAAAAAAAAAATAAAAAAAATTGTAAAAAAGCGCTCTTTGGCATCATTTTTCTATTAAAGCAGATCACGCCCTAAGGATGTGCACACTTAACAGCAAGTGTCGCAGATAACATCAGCCAGTCAAAACTAAAACATGTTGCGCTCACACCGCACAACTAAAATGCTCATAATAACGGTGGCTGCAATATAACAGTTTCCCTGGTCTGATGATGGATCTAGAATCCGAAACCTATTACTAAACAACCGAGACGGACAATCAATAAACACATTTGCTTTAGTATACAAACAAGGAACACTTCGCAGAGAGAGACTCTAACTAATGCATATAACTCCTGCAGAGGAGCCTCCTGTTTGATGAATGCGGAAGAATAAGCTACTACATTTTTAGTTTCTTTTGTCCTGTTTTTCCCACAGTTGCTACATTATAATATTATAGTGTAGGTATTTCAGTTATCTGTCTATGCAACTGATTTAATAAAATATTTTATTGCCATATGCAATTCGCCTTTATTTGGAAGGCATCATCAGTGGCCTGTAATGTATACATGATTCTGTTTTACAATATTTTATATTTACATTTCTCAGTATTTTTAGGTTATGAACAGTTCTGATGCGTTATTTTGGTATAGTATTGATATCTGGATGTTGTACTTACAATATTTCATGGATATAGCTTTACATCTGGTGCTCATTGGTTGCTTCCAGCTGTTCTGCTTCAATTCTGTGCATTTTGCCGTGTTTGTTGTTCCAGCACTTCACAGTTAGCACCACTAATCACCACAGTGGTGCTAACTGTGAAGTGCTGGAACAACAAACACGGCAAAATGCACAGAATTGAAGCAGAACAGCTGGAAGCAACCAATGAGCACCAGATGTAAAGCTATATCCATGAAATATTGTAAGTACAACATCCAGATATCAATACTATACCAAAATAACGCATCAGAACTTTTCATAACCTAAAAATACTGAGAAATGTAAATATAAAATATTGTAAAACATAATCATATATACGTTACAGGCCACTGATGATGCCTTCCAAATAAAGGCGAAATGCATATGTCAATAAAATATTTTATTAAATCAGTTGCATAGACAGATAAGTGAAATACCTACACTATAATATTATAAGCTACTACATGTTGGCGACTTTCACTGACACGTGGCGAGTAGCTGTTCACACGACTAAGCACCTCCATACGACGAAAGAATATATAATTTGGCGCTGAGTGCGATAAGAGGCGTTTGAGAGCTCTTTCTCGGCTCAGTAATGGCGACGATAAAGATCTGCCGACTGCCGCTGATATCCGAGGCGGCACGGACCAAAGCGGCCGGCGTAGAAGGCGACAAAAGAAGGGACTGCTGAAACGCGATACCAGCAGAAGAATGGTGCGTGTCTCTTCTAAAAGCGGCGAGGGCTGGGGGACCATCTGCAGAGATGGTTGGGGGTGGGGGGGGGGGCGCAAATGCGCATGCGCACTAGAGCCAGCGTTTGCATCAGCAAGAAAATATATTTTCTACATCTACATACATACTCCGCAATCCACCGTAAGGTGCGTGGCGGAGGGTATATTGTACCACTACCACGCATTTCCTTTCCTATTCCACTCCCAAATAGAACGAGGGGAAAAAAGAGTGCCTATATGCTTCCGTACGAGCCCTACTTTCTCTTATCTTGTCTTTGTGATCACTACGCGAAATATAAGTAGGCGGCAGCAAGATCGTACTACACTCAGCTTCAAATTCCGGCCCTCTAAATTTCCTCAACATAAATTCACGAAAAGAGCGTCGTCTTCCCTCCAGCGAACCCCAACTGAGTAACCGAGGGACACTCGCGCATTGGTCGAACCTACTAGTAACAAACCTAGCTGCTCGCCACTGAACTGCTTCTATGTCTTCCTTTAAACTGATCTGCTGCGGGTCCCAAACACTTGAGCAATACTCAAGACGTGGTCGCACAAGCGTTTTATACGCGGTCTCATTTACAGACGAAGTACATCATGTCAAAATTCTCCAAATACACCAAAGTCGGCTGTCCGCCTTATATGATAGTTCTATTTCATATCGCTCTGCAATGTTACGCCTAGATACTTGAACGACGCGACAGCACCAACAAGCTCACTACTAATGCTGTATTCGAACGTCATTGGATTGTTTTTCCTACTCATGCGCATCACCTTACATTTTTCTACATTGAGAGCTAGCTGCCATTCTTCACACCAACTAGAAATTTTGTCTAAGACGTCCTGTATGCTATTACAATCAGTTAAAGACGACACTCTCCCATACACCAGAGCATCATCAGCAAACAGCCGCAAATTACAAGTTAGTCTGTCTATCAGATAATTTACATAGATAGCAACTAATAGCGGTCCTATCACACTCCCCTGGGCCACGCCTGACTATACACTCGAAAATCAAATGTTCAAATGTGTGTGAGTCTATGGGACTTAACTACGGGGTCATCCGTCCCTAAATTTACAAACTACTTATGAACTAGCTACAACTAAGGACGGCACAAATATCCATGCCCGAGGGGGAATTCGAACCCCCGACCGTAGTGGCCGTACAGACCGTGACTGGAGCGCCTCAGTCCCCTCGGCCACCGCAGCCGGCACTATACACTCGTGTCTGATGTACACTCTCCGTCAAGAACAACGTACTGCGTTCTATTAGTTAGGAAGTCTTCCAGCCAGTCACAAATCTGTGAACTTATTCCATAAGCTCGTATTTTCGTTAGCAATCTACAGTGTGGTACCGCGTCGAACGCCTTTTTGAAGTCGAGAAAAATACAATCCGCCTGGTGCCCTTCATCCATGGCTCAAAATGTTCAAATGTTTGTATAGTGTATGGGACTTAAATGCGGGGTCATCAATCCCTAAACTTACAAACTACTTACGAACTAGCTAACACTAAGGACGGCACAAATATCCATGCCCGAGGGGGGATTCGAACCCCCGATCATAGTCGCCGTGCATACCGTGACTGGAGCGCCTCATTCCCCTCGGCCACCGCGGCCGGCTCATCCATGGCTCGCAAGATGTCATTTCACAATATTGCTTATGTCTCTGCTTCTTGCTTTCTTTCCATTTGGAAATCATATCATTCATTACGTGTTCACAGGCGCAAATTTAGATAGGTAAGCAGAACATAGCCTTTCATATCAAGGGAGCGAGAAATTTAAAGAAAATCTCTCCAATAACATGACTGCTTTCTGTGAGATTCATAAATATTTCAGAAAGAAAATTGTTAAATGTGTTATTATGCAGAACTCTCATTAGAAAAACTGTTCATTAATTCTAGACGTCGGGTCCTTTAGCGTGAAGTATTACGAAATGAGATACAGGAGGTACAAACATGAGTAATGAGCAAAGTGTGAAGCCTTCGTTGAAATATTTTCGAAAAGTCTTTCAAAAAAAAAAAAAAAAAAAAAAAAAAAAAAAAAAAAAAAAAAAAAAAAAAAAAAAAAAAAAAAAAAGGAATAATAGCTGTGTATAGAGACTATTAGTGATTACAAAGCTAGTGTTCAGTCACTCACGGACGAAACAGAAGCTGAAACAGAGCGTAGCGTAGCAACAGCAGGAATAATTAACTCTATTATCAAAATTTTCTTTACACAGGTAAGAAAGTATCTAGGAGTATCGCTCCAACGTAATTTTCGTAGCACTGAAAAAATTATTGGAGCAAATATTAGTGTTAGTGGCATTGAGGATCAGCTGAAATCGTTACGACTGAGCCAAATCTCAGTGTCAGAGGAAATCGCTTTCAGATTCGCTACCCAATTTTCTGTTGACTTGGCCAATCTGTCACGTATAATTATGTACATCACTGGAACAAAAAACCTTAACTATTACAGTTTATTTAGGTTAGATTACCGCCCTTGCAACTGTATAATGTGGTTTAATTCAGGTCAGACGCGTTTCGATTTATTTCAAAGCATCTTCATTGGTTAACTGTACGAGAAATAATTTTTTGTTTTACATTTTCCTACTTATTACTGAATTCGATCATGAACAGTTGTCGTCCTATGGGATAAATGAATGTTTGTCTGTATGTCCTCTACGTGTTCATAAACCATTCATTCGATTTCAATGAAACTTTGGTGAACTGTTCACCGTACGCCCACGAAGGTTCCTAGCCCAAAAACAAAAGAGCACGACACATAGCTCAGGAGGTATGACTCATAAATAATGAGAGGCGTGAGAATACTCAGATTTATGCGTCAGTCATTGGAAAATGGGAGTAGTTAGGGACCTGCAACGAAGTTTGCATGTAATTTCGGACGTTTTGTAACTGACCCCTCCCTCCGCAAAATGATAACGGAAAGATATCTACCGCTCCCAACAGTTTCTCTGTATATGCAGTAAAACTGTCGCATCAGGCATGACCTTGTATCAAATAAAGTTAGCATTACAGATTTAGATGTTACTGTTTATTTTTGTCTGCAAGTCTCCCTTAATTCTCTTGCATCCAAAATTAAACAATCTGTATCTATATAAAAGCGAAAGGACACTCACTCACTGACTAAACACGAAATCTCGAAAACTACTTCACCTACGAAGCTGAAATTTGGCAGGAATGTAATTTATAGGTAGAAAACGTCAGCTAAGAAAGTATTTTGTGATAGGTGCATGGCGGATCATACTTCTACAGACTCATGATATCTACAGTTTCATTCCGATCTTCACGAAATTTCGCACGCTTGATCTTCAAAACAAAACGAAGGTCACCATCTACTTTAAGCTTCATATGGTGCATGGGGGAGGGAACTTTGCAACATAAAAATGGATACCTAAATTCCTTGGTCGCGCCATAACTTGAGAACGGTTCGACCGATTTCACAGATCCTTTTTTGTTGTTTTCTTTATTCTCAGAACAAGGGTTGTATGAAATAAAACTGGAATATTTGGGAACAACAAAGTGAGTTTTTCAATGTGACCTTGCGTTTATATTGCAAAGAAATGTATAGTTTTGTTCCCATGTTGATGAAATTTTGCACACTCTACCTTAAAAACAAGAGGAATGTCACTGTCTGTATAAAATTTCGTTCGGCGCATGGTGGAGAGTACCTAACTTACAGAATTTTACAAAATGTATAGTTTTTCTCCAATCTTTATGAATTTTTGCATACATGACCTTTAAACCAAGAGGAAGATCACTGGGTACATAAATATTTGTATGGTACATGACAGAGGGTACCACGCAGAAAACTTTGCCGAGAGAGCGAAAGGTGGAACGAGTGTGTAGAATAAACACCCGGGCAACGCTGGGTTTACAGTTAGTTCTCAATAAAATTAACTATTGAGGTTACTGACATTTTTATGTTGCCCTCTTCATATGTCTTTTTATCATTATTATTATTTGTAGTATTCATATTGCCTCTTATGCCGTCATTCTATTTGCAGTAGGTGACAGCAGTCGTGGCAACGTCAGCTGCAAAAAACGTATAAGAGGGCAACATAAAAACGTGAGTAATCTCAAAAGTTAATTTTATTCAGAATAAGATAAACCATAGGACGTCAACTGGTCATGATCGAATTCAGTAAAAACCATCTAGGAAACTGTGAAGAAAAAAAAAAATCTTGTACAGTTAATCACTGAAGATGCTTTGAAATAAAGTGGAACGCGTCTGGTCTGAATTAGACTAATTTTTACAGTTACAACAGGCGGTAATCTAACCAATGCCAACAGCGGAGAAGGAGGAGGAAACTATCGGTCTTCTGAAACACATCTAATTCTTTACCGCCGGCCGCGGTGGCCGAGGTGACTGAGGCGCTCCAGTCACCGTCAGCACGGCCACTACGGTCGGGGGTTCGAATCCCCCCTCGGGCATGGATATTTGTGCCGTCCTAGTTCGTAAGTAGTTCATAAGTAGTTAGTAAGTTTAGGGACTGATGACCCCGTAGTTAAGTCCCATAAGCTGTACAAACATTTGAACATTAACTCTTTACCTACAAGTCACCGCAAAGACGTGGCGACGAGCTGAGACAGGCACATACAAAAGACACACACATACAACACTTTCAGCTATCGGCCATGGCCTTCTTCAGAAAATAGAACACTCACGCAATCACACAGGCACACAACACAGTCATACAACCATCTCCGGCTGCCGCACTTCGAAGTGATGGTTGTATGACAGTGTTGTGTGCCTGTGTGATCGCGTGAGTGTTCTATTTTCTGAAGAAGGCCATGGCCGATAGCTGAATGTGTTGTATGTGTGTGTCTTTTGTATGTGCCTGTCGCAGCTCGTCGCCACGTCTTTGCGGTGAATTGTAAACTGTCCTTACTGTATTATTAATTCCAACCTGGACTTTCCATTGTTATATCTTTACTTACAAGAAGTGATGAACGCTATCGACAAGGGATCTTAAATCCATTTCATATTTCTAGATTTCCGTACGTCTTTTGACACTGTATCTAACAAGCGGCTTCTAATAAAATAACGCGCTTATGAAATTTCGGTACCTTTGTGCGACTGAATTTGCGATTTGCTGCCAGATAAGACACAGTACATAGTAACTGATAGAATAAAAGAGAAGTGATATCTGGCATTCCAAAGGAATCCTTGTCTTTATAAACAATTTAGGGGACAATTTATCGGCTCCCTTACACTGTTCGCGGATGATGTTGTCGTTTATTGTTAAGTCCCCAGAAGAACAAAAAGAACTGCAAAATGATTTTGATAAGATACCTTCCGAAAAATGTCAGTTGATTCTAAATAAAAAAAGTACGAAGACATTACACCTTAAGTGACAATCTCAACATATACTGCAATGTCAATAATGTTAACATAGTTTTTAATTCATTAATATTTGATGTGTAATGTGTTTCACCCTGTTCACTCGCAAATAACAATGTAAAAATGTTAAGGAGGCCACGGATTACGTGAACATAATTCTACATGGCAACAAATATTGTTTACAATTCCAACAAATGTCACATGCAAAGACCGAGTATTCTGTGTGTTGTATCTTTGTTTTTATCTCTTTGAGAACCTAAGCAATAGCGTCTTTGTCGACGCATGTCAACAGTTTACCTGATGATGGCCTAATAAGCCGAAAACTAGTAGTGAATAAACGAAAAAAAAATAGTAGAACAGAAACAGTTTGTTTGTTTTCAACCTTAAATAACTTGTATTTTAAATTAGAATCAGTTTCCTTATAAACCTCATCCCAATCTAAATCTTGTAGTCTTTCTCAGAAATTACTAGTTGTTAAATCATTAATTGAGCACAGAACTCTGAAATATTCTTTTGCATTACTGAACGGAGCTATGTCATATAATCTAACCAGCTTTGCACCATGATCAGAAGAACCGTTCTCAAAAGGACGAGCATTTACGTTGTTAAGCTTATCTGGGTTTATAATAACGTTATCTATAAATGTGGTGCTGTCGTTTACTACCCGAGTAGGAAAATCAATATGGATGTCAAATTGAAGGAGCCAAGTAAGACGACAAGGTCATTGTTCTTATTACACTCTTTCAGTTAATCGACATTGAAATCAGGACAGATGATTATTTGTTTCCCCCTATCTGACAGATAGCACAACACGGCATCCAAAGTTTCCAGATAGAACTGGACGTTTCCTGAAGGGGACCTATACACTGTTCCTATTATAAGAGCGTCATCGTTGAGTTTAAGCTGACAGGCACATGCTTCAATACCTCTCTCTGCGCAAAACGTTTTGGTTTCTATATTTTCTACACAGTGATAGCTTTTGACATATATGGCAGCTCCTCAAATGTTTCAAATGTTCAAATGTTTTTATAGATTATGGGACTTAACTACGGGGCATCAGTCCCTAAACTTACAAACTACTTATCAACTAGCTTACCCTAAGGACGGCACATATATCCATACCCGAGGGGAGATTCGAACCCCCCGACCGTAGGGGCCGTGCAGACCGTGACTAAAGCGCCTCAGTCCCCTCGGCCACTGCGGCCGGTGGCAGCTCCTCCTCTTACCTAATTTTCTCTACTTGCATGTGCAGCTAGTTTATATCCATTGACATTCACGTCTTCCATACCAGTGACGATGTAATGCTCACACAGGAATAGTATATCTATTACATTACCCGTTTCTATATCAACTAAACAAACTAGAAGCTCCTCTATTTTATTCCTTAATCCCCCAATATTCTGGTGAAATCCCACCTACCAATAGCATTAACAGGAAAGAAACCCATGTCTGACAGAGTAGCCACCCTGAGCATCTGATCTATCTCCATAGTGACCCTCCTGACAGAGCGGTTCAACTGGGGTCGATCATACACATGAAATCTATTTTAACATTCGTATGGGTCGCTGCAGACGCTATTTTAACCAGGTCCCTGATCCCTATCAATGCTGTTCCCCACTCCACAACATAATCCTGTTTTAAAGTCTGTTGTTTCTCAATACCTACATCTACTGGAGCTTGGAAAGAAACTAGCGCTCCTAGCGGTGGGTAAACTGCCGTAACAGTAAAGTTATTTTTATTTATTTTTCAACTTAATTAATAAAACAGCTACCATAGTTTTTGCGTTCCAAGCATTAGCAAAATATCAAGAGACATGAATAATCGTGAAGTAAATGTAAAAACATCCGAATATTACGAATTCAATGATACTCCGATGAAAGTAAGATATTAAAAACGTACGAGATACTTAAATTTCTGTTATGCTCTATTCTTATTGCGATAGGCACTTCCTTTGACTCGTAACAATTCGGTATGGAGTCCAATATTCCCGCATTTTTACTCTTCGCCCGACTTTCATATAGGCCTATACAAAATTTCTGTAATTGTAGTTTGTTTAATATCCGAATGAGCCCTTTGGAGGTCATATTGTGATATTCGTTCCTTCTGTGTTGGGAAACGGTTTTATCGGTTTTTGTTTTATTTTCATGCCTGTGTAGTTTCTCCTTCAGCTACAGCTGTGATGGCTGATCAGGTACGTTAAATAACGTAGATTTCCACTACATACAAATACGTCCCGCATTCACTGAATAGAAAAGCGACGTCTTTCTACAGGTCAGAGCTTCTGGTGTTTACAAGAAATTTAGCCATTTTTTGTTCTTAACAGTTAATTCTTCAGTAAATACCTGCAGGTTGCAAGATAATCAAATAAAATGCCCTGTGGTGTGCTATGTTAGATTAAACACTAACAAATGAAGTGACTGGTAGCA
The DNA here is from genome assembly GCA_026315105.1 of Locusta migratoria. Taxonomy (NCBI): domain Eukaryota; kingdom Metazoa; phylum Arthropoda; class Insecta; order Orthoptera; family Acrididae; genus Locusta; species Locusta migratoria. The sequence goes on along the minus strand of CM048746.1, from coordinate 49,533,705 downwards.
GAAATACCAATATTTATTTATTGTCTTGTGGTGTACCGTTGCATACTTTCTCATGGAAACTTTCTCTACAGGAAACTTAACAAAATGTTCCTTTTTTTAGTTATTACCAACCTTTATTCCACTACATACGTTCTCTGTCGGATAAACAATGTTACAAATCAATATAACTATTACAAAAAATATGAATGGTACTTTCGCAATCATCTGATACCGTATTCAGAAATGTAGCTTGCCGATCGCTTGGAGCGCTGCTGTCGTAGTGTATAAAAAAAAAGTCATTGGGTGTGTCGTGACATGCATGTTATTCTTGCATGTATGCCAGTATTTTATTCATGCATACCTACCGGACACGACCCCGACTTATATATGCCACACTTACCCTAGCATCTTGTGAGTCAGGTTAAACTGTATGACGCTTCTCGCCGGGCAGCAGTGGTTATGTTGGCACCAACGGTAACGACGGCAACTAAATGACCAATAAATGTTTTGTTTTGACAACTTCAATTAATACGAAAATTATTTTTTTCTGAACGGACAAGAGACATGCAAGAACCTGTGAACCATAGTGCAGGTACAGTATTAATTTTGCTGCGAGTGAAACGAGCAGCAATAACATTTACTCTGTAGCAACGCAATTCTACACTTCATTGTTCATCTGTTGCCAACATAAGCACTGGAGCCCGGCGAGAAGCGTCGTAAAGTTTTACCTGTGAGTCCTATACAGTGAGTTATTTATTTTGAAGGCTTTCCTTTGGCTTGTAATACGATGTGCAAGTCTGCATTTTACCATTAAGTCCTTTAGACACGCATGCGTAATGTAATATTCAAAATTATTTTTGTGATCTGTGATAAACTGTTCATTTTTAGGTTAGGTAAGATTTAATTCTATTGATCTATGCATAAGATGGTAAAGTTTTATTTGCGGCCGCGGCACCATTGCGTGCTGATGTTGGCAACGACCGTTCATTTCTTTGCATAACTGCTCATAGAATGAGGGGAACAAACATTTGTGTTGAACGTGAAATAAATAATTACTACTATTACTGCTCTACGGTTGACAAGTCATTGTACGTATTCTTGTCCGGGCAGTAAATTAATTGACCTCGTAAAACGAAAATTTCATTGACAACATTAGCGCACTATTCCTCCTGCCGTAAATAAAACAATCCAAAAGATTTTTAATTTTCATAAACATTAGTATAAATAACATCGCATACACTATTCGAAATAAATGAATCGTTTCGTGATTTTCCGTAAAAGAACATGTAATTTAGGAAGATGAGAACGATAAGAGCTACACAGGATTTTTCTTTTGTACGTCTTTTACTGAATTTTAAATATAATACTCTGAGTTTATAAGCGAGAATACGTGTTATATAGAATCAAATCACTATATTTTTTAATTTCACTTGTAAGCCCTGTGTAAAATGAGTACGATAGTGGAAACTGCCGTAATTCTGAAAAGGTTAAACTTAAAAGATAACTTATCATGAAGAACTGTAATTGTAGGGACTCACTTGCCTTCTCTGGCGACATGTAACATCTGCATAAGTGAACGTGTACAAATTAAAGGACGTCTCCAACAGTGCGTTCTTTTACAGTTCACGTTTATCATTTCACTTGGAATAGTGATAACCGTTCATTATTTCAGTATGTTGAACACAGCTTTGCATTTAATGAATTTGTCCACTTAGCATGGTAAATTTTTAGCACTTCATGCTCGCAAGATCCACGTTACTAGTCATTTAAATATTATCGAACTTTGTTTTACAGTTTGTATCTAGTACAGAAAGGCAGATAATAGTCGACAGCTGCGGTATTGCTTCATAATGTTTCACTTCGTGGACGTATAATTACACACACACACACACCAGAATGTGCACAAACTATAGATAATGAATTTCATTTTTTACAGATTTAACTCCCTAGGTCAAATGAAAATGGGATACGTCATATTTCAATCATAGATCATAATTTGTTTATATATGAGACATAGATAATAACAATGTTTTCGTGCTAGTATCAAGGAGGTTAGAAATACCAGACGCGCCCAGAAAATAAGTTCTGTTTGGTAATAAAAAGAAATTGTACACAGATACAGAAGAAATTTTTATTGCACAAAATTCTACAACTCTTAAACTACTTTTCAACATAACTGCCGAAATTTTGCAGGCATTTGTCATAGCGTGGCACCAGGTTTTGTATACCGTGTTCATAGAAATCTGCCTCCTGTGTCTTCAACCAGTTGGAAACAGTTTCTTTCAGCTCGTCGTCATTGGTGAAGTGATGACCGCCACGGAAAGACTTGAGATGTAAGAACAGATGAAAGTCGCTAGGAGCGAGGTCAGGAGGATGGTCAAACACGTCCCAGCCAAATCTCTGTAGGAGGTTTTTCGTCACATTTGCAGTGTGTGGTCGTGCGTTGTCGTGAAGCAAAACAACACCTTTTGACAGCAACCCCCGGCGCTTATTCTGAATTGCATGGCACAATTTCCGAAGTGTCTCGCAATAAACATCTGCTTTGATTGTTTGACCGCGCGGTAAGAAGTCAATGAGTAGGATGCCTTTCCAGGCCCAGAACACTGTGCACATCATTTTCCGAGGTTTCGTGATTTGCTTCGGCTTTACCTTTGGTGGGGATGAAGTGTGCCTCCATTCCATTGATTGCTGCTTACTCTCAGGGGTGTCGTAAGAAACCCATGTTTCATCTCCTGTGACTCCGTCTCAGAAATTCTTTGCCGCTTTCAGCATAACGGTCAAAAACCCAAGTGCACTACCCATCCGTTGTGTTTTGTGTTGCTCAGTGAGAATCTTTGGTACCCAACGTGAGCGAAGTTTACGGAATTTCAGTTGTTTGGTAACAATTTCATGCATCAGTGATCGTGAAATTTGGGGGCAGTCCATAACGAGAGCACTAATTGTAAACCAACCGTTTTCCTGGATCTTGTCATCAATCGCGTGAACCAGTTCTTCTGTAACCAAAGTTGGACGCCCACTTCGTTCATCATCGTGCACATCACTACGCCCGCCATTGAACTGTCTGACCCATCGAATCACTCATCGCATTTGGTCCGTAAACATCGCAAATTTGCCGATAAATTTCACTTGGTTTCACTTTCCTCGCATTCAGAAACCGAATCATCGACCTCATTTCACAGGCGGTGGGATTTTCAATCAACGCCGACGTTTCAAACAAGCACAACAAAGCGTACGTAACTAACAGCGATCTCCAAATGGCGCACGTTCTTCTCCTTGATACACATAGTCTACAGCGCAGGTGCGGGACTGCAATCGCAGCGCTGCAGCGGAGATAAATTGAAACGGAACTTACTTTCTGGACGCGCCTCGTACAAATAAACGTAGCGAGTAATAAAAGATTTCTTGGTATGAGGTCCACCTGATATGAAAAACACTATTTTATTATGCACCCAAACTAGTTTCAGCACCTCTGTGCCATCATCAGTGGGCTTTCTATTTATTTCATGCTGTGAAAACAAAATACATTTATTTTACTATTGTACTATTTGTAAATTTAGGCCTAAAATATCGTCAGTCTTATTTTGATTTTTACCTTATTTTACATTCTGTGGTCATGTGGGACCCTTTTTACCTACTTATGTAGTGGTAGCGTTGTAATTTGCTACCAAAATTATCTCTTTTAAAACTTGTGAGGTTTTTAAAAACGCTACTTATGGCGTGAAAACGTAATTTTGGTATGTGGGGATATTTCTATCGTCTGTTTACTATCTATTACTTACAGTTTCTTTTGGCATACACTTCTTCTTCCGCTCACATGTAATACATATATTTTGCGGAATTTTTTTTCTATCACAATCACTTCCCACTTTATAAATTCGTCTGTGTTTACTTTTTTAAAATGCGTATGTGTGAGTTGACTTTCAGCTGTTCTCCAGTGGAATGGCGGTGGATTTGAATAATGTTCGTTTTGTCTCTGTTTCTGTGTGTTGTGTGTGTGTGTGCGCGCGCGCGCGTGTATGTGTGTGTTTTAGCTGTCTGCGTCATCCTTTCCCTACAATGGGTGAAATAATGTATTTTTGCATAGTGTGGTGTATTCGTTCATGACTGATTTTCCTTCTGCTATTGCTTTTTGTATGTGGTAATTTTCGTCTATTGTGAGTTTGTGGTATAGGTTGTGGCTTGATTTTAATATCTTTAGGTCTGTTTCTGTTTTGGTTGGGAAATGGTTGTGAGCTATTAGGTGGTCTGCAAATGTGCTATGAGAACTGTGACTTTTTAGTGCTCTGAGATGTTCTGAATTGAAATTCCTACAAGTTTGTCCAATGTATACTGACTGACATGTATTGCATGTGAGTTCATAGATGCCTGATCTGTTGAATTTGTCTGTTGGTGTAGTCTGTGTTCTGAGTTTCTTCAGTACTGTGTTGTCTGTCCTGTATCCTATTTGGAGTCCCTGTTTCTTTAATATGTTACCTATCTTGTGAACTATTTTGTTGTTGTAGGTGAGTATGTGCCATTTGTTTCCTTTTGTGTGTTGTGTCTGGTATGTGGTCATTGTCAGTGTGTTATGTTCTGTATTGTGTGTGGTCCAGTGTGTGTGTGTGACCTGTTCATTATTTTTCTTTTTGCATATTTGTTGGTTTAGTCTTTCTATTACATGGGCATCGTAACCATTCTCCAATTCTATTTGTTTTATTGTGTTCAATTCCTGTGTGTAGTTTTGTTTGCTGATGGGTGTTCTATTTAGTCTCTTGAGCAAGAATCTGAAGCTTGCCTGTTTGTGTGTTACCGGGTAATTCGATAGACGGCGGATGGTGGTACTTGCAGTGGTGGGTTTTCTGAATATTGTGAATTCATGAGTGTTGTTTGTTCTTTTTATGGTGAGATACAGAAAATTCAGTGTTGTCTGTTTCTGTTCCCAATGTGAAATGAATTTTTGGGTGTATATTGTTTATTTCATTGTGAAGCTGTTTTATGTGTGTGTGGCTCGTTGATCAGACATATTATATCATCGACGTAACGGTACCAGTATGTGACTTTGTATTGAAAATTTTGTTTTCCATATTGTTCATGAAGATGTTAGGAAGAAGGCCACTAATCGGCGATCCCATTGGGAGTCCTTCCTTTTGGGAGTAGAATTCTTTATTGAACACAAAGTAATTTTGTTCTTTTATGGTCCTGATTATGGTTTCTATTTCAACAATGTGTGTGTCTAGTGTTTCCCTGTTGTCTTAGTCTCTGTGTGATGATGTTGATTGTCTCATCTATTGGTATGCGGGTGTACATTGATGTGACATCAAGGGATACGAGGGTTGCTGGAACTGGTATGTCCACATTCTTGATTCTGTCTATTAGTTCCTGTGAGTTTTCCAGATTCCTGATGTTTTCAAAATGTATATTTTCTTTAGTAATGTGTGTGTGTGTTGAGTTAAGTAAGAGAATGGAGCATCCTACCTAGGTGGAGAGTAGTGACTTTATTATTATTCATGATCGGATCTTCTGAAGGCTTTTACAGTTATATTTATGGTTATAAAATATTTTGCCAAAAATGACGTCGTGTTTTCGATGAATCTTCAATGCGCCAGAAACAAATATGAAGGCCGAATGTTGCATTAATGGAGGATTTGCCGATGCGTAACCGCCAGGATTCGAGTAGCCAGGAGCTGGCGTCTCTACCAGCTACAACGCCAATGTTAAAAGTGGCGTTTTCCCTCGCCCCTTCCTGCTCGGATGGCCCATATGCTGCCTCCAGGGGTTCCATAAGAGAATTTGAACCTCAGCCGCGCATGCGCATTGCAACGCTGCGGCCACTGCCGCCTATATTAAGCGGCCGCACTATGACTCGTATAACTGCTGTATCCGCGACGTAAAACGTTTCTCATGTGATAAAAACTCTGTGAATGTGCATATAAAATGATCTGATAGAAGAACTCAATGAAGAATGATTGTTTAAAAACACTTTTTATTTTATTTATTTATTTACTTGCTTTCATGACGAGTTTTTTCTGGGGTTCACTGAACCGGTGAACACACAGGACGCGCCACCACTGGTAACTGTTACATAACAACTTCCACAGCATCAATCGCAAAAAGTCTCATTTACATTCCGGTGTCATTTATGTTATACTAGCTGTAAACCCGGCGTTGCCCGGCTGTTTATTCATCCTACACTCTCATTCTTCACATCCCTCTTTCTCTCCGATCTCTCTGTTCGTTTACACCTTTCCCTCTCTCGGCATAGTTTTCTGCAAGGTATCCTCTGTCATGTACCATACAAACATTTAGGTCGTGCGTGCAAAAATTCATACAGAATGGAGCAAAAGTGTGCATTTTGTAAAAATCCGTAAGTACCCTCCACCATGCACTGAACCAAATTTTATACAGGCAGTGACATTCCTCTTGTTTTTAAGGTAGAGTGTGCAAAATTTCATCAATATCGGAACAAAACTATAGATTTCTATGAAATAGAAACGCAGGGTCACATTGGAAAACGCACTTAGTTGCAAATATTCCAGTTTTATTTCATATAACCCTTGTTCTGAGAATAACAGAAAAAAATTATCTGTGAAATCGATCAAGCCATTCTCAAGTTTTGGCGCGACCAAGGTATATAGGGATCCATGTTTATACTGCAAAGTACCCTCCCCCATGCATCGTATGAAACTTAAAGTAGATGGTGACCTCCTTCTTGTTTTGAAGGTCAAGCGTGCGAAATTTCGTGAAGATCGGAATGAAACTGTAGATATCGTGATTATATAGAAGTATGCTCCGCCATGCTCCTATAAAAATGTTCAAATGTTTGTAAATCTATCGGACCAAACTGCGTGGTCATCAGTCCGTAGCTTACAAACTACTTAAACCTAGATAAACTAACCTAAGGACAAACACACACACCCATGCCCCAGGGAGGACTCGAACCTCCACGGCGAGCAACCGCGCGCTCCGCAGCGAGACGCTTTAGACCGCTCGGCTACTCCACCGCGGCATGCACCTATCACAAAATACTTTCTTAGCTGACGTTTCCTACCTATAAACTACATTGCTGCTAAATCTCAGCTTCATAGGTGAAGTAGTTTTCGAGATTTCGTGTTTAGTCAGTGAGTGAGTGTCCTTTCGCTTTTATATAGATAGAGATTAAGGAAACAGATTGCTTAATTTTGGATGCAAGAGAATTAAGGGAGACTTGAAATAGTAACATGCAAATGTGTAATTCTAACTTTATTTGATACACGGTCATGCCTAATGCGTCAGTTTTATGGCATCTACAGCGAAGCTGTTGAGAGCGGTAGACTTCGTTTCATCATTTTCGGTGGGAGGGGGGGGGGGAGTGGTCAGAAGATATAAAACTATTCATAAAGGTCCGAAATTACATATAAACCTTGTTGCAGGTTCGTAACTCCTCCCATTTTCCAATAATTGACGCATAAATCTGGGTATTCTCATGCAGTGGCCTCTCATTAATTATGACGTCATATCTCCTGAGATACGTGTCGTGCTGTTTTGTTTTCAGGTCAGGAACCTTCGTGGGCATACGGTGAACAGTTCGCCAAAGTTTCATTGAAATCGAATGAATGGCTTATGAACACATTATATATATATATATATATATATATATATATATATATATATATATATATATATATATACAGGGTGTCCCAGCTATCTTGTCCACCGAAAATATCTCTGGAACAGTAACAGCTATTGGAAAACGACTTTCACCGGTATCAATGTACGGCTGGGGCCCATGGATTTACGTATTTGGGAACATTCTACAACGAAAGCAAATGTGTTTTTTTAACACAAAATTATGTTTTTTTGAAATGGATACCCTATATTTTTACTTCAGCAATCCATAGCATGACAAATCACATAAACAATGGCATTGATTGCATCGCAATATTCCAATTACATCTCGAGATATTGCGACGCGAAGTTGACGCTTGAAATACTCGAAACGGGCGGCCAACGCACGTCCTGAGCAGCATAGGGTTCTCGCCTGAGTCTCAGGACGTGCGCTAGCCGCCCGTTTCGCGTATTTCAAGCGTCAACTTCGCGTCGCAATATCTCGGGATGTAATTGGAATACTGTGATGTAATCAACGCCATTGTTTATGTGATTTGTCATGATATGGATTCCTGAAGTAAAAATATAGGGTGTCCATTAAAAAAAAAGTTTGTTTAAAAAAAAACACACATTTGCTTTCGTTTTAGAATGTTTCCAAATATGTACATCCATGGGCCCCAGCCGTACATTGATACCGGTGAAAGTCGTTTTCCAATAGCTGTTATTGTTCCAGACAAGGTAGCTGGGACACCCTGACTTTGGAAAATGATAGAATAAACTATGTTCATAGCTCGCAGAAAGTGTAACATTTCTTGTGTTGACCTACCGAATTAAAATTTCCCGTCACCTATTATTTTATAAGTTACAGAGGCAAACACACTTAGTGAAACACCCTATATATATATATATATATATATATATATATATATATATATATATATATATATATGAATGTTTGTCTGTATGTGCTCTATGTGTTCATAAGCCATTCATTCGATTGCAGTGAAACTTTGGTAAACTGTTCACCGTATGCCCACGAAGGTTCCTGACCTGAAAACAAAGCAGCACGACACGTATCTCAGGAGATATGACGTCATAAATAATGAGAGGTCACTGCGCGAGAATACCCAGATTTATGCGTCATTTATTGCAAAATAGCAGTAGTTACGGACCAGCACCAAAGTTTGCATATAATTTCGGACCTTTATGAATCGTTTTGTATCTTCTGACCACTCCCCCCTCCCACCGAAAATGATGAAACGAAGTCTACCGCTCTCAACAGCTTCGCTGTAGATGCCATAAAACTGACGCATTAGGCATGACCGTGTATCAAATAAAGTTAGAATTACACATTTGCATGTTACTATTTCAAGTCTCCCTTAATTCTCTTGCATCCAAAATTAAGCAATCTGTTTCCTTAATCTCTATCTATATAAAAGCGAAAGGACACTCACTCACTGACTAAACACGGGCCGGCCGCGGTGGCCGAGGGGGCTGAGGCGCCTCCAGTCACGGTCTGCGCAGCCACTACGGTCGGGGGTTGGATATTTGTTCCGTCCTTAGTCTTAGCTAGTTCATAAGTAGTTTGTAAGCTTAGGGTTAAGTCCCATAAGTTCTACAAACATTTAAACATTTTGAACTAAACACGAAATCTCGAAAACTACTTCACCTATGAAGCTGAGATTTAGCAGCAATGTAGTTTATAGGTAGGAAACGTCAGCTAAGAAAGTATTTTGTGATAGGTGCATGCCGTGATAGGTGCATGGAGTAGCCGAGCGGTCTGAAACGTCTCGCATATATATATATATATATATATATATATATATATATATATAGAGAGAGAGAGAGAGAGAGAGAGAGAGAGAGAGAGAGAGAGAGAGAGAGAGAGAGAGCGAGAAACAACGGTCCTACAGCCCTCCCTTGAGGCACTGCAGAAATCGCTTTCACGCTTGAAGACTTTTCTCCGGTGATATTGTAGCTCAGTGCCAGCCTGTGAACCTTGAGTTTGGCGCCAGTAGCGAGCACGTCGCAGGAGGTGCTGAGACGCGAGAGAGAGGCCAGCAGTCGGGAACAAAGTCGCTGAGCAGGTGTTCGACGCCACAGCCGGCGGAAGTGGCTCAGCCGAGGAGTCGCGGCGCGCCGCTGTCGCAACGTCAGCCAGTCTGGCTGGCTTGGCTGCAGCTCAGCTCTTCTTATCCAATTCATCTCTCCTTCATCTGCATATGAGACGCGCATCAGTTTCCAGTTACAATAAGGCGAGAGAAAAACCAACTGAATTGCGAGTGTGCCGCGCCACTCCCTTGACAAGTGGGGAAGTGTGTTGTAACAAGTCGCACTTCGATGTTGGAGGTTGCGGAAAAATCCTTAGTGGCGTTCGGCGATCAAGGATTGACAAATGAAGTGTTATTATTACAGTGATCTAATGCTTTTCACGTCACGGGTATTTCCTTCAACTTGTCAGAATGGCGGCTGGAAGTTGCACGTGACTCTGTGTGTAGGACACGAACAGGTGACAGTTTTCGCACCACCGTGTCGCTGTTACAGGAAGCATTTCGCAGGCTTCCCTCCCAGGCATTCCTGTAACTTCGCGAATACATCACATTGTAACCGTGTCCTATAACATGCTGTGCGATATTTATACAGAAAACCGTTCACCTCCAAACAAAGCAAACACAAATAAATTCTTTATTTTATTAGTATGGTGTTCTTCCGGACATGTCCGAAAGAACAGTCACCACAACAATATAACAAAGTACATCATTGGCCATTAAAATTGCTACACCAAGAAGAAATGCAGAGGATAAAAGGCTATTCATTGGACAAATATATTATACTAGAATTGACATGTGATTACATTTTCACGCAATTTTGGGTGCATAGATCCTGAGAAATCAGTACCCACAACAACCACCTCTGGCCGTAATATTGGCCTTGATACGCCTGGGCATTGAGTCAAACAGAGCTTGGATGGCGTGTACAGGTACAGATGCCCATGCAGCTTCAACATGATACCACAGTTCAGCAAGAGTAGTGACTGGCATATTTTGACGAGTCAGTTGCTCGGCCACCATTGACCAGACGTTTTCAATTGGTGAGACATCTGGAGAATGTGCTGGCCGGGGAAGCAGTCGAACATTTTCCGTATCCAGAAAGGCCAGTACAGGACCTGCAACTTCCATTCGTGCATTAGCCTGCTGAGACGTAGAGTTTCGCAGGGATCGAATGAAGGGTAGAAACACGGGTCGTAACACATCTGAAATGTAATGGGTCACTGTTCAAAGTGCTGTTGATGCGAACAAGATGTAACCGAGACGTGTAACCACGTCGGGTGATACGCTAGTATGGCGATGACGAATACACGCTTCCAATGTGCGTTCACCGCTATGTCGCCAAACACGGATGCGACCATGATGATGCTGTAAACAGAACCTAGATTCATACGAAAAAATGACGTTTTTCCATTCGCGCACCCACGTTCGTCTTTGCGTACACCATCGCAGGCGCTCCTGTCTTGATGCAGCTTCAAGGGTAACCGCAGCCACGGTCTCCGAGCGGATTGTCCATACTGCTGCTAAAGTCGTCGAACTGTTCGTGCAGATGGTTCTTATCTTGCAAACGTGCCCATATGTTGACTCAGGGATCAGGACGTGGCTGCAAGATCCGTTACAGCCATGTGCATAAGATGCTCGTCATCTCGGCTGCTAGTAATACGAGGCCGTTGGGATCCAGCACGGCGTTCCGTATTGCCCTCCTGAACACACCGAGTCCATATTCTGCTAAGAGTCATTGGATCGCGGCCAACGCGAGCAGCAATGTCGCGATACGAGAAACCGCAATCGCGATAGGCCACAATGCGACCTTTATCAAAGTAAGCATTTCTCCTCCTTACACGAGGCATCACGACAGGCGACGCTGGTTAACTGTTGTTTGTGTATGAGAAATCGGTTGGAAACTTCCATCATGTCAGCAGGTTGTAGGTGTCGTCACCGGCGCCAACCTTGTATGATTGCTCTGAAAAGATAATCATTTGCATATTACAGCATCTTCTTCCAGTTGGTTAAATTTCGCGTCTGTAGCAATTTTAATGGCCATGAGTGTACATGCAATTTCTTTGGCGAAGGGGACACATATATGTAAAATATATTTTTTTTCAAATAAAGCAATTTTTTGTGAATATTAAATGGTAAAAGCAATGAGATTTTTGGAAGTCTTTAGTCTTCGTGTTAATGAAACTCTCTCTATCAACATTGAAATTTGTTAAGTCAAATTATAAATGCTCTACTATGCAAAGTTGGTTTTCTTTTCCTGGTAAAAACATAAACCATAAAATGCAAGCTCGCACGACTACGTGGCTGTGGATGTCATTAATTTCTCCCGAGCTCTATTTATAAACTGTCCAGCCCCACTCGATAAAGGCCGATGGCATCTTCATCAACAAATTGGAAACATACTATACAATAAAACGAAACGCAACTATAAACAGGTATATACATACTAAACAACAAGCATAGAATGGATGAATCAATGGAAGGTTACTCGTATGACACTTGTCGCAACTGGAAGAGGACGCAGCATTGCCATATCGCAATTACGAACGAATGTTTTTTACTTAACTTTTCAGATCATGAAACTTTCCACGTGGAATAAGCGTTCACATTTTACGCGGACATTTCAAAGAGGTCCGAGACCGCACGACCCGCTGGGTCGGGACCCGCACTTTGGGAACCACTGCATTACAGCATGGATTAGTTGTCGGCTACATCTTGAAGTGGTATGCTGATACGCAATACACACAGTGGAAGGCTAGTATGCATTACAGCATGGATTCTTACAGAGTCTGAATAAGAAAATAGTGTATACTCGAAACTAGTCAATAAAATCCAAAAGTAACGGCTGATTGTTTTTCACCTATAACAATAATGGAACGCCGTCTTCCCAACATCCATCAAATGAAGATGGGTACACAAAAAATGCCTAGGTTACTGTCGTATAAATTGTCAGTTTCTGATTTCATGAGCAATTAAGAGAAGTTTTTTTTCTGGAAATCTCTATTTCCTTTTCACGTAAAGGGTCTTGAACCCGAAGATCTGTAGTAACGCAACACTTTTTTGACGTGCAGCCGGCAGTCAAAGCTGTTCGGAAGTCATTCAGTGGGTCGTTCGGGGTTGGACTGGAGTTAATAAACGGTTGTGTACTAGTCACGTTCAGCCACGGATCTACATCTAAGTCTGCATTATGCAATCCCCCGTGGTATGGTCGAGAAGAAGCTTGTCAGTCCCTGCTGCTGCTGTCCCAGTCGCCTATGACACACCGGAGACTGTAGGACACTTCGCGTGGCTCTTATCTCTCCAATTTCATACTCATTGTCTTTTCGCGAGATAAACACAGAAGGGAGAAATTGGTTGACTCTTCTTCGAGACGTACGCTTCGGAACTTCGTCTGTAACGCATACTGTGATGCAGAACACCTTTCATGTAGCGTCTACCAAAGGAGTTCGTAGTACCTGAGGTAACATATAATTCTAAGAATTACGTCCATCAGTTTGATAAGTCATGGTTGCAAAATTTTAACACGAATTATCTACAGGAGAATGGAAAACCTGGTAGAAGCTGACCTAGGGGAAGATCAGTTTGGATTCAGGAGGAACGTAGGAACCCGGGAGGCAATACTTACCTTACGTCTTATCTTAGAAGATAGATTAAGGAAAGGCAAACCTACATTTTTAGCCTTTGTAGATTTGGAGAAAGCGTTTGACAATGTTGACTGGATTACACTCTTTCAAATTCTGAAGTCAGCAGGGGTAAAATACAGGGAAAGGAGAGTTATCTACAAATTGTACAGTTATTAGACTCGAAGGGCATGAAAGGGAAGCATCAGTTGGGAATGGAGTAAGACAGGGTTGTAACCTTTCTCCGATGTTATTCAATTTGTACATTGAGCAGGCGGTGAAGGAAAGCAAGGAAAATTTTGGAATAGGGATTAAAGTTCAGGGGGAAGAAATAAAAACATTGCGTTTTGCTGATGACATTGTAATTCTGTCAGAGACAGCGAACGACCTGGAAGAGCAGTTGAATGGAATGGACAGTGTGTTGATGAGAGCGTACAAAATGAACATTAACAAGAGCAAAACAAAAATAATGGAATGCGGTCTTAGAAAATCAGGCGATGCTGAAGGAATTAGATTAGGTAACGAAACAATGAAGGTGGTAGATGAGTTTTGTTACTTGGGCAGTAAAATAACAAATGATGGTCGCAGTACATAAGATATAAAATGCAGAATGGCAATGGGTAGAAAAGCGTTCTTGAAAAAGAGAAATTTGCTAACATCGAATATTAATTTAAGGGTAAGGAAGACTTTTCTGAAGGCATTTGTGTGGAGTGTTGCCTTGTACGGGAGTGAAACATGGACGATAAGCAGTGCGGACAGGAAGAGAATAGAGGCTTTTGAAATGTGTTGTTACAGAAGAATGCTGAAGATTAGGTGGGTAGATCACATAACTAATGAAGAGGTACTGAACAGAATTGGCGAGAAAAGGAATTTTTGGCATACCCTAACTAAAAGAAGGGATCGCTTGGTAGGACACATTCTTAGACATCGAGGAATCGTAAATTTAGCATTGGAGGGAAGTGTGTGGGGTAAAAATCGCAGAGGGAGGCCAAGAGACGCGTATAGTAAGCAGATTCAAGTGGGTGTGGGTTGCCGTTCTTATGAGGAGATGAAAAGGCTTGCTCAGGATAGAGTAGGGTGGAGAGCTGCATCAAACCAGTCTCCGGACTGAAGACCATAACAACACGTAGGAAGAAAGGAAGCTTAGGGTTTAACGTCCCGTCGACAGCGTAGTATCATAGACGGAGCTCACGTTCGAATTTTTTGGAAGAGATGGGGAAGGAAATCGGCCGTGCTCTTTCAAAAGAACCATCCCGGGTTTTGCCTGGAGTGATTTAGGGAAATCACGGAAAGCCTAAATCTGGATGGACGGAGGTGGATTTGAACCACCGTCCTTCCGAATGCGAGTACGGCGTATTACCACAGCGCCACCTCGCTCGGTTAAAATTGCATCAGAATAGTTTTCATATGAATACCCATTCGGTTAGCCGTGAGGTCTAACGCACCGCTTTCCGAGACGGAGAGGCGTACCGACCCCGGTTCGAATCCACCCGGCGGATTAACGAAGGGGATAGAAGTGCCGGCCAGCCTGGATGTGGTTTTTAGGCGGTTTTCCACATCCCCCTAGGTGAATACCGGGCTGGTTCCCAAGTCCCGCCTCAGTTACACGATTCGCAAACAAATCGTAACACTTTCCACTTTCACTCATATGACGCTATATGCAGACATTTGGGGTACACATTCCCTCCCGGGAGGCATGGGGTGACAACAGGAAGGGCATCCGGACACCCTGTAAATATTAACACGCCTAATCCGACCCTGCATGTGCAGAAACATGACTCAAGAGAAAAGAAGTTTTCATGTGAATGCTCTGATACCATAAATGGCATCTTTATTGTAAATATATGAGCAGTGAACTGCACCGTCTGTAGGTTACTACGGGGGAAGCGATAACCTTTTTGTGTGATGTACACTGCCGCAGGCACTAAACTGTTTAGTGCCCGTTGAAACTAAATGGCCTATCTGTGTGCCGCGGTTTGCACTGCGCCAGGTATCACGGCTGCACCTCGCACATCCGGCCAATCGTGCACGCCCATCAAAGTGACCCCAACCCAAACATTCACAGTTAACGGCGTTCGATTTGCAGCGAGGGCGGGGGACTTACCCCCCTCTGAACCAAAAAGTCTCAGCAACTGATTTTCATCGTTCCCAGGGATGGTTATTTGTCTCTCACAGCATATGAAAAAGTTTATATTTAATTAAATTCTTCTTCTTCACATATCAGCTCAATAGAACGACGCGAAGTGCAATTAGTCAGTGTAGCTTTTGTTGGTTGGCATTCTTTTGTGCCCAAATTTATTTCATCGTTTCAGGATGAACTCTCCTTCTTGTAGCAGACCACTGTGTTCAACTCCGTTTTTTAAATTCCCTCTGACCAATTTTACAATCAAATATCTGTATCTGAATTTTTTTCTATCTGTAATGTCTGCCTCAGTTATACAGGCTAGTTTAAGATCGTCTTTTATCGCTGATATCCGTTTAATTAGCTCAGTTTTTGCCATACTTCCGTTTTTGTCAACCTAGTGGGTGCCATTCTTTTAATATGCCCTAAGTCTTCGTTTTCTCTTGTGACCATATAGGTCTTTGTATTATTCTATTTCTTTATTACTTCTCAGCCTATATGTTTCGGTAATTTTGGGGCCTAGTAATTTCCTAATAATCTTCTTTATTTCCTTTGAATTTTTCCAAATTTCCTTTCTTTATTTAAAATTAAAGTTTCTTCTCCATGAATACATCCAGGTTTGATTACAGTCCTGAATTTAGGATGTTATCTTTTATTATTAATATTTTATGTTAATCTGAATGCAGTTGCCATTTTCTGACAGAGAACTTTTGCAGGTTTTTCCAGACAGTTTTCTTATATGAAGTCCTCCAAGTACTTACTTTTTGAAACCCCTTTTATTTTTCCATATTTCGTGGTGAAAAACTTTGGTGCTGGTTTGTTTGCCGTCATAGATTCCATTTTTTCGAATGATATTGGTCGTCCTACGTTTTACCTAACGTCGTTAGGAATTTCAATTTGTTTTTGATTTATGGTAACATTCCTAGTTAAAATTACCAGATCATCCGCAAAGGCGAGACAGTCTACTCTAATAATTATTACTTCTACCTGACTGTGCGATCTATATTTTTACTGGACTTTTGCTCTCGCCCATCTGTTATTACCTTTTCCAAAACATAAGCGGTAGCTAATGGGGAGAGTTCATCTCCTTGTCTGACACTAGTCTTTGTATCAAATTGTTCATAACTTTCTCTAGTGAAATTAACTGTAGACGGTGTCAGCTAACGTTTCCTTAATCAATAACAGAGTTTTATTATCTAGATCACGCACCTTTAAAATTTGGAAAAAACATTCACGATCAACTGAGTCGTAGTCCTTCTCAAAATACACAAATGTGCATACAATATTTTTACTAGAAATCCTTTGATGCCTAAGGATTAGTTTTAAATGAAGAATTTGTTCCTAACAGGCTCTGATTAGCCTGCATGGTATTCACCAATTTTAGGTTCCGACTGTTCTTGGGCTCGACCGGGATAAGAGAGATTCCTCGGTAATTATTCAGGTGATGTTCAGCCTGTTCTTTGAGTATCGAAACCGACTGCTTATTTATTTCAAGGAACCTCGTTTCACTGGGAAATGGTACTGCGCGACTCTGCAGAAATTACAGCGTGCAGTCACAACAAATCGTCCGGGAAAACTACGTCAAACAGTGCTGCTAAATCGATTATAACACACATCCCCATATCGCGAATGTGAAACGGAAATTACGCCATGAGAGAAACCCGAACACTCACCCCATAGTCCTGAATTCCCCGATGCGGTTAGACACCTTCGGACCACTTTTATTATTTTGTTGATATATATTTCGGATGTGCTATTACATAATAATATTACATGTTTGAAGGTTAATCGGGTACTTTGGAAAACACAATACAATACTTAAGAAATACATGGTATTTAACGAATAATGTCTTGGGGATGGGTTATTTTAAGTCGAGTGCGGTGAATGTGTGCTTTCCCAATTTTGTTGTTGTTGTGGTCTTCAGTCTGGAGACTGGTTTTATACAGCTCTCCACCCTTCTCTGTACTGAAAAAGCCACTTCATCTCGTCGTAAGGACGGCAAACTACTTCCATTTGAATCGGAAATTTGAGGGAACTAAACTGCGATGTCATCAGTCCCCACTTCCATTTGAATCTGCTTACTGTATTCATCTCTTGGTCTACCCCTGCGATTTTTACCCCCACACATTTGCCTCCTGCTGAATTGACGATTCCTTGACGTAACAGAATGTTTTCTCCCAGTCGACCTCTTATTTTACTCAAAATAATTTTTCCCCACATTTATGCTCAGTACCTCCTAATTAGTTACGCGATCTACCCACCTAATCTTCAGCATTGGTCTGTAGCACCACATTTCAAAAGCCCTGTTCACATCTGAATTATTCATCGTCCATGTTTCACTCCCAAACAAAGCAACACTCCACACAAAAGCCTTCCTAAAACTTAGATCAATATTCGTTCTTAATAGATTTATCTTTTTCAGAAATGCTATTCTTCTCATTGCCATTCTTTATTTTATATACAGTGACCATCGTACCTTATTTAACTGCCTAAGAAAAATTCAACTATCATCTTTATACAATGGTCGGCGTTGGCTTTCTTCGCTACAATGATGCGATCAATACCCTGTTCGTAGTAGTTTACTGTCATTCCTATTTTACTCCCAACTGATTTTGTATTTATAACCCCATATTTACCTGATCAGATATACTGTTCATCTTTCCACAGAACTTCACTAATCCCCACTATATCTAATTCAATCCGTCAATTTTCCTTTTTAAATTTTCTAACCTCCCTACTCGTTTAAGGGATCCGTAGAATATTGTTTCCTGATGACGACGTCAAGAATATGAAGGAATTAAGATACCAACAGCCGTGTGTATAATAAAATATTTATTGCATCACAACCAGTTTCGGCATTCCACTATGCCACTTCAGGTCCCTGTGTATTAAACAAACCTAATCAAGTGACTAAGGGAAAACATAAAAACAAAAAAGTACTATATGGTAGCACACTGAAAATACAATATTGCAATATAGGAATGAAACCACTATTCAGTACCACATAAAGAATATGTACAAACGTAGTCAACAATAACATTAATTACTAAATTTTTTTTCTGAGTAGTCCCCGTCCAGAGATCCGAATGGGGGACTATTTTTCTTCCGGAATATTTTACCTGAGAAGTGCAAACATCATATATTTATATGTCCTCGGGAAAAGTATTGACTGTAGTTTCCCTTTGTTTTCAGTCGTTCGTAATATCTGTATGGCTAAGCCGCATTGAGTGATGTTGCAAGTCCAAATCAGTTCAAAACAAATCCTGAAATGTTTGTAAATCTATGGTCCCTACGCTTACAGACTGCTTTAACCAACTCAAACTAACCTAAGGACAACACACACCGATGACCGAGGGAGGACTCGAACCTCCTACGGGGAGCAACCTCACTACCTTGCAGCCAGCTCTGTCAATCATCCAGACTTTTCCCTCTGCAAATACTGATAAGGCTGCTGCCACTCTTCAGAAACCACAAGTTTGCCTGGCCCCTCCACAGATACCCCTCTGCTGTGGTTTCACTTACCTACGACTATCTGTAGAGGGGGTCTTCTTCCAGTGAGGAGGAGGGGCAGTCAATTGACAAGTTTGTTCAGATCAGGATGCAAGATAAAAGGGGGGAGAGAGAGGGGGGGAGGAAATAAGCTCCACGGATATGGCTTGGAGGGAGAGGGGGGAGGGAGGCCTTGGACTCTTTGTCCCACCCGTTATCTAGGCCTTTCGACTAGGGAAACGATACGACTATTTGCTAAGCCCTGTGGTCATCTCCGAGCAGAATCCTGTTTACGGTCGACGTGAGGGGCGTTAAAAAGTCTTTATAGTCCTTATCGGAGACGGTGGCACTGAAAATGCCAGAATAACAACCGCGCAGTTTTCACTGCCAAATGGTTGGGAGCTGTCCTAGAGAGCGCGACCACTGCGGTCCAGCGCTAATCGGTGCTTTCTCCTGTTTGATACACTTTGATCACACTTCTATTTATACGGAAGCACTGCACTCATAATGAGTAGTATTTGTAAAGTTTAAAATATTAACTTAGATATTACAGCAAAACGTTTTGTGTTATGGTCTTCAGTCCGGAGACTGGTTTGATGCAACTTTCCACCCTACTCTATCCTGAGCAAGCCTTTTCATCTCCTCACAAGAACGGTAACCCACATCTACTTGAATCTGCTTACTATACGCGTCTCTTGTTCTCCCTCTGCGATTTTTACCCCACACACTTCCCTCCAATGCTAAATTTACGATTCCCCGATGTCAAAGAATGTGTCCTACCAAGCGATCCCTTCTTTTAGTCAGGGTATGCCAAAAATTCCTTTTCTCACCAATTCTGTTCAGTACCTCTTCATTAGTTATGCGATCTACCCACCTAATCTTCAACATTCTTCTGTAGCACCACATTTCAAAAGCCTCTATTCTCTTCCTGTCTGCACTGCTTATCGTCCATGTTTCACTCCCGTACTAGGCAACACTCCACAAATGCCTTCAGAAAAGACTTCCTTACACTTAAATTAATATTTGATGTTAGCAAATTTCTCTTTTTCAAAAATGCTTTTCTTCCCGTTGCCATTCTGCATTTTATATCCTCTGTATTGCGACCGTCATATGTTATTTTACTACCCAAGTAAGAAAACTCATCTACCACCTTCATTTTTTCGTTACCCATTCTAATTCCTTCAGCATCGCCTGATTTTCTTAGACCGCATTCCATTATTTTTGTTTTGCTCTTGTTAATGTTCACTTTATACGCTCTCTTCAACACACTGTCCATTCCATTCAACTGCTCTTCCAGGTCCTTTCTCCTCTCTGAAATCAGGAAAACGCAATGTTTTTATTTCTTCCCCATGAACTTTAATCCCTATTCCAAATTTTTCCTTGCTTTCCTTCACCGCCTGCTCGATGTACAAATTGAATAACATCGGAGAAAGGCTACAACCCTGTCTTACTCCCTTCCCAACTGATGCTTCCCTTTCATGCCCTTCGAGTCTAATAACTGCGGTCTGGCTTTTGTACAAGTTGTAAATAACTCTCCTTTCCCTGTATTTTACCCTTGCTGACTTCAGAATTTGAAAGAGTGTATTACAGTCAACATTGTCAAACGCTTTCTCCAAATCTACAAAAGCTAAAAATGTAGGTTTGCCTTTCCTTAATCTATCTTCTAAGATAAGACGTAAAGTGAGTATTGCCTCCCGGGTACCTACGTTCCTCCTGAATCCAAACTGATCTTCCCCGAGCTCAGCTTCTACCAGCTTTTCCATTCTCCTGTAGGTAATTCATGTTAAAATTTTGCAACCATGACTTATCAAACTGATGGTTCTGTAGCTTTCACATCTGTCTGCGCCTGCTTTCTTTGGAATGGGGATTATTAAATTTTTCTTAAAGTCTGAGGGTATTTCGCCTGTCTCATACATCATACACACCAGTTCAAATAGTTTTGTCATGGCTGGCTCTCCCAGAGACTGTAGTAGCTCTGAGGGTGTGTCGTCTACTCCTGGGGCCTTGTTCCGACCTAGGTCTTTCAGGGCTCTGTCAAATTCATCTCTCAGTATAGTATCTCCTATTTCATCTTGATCTATTTCCACTTCCCTTCCTACATCATCGTCTCTAAGTTTATTTCCTTTGTAGAGCTGCTCCATGTACTCTTTCCATCTTCAGCTTTTATTTAACATAAATTGTATATTTTATTAGATTTTACGAAGTAGTAAGCTAAGTAATACATAAGCCGACGTGATGTGATTTAAATTGACATCAAATACAAATACGTCCTGTAATACTATGATCAAATACAAATGCAGAGATTTTTAAAAAAAATACACATTTAAAAATCTCAAGGGAGGACGAAATGGAATCTGGCACTCTATTAGTAGTTAGTCGGCAAGAAGCAAATAGGACAGAAAAAAATGTAGGCATTATTACTCTCTGCTACCAGTGCGGAGGCGGAGCGGATTGCCAGTCCAAATGTAAGTGGCAACGTGGAAATTAATTATCTGCCAGGCGAGGTTCACTCGATGGAAAAGTGAAGTCAAACCGCACTTATTCAGAATCGGCCATAAATCGGTCTCTACATACAGTCCTTAAATTATAAAATTTTAGGAGCCGGAACGAAAACCTAAAATAAAAATTTTCCATTTTCAACTCATACAATAAAGTCACAACTTGCTACCTTAAATATGACCTACAATAAGAATTAGTTCTTGCAAATTACTTTTCTCAAATCAGGTGTTTGGAACTATGTTATTATAATCAAAACAATAAAAATCGTAATATTTATTTTAAGTAACAGTTGCTAAGTAATATTTCCGGAAATTTACCAAGTTCTATACCATCTACAAGGACATGCCCGTATCTGATTATGTCGCATTTTACGAGTTACTGGTGGATATTCACGTGTCGGAAATTCAGGTTGGGTTGAGACTTGTCATGTTAGTAGTATACATGAAATGTGTCCACTCATAGATGTTTTAAAGCGCACTTTTCATATAATATCAGCCAAAGAACTCCGAAGTTTTAACCGCAACACATTTACGAGAGATAGGCTTGGAGGCTGACGCCGCACGTTCGGTCAGTGTGCGGCCGACCGAAGAAAATCCTCAAGAAAATTTTTTATAATTATTTGTTTTAAAAGTTATAATGGCTTTTAAATGAAGTGTACTACATAAATTATTATCGAGTAAATCATAAATAATTTAATTTGGTTTTTGAATTGGCTGGCACAACTACTTAAAATGAGAATTACACTCACGTTTTCATTTTAGTAGCGTCAGAAATTTAAAATATATTTTAATGTAGTTAAATTGATTTCGTCTGTCACTAGTTTCCGGGTAGAGTTTCAATTTTCGCAATATCATGTTCATTTCCAGAATGAAACTTTCACTCTGCAGCGGAGTGTGCGCTGATATGAAATTTCCTGGCAGATTAAAATTGTGTGCCGGAACCGGGACTCGAATCTGGGACCTTTGCCATTCGCGGGCAAGCGCACTACCGACTGTGCTATCCCGACACGGCTCACGATGCCGCCTCACAACTTCACTTCCGCCAGTACCTCGCCTCCTACTTTCCAAACTTCACAGAAGTCCTGCGAAACTTGCAAGTCTAGCACTCCTTGAAGAAAGGATATGGTTGAGACATGGCTTAGCCACAGCCTAAGGGATGTTTCCAGAATGAAACTTTCACTCTGCAGCGGAGTGTGCGCTGATATGAAACTTCCTGGCAGATTAAAATTGTGTGCCGGGGGTGTCGGGAACGGCCTCGTGCATCGTAGCATAGCGCCTCAATACGCTCGGCCGCTCCACCGCGGCTGATCGATATCTGTTCTTACTTATTTCTATTGGTGTCAAGTTTAAAGAAGCCTCTAATTTTAGTAGACGTGTACATAATTATTCCTTTTTCCGTAACCATCCCAGCGAGAATATATAAATAACCGACAGAAACAAATGCAAACAATGCTATCGATTCAAAGCAGAAGCGATGAGATGCAAACTACAGCGTACTCAAAGTGAGTGGCTGCTAGGTGCACAAAACTTTGTCAGCGAGAAAACCCAGAATAGTACTATGAACTCAGGTAAAAAAATAAATTAATTAATTAAAATGTCATTACAGAGAGGGGCGAAGCGAGTGCATCATGTGATACGAGCAATTTATAAATTAACGTCCAACAAAGCGATAACAGCAACAATAATTCTAATGATCACATCAGAGCAATACATGTTATCCCGCACAATGCTAACAACTGCAGAGTAGCGACAACATATCCGAATAACCTATTGTTTGGATTGTAAAGTCTTCGGGAAACGAGACTTTATTATTATTACTAGCTTAAACCTACGGTTCCGCTCGAGTGTTGGTAGAGCATGATAGATAAGGTGTCTTTCAGTAGTGTGCAATGAGATTAAAGCGAACGTAAAAATGAACACATTTCGAAGAAACCAATCACGAAATTCAATGTTAATGATTGTAATAAGACCACAATAGATCACTCGATGTAATGCGCGAAACGTCAAATCGATTTTGTCGTATATTTATTTATATCTGTACATTTTTTTTTTTTTTTTTTTTTGTATAAAAGAGATGCAGTAAAAGAATTTTCTTTTTTATTACTTTATTTAATTAGTTTCCTTATTGCTATGCTTGTCCTTCCAGAGAAAGAACTGAAGATTGTGCATCACACACAGACCAAAGATATGATCTGTAGCATTACATTTCACTGCATGTAACTCCTTGCAAACGTCATCGTTGGCCTAAAGTCCGTATTTTTTTAAATAATTAGACGACTTTCAACCACCATATCTTCCACCTCCTCATAGCTATTGACACTCTCTACAACTGGAGACTTCGGATTCAGAGCCGTGCACGTCGATCCTGTGGCGTGAAAGGAAGACAAGCTAGAATCGTGCGTACCCGTAATGCCACTGCTAGTAACCGGCTCACAACTACTGAATCAGATGCAGGTTAATAATATACTTAATTTATTGCACAATAGCAGTTAGTTTAGGTTGTGCAGTGGTAGCTGTACGATCTACGGCAGCTGCCCTTACAATCCGACGACCTTGGCGGACGTCTGTGTTGGAAAGACGCCAAAAACCTCTTCTGCGGGGGTGAAAATGTCGACGTGATCACTGTAACCGCCGGCCGCGGTGGCCGAGGGGACTGAGGCGCTCCAGTCACGGTCTGCACGGCCACTACGGTCGGGGGTTCGAATCCCCCCTCGGGCATGGATATTTGTGCCGTCTTTAGGATTAGCTAGTTCATAAGTAGTTTGTTATTTTAGGGACTGATGACCCCGTAGTTAAGTTCCATAGACTTTACAAACATTTGAACATTTGATCACTGTAACCAACATCATTGCAGAAACGATGGATCACGTTTGCGTGCCATTTCTCCGAAAGAACCGTTCCGCTACTCCAAAGACCACAATTTGCTACCTTTTAAAGTCGCTCTGTTGGCTGTAGGAATCATGAGACCGTCTCCGCGGCATGGCGCCTTTTGGTTTATACGCTACCACACTGAGCCTTAGGGCTGTAAACATTCCCTGTTAAAGGGAACACAGAAACTACAGCTATATCACTACGCTATTCGTTGGCCGATGATGTAGAAACCATGGTCAGTACATCCAATAGCCTCCAGGTGGCATCTGCCGCTGTCAGATCGAAATCGATGTCGTCTTTCCACGTACAAGACTTTTTTTTTTTTCCGAAAGTTTATTTACCGCAGTCTGAGGTCAGTTCACAAATCGCAGCACATAGATGGGGGAAAACCATGCAGGAAGGAGCACCGACCATTAGGAGGGTATAAATGGGTTGTGCATCATGTTATTTCCAAAAGTTGGCTGATTTATGAATGACGGCCACTTAAGTTTTTTATAATCATTTTATCAGTGTTATGAATAGCAGTGTTTGTCCGTCTTTGCAACTACAATAAAAATGCGATTTTTTTCTCACCAGACACGTTCCGTTTTAAAGGCTGTAAAATATCTTCAGTGGTCTGTAACAGTAGAAATGTACAGTTTGTTTTGTTTTTAGATAGAAAACATAATTTATTTATTATAAAACATAGAAAAAGAACTACATTTGTGATGTTGGGAACACTCCAATAACACACTGTGCAGACTCAGTCACAACAAAAACAAAAACTTCTGATATGTGGAAAACAACTATGGGCAGTGCAAAAGTGACAGTAGAAGTAGCGGAATAAACGACACAGCATGAAGAATCGGCGATATTGCATGAAACAGACCGGCATTCCATGATGTGAAGCGAAAAGACAAAATTTCCGTAAGTAACAAACATTAGGCCTACTTTTCATGGTCCGTTAACGGACTGTTTTCGATCTAAAAACACAACAAACTGTATATTTCTACGATTACAGACCACTGAAGATGTTTTACAGTCATTAAAACGAAAAGCGTCTGGTGAGAAAAAAAATCGCATTTTTATTGTAGTTGCAAAGTCGGACAAACACTGCTATTCATAATTATGAAAGCAACTACGGTCATTATGGCCACACAAACGAAGAATTTTATCAGTGGTATTCAGACGTTGCAACTTTTTGTCCAGTTTGTTTCAGTTAGTTTCGATCTGTGTAGGACATCCGTTGGGGAGCGGACTAAGGATCAGGAAAGAGTCCGGAGGCTGGTGACGGTCGGTACGCGGCCGGAAGAAGACCGATTGGTATTCCAATCGCAGTTCAGTTCACCCGCCTCAGAGATTCTGAGGTCGTCAGCGGCAAGGAAGAGGAGGCGCGGTGGCAAGCATTTTCTTTGTGCTCGCACGTACGGGGCACATTAAGGTCGCTCGCCGCACGTGTGTGTGTATATAAGGAAGGGACGACCGACGGCTAGAATTTTGCTCCCCAGCGACAACACTGTCGTTAATCACGGGACGCGTATTTGCGCTGCTAGTGACTCTGAAATAAAAGTGTCTGCTGTCTTTTCCGAGGAACCATTCCAGCACTCGCCTTAGTTTCTCTGGCTTGCCAAACGAACAACTGAATACTTTCTAACCAGAATGTGATTTCAGTGTCTTAATTACTGGCCACATCTCTCGGTACGGACATTATTAATCGAACTATAAATCAGTTGATGTTGTCCGGCAGCCGACATAAAACATACTGACTGTATTATACGAGGTGAATCCACAAAGTAGCTTTAGCATTAAAAATTAACTAGTTGACCCGTGTGAATAATTCGCACTCTATCCTGATCTCCCACAAATAGGTAAGACAGTAATGGAGAAAAGCTAGATGCAATTACATGTGTATAAAAGATAATAAACTGCTGCTTATATTTTATTCAATAGTGCTACAGCTGTTTCAACAGTTTGTCATTATCAAGCGCCTGCGTATATAAGGATTACATTAATTACAAATCAAACAATATACATAAAAATTTTTGTTATTAATTTTCCTTATAACTTAACGTCTACGATGTTTGGACGTTATATGTTGACATCTGGCGTAACTGTTGTATAAACTGTATGGAAATATTCACTTATTTAGTAGTTGGATACGGTTTTTAGCTGTCAGGTATTATGCAGCTTTTTACGGTAAAACGTTAAATTAAAGAAAACTTTTATATTTTGCGTAATTAATAACAGCTCTGCCAAAGATGTTTACATACATATAGTAATCGACTAAGTTATCGGAGACTTTTTGAACGTTGACATTGGTCAGAGAGGTTTATTTCATTTTTTAGTTTTACATTTATGATGCTTCAGGCCCAACAATCAGGAAATCTTTGAAAATGATTTTAGTAGTTATAAGGTTATCATCATTTACTTTTTGCTTGTAGTGTCTTTAGCACAGACATAAACATTACTGAATGAGCGAATTCGTGAAAAGCCACGAATAACTACCCTTACGAAAAACGAGGTTCTGGTAAATATGTTCCTGCCCATTGAAGCATCTGACCTTGAACTTTATTTATGATCGTAGCGAAGGCTAATTTTATTGGGAATTGTCTTCTTATCATTTGGCTGCAACAGAAGATGTGAGGTTAATGCGGGGTATTAGCGCAGTTTTATCGCAGTCAATGAATTTAGCAGTGATGGTGTACTCGCCTGAGTCAATGCTGCATCATTAATTAATCCCTGATTAGGATTAAGATTTCTAACTAACGTAACTGTAGCATTTTTCTGGGAACAACCATAAATACATGTCCCATTTACGACCGTTCACCGGTATCAACTTAAGATTGTATGAACAGTCTTTTTTTTTCAAAATGTTTTTTTGTGTGAAAACAATTAATTTAAACTATCTGTTTATTTTTCGTCATTAGTGGAGGTCGAAACCTTGAAAATAACACCTCAGAAATTACTATTGGATAAGTAAGTTACCCACAAAAAACACTGGTGAGAAATAATATATATGATAATGATAATAATAATAAAAAAACGAATTTTGCTTGAACGAATTTACTGGGAACAGGTATAGCAATCTTTGAGCTATTTTTCCGCACAGTCATATCGTGGAATCAACTTTGTCTTCCTGTGTCGTAGAATGTCGCCTGTGAGTGGAAGCTCTTACTGTGAAACACCGCGAAAGCTGCGACCGCGTTTCAGAACAACAGGAGAGGAGTTGAAGGCTGTGTGGGAACGAAGGGGTGTTCCGAGTTTTACTTATCTGCATTTTAAAGAAGACGAAGAAGTGCAAAATATCCTAACCTGTTTAGTTACGTCGTGCAAGTCTGGCTACAGAGAAAATAAAACAGTTTTTAGTCCTCCCAAAAACTTTGTAGAGTTCTGAAAATGGGTCAGAGCAATTCCTCCCAAAGACAGATTTGTCGCAAGGTTGTTTGTGTGCGATTCACATTTCGGTGAACAACTTTTTAAGACTGCACATATATCACTGACGGTAAAAAAGTAGAAATTCCAAGACAAAGATGGTCTCCAAATCCAGGTGTGATTCATCACTTATTTCCCAGTTTATCGAAACATATATCGAAAATGTTACAAAAAAGAAAATCGCCAGTAAAACATTCGCGAAAGAGAATCTGTCACAAAGAAGTTGCAATGTCTGCCAGTGTTCCTTCTTTCGCGGAAAATGTACGGAACGAACAGGTAACCGCACGGGGCAGTAATTCCATTCAAGAGAACATTAAAAAAAACTGGATGTTTACAAGATTACGGAATGAAGTAAGAACAGATAATGTCGAAATCAGTATACCGCAAAAGCAGCTGAAAGATGAATAGTCTATGACGACTCATTTGAGTCTCTTAGGTCATTGTAATCCAGGTAAAGAATAATCATAGTAGACACTATATTAAAAAATACCAACTGAAAAAAAGGGAGTGCAGTATGATGAAGAGTTTCTTCCGGACAGCGTGTTCTTAACGACTAAATCGCCCAAATGGTACAGACATTCTTTGAAGCATGGATTGTTGGCCCTTCCTTGCGAAGCACATCTTCCAAATTTAGTAAAGGGTCTCAAATGCTCATAAGGAATTAATGCACACGCTGTGAAAGCAATTAAAAATTATTTTCGGGGTGCACAAGACGAAAACAAACGTTTCGGTCTGCTGATTTTTAAGCTCCAAGAACAACTCCATTTCAACAACACTAAATTGAAAGTCAGTTTACACGATTTTAGGCATAAACTTGGAAATCTTGGTCTGGAGTTTACTTTTGTTTGTCCGCTGCATCTATTAGAGATTGCCCGTCTTGTACAGGACAGACACCACTCACTTATCCATCGTAAGGCGTCTTCAAAGTGTTTATGCGGGTGGAAAACTCTGTGTGGACATATTGTAGGACGACATTTTTTATGACTGTAAATAGATCACATTAGTACTGGAATTACGAACGTTAAGTGCTATAGTTGACATCGTTTCTAAGCTGATTTTTCATAACGTTACATGAAATGCCGTTTTTTACGAGGGATTCGGAATGAGCTGAAGTCTTCAAAAATATCGAAGACTGCCGAGAAACAATTGAAACCAGCAGACGACTAATGTCAACGTACTTTTCATTTAATACATTCAATGGCTGAAAGAATTTTTGTTTTGCGTTTGACGTGTAATAACATATTAGGGCACAACTTACTTTATCGTGAACCACGGAACTGTATATTATAGTTGTGTTCAGAAAGTACCAGAGTTTTAAGCTGAAATAAGGATGGAAGCGAAAACCGACGACGACACTATCGATTTTTTCACGTAAATGTATGAAAGGAGATTTAGGGTGTGATATGTTTTAGGATTTATCACTCATTTAAGTATAAATACATGCGAAATGCGTACTTGTTTTAAGGAAGATAGAAGTTTTGGTTTCGTGTGAAATACGTGTTTTATTAATAGTCATATGATTTTTGTTTTCTGCGAAACATTCTACTACTACTACTACTATACTACTACCTGTAATTCAGTACAAATTAAAGAAAGCATTGTACTTAACACCGATCTGTAAAAAGTACAACTTCTAAGTTGCACGTATGAATGACAACGATTGCGACTGCTCTGTCCCAAAGCTTCATTGTAAAGTACGTCCGCTCAGCCTCTAGATAGCGCAGCACTGTCGACATCTTCTCGAGGCTTAGCGTCGCGCGTTTCTCGAGCGTGCTCATTCACCATTTGTACTGAAGAGACTGCCTACGCTAGGCTGCCCATCCCCTATGAGTTACTACAGCGCCGTTTGACCGAGGACAGAACGAGTAGGAACAAGGGCAGTAAGTTTTGCACGACTGCCACCAAGCGTAAATACCATGTTCAGACCTCCAGTTGAAATCATTATTGGTACATCTGCTATCCCCCCAGGTGGCATCTCAAATGCTCAAATGTTTGTAAAGCTTATGGGACTTAACTATGAGGTCATCAGTCCCTAAACTTACAAACTACTTATGAACTACTTACGAACTAGGACGGCACAAATATCCATGCCCGAGGGGGGATTCGAACCCCCGACCGCAGTGGCCGTGCAGACCGTGACTGAAGCGCCTCAGTCCCCTCACCGCGGCCGGCCAGATCGCATCTGCCGTCATCGGATCTAAATAGGCGTCGTCTTTCCAGGTGTACTACTTTTTTTTTCCTCGGCAGTGTATACGGATGCACCGTGTACCAGCAAACCAGTGGTTTATCGAAGATGTTGACTAGTACTGATAATAACGAGCCACGATCAAGTTATCGAGAAAATAGCCGCCCATCGTGACCAGTGCGAAGACACACATTGGCAGGGAGATTGGTTGTCGCCGGACGGTATTAACCTTCCGGCGGGCGCGCGGGAGGCAAATTGGCCGCCTTTTTACGAAAATATTTAAAAGAGATTCAATAAGCGATCGCAACACAACAATGCCCAACGGTATTCCGTAGTTAGGACATTAGACAAACAGATGGTGCGTCCGCAGTACCTCTTATTCAGGATCGGCCTGTGTCACTCAGTTCCAAATTTGGGCGCGTCTGTTCGGGAGTGTCAGGGTGGCCAGACTGCCACCGCGCGCCTCTTGCTGACTTACTTTTCCTTGTCATCCAACCAAAGTGCAGGTATTTATTTTTACGATTAGATCGCACAATCACTGTAATTTTATGAATGGTCGTTGTTAATTTCAGATATTGTTGTTTTTTAATATTTTTAACTGACTTCCAAATGGAGGAGGTTGTGAATATGTGTGTAATATTTTTGTATTTTTATTTTTGGAACGTTATAATTATTACGGTAATAATGGGCGGATTTTGATCAGTCTCCTTTTGTTTCTACGGCCAAAGTCAAAGACAACGACAACCGCAGTGGTAACACACTGCCGGCAGCGGTGGCCGAGGGGACTAACGCGCTCCAGTCACGGTCTGCACGGCCACTACGGTCGGGGGTTCGAATCCCCCCTCGGGCATGGATATTTGTGCCGTCCTTAGTCTTAGTTAGTTCATAAGTAGTTTGTAAGTTTAGGGACTGATGACCCCGTAGTTAAGTCCCATAGACTATACAAACATTTGAACATTTTTAGTAACACACTGGATTCGTATTCGGGAGGATGGTGGTTCAACTCCACCTCCGGCCATCCAGATTTCGGTTTTCCGTGATTTCCCTAAATCACTCCAGACAAATGCCGGGATGGTTCCTTTCAAAGGGCACGGCCGATTTCCGTCCCCCATCCTTAGGCCGGTATTACACTATCAAATTATTGGACAAAGAAGTGGACGAAAAAATTGGATGAAATATTGGTCATATTTTTTGACAAAGAAATTGGATGAAACGCAAAAAGGGGTATTACACTATCATCCAATATTTTGTCAAATTTGCTTCAAAATGGCGGTGTAATGCTCAGCTATTGTTTATACTACAGTTGCGTTGTGTCTGCATTTAGAAGAGAAGGAGGGAAAAAAGAAAAGGAAACGCACTTGGATGAAACTGTGGGTGTCAGAGCGAGATAAATAAAATTTTTTACGGGACCTGGAGGATTTTCCTTTTTTATGCCGTCGTCAGAACAGCCAGGCCGTTCACTGCTAATTATTTTGTCGCTCTTCATCCTTCACAGTTTGCAATAGAGTAACAAAAAGGCTGACTCAAACACTGTATACGATTAAGATTGTTAAGTTGATAAAGGAAGTTTCATTAAATAACGTTTTAAATGGAATATGTGAGCACTGACAAAGATGATAATCTAAATTTTTTATGACGTTATTAAGAATATAAGGGGGGGGAAACATTGCTGATAAAGTAAATAGGCTCTATTTATCTCCTTACAAAAATTGGCTGACGTATTTATATTACATAGATTCGCTTGCAAACAAATGTAGATGTTTCGAAAGTTGTTTCATTTCCCAGAACTTAGCACACCACGTTACCAAAATCATACATTCTAAAATCAACTTCGGCCGTATTTAGATTTAGGGGTATTACTTCAATTCCGATAGTATATAATGATTTTTTTACATCACGGATTGTAACTCAACCTCAATTTTGCCGCAGGGTATTGGGCTGCGCGAATTGACGTGACAGACAGTGTGAATTGGCCTTGTCACATGTTATACAACGCCCCATCTTGATTTTTTTAAATTTTGTTGTTGCTAGAAAACACTACACAAACATTCCACTACTAGCCATGTTTACGAATACAAACGTTACTGTATACTACTAGCGCTCCAAGCGGTCACATTTCTCACTGCAGGAAACAGAAGACGAGCGATTTCTTTGATCAAATCTAGGCCGAGGCCTTAGATTGGATGAAATATTGGACGATGTTCCCATTGCACTACGTCCAATTTTTCTTTGTCCAATTCTTTGACAAATAATTTGATAGTGTAATACCGGCCTTACCCAAAAGCCGAGCGTAAGTTCCGTCTCTAATGACCACGCTGTCGATGGGACGTTAATCCCTAAGGATTCCTTCCTTCCTACAACGACAACTTTATATCTTTGAACATTATAGCAAGCCGGAAGATATTATGAGAATTTTTCGAGAACTGGAAGAGGTGGAGGCACGAGGGAAGATAGAGTATGATGAGGATTCGGACGATCCAGATTACGAGCTCTATTAATTGAGAGGGACGAGCATTGATGTGTTCTATGTTAACTGAAACAGTTAAATTTATTTCCGGTATTAAATAAACAAGAATGGCATAAGATTTCTGAACTAATGTTTTTCGATAGCCAAAATTTGTTATACACAGCGAAAATTATAAATAAAAAGTTTGAAAACTATATAATGTACTTTGTGACTTCGTAATGTATGTTAAAAACGATAATACAAACACGCATTTATATACACGAAAAGAGAACGAATTCGGAAGCGGCCAAAATGCCGCCACGCGCCCGCTGACGTGAGTCGAGAGAGAGAGAGAGAGAGAGAGAGAGAGAGAGAGATAGGGCGCGATCGACTTCTGCGTAGAGCAGGTCGCGCAGAGTTCATTCTCATGGAGGGCGGCGGTCGTCCTCCCAGAGCCGGCAGCATTGATGAGGCCCTGGAACGCCCCACATATGGGAGCACCAGCGCCAGGCCATCGCTGCATCTCATCAGCAAATGAGGCGGCGCCACCTCTCAGCACACAGAGCGCGTACACTTCTAGCAGCACTTCTAGTGCGCACTTCTAGCAGCGCCAGTGGCGGCGAACCGCCGGAAAAAGTAAATAAACACATAAATAAAATAATAAGTGTTTGTAAACTATCATTCTTCGTTTCGTTCTGCTATCAGATCATTTTATATGCACATTCAAAGTATTTTTATCGCATGAGAAACGTTTTGCGTCGCGAACACACAACGTATACGAGTCGTAGTGCGGCCGCCTAAACGGGCCATAGCGTTGCAATGCGCATGTGCGGATGGGATCCAAATTAGCTTCTGAACCACAGTCTAACATATACAGTCGTGACACTCAATCACCACGTTTACATGCAACGCATCTTCCGGAAGACGAAAATTGGTTTTCGTAAACCGTTTGTGGTTGTCGTGTTTACATGGCATAGCCTGAATCGGATTTCCTAGCCCATTTAAAATGGCGGCTGAATAACAGCTGATTCAGTTCCTGATTTAGTCCGCACAATAGCTATATTCCTTTATTTAAATACACACATTTATGTTCGCTCTAATATTTATACTTTTATTTCACATTAGAAAACATCACTCTTTCAATATGTGTAGAAAATTCTTAACAAGAAAACACAATCTGACAAGCCAAGAACGCTTCAAAAACGTTTACATGGGTACGAAAATCGATTGTGGAACTGGAAAAGTGGATTTCCAGAATCGATTTTGGAGTGTTTGACCAACCAAAAGCGAAATTGGGAAATCGATTTACGAAATCCGGTTTTGGGAGCCCATGTAAATGGGGTGAATGCTGTGTTAAGTTGTTACCAGCTAACAGTTGCAACGACACTAGCGCACCTAGCGGTGGACAAGCCACCGAAGGACTGATGTTTGTTTATAATTATTTTTGTACGTAATTAACGAAATAGTGTAATTTCTGCGTTACAACCATTAGTAAAATATCAAGAGACATACATAATACAGAAATTAATGTATAAACTGCATAATTTAACTGATTCAGTGGTGTAAAGAACAACTTCGTCATGAACAAATACATATGAATATGTGTATATTTGCAGCTAATTCCGCTGAATGTAAGTAGAATATAAACGTCAGAGAATCATAAATTTCTATTATGGTATGTTCTTACAATGACAGGCATGTTTATCATTCTCGTCAATTCGCTGTGGAGTCTAATGATTCGAGACTTTTTACACCTCACTCGTTTTTCTTATACGAGCTGGTTCTTTTGAGTGTAATTACTTTAGCTTAAAAGGCCAATGTTTTGATCATTCTTGACGTTTGTAGTTCAGCAGTACCAACAATTGTGGAATTGTGTTGTTCTTTGTTGAAAACTATCGGAAACTAGTTTGATTGATTTTGTCGTTTTATTGCCACGTCTGTGGCGTTTTACCTTCACCTACATCTGTACTGGCTGATTTGCTACGCTAAATACTGTAGTAATTGTATTCTACATACGTTTCCTACGTTACACCCTCACTAATTTTACTGAAATTGTAGTGAAGAGACTTTAACGTTACTGAGTAGAAAAGCGACATCTCTATGCCAAACGATAGGTCTTCTCGTGTTTGCTAGCCATTTTTTATTTTTAATAGAAAATGAAATTATTTAGTTAAATCCTGTATGTTACAAGATAATTGTAAATAAACTATTTTGTAATGTACCGTTTCGTACCTTGTCAGGGTTCTTATGAAAACTAAGAAAGACAATTGTAGAGCTATTTTTAAATTATTACCTATTTCTATGCCACTAAATACTTTCCCTAATGAGCGTTCTGCGGCGCGTCAGTCACAGTCTGCACGGCGATTACGGTCGGGGGTTCGAATCCCCCCTCGGGCATGGATATTTAAGCCGTACTTAGTATTAGCTAGTTCATAAGTAGTTTGTAGGATTAGGGACTGATGACCCCATAGTTAAGTCCCATAAGCTCTACAAACATTTGAACTTTCCCTAATGGAAAACGTGTGTTGAAATCAGTATAATATCGTATTTGGAAATGCAGCTTGCCTGCTGCTAGGAGTGCTACTGACGCAGTGTATAACAAAAATCTGTGAGACTGTCGTGAGTGTATGTGTTAGACTGTGGCTGAACCCCCTGGAGGCAGCATACGGGCGCTCCCGCGGCAGAAGGGGCGAGGGGAAACGCCACTTTTAGCATTGGCGTTGGAGCTGGTACAGACACCAGCTCCTGGCTACTCGAGTGTCGAGCTCTGGCGGTTACACACGAATGGCCCCGAAGCAAGACAACGCAGCTACTGCGCACCTCGCCTTGCGCATGCGCAAATCCGCCCTTCATATATGTTTTTGGCGCATTTGTTTTTTTGTTTTTGACTCGTTTGGTTATGGTCGTGTGCTCAGCCGCCACTTTCGTCATGCTTGCCCTCCCAGGTCCCCAGACATCAGTCCGTGCGATTATTGGCTTTGGGATTATCTAAGTCGCACGAGGGAAAGCCAAATGTAACCTCTATTTTAGTCGATAATTTTCCGTATCGGATACGAAATTTCCAATCCAATCTCGTATCGGAGTAATGGCAGTGTCTTCAATAGTCATTTTTCATCTTCTAAGCGTTCGGAAAACAACATATGCACGCAATTTCATTAAAAGCTGTTTGTGAAAAACCCTTCTGAAAATCTAGAAATTGGAATCTTTTTGAAACTCCTTGCCGATATGACTCATCACTTTGGGATAGCAAGGCGCTATCGTTGTGTCTCGTGAGAACGGTATTTTCAAAATCCGTGCTGATCATAGGTTAACAGATCGTCCTGTTCCAAGTTCAAAGATTCAAATGTTTTAAAAATAAATTAATAAAATTCAGCAACCAGTTGCTTGTGATTATTTATTTTAGACGACCGGTTTCGGGCGCTTGAGTGCCCTTCTTCTGGTCTCTACACAGACAAACAAGTGGATTGGTATACAGTAAAGGCTATAAAACGTACAAAAGTCGGTTACAGAAATTTTTAGCAGTTTGGAACCAAATCGATTGTAATAAAAGATATGTTCATGTAATGGGATAAAATTAACACTTACACTTACAATGTAAATGTGTTAATTTTATCCCACTATATGAACATATCTTTTATTACAATCGATTTGGTTCCAAACTGCTTTTGTACGTTTTATAGCCTTTACTGTATACCAATACACTTGCTTGTCTGTATAGAGACCAGAAGAAGGGCACTCAAGCGCCCGAAACCGGTCGTCTAAAATAAATAATCACAATTTTGCTGAATTTTATTAATTTATAACCTGAACAGCTGCTGAAATGGAGAAAATATTTCACTTTGTTATCATTTACTGTTAGAGTAGTTACCATAATATGATCTTCTGAATATCCCTGTTAATATCTGTAATGTTATTGTATTGTAGTTGGCCTGAAGATGGTCTAACGAGTAGACTCAAACCGGTTGCCTAACAACAATAAAAAATCTCTTGCGATCGAGACTGTGTTTTTAAAAATTGAATTTCATTAACGATAACTGTTTCTCCAAAAATGTTTTCTAAAATTATATATTTCGAGGATATCTACTTCTATGTTACTCATGTTGCCAGCTGTTCTACATTCTAAATCTCTATACTTATAAGACGCATTTGTTCTCTGTCTGCCTGTTCTCTTACAAATCAAGATCCAGACAACCAAATAACGTGAAATTTGGTATACGTACATAAAATTACATGGGAAAGGTTCTTAAAGAGGTTTCGTTCCTTTTTTTTTTTTTTTTTTTTTTTTTTTTTTTTGGGAAAACAAACCGGAAAATTTGAGAAAAAGTGAAAGTGCGTTTTCAATATGTCCGTATAAATCTATATCTTTGTTCTGATCTTGATGAAATTTTGCACAATTGACCTTCAAAAGAAGAGGAAGGGCACTGTAACATAAAATTTCGTTCGGTGCTTCTCTCATGCTTGAAAACAAGATGAAGATTACTGTCCGCATAAAATTTCGTTCGGTGCTTCTCTCATGGGCAATTGTATGTGGCCTGCTACAGAGTGGGAAAAGACGAAAACCTTTTTGGTACGTACTCCAAATGGGACTGCCAAAAATGTTGTTATCACAGTGCTTTAACTTAAATGTATCCTTTTATTACATGGAAATAAACGGTTTTGTACGCTTCTACAGAAAACCTTATTTTAAACCCGGGCAAAGCCGGGTACTTGCAGCTAGTCTTGAATATTGGCTTCGTTTTCTTTGACTAAGGAATTTAAGAAAGCTGTGCTAAGTGACTCTGCCTTAGCAGCACTGTTTCCCGTTGCATCGGCATTACTATTGCTTAGTAAAAGAATAGTTTGCGTATTCTTGTTGTATGGGTCAATGTGTGACCGATGTACTACGGAGCAAGTTACGGTTGCGGTCCTAACATGGTAGAACTAACTCCCAAGTATCGTAAGTGCTGTTGTCAGGCCGCATATGCATTCGGCTAGTGACTCCTAGTGGGTGAGTATTCGCGTGTCACGTAGCTGGCGACTTACGTGACACGACGTAATCTGCTGCTGTATCTGAGCTATTCCTGGGTCGACGGACGTGTTGGGTAATGTCACTTGTGAATACGCTGTAGCCTGGCAGCCAGGAATGACCGGGTCTCTTTGTGGAACCCATTGCTATCCACAGAGGTACGCACTGCTTGGCACAGTGCCGTAACCAAAGGTGTGCGGCGGACACTGAAACCTAATTTCTTGGCCATGCCAATTTCGCGACATTTAATTGTTTGGTATCCCGTCTTTGTTTTGTTCACAGTTAAACTGCTAATTTATTGATATTCAATGTTATTACTAACTACTAGTTATTGAGAGGCAGATATACGGTTATGTGGAATTTACCTGCAGACTTTGCACTCAGCTGTTGTGCTGGACTACAGTTTCACAGCAGAAATTCACAACACAGCATTTGTCTGCTGTGCTGCAACAACAGTTTCCCATTAACGATTGCTTACTACATTTTAGTTTTCTGGTAGCTCAGTGTCTCTGTTAGTTGTATAGGAAGTGTCATTTATCTGGATCCAAATTGGACCCATTTAATGTTTATTTGTTGTCCAGCTATTTATATGTATAAGCTTTACTAAGGAGAGCTAAACTCATAAAGATCTTAAGGTTGGCTTGTTGTTCAGTCGTTATAAGTTTTGCTGATGATGAACAGAAAATGTAAGGATCGAATAGCTGAAAAGTTATAAGTAATTTCTTACTAAAAGGAAGATACAAGCACCTTTGTGTAACTTCAGAGAGACATTCGAATGTTCAGAATAAGTTGGAAGAATAAAAATCATCATTACCATATACTATAATACAAAATTAAAATAGGATTAATAATGGAGTAGAATTTTTTATTTTATTTTATTTTATTTTATTTTATTTTATTTTATTTATTTATTTATTTATTTTTTTTTTTTATTTTTTTTTTTTTTTTTTTTTTTTTTGGTGCGAGGTCATTATGATCCAGATGTTTCCTATGAAACAAATAAGATTTGTACCAATAGTACATATATTTCTTATGACAATCGTCAAATTTCATAGAGTAATCTTATTATTTCTACAGTGACGAACGAAATTTATAGCAGTTTCGAGTCATATAGACCCGAATTGAGCATTGGCATTAAACAAGACCATCGATACATAAAGTTACCTCTTACAAGGGTAAAGAATCAATCAAGAGACACATGGAAATTGTTTAATTTAACAACGGAATGGTGTGCTTGACGCTGAATTTCACGGTAAATGGGGAGTTAAATAAAAGCAGTAAAAACGCAGCAGAAAAATCTACTGGTTCAGTGTCAAACATCTGCATTTTAAAAGTTCTGATTAGGTGAAATAACAGAATTGAGAAATTGCCACTATAAAGAAAATGTCC
This sequence comes from Locusta migratoria, assembly GCA_026315105.1. Classification (NCBI taxonomy): domain Eukaryota; kingdom Metazoa; phylum Arthropoda; class Insecta; order Orthoptera; family Acrididae; genus Locusta; species Locusta migratoria. Next base: position 49,495,078 of record CM048746.1, on the reverse strand, counting down.
ACTGCCAGTGAGTTTGTTGTAACGTACAATCTTTATGGTGTACAAGATTGTTATATAGAGCTTGAATGATATTGTCTCTCTGCAGCGGAGTGAAGTGCAAGTAAAAATATTGTTCTGGAAACATCCCATGTGCCCCCCCCCCCCCTGAATCCGCAGTTGTTGCAAACTTTCAATCGAATCTGCCATCACAACTAAGTCATCTGCATAAACGAGACTGATTATTTTGTTTTGACCTATTTTAATCCGCCCTACCAGTATACTGGTTTCAACATGTGATCCATGAATAGCATGAACAACAGTGGCGACAGGTTACACTTTGTCTTACACCTGAATCTAACCTAAACCTTGAACTTAATTTGCTTTGTACTCTAACTGCTGCCTGAAAATCTAAGTAAAGACATTTAATTGCCTGCAGAAGTTTCTGCTATTCCATAATGTTGTAGAACTGTCAACAACTTCCTCCTAGGATCATGGTCACAAGCCTTTTTTAGATCTACAGGGTGTTACAAAAAGGTACAGCCAAACTTTCAGGAAACATTCCTCACACACAAAGAAAGAAAATATGTAATGTGGGCCGGCCGCGGTGGCCGAGGAGACTGAGGCGCTTCAGTCACGGTCTCCACGGCCACTACGGTCGGGGATTCAAATCCCCCCTCGGGCATGGATATTTGTGCCGTCTTTAGTATAAGGTAGTTCATAAGTAGTTTGTAAGTTTAGGGACTGATGACCCCGTAGTTAAGTCACATAAGCTTAACAAACATTTGAACATTTATGTTATGTGGACATGTGTCCGGAAACAATTTCTTTGTTAGAGCTCATTTTATTACTTCTCTTCAAATCACATTAATCATGGAATGAAAACACAGAACGTACCAGAGTGACTTCAAACACTTTGTCACAGGAAATGTTCAAAATGTCCTCCGTTAGCGAGGATACATGCATCCACCCTCCGTCGCATGGAATCCCTGATGCGCTGATGAGGCCCTGGGGAATGGCGTATTGTATTACAGCCGTCCACAATACGAGCTCGAAGAGTCTCTACATTTGGTACCGGGGTTGCGTAGACAAGAGCTTCCAAATGTCCCCATAAATGAAAATCAAGAGGATTGAGGTCAGGAGAGCGTGGAGGCCATGGAATTGGTCCGCCTCTACCAATCCATTGGTCACCGAATCTGTTATCATCAACTGCACGAAGAATTGCCTCGTTCATTGCAGGTGTCCTCGTCGTTCTAGGTCTTCCCCAGTCGCGAGTCATAGGCTGGAATTTTCCGTGCTCCCTAAGACGCCGATCAATAGCTTCAAACTTCTTCCTGTCGGGACACCTTCGTTCTGGAAATCTGTCTCAATACAAACGTACCGCGTCATGGCTGTTGACCCGTGCTAATCCATACATCAAATGGGCATCTCCCAACTCCGCATTTGTAAACATTGCACTGACTGCAAAACCACGTTCATGATGAACACTAACCAGTTGATGCTACATACTGATGTGCTTGATGATAGTTCTGTAGAGGAATGAGTCGCATGTCAACACAAGCACTGAAGTTAACATTACCTTCCTTCAATTTGGCCAACTGGTGGTGAATCGGGGAACTACAGTACATAGTAACGAAACAATTGGGTATTTTGACAATTGTCTCCGTGAATTATTTCTATTTACATTTAAAGAGAAATACTAAAATGAGCTCTAACATGGAAATTAAGCGTTTCCGAACACATGTTCACATAACATTTTGTCTTTCTTTGTGTGTAGGAATGTTTCCTGGAAGTTTGGCCGTACCATTTTGTAATACCCTGTATAAAACATAGATACAGTTCGTTCATTAAATAGCTATTTTTCTTAATTAAAAAATTCTAGTATTTATCACTAATGAGACTAATAAAAGTAATTTTTGTGAAAATTATCAGAAGTTTACTTATTTTTGACATATTGGGTCTCAGAGAGTTAAGACCTGATGTTTCGCCATTCTTTCAGCAGGAAGGTATGAAGTGTTGCTCAAAGAGGGTGCCCACACACTGCTCGTGAAAATGGACGTTCTCTGAAAGACATGGAGCAATTTTCCTGGCCATCTTAATCCAGAATTGTCTCCAATTGGAGAAGTTGCGGGCGGGGAACGATGTATTGCAAGACAAGTGTTTGGCGTCTGTTTGACCGAATGGATGGCAGAATCAACGCCTGCATTTCCGCCGTCGACGCTACACCACGTAGAGTGCCCGCAGGATAAATTGGCCGGTAGTTGCGCAGAACGTTGAGCAAGAGTGCTGGAGGGGAAATGCCCAGCTCACTGGCCGGCAAGCGGCAATGGACTGTCGCGGCCTCCCCTTCCGAAGAAAAGAATGAACTCGCTCGGCGCTTCGGACGAAAACTCGTCTCTGCCCACCGTCCACCTTATCCTGCGGGAACTCTACTGATGTAGGAGTTTCAGTATGGATCGACAGCTAGTACGTCAGTTCCGCTTGAGCTACTGATCTGCATATGCACTGTTTCAACAATAAATGAATGAACAGGAAAACTAAGACGGTGTACTGACTTTTAGTTCTTGTAGCATAATTGTGCATGCACCATCAAGAGTCAAGAGATTGATGACCTTGACTTCTTAACCTCCCAAGCCATCGAGATCGACCTCCAGTATTATACTAAACGTAGCGAGGAGAGTTCGTGCGATGCCGGAAGACCAGTGGTATCAGTAACATTCACAGTGATATGGATTATGATGTGATTACTTACAGCTGGAGTGGGAAATAATTACTGAACATGCATTGACACCCATTACTGACATTAATGACTGGTGTTTTTAGAGAGCGATGGGCTTCCGGCGACGTCAACAGCCGGTATCTGCGGTTATCTAGTGAGATTGCACAGATTTCAGAGTTCCGTATCAGCAGCACTCGAAGTAAGTGTTGTGGGAAACAGATGCAAGCCGATTACGAATAAGACGTTTCTGAAGTTCTACAATGATAACAAAGAAAGTTGTACCAAGTATTCTGGTGGTTGAATCATTATCTCTTTGGTATGCTGATACTTTACGGGTAGACTAGGAGTGATGTGGATTTTACTGCGATCAATTATATATTCAGAAGCCTAGTGAGGAAAGTGAATTTGCATTTAAAGATGGTGTCAGAAGGAAGAGATTAGCACAGAGTGCGTAAAATGATGGTATATATACTAAGAATGGGTAAATGTTCTTTGATTTTGCGAAAGAAGAAGAAGCACCCAGACAGAAGAAGATGCAGAAGCTGGTCCACATGAAGTTCACAAGAAAAATTGTCTAGGAGAATTTAATCAAATACTTCGTCGTAATCCTTTGGTATCTTTAAGAGAACGGAATTAACTTAATGTTGTAAACATAAGTTTGAAGTAAAAGAACACAAGGCGATCCGAGAAGAAAGATATACTTCTTCAAGTGTGATGCTGCAGATCTTGATTTTTAACAAATGATGTGACAGAATGTTACTGAAACGTCAGCCACTACTCTGCTTCTGTTACTATATATTTTCACAAAGTGTATTCAATATAAAATTTTGTGGTCCTCCGTCTACCTATAGTAATACGTTTCCTTAGAAAAAAAAAGTATCCAATGCACAGGAGTTACCTTAAACGGAAATAAATTGATTTTTCTCTTAATACTTAGCTCTGGAATAAGATGTAGGAAATAATTTCTCATAGAGCGAAGAACACAGTGCCGAACTGTGTGGAAGAGGCCTTCTTTTTCTGTTCTAAGGAGGAAACACGTACAGTCGCCAGATTCGGTGGCCAGTGACGAATCTTTCATCGTCAGTGGCGGGAAGGACAGTCACAGTACTTGTAGGTCGATGAACCAAAAGCGTTCGGCATGAAGGCGCCAGTGTAAGAGACGTCCTGCACGGTAGCAGCAAAGACCACCACTACCACCACCTGTCGTACAGTGGTCTGAAATCTCGAAAAGTTAGACAACAGCCGTCATATATTTGACTGAAAGTCTGGTTTTGTGGTGTTCGGGGACGCTGATTACGAGTCCGAACTTTGGATAAACAAAACGGAGGATATGATACAGCGATTTTTTTAAAATTAGGAATTAGAGGATTTGAATAGATTGAACATTTACAGTATATTTATAATTTACTAGCTTAACGCCCGCTGCTTCGCTACGGAATTTAACAAAATGCATAGTTTTTCTCCGATCTTTATAAAGTTTTGCACACATGACCTTTAAACCGAGTGAAAGATCACTGGGAACATAAATGATTGTGTGGTACATGACAGAGGGTACCTTGCAGAAAACTTTGCCGAGAGAGGTAAAAGTGGAAACGAACAGAGAGATGAGAGAGGAAGAGGTGGATGCAGAGATAGGGGGGGGGGAGGGGATTTAGACTACGAGAGTGTAGGATAAATGAACACCCGGGCAACGACGGGTTTACAGCTGTTAATTCAATAAATATGAGATCATCAACACTGCGATGGGTGAAAACCTGTCATTTCGTGCACCACGTTTCATTTACGTATTTACTACTAGCTTCGGACTGGGTGGCCGCTTCCGCCGGACGTTCGAGTCCCCACCTCGGGCATGGGTGTGTGAGTTGTTCTTAGTTTAATATAAAAAAGTAAGACTATGGACTGATGACCGTAAGAGTTTGGCCCAATAGATTTAGAAACGTTTACACATTTTGTAGTTTCGCAACTGCCAGGCGGTTGGGCTGTACAGAAAACCGCGAAACGATTGTGTGTTTTATGATTACGTTGAGTCAGCCACCATATTCATAATGCGGCCGTACTTCGGAGATTATTGTGGCGCTATAAATTCCAGCAGGTTTCGAATATATAATCCGGAAATCTTGCAAAGGACGCCGAGAAATACGAGAACAATGTCCGGAATAACAAGGTGATCACTTACGTGTTTAATTAAATTTTGACGCATCGAACAAAATCTGTAACATTTTCATATGCTTGTAGTGTCTTCAGAAATTCGACTCTTCTAGTATGACCTCACCGTCTGGTATCTTTGAGCACCCTCTCCCCTCCCTCCTCCTCACCCCTCACCGCTGCCACGCCTCCATCGCCGAACGTCTCGGCTTGTATCTCCGCTCTCCCAGTATCCTCTCCCACGACAACTTCCGTTGACATCCACTCCCACATGACGTCCTCCGTGTCTAAATCCATCCCTCCTATCAATCGTGATATCACCCTTTCTATTGAGCTTTCTCTCTCTCTCTCTCTCTCTCTCTCTCTCTCTCTCTCTCTCTCTCCTAACTCATTCACCTCCCTCCTTCTACATCTGCATTCATACTCCGTGTGTAACTGAAGCTACTTTGTGTACTTGTGACTTCCCCCAATCTAGTCTAATGGTTCATGGAAATTAATGATTGCCCCTATGCCTTCGTGTGAACCCTTATTTCTCTCATCTTATCCTTGTGGTCGCTTTGCGAGATGTACGTAGGAGATAGCAATATATTGCTTGACTCTTCATGAATCGTACCCTCTTTCAACTTCGACAGAAGCCTGTACCGCCATACAGAACGCCTCTCTTCCAGAGTCTGCCACTGTAGTCTGCTGATCACCTCCGTGACGCTTCCGCGCGTACTAAATGAGCCCGTAACGAAGCGTGCTGGTCTCCGTTGGACCTTTTCCATGTCTACCATTAACCTACTTGGTACGAATCCCACACTGATGCGCAATACTCAACCGCTGACCGAACGAGAGGTCTGTAACCTACTTTCTTTCTCGACGGACTACACTCCTTGAAGAATCTCAGTAAGGCATCTTCCTTACCGAAGACATTTTTGTATGATCGTCCCACTTCATTCGCCCCAGATTTGTATGGAAGCAACTGCTTCCAGTGTTTGTCCTGCGGGTTATATAATAAAAGCCCTTTCTTTCTATGTGAACGCGGCACTTTACACTTGCTCATGTCTAGGCTCGTTGCCTTCCCTGCACAAAGCGTCGCTACACTGCATATTCCCCTGCACTTCGCTACTCTTTTCCACTATCGCGACTCTATAAATTACAGCATCGACCGCAAAAAGCCTGATAGTATTTCCGATGTTATCTACGAGATCATATATTATGTCCTCTATATGTTCATAACCCATTCATTCATAAAACTGGCCGGCCGCGGTGGCCGAGGGGACTGAGGCGCTCCAGTCACGGTCTTGCACGGCCACTACGGTCGGGGGTTCGAATCCCCCCTCGGGCATGGATATTTGTGCCGTCCTTAGTGTTAGCTAGTTCATAAGTAGTTTATAAGTTTAGGGACTAATGACCCCATAGTTAAGTCCCATAAGGTTTACAAACATTTGAACATAAAACTGACGCATCAGGCATGACCCTGAATCAAATTAAGTTAGCATTACAGATTGGCATGCTAATATTTATTTTTGTCTGCAAGTCTCCCTTAATACTCTTGCATCCAAAATTAATCGATCTGTATTCTCAATCTCTATATAAAAGCGGAAGGACACTCACTCACTGACTAAACACTAAATCTCGAAAACTACTTCACCTATGAAGCTGAAATTTGGCAGGATTGTAGTTTATAGGTCGAAAACGTCAGCTAAGAAAGTATTTTGTAATAGGTGCATAGCGGAGCATACTTCTCCTACAGACTTACGAAATCTACAATTTCATTCCGATCTTAACGAAATTTCGCACGCTTGACCTTCAAAACAGGATGAAGGTCATTGTCTGCCTTAGGTTTCATACGGTGCATGGGGGAAGGTACTTTGCAACATAAAAATGGATCCCTAAATCCCTTGGACGCGCCATAACTTGAGAACGGCTCGACCTATTTCACAGATCTTCTTTTTTTTTTGTTCTCAGAACAAGGGTTGTATGAAAGAAAACTGCAATATTTGAGAACAACAAAGTGAATTTTTCAATGTGACTATGTGTTTATATTGCATAGAGATCTATAGTTTTGTTCCGATATTGATGAAATTTTGCACACTCCACCTTAAAAACAAGAGGAATTCACTGTCTGTATAAAATTTCGTTCGGTGTATTGTAGTGGGTACTTAAATTACGGAATTTTACAAAATGCATAGTTTAGCTCTAATCTTTATGAATTTTTGCACCCATGACCTTTAAACCAAGGGAAAGATCTTTGGGTACATAAATGTTTGTATGGTTCATGACAGAGGGTACCTTGCAGAAAACTTTTACGAGAATGGGAAAGGTGGAAACGAACAGAGAGATGGGAGAGAAAGAGTTGGATGCAGATAAGAGGGAGGGAAGGGAATGTAGACTATGAGAGTGTAGGATAAATAAACACCCGGGCAACGCCGGGTTTGATTTTGATTTTTTTTTTTCAGGGAAGCCAAAACTGTCTTGGTCCAACCCGCCACTGCCCGCACTGAAACTAAGTTTACTGTGCGGTATCGCTCCCTGTATATCTACTAAAGTCAACCAATGCCCTTGAACAGTTCTTTATTAGACACAATTTCTTCGGGTCTGGTTGTCCCAAATGTTCTGTGCCTTTTACTCTCCAATGCAATGCATTCGAAGATTAGATGTGATGCAGTGTCATCACCGTCACACAGATTCTACATTTAGGGCCCTCTTCTGTTATTCCCATTGTATGCAGATGTTTTTTGAAATTCCCATGGCCTGTCAGCAATCCAACCACAAGTTTAATCTCTCTCCTGTTCAGACCCAGGATTGCAGAGCTTCTTTTAAAACATGGTTTTGACATCATTACCTTGCCATGTTTTTGTTGATGGACTTTGGTCCAATATTCTACGTGCTGTCTTCTGAGCCAGTTACGTAGCTCTAATTTGATCATTGCCTTGGTGATTGTCGAGACAGGTTCCGGTCCAATAAATGGAGTCTCTGCCCCCATTCTGGCTAATCTGTCGGCATGTTCGTAGCCACTGATCCCTGTGGACAGGGAACCACAATAGGTTTATTCTATTGCTTTCCCCTAGCTCCACCAGAACCCTGTGACATTCTGCAACAATTTTAGACCTTGTTGCAGGAGCTGCCAGTGATCTCAGGGCTGCCTGGCTGTCTGAATAGATATAGATGCTACGATCTTTGTAGCACCTACGCAAATTCTCCTCCTCACACGCCCTAATGGCAGTGATTTCGGCCTGGAATACTGAGGCCAGTTTTCCTAGAGAGATGACGCCCTCCAGTCTTGGCTTCACCCCGTATACCCGGCCCCAACGCCGTGGTTTGATTTTGACCCGTCAGTGAACAAGGCAATATCCCCCGTACGGTGTCGAACTATTTTCTCCCACTGCTCCCTACTTCCAATTGTTATACTGAAAGTCTTGTTGAAGCAGTATGG